>OX596277.1:21470263-22670263 GCA_951394225.1 Harpalus rufipes
CCCTTTAGTATATAGGACTAGCGAAAACTCGGCTACGCCGAGCTTCCCCTAGGTGGATAGTGTTTTATGATTGTTTCCATGCAGTCCTAAATTATAATAGTTGCACGTTTTTAAAAAGTGCTACCGCCGTTGTTTTCAGCATTTTATGACTGTTTACACGCATTTCCACATTGGAAATGTGCATAAGCATACAAAGTGCTAACGCCGCTGCCTCTCCTAAGATATCCACACGAATTAACATTCTTAAATTCAAACATTAGTTCCACTTTGGTGCTGCGATCTTATTTCCCATCGCCTATAGCAAAAACTCAAAATTAAATTGTATCATCTTCTTGAAATGTAAAAATTTATTCAGTACCCAAAAGTAACTAAGTCAGAGGCGCTAATAGGCATAATGTGCACATCGCCTATAGGGAATTTGAATTATGTTGGTGTAATGACAATTGTCGCATAACGTATTGACGGTTTTGTGTGTGATGAAAAGTCATAATTGTTTTATTGTGAACGGTTGTCATAATATTTTTTTTACAAAAGGGTTACATATTATCATATCAATGATTTAGAATATAAATTTCAAACTGCACACATATTATTCTATACATTTCTTGGCGTAGACATTTTCCTAATGTACAAATATGACCCTCGAAGTTATATTGCCCTGTACATTTCTCGCCTTGTATATTCGTGACTGTGTACAAATCTATACCTATTGCTGATAAGCAATGGCCGCGTTCAGAACTTCCCATTTCAACTCAGGCCACGCAGGCATTAGCAGTTCCGAAATTTCCCGAACACGACTAATGGACGAATCCGATTGATTCAGCAATTTTATTCGTGTTACATCGGCGCCCAACCTTGCGCATCACTGCTAGTGCTGTTTGGTAGGTTACCTCTACATACAGTCTGGCCTTGGGCCAAGATCGCCGCCATTTGCGGGCCAATGTCAAACATTCTGAATACTCATTTCCCTATTTATTTAAATAAATAAAAGTATTACATACACTTTAAATATAAATATATATATATATATATATATATATATATATATATATATATATATAAAAGTATAAAAGTATATCTACATCTGTTATGCATTAAAATGAAACAGTCACGAAAATACATAATAATTTGCGCAACAACAACGAATATGACAGTGGCCCGCAAATGCTGGACAAAACGCGAGCCACGTATTGGCCATACCCTGAGTATACTTTGGATCAAGAAAGATGACTATTCATGGTCATTTATTCGAATAAAGAATACACAGCACTTTATATAGTAGTAGCTTAGCAACATTTCATGTTAGAAAGATTATTTGACGTATGTATGCTGTGTGACAGATATACGTAAATGGTAATATTACTTTCCAAGACATTACAAATAATAATGACGTATGTTGTACAGTTACAGATATCTAATTATCTACTGCACTGCCCTCTGTCCTAATAGTTACCCAGTGACGTTAACATTTAAATTAAATTATTATTCCATGGTTTTTGTCAAGTCTATGTTTTTGGGTTTTGCAAATACATAGGAGAAGAGCTTAAATCTTTGAGAAAGATGTTATTTTAAAAGAAACATAATTTTCATATAAATTACACTTATTTTTGTCAGTTAAATGTATCCATAAATATCTCATGTTGCACGTCTATGTATACGAAATGCAGTGAAGTTATCTGCTAGTAACCATACGGTTAATAAATGACCATGAATTGTCATCTTTCGTGAATCAAACTATACATAGGTACCCTAACACCTTGCCTAACACACATTCGTAAGTTTCTACGATATAGGCGATGGGAAATAAGTAATATGACATCTGGTAGTATTTTGCGGAACTATAATTTCTTGAATGTATAAACACAAGTGTTATCTATTATGTTTATAATATGTACGTTTTCATATTATGTAATATATCTTAATATTATATACTGAATGCAAAAAAAAAACAATTAGTAAATGTCAAATTATCCCGATAACATTAGTTCCACTTTAGCGCTGCGATCTTATTTCCCATAGAGTACCTATATACTCAGGCAAGGTATGGCCATGACGTGGCTCCCGTTTCGTCCGCCATTTGTGGGCCACTGTCATATTCGCTATTGTTGCGCAAATTATTATGTATTTTCGTGGCTATTTGTTTTATTTTAATGCAAAACGTATTTAAATATACTGATAATATTTATTTAAAGTGTAAGTAATACTTTTATTTATTTAAACAAATAGGGAAATGAGTACTCAGAATGTTTGACATTGGCCCGCTAATGGCAGCGATCTCGGCCCATGGCCCTACCTGTATATATAGATACCCTAATTTCCCATCGCCTATACTTAAGAGTAAAAAGTAATTTGCCGGCAAATTTAAAAATATTATAAATAATAGAAATTTCATCTTTGTTTATAACAGGGGTTTTTATTGAAAGTTTTGTGAATATAACTAATTTTATAAAATATTTAAAAATGTAAACATAAAGCTTGAAGTAAAGTATGGTTCAAAAAAACATTAATAATAATAACGTAAAAATACGTCTTACATAAATTATTGTAGATACAATATAATAAATAAAGAATAACATACATAAAACTATTTTATTTAATCCTCCTCTTCTTTTTTTGTTAGGAGCAGATTATAATGCTGACTTTTCAGATGTCGCAGGTTCAGTCCTAATAAGTAATAATAAAATATATTATTTAAAATTAACTAAAGTAATAATTATGTACCTTATTTTTTCTGATAAAATTTAATGATCCAGTCGCAGCACCGGCTACTTCTGTTGCCTTTTCCAAGGGAAACTTCCACGCATCGGCAGATTTCTGCTTGTCAAAGATGTCCACAACATTCAAATAATGTTTTTGGCTTCAGAATGAACGTTTTTATTCGACTTACTACTGCTGCACAGGAATTTTTAGAATAACTGCAAACAAAAAAATAAGAGAAATTAAATTCTTAACACTTTACGAAATGGTTAAACCATTTCCAAAATATTGTCACAATAATAACTCACCTTATATCCAAAATACGTTGTAAAATCATAAAAACCGTACAAAAACAAATCACCTAACCTTACAACTGAACTTGTGGATTTTACGTTAGATTTGGCGGGAAATTATAAAAATTGACACAAATGTATTGTAAATTATTTAATTAAGGACAGTTTTAATCAATAAATTGAACAAATATTTATTTTTGTATTATAAGAGGTTTTAATTTTTACATAAAATTACATATTAATAGTAGGCACTGGAATAATACGTATAAGCACATCTAATAAATAATATTTTATTACTTTAAAAAAGCATAGTAAAATGACATCATATAATTAATGTCGTCTAAAATAAGATATATTTCAAAAAATATTCACAATACAAAGTCTTCATAATGTTTAATTGGCTTTATTGTTAAATATATTAATTTATTGACCTTTCAAGATGTCGGTAGTTGTCCGGTCAGCCATGGCCAATTTCATTCAATTGCACTATGCTTATTAAGACCGTCTCAAATCGTTGTTTACCTATATATAATTTTATCGTGAGCTTTTTACAGATTTGGCACAGATAGTAGTGACATCTGGTTATTTTTATTTCAATTAGAAGGATATTGTCGGTGTCCATGATCCTTTTTGGTCTTTGTCAGTTTAATAAAAGTAAATACAGTACTTAATTATTCAAATTAATATTTATTTACGACAGATAATTTCCCAGAATGGTACAATGTTACGCCGTGCGTGGCGCCACTTAACGTACTAAATCTGTAAATTTCGTTAGTGTAATTTTAGTTATATTTCAGCCGGCCATAATAACCGTAGCAGCGTAGCATAATTGCATGAGCCAGCTGCATAAATTTCATAAGAATATAGTAAAAATAGTTAAGGTTTAAGGTTATAATTCTCTCTGCAATTTGTTTCCACTGAAAACTCAAAAAGGATACTTTGCTGCCAGCAGTCTTTGAACGACTTTCAGCTACACTGTTCTTAAATGATAATAAATCCTTTTCATTTCTTCCAATTCAAAAAATATTTCCATTTTAAGGTTTAGGTTTTTCTTGTTATCGTCTTTTACCATATTCTTATTATTCTTCTAATATTTCTTCATCGCCGAATTATTTCTTGAAGTTCATACTGTCTTTCTTGTCATGTATTAATTTCTTGCCCTCTTGTTTTTGTTCATCACGTTCTCTCATCATTTCTGTCTTTCTATTTACGGAATCATTCCAAAGTTTACTATAAAACAGACGTGAAATAAGTGTCTGTTTGTAATAAATATCTTGTATTTTGAATTTTCGACAAATTATGAGAGTTAATTAGTTGGTACATACTTTTGTCCTGTGTATTTTAGTAAAGAAGAATAAAAAGCCACAAAACATTTTTTTCATATAAATGTAGATATAATATTTGATTTGGTTCCTTTCTTGTTTATTATATAGCTATTTTCCTATAAGTTCACACACAATTTATACATATTGACCATTGGAAAACATTTCTCATAACCTGAAAATTAATGAAAAATTACAAAAATATATAACATATTATATACATTCTTTTTGCATACTTACAAGTAATGTAATCTGTTTTATCATGACTGTAATACATTTAAATGATAATATATCCTTCTAATATATTCTTAATTAAAATATATTTTCATTGAAAGGATGAAATGTCAAATGTGTCGTGACCTTGGTTTCTTATTAAGTTAATTATGGCACATTTGGTAACACTGTCTAAATACATATGAAATGTCAAAAATTATAATTCTTAAATACAATGTATTACACCATTTTTACCTGTGTCGCACTTGTAAAGGTTCCAACTCATGTTTCACAATATTTATTATAAACTTTGCTGTTTCTTCAGCAATCTGGGTTTAAATTCACTTGCAGACAACAAAATAAACGGATTAGCCTTTCTAACCTAACTTCTTACGAAAATTGAATTATTTTGTCAATTTCACATCTAAAATATATGCAAAAATGTACAAATATCTCAGACACGGTTAAAAATACAGCTGTTTGGACTTAAGGTACATACACTGTTAACTATATTTTACTAACTATAATGGAAATAATAACAATAACCTGAAAAGTATATGTATATTTACAAAAATATTTAATGTTTTGAATACTTACTAATGTAATTTACTTCCTCATGTTTGTAGTTCAATAAAATGATAACAAATCCTTCTTATATCTAAAGATTCAAATAGACATGTCAAATGTGTCGTGACGTTGGTCAAGTTTGGTTTCTTATTTATTTAATTATAGCACATTTGGTAACACTGTCTAAATACATATGAAATGTCAAAAATTACAATTCTTAAATACAATGTATTAGACCTTTTTTACCTGTGTGACATAATTTCGCATTCTCATAATTAATAATTTTGAATTTAGTTTCTTCCAAATACTCTTCATTACGCAAATATTCGTATTTAAAGTTTTAATTTGACATGTCAAAACAGCGATGTTCGTTGTAAATTTTCAAGGAGGACTTTGATCCATTGTTTTATTTTCCAGAATTTGCACATTTAATAATTTTTTATTAAAAAACTATGTATTTTACAGAAAAATGGTCCAAATTAGGAAATCAAGTTGCGAATGTATCTACAATCTGGTACAAATTTCATTAAAATCGGTCGTACCGTTTAGGCAGTGTAGACTGACAAAATTTTGCCGATCGTCGTGATTAAAATATATATATATAGATAGTGAATCTAACCCTTTAGTATATAGGATATTTAAATAGTAAAATCTCGTTTTATAGCGTAAATGAGTGATTAAAAAAATTAGATAATCGTTTTACGTTCATTTTTGGAAAAAATTAGCCTGATTTGATGTATAATAATGGCATATTACTATATATTTTGAAGAATTTTATATGTATTCATAAAACCAATATGGCCGCGCACCTGGTTAATCTGAGGTTTCGGGTTCGATCCCAACAGGGAACAATATTTTTTTTTTTTTTTTTTAAATGATTGTATTATGTATGTGTGTGTGTGACAGCGGTTATATTATAATGTATTAACTGATTGGTATTATTTGATAACAGCCGTTTACGTAGAATGTCACCCGCCCGATTGGAATCGATAGAAATGTGAAAACCACTTAATTGGGGCAAATATATATAAAACACATGTAATTATTTTATAATTAGCCTGTAAGACAATTTTTCGTTCTTGTAATAAGCACAGATTATTCACATTTCATGTTCTTTTGATAACCTGAAAATTTAATTTTAGTATTACAAAAATATTTCATGTTTTAATACTTACAACTAATGTAAACTATTTTCTCATGTTTATAATTAATTAAAATTATAATAAATCGTTGTTATATTACTCTATTTTTCAATATTCATATTCATTATGTCAAATGTGTCGTGACCTTGGTTTCTCTTATTTTGTTAATTATTGCACAATTGGCAACACTGACCAAATACATATGTAACGTCAAAATTTTTATTTTTTAAATATAATGTATTACACCTTTTTTACCTTTGTGAAATAATTGTCTATTGTCATTATTTATGATGTTAAATTTACTTTATTTCAAATATTCTTCATTACATAAATATTTACATTTAAAGTTTCAAATTGACATGTCAAAACAGCGATGTTCGTTGTAAATTTTCAAGGAGGACTTTGATCCATTGTTTTATTTTCCAGAATTTGCACATTTAATAATTTTTTATTAAAAAACTATGTATTTTACAGAAAAATGGTCCAAATTAGGAAATCAAGTTGCGAATGTATCTACAATCTGGTACAAATTTCATTAAAATCGGTCGTACCGTTTAGGCAGTGTAGACTGACAAAATTTTGCCGATCGTCGTGATTAAAATATATATATATAGATAGTGAATCTAACCCTTTAGTATATAGGATAATACAAAATAAAAAAAAATTAAATAATATTTTTTTTTAAATACTTATTCTATTTCAAATACTTACATACATATATTTTAAACACTATACAACACTGGTTATCAGTCATATGTGTATCACTCTACCTTACGGTGAACTATCCACGAATATCAATGCCCAAAACATCATTCTGAATCCTACAATTCCATATCACTAGATGAGACAGTAACGACGGTAAATTGTAGTTCCGTATCATCGACAATATTTTCGGGTTGGTAGAATTCTTTTTCTTCTCTTTTAATATTTATATTCAACGTGATTTGACTAACTCTCTGCTGTTATATTCGCCAAACATTCACCTGAGCTCAAATATTTCAATTGGGTTCAACTTGCAGTGATACGGCGCCACATGTAAAATCACCCGTTATTTTTACATAGTTTTATAACATATCCAAGTAATTCTACTTTTAGTAAGTGTTCATCTACCTCTGTTCGTTTTTGTTGGAAATATGTTAGTATATCCGTTTCTTCGAAGCCGTTGTGTTTTTTTTTTTTACATTTTGGCGGCATGGTATTGAGCGTCATCCAGCATAATTACACAATTTTCCTTTAAGGATGGTAGAATTCATACCATCTACTCTTCAAACACATAGGAATTCATGTCCTCGTGATAAATAATAATAAAGTGCAAAAAAATAGAGTTAAACTCGTATGAAGTGGAACCAAACAATAATAATTAAATTTATACAACCTCACTCATTATCAGCTGATCCATACATAAGCGTATGAACAAAAATATACTCTGAGATTATTGATTTTTACCTTCCGTCACCTTTAGGTAAGGAAGGTATTGTCTTTGGTCAAAAAATTCGATAATGAGTTTTCAGTGAATAAGCACGTTTTAGGGTCACTAGAATACGATTGTACCATTTTTACAATGATGTCTGTATGTGTGTGTTTCTGTGTGTGACGATTTTTTCATAGACGATAACTCCAGCACTACAATTCTAAAAATTATAATTCTTTCGCATTTCTTTTATTTACATCCGGACGTACCCTCATTTGAATATTTTAACAGGTTTTCTTGAAAAAACGCGGTTAAATATCATTTTGTGACATTTAATGTTATTATAAATATTAAAGAATATTCTATTAGCTGTACGAATTGAATGCATTTTATACTTCATATTCCATCGATATAGAGTCAAGGAGTTATAAAAGAATAAAGTAGCCAGCTATGCTATAACCATGGAAACAGCTACTATATTAAGAAAATTCTAAGTGACAGATGTCAGCGTCAAAGAAAATAAAATGAATGTGGCAGAGAGATGAGAATGTTCACATGGATGTTGGGAAGACATGGAAATATAGGATAAGGATTGAGAGAATAAGGGAAAAGGCTCGAGTGTTAGAAGTTTCTAGAAAGATACACGAGAGGGACGATTACAATGGTTTGAACATGCCATGAGGAGAGATGAATAATATATTGGAAAAAGAATAAACAGCTTAGATGTAGAAGGTAGAAGAAACAGAGGAAGTCCAAATGGAAGATTGAAGGACTGTATTGCGGTATGCTTGACGGAAAAAGGAAATGAATGAGGACGATAATCAAAATAGAAATGAGTCGATGAAGAAAATCAAGAATAGCGACCCCTAACGAATTGGAAAAGCTAAAGGAGAAAAAGATCTCAATGTCAAGTACAATTTACATAGATTGTTTATGAAATAATTTTATTAGAAATGTAGAATCTTTTACAAGAAAATTTATGTATGGACTTTGCACATAATACAAAGAATTGACGGAAGGTAATGCGCTGGCCACATCAGATTTTTTAACTTTCAATTTAAAACAGTATCAATACATATTTATATTCAAAAAGAAATATTATGTTTAGTACAAATTAATCATGGTATAATTTAAGGTCCTGCCACAATTAAATAATGTGCGTAGTATTACTTTAATACCACCATATACTAACATAATTTACGTCTATGCAATTGTGAAAAAAGAGGAATGGATAGAGAAAATGATACTTTCTCGATTTTCTCGAGGTATTTTAGATGAATCTGCGGAGGTGAAGAACGATTCAATGCCTCATAAATAAAGGATTCAGTATGAAGGTACAATTTTAACGTCCTAGAACTTTAAAATATTTTTTGTGCAACCGGCCGCGAAATAGACATTTCGCAGCCGCAATATAGGCCACGAAATTGAATTTCGCGGTTGTTGTTATGGCAACGGCCGCGAAATCCATTTCGCGGCCGCTGTCATGGTAGCGGCCGCGAAATTGAGTATACAATCACTATGATTTTTTCAAAATTAATTGTTTTGTTTATCAAATGTCAATTCCATAGCTACCTTGAAAGCCAACTTTCAATTTACAGTGAAACTGTTTAAAATTAATAAAATTTGTAATTACATATTTTTTACGGTTGCACAAAAAATATTGTGTACACCTTGTCCGCGAAATCCTTTAGCGTCCTCGAGATTATCTTGCCTCCTCGGCGACAATTTTTCTCTCGGTACGCTAAAGAGTGATTTCGCGGCCTTGATATACAAATAACTATTAAAGTTCTTGGACTTCAATGATTCACTTTTTGTTTTATAAATCGTTCAAAAAAGTTTTCTTTAGAAATCAGTATGACATAATAGTATATTACGTAATGAGAGATGTAAGAAGCAGATTACGTACGAGTAAAATGATTGACACACGAGACGCGTAGCGTCGAGTTTGTAATTTTACGAGTTAGTAATTGCTTTACATCTCGAATTATGTACTATACTTTTTCTACGACCACTCATTAATATTTCTAAATTGAAGCAAAATTCAAATACATAGTTATAAATTAATTATTTTTTTATTGCATTACTTACAAATTACAAATAATATTATCAACTAATTTTGTTTATAATAATAATTATTACCTCAGTATATGTATTTGTAATCACACAAAAAAGCAGCAGTTCGAAACGTCAAAAAGTTTGGTGGGTTATATTTATAAAAATAAAACTGCGCAACGATGTTACCATGGTTACTGCTAAGCGTAGGGATATACGATGAAAAATAGTTCCCTACTGCAAATTTGATTGAAATGAAATATGTATTGTTGACATAATATAATATTAATATAATAACCCAAAAAAAATATGTATTTATATGTATATGACAGATAAATTTCACTCTATTATATTTAAATCTTAAATTTTATTTATCAAATTTTAATCATTTCTTACAGTTTGACAATCAGTCCTGCCAACTTAAATTTGCTGTTCATTACGTAACCCTGTTACGTAATGAAATTTCATTACGTAACGTTAGTAGTCTGTTCAGTAATGACCCTCTTACAGTAGTGGTAGTAGAAAAAAAATATTACATGCGCAACTGCGTAATTTTTTAAAAATATATTTAATATAGCAGTCTATTCAATTTATAAACAAATAATTATTAATCACATTTACATTTGTTTATTCATATGATCATAGCAGTTGATAAGTCGTCTGTAAAATAGTTACAATAAATAAAACCTATGTAAATATTAATATTGATTAACGTCAATATTAATGTTGAATGTAATAATTTAATAATAAATATATTTATTACTTATTTAATGGTATGTAAATATTTAGTTCAACGTAGCATTTTGTTTTTGAAAAACTATGTTTATTTCAATAATACATTTTTAATATCTGCTACATTAAAAATTATTGTTATGTACGGCATTTTAATGAACAACATATTTTATACTAAATAAAGTGCTTATTTTGATCCAAAACTGTCCGTAAAAGTGAACTAAAATATGTTAATAATAAGGTTTTAGGAGTGTACATTTTTAAATACATTTTCATTAATGTTAAAAGATATTTGCGAATTTTATTTTCCAACTAGAACTCTTCAAAGTCTTAAAACAAAATGAAATGGAAACAGAGCTCGTAATGTAGTATGCGTTATTTCGTCTTTGATGGAGTTGTAAATGAAGATGTTTGAGAAACATCGCAATATGGTTCTTCTGTAAACGTATTCAGTGTAATGCAGTTTTGAGTGATAAAATAGAAGCTAGTGAGTGCATATATAGCCTTCATTTACATATGTTAGCTCGAGTCGAGACATCCACCTGCACAAGAATTTCAATATCAGCTCCGCGAAAACAAAGATTGCGTCTAAATTTAATAAAAACCCCGGCGGATCAACTGAGAGTATCATCCCGCCTTCGCTGTCACTGTGACGAAGCCTTTGTAAGTTCCCACATCTGATTGGATTAATACCTGGCATTTTTATCAACTTTATTGTATATATAAGGTCTTAATATCCGCACAAAGCGAACAGGATGTACCAGTGAGTGAAATTAGGAAAATGCTCACCTGCCAAACCCTATTTTGCCTTTTTCTTTACCTACATGATTTCTTTTGTATGGAAACAATTTTATACTCACACATACATATCTCGGTTGTTTTGTGCAATATTAAATTTGAATTTTTTTACACTTCTTTCATTTCCAATATCCTACTTGGAATTTAGACAAAATTTACAGATTCTTTGTATAAACATATCGCAATTTTTGCTTTATTGGCGAATATCTCTGTGTGATACAAAATTCTTTTGTATACCTAAAATATAATTTCATATTTCTTACTTCCATGTATTGTCATGTTTCTCATCTTTTCGAGGCGTTTTGTTTTTTGCTTAAAATATCTCAGTAATGAATTCCAAACCAGGAATGGTATTTTATTATATTTACATATTCATACATATATTTACGCTTTTGTAAAGTATAATTTTCTATTTCATTTTATATGTATTTGTTTTTTTGCAAATGCATTTATTGCTCTGTGAAATTTACACAATCAAATTTCTCGAATATTCAGAATCATTATTCTTATGATAACCTTGCTTTATCATTGAGACAGACTAATGGGACAATTCTGAACAAATGTGTAAGTCTTACAGATCTGTAAATTTGTAAAAAAAAATTAAAAAACGCATCTATTTTTGTTGATTAATATAAAATTATGTATAAGCGTGGCAGCTTACATTGCGATTTTATTTATAATTTACAGATTTACAGATCTCTAAGACTTACAGCTTTGTTCAGAATAAAGCCATAAAGTTAACTGCGGGTAGGTGTTTTAATGACTCTATTCTGAACACATCTGTAAGTTTTACTGTAACAAATCTGCAACGAAAACTGCCGCTTTTTTATATTAATCAACAAAAATAGATGCGTTTTTGTCAGTTTTTTTTTACAGATTTACAGATCTGTAGACTTACAGATTTGTTCAGAACTGACCTATAATTTTTTCCGCTGCGTCAGAAGACGTCGGTAAGGATTTGAGATAATAATAGAGGGTATTTCATAGATATTGTATAATTTTGGTTCACGTATTAATCAAACAAATTTTAGAAGTACCAGTAAGTAAAAAAAAATGTGTTTGTGATATATTTTAAAATTCAATTAAAGTTTGTATCGTTTTAAAACAGTCTGTGTAATGGTGCTGCAGAATGACATCGGAATGTCATATTACCACAGACAAACGAAATAAGCAGCACATTATATCGTACACGGTTGAGGATCTGTTTATGTTTGTCTGTGATATTACTATGATGAAACACCACTTTAAAGTTACAATGACCTCCAAAAAAGCTAGAAATGCTTAAAAATGTCAATTTAGCCAGTATAACTGTTTCTTCGTTCGTTTCTCTATTTTGTTAAAAGTCAGTAATAGTTGTTATGTATTAAGGTACTTAAGTTCCACTATTTACTGTGGAATTTAGTTGCCAAGACCATAGGGTCGAGGAAAATGAACCATGAGTGATAAAAAGGAACTTGAGTGCCTATGGGCATAATAAATTTTATTTGAAATCGAATGTTTGACAAAATTAAAGGAATATTTTATTTTATAGGTTATGTTGATAAATATGTCAGTTGCTGTCAGTGTTGTAAACCTCCGGACAATGAAGTGATCGTAATGAATATTCATATATTATGCAAGACGATTGAAAATTCTCGATTGTACGAGTAGTCCGCGAGCCAGCAACAGATTTTCATGACCAAGTTTCTCTCGGGCGATAACTTGTAAAATGCTTCAGAGAGTTGTATCATGAAGCTCCGTGTACGTCAGCTGCGGTTCGGTGGGTGGGTTAAGCAGCGGTAGCCTCCCACGCACGTTGAACAAAAAATGAATTTTAATCATTTCCTCCCGATTGAAAATTTATCAAAATATAGCTAATCCAATATCTTAAAGGAAAAAAAAGTCAGCAGACTATAAAGTGGTGGATAATACGTCAGCTGGTCACACGAACATGATAAAAAAATATATATGTTCAGTCATTTCTTCTCAATTGAAAATTTATCAGATGACAGTTTATATGACATTGTGAATAAATAAACATGTCAGCTGGCTATATCTCGGTGGGAAGATTGTCAGCTTATGCTCTGAGGAGCAGGAGCCAGACAGGAGCATCTATCGCCTATTTAAATGCACCAGCTGGGCAGCTGACGAGTTTTCCCTCGGCATATTGCTAGCTGATTTTTTTTATTACTTACAGGATCATATTAACTATCAGCTTACAAATTTTTATCCGGGAGGAAATGACGTATCTAAAGTTATTCGACATTTTGCTTCATGCTCTAATTGAAAGATATAATCTTTTTTATATATTTTTTTATCATGTTCGTGTGACCAGCTTACGTATTATCCCTGATCACATAACTAACAGATTCGCCGATCTTATGTACCGAATGGCAGGAGATTTAAAAATTAATTTTATTCTCAATAGATGTCTCTAGGCGTAAGAATCTTTTCAAAGCAGTTTTGTTTACGTTACGGCAGGTGTTTGGGTTTGAGTCTTCGGTACGGTAGTGGAGGGGCAAATAAGAGAACTGCTGAGTTTCTTTCGCATGAATCACAAACCGCAATATGCAATAGAAAAATAAATTTGAAAGGATCACAATCATTTATTATTAAATATGATATAACATAATAGTAAGTAAGAAATACAATAATAATAATAATAATTTACTATTAAATAACAAATATATTTCGGAAAAATGAGAGAAAAACGAAATATGTATTTGAAATATAAATAGATAAAAATTTTGGAATTTTAATTCGCACTTACTAGTGTCATTGACGAGTTAAAAATCAAAACAGACTCAATAAAAACAATCAAAAGCGACAGATTGTGTATCCATGTTTAATATCCACTGCAGCATTCAAAAAAGTCATATAAAACTTTATATACCTTGTACTACAAATATGAACTTTCAAGACTTTTGACGGTCTCGGGAAAATTATTATTACAGAACACTGGGACAGAACTGATGTTTATAAAGCAATGCATGATAAATAAATAAACACTTAAAATAAAATAATTATTTTTCCTTATATGCAACAAGTTTACAAGTTTTTCAACTGTTTAATTTATAGGTAGGTATTATTGTATTAATATTAAATTCAAACAATAATTTTCATGTTTTAATAGTTCCGACAAAACTTTCCGGACACTAAAAATTTTGAACATTTGTTGCTTATATTAAATTACTAATGTTTAATTAAGAACGTGTCAACTAACAACAATAATAATAATAATAATAATAATAATAATAATAATAATAATAAGAAAAGAAAACAAAGAAAAATCTATCGAAGTAGTAATTGAAGAATTAAAACAGCGAATAACAGCGACAGCACAAAGAATAAGAAGGTTTAGGGCTAGAACACAGCAATTTAAAGACAATAGAATGTTTCATCAAAATATAAAATTATTTTATAAAACTTTAAGAAGTACTAATTGTCTAAATAAAGAAGGTCCAAGTGCAGATGAAATAGAAAATTATTGGCAAAATATTTACGAGGATAATATAGAACACAACAAAGATGCTAGTTGGATTAAAGAAATAAAGCAGAGTCAAGAACATAGAAGAATGGACTGGGAAGAAGTGGCATGTGAAGAAATTACAGAAAAAACTAAACGGACACAAAATTGGAAATCTACTGGAATTGATATGATCCCGAACTATTGGCTAAAAGAATTAAATATATCTCATAAATATTTAGCAAAACAATTTAACGAATATATAGATGATCCTTCACTTATTCCAGAATGGCTTTCAACAGGAAAAACATATTTATTGTATAAAGACGGAGATATTAAAAACCCCAAAAACTATAGACCTATAACCTGTCTGAATGTAATGTATAAAAACTTTACCGGTATATTGGCTAACAGAATAAGCAAATATGTTATACAACAAAAAATAATACCGGCGGAACAAAAGGGATGCGCCAAAGGTTCGCAAGGCTGCAAAGACCACTTACTCTATGCCAAAGCAGTGCTTGAAGATTGCAAGAAATATAAGAAAAACCTAAACATTGCCTGGATAGATTATATGAAAGCGTATGATAGTGTCCCTCACAGCTGGTTATTAGAATCTCTCAAAATTTATGGTATACCTCAAAACATTACAAATTTATTAGAACAAATGATGAGTACATGGAAAACTAAAATGTATTTAAAAACATCAAATGATATTAAAGAAACAAGAACTATCAATATCAGAAGAGGCATATATCAGGGAGACTCATTGTCACCTATTTGGTTTTGTTTAGCGTTGACACCACTATCCACAATAATTAATAAGACTGCAATAGGATATAAAATAAAAGAAGCGCAACATGTAGTAACACATCAAATGTATATGGACGACCTAAAGTTGATATGTAAAAGCAATACAGAACTGAAAGAAACCATAGACAAAGTTAAATTGTTCTCCGATGACATTCGAATGAAATTTGGTATACAGAAATGTGCTACAGCTAATTTTCAGAAAGGTAAATTAATACGGACAGAGAATATACAAATAAATTCAGATGAAAGTATAAAATCTTTAGAGCATGGAGAAACATATAAATACTTAGGGTTGAATGAAGGCGATGGAATAGATCACAAGACAATTAAAGAAAGAATTAAAAAGGAATATTTAGCAAGAGTTAAAAAAATATTAAATACTCATCTAAATTGTAAAAACAAATTTCAAGCCATAGGAGCATTAGCTATCCCAGTAATCCGCTACAGTTTTGGTATAGTACATTGGACCCTAGAAGAAATAAAGAAGGTTGATAGAAAAACACGAAAATTACTTACCATCAATGGACAATTACACCCACGTCAGGATGTTGAAAGACTATATGTAAAAAGAAAAATGGGAGGAAGAGGACTTCAACAGATAGAAGCAGCTTACTATGCAACAATGTTTCAGTTAAGTTTTTACATTAGAACAAACAGTAACCGTGATCCAATAATAAGCAACATTAAAAGATACGAAATGGGCCTTCCACAGAACAGATCTCTTTTAAAAATATCGAAGAAAATAGAAGAAAAAATATATAGTGGGGTAACAAGTTCTGAAAGTAACGTAGAAAATGTAGAAGATGAAATTCAAATAACACAACAAACTCAGCCGCAAGAAAGGAGGACACCTACACACATAAAAACACAATGTCAAACAAAATTATACAATATTTGGAAGAATAAATCTATGCACGGACAAAAATTTAGACAAATGGAAAATTTAAACATAGACAAAGAACAATCGTACAAATGGTTAACAAGTGGTACTATTAAAGGTGAAACTGAGAGTCTTATAACAGCAGCTCAAGAACAGGCATTAACTACAAGGTATATTGCAAATAAATTACATCGTAATAGACAAGATAAATATTGTAGAGTATGCAAAAAGGATGATGAAACTATTCATCACATAATATCTTCATGTTCGGAACTTGCTAAAAATGAATACGTTAAAAGACATAATAAAATTTGCACTCTCATTCATTATAATTTATGCAAACATTATAAATGTACAAACTTAACTGAAAAATGGTATAACCATAACCCTGTAAATGTAATAACTAGTGCAGACAATAAAGTTACAATTTTGTACGATTTTGGAATACAAACTGACAGAACTGTGTTAGCCAATAGACCAGACATAATAATAAAAACAGAAAAAATTACCTATCTTTTGGATGTTTCAGTTCCAGCAGACGAAAATATAATATCAAAATTTTCTGAGAAGCTGCTAAAGTATAAAGATTTAAGTATTGAAATTAGTAGAATGTGGAAGACAAAAACATTTATAATTCCAATAATCGTAGGAGGGACAGGATTTGTGGATGCAGAATTTAAAAAAACTATAGAAAAAATCCCTGGTAAACATGACGCACTGGAAATTCAAAAAACTGCAATATACGGTACTGCACATATAATAAGAAAAACAATTACTTAACACCCTTACCTGAGCTGCTTGGTAAGCAGCTGGAAGGAGTGTAAATCCCGGAACAGGAAGTGGGCGCATACTACTGAGATTACACCCGAAAAATACAAATGTTTGTGTGTATATTGTACCTATAACCTGTATCTGTGAAATAAAGGATAATAATAATAATAATAATCGTCAATAATATTTCGATTTTTTAAACAAAAACAAATCCATTCTGTGACAAAAAATTACAGATACATAAAAACAAATAAAAATATATTACATTAAACAATAAAGTAAAGAAATACATAAGCTTTTCATCATTTATGCTAAAAATTCTTAATTTTGAATTAATTTTTTTTTCATTTTACATATTTTGACCCAATAGTTTCGAATTTTTGTATAATAATAATAATAATTCATTATTGTATTTCGTTTTTTTTTTACATTTAACTTATTACAATCGATGTTAATGGGGTGAGTTAATTATCGTATATATTTTTACCTCTGCTAGGAGAGGTATTGGAATCATGATAAAAATCGCATATCCAGATTTTAGTGAATAAGCACGTTTCAATGTCTCTAGAATCCGATAATAACATTTTTACGATAATGTCTGTGTGTGTGTGTGTGTGTGTGTGTGTGTGTGTGTGTGTGTGTGTGTGTGTACGTGTGTGAGATTGTTGGAGGTACGATTTCTCAAAGTCTAAAGACTAAAGACCTGTGTAACTACGGATTCCTCAATCTAACAGTAATGGGAAGAGTTGAATAGATTCTGGTAACAACTGGACAACCAGAAGTAGTTAGTATTTTAACAAAAATCTTTTAAATATTATTTTTTGAATATTTATGTTATTAATAATAAAAAACAAAATTCTCTATTCGACACATTTAAAACTTTTATTATACTTTCTATAGATTTAAAGATATACAGGGTGATTGATGAGGAAACGGCCATACTCGAGGAACGTGTTCAGGAGATCAAAATAAACAAAAAAAGTCATATAAACATGTGTCCGATTCTTAACCGTTACTGAGATATTAATTATTAATAGTAAGCGATTAACTGCGGAAAATAATAGTTCACATTTGTTTTTTGTGGTTGTCACGTTCAGCTGTTATTGTTAGAAATAATATTTGGCATTTGTTTTTTGTGGCTGTCACATCCAGCTGTAAATGCATCGAAGTTGGCGGTGGTATTTTTGAAAATATTCTACATTGAATGCAACAGAGCATTCTTCCGGTTACTATATCGGTGTCTGTCGAGGATACTGTACTCTCGAAGCTACAGATGTTACAGACGATTCAAAATAGTGCTGTGAGGTTCCGACAAAACTTGTATCCGAGAACCCGGATTTCAAAATATCCGGATCCTCGGATATCCGACGTTCGCATATAGAAGCGGATATCCGAAAATTTAATTCAAATTTGGATCCGGATTTGGATCCGGATCTGAACTTGGATCCGGATCTGAACTTGGATACGGATTCGGATCCGATATTTTGTTTACGGATCCGGATCTGGACTTGAATCCGGATCCGGACTTGAATCCGGATCCGGATTCGATGTTTTGTTGACGGATCCGGATCCAAATTAATATGACATGAATTTCATTAATTTATTATGTGCTTTTGATGAGACCCGATGCTAATATTTGAATATACGGTTCAATACTGAGAATATTCGAATCCGAGAAGCGATCCGGATACTGAAATTCCAGATCTAAAATCCGATACTCATTCTCATATTCGAATCGAAGATCCGATACTCAAATCCGTTTCCAAGATACGATATTCGGATCCGGATTCAAGATCCGATACACAGATTCGGATACAAAGTCCAATACTCAGATTCGGATCCAAAATCCGATGCTCAGATTCGGATCCAAAATCCGATACTCAGATCCGGATTCAAAATCCGATACTGAAATTTGGATCCGAGATCCGGATAGTTCCACATTCAATTATCCGGATATTTTTGGATCCGAAACCGAAACTATCCGGATCCGGATCCTACCACTAATTCAGAATTAGAACTTCCATTACTGTCTACATCTTCCTCTGTTGCAGTTGAAGAGTACTCTTTTACGAGTACTCGTATCTAAAAATGCGTAGTTTTCAGGTTCACAATTTGAAGAATGAGCTGGTTTCATTAAAGAATTTACGTTTTTTTTCTATTTTCTGATTGGGTAATACCCTGGTTTTGACGGACAACAATGGTTGTGGTCGTTCTTAAAAAATAGTGTATAGTATTCATTATTGCACTGTATAAAAAAGGACGCCAAAATTTATTTCGCCCGGGGCGCTCAAAACCTTTTACCCTGCCCTGAACAGAGGAAAGAAAAATCATGAGCTGGGTAAATTTTACACAGAGCGCGCGTCCTATCGGGATAAGCGGTGTACGGTATACTCATGTTGTCATGTTAATGTAGTCTGACAGGGAGGGGCTGTACGGATTAAGGCTGTTCGATCTTCAAAATTTATGATCGGATCGATCTTATCGATTAATTTATCAAAATCTATCAGCAGTGGCTGTGATCCATACTGATCGGGTCTACGATCGATTAAATGTAGTATGTAATCAGTTTGATCGATCTTAACAAATAGGACGAATCTAGTTGTAAAAACTAGAATAAATTAAAATATGACGACACTGACATTTTTGTAAGATGGAAATACACTTCGTAAAAAATGTGGACAAGAAAAGAACTGCACGGCTGAAATTCGCTTATTAACCGATATTAACCATCGCCTAAAATTAATTTATTACATTTTTCATCAGACCCAAACCACATTCGTTACCCAGAATTTTCAAAAATATTACTATCCAATTTTATATAATTACACATATATAATATGCTTGAATGCCTGATCGGAATCTGGAGACTCGGGTCCGATCCCGACAGATGCTAATATTATTTCTCATTTTAAATGGCACAAAAGTGACCTCCGTGGTGCACTCTCTACTCAGCCATGGTACGAACAAGTTACATTTACCAAAATCTGTATACAAAGCAGATTGACACATCCAGCAATGGGTAATATGCCATGATGAATATTTATTTATATTTACTTCTTATTAATTCTAAAGTATTCTAAGTTAGGTTTTAAAATCCGAAACCTTTGAAATAATTCGTCAAAATTTAAATTATTAGGTCTGTTTCGTACAGTATAAATTTTCCGTATTAATATTATCAATGTTTTCAAATTTTCCCTCTTCCAATATACTATATTTCCATTTTACTATATTTTTTATTTCAGATTTAAATTTTATTAGGTAGCTAACAAATTTATTATCTACTGCAAGTTCCTCTCAAATTTGATAGCGAATAAACAATTTATAAGGTATCTAATAACTTGTTTGGACATTGAAATACGCAAAAAATAGTTGTTAGGTAAATAAAAATTGAGGGTTATTAGGAGATTGAAATACCGGCCCTTAATCGATTGATCGATTAAATGTCTGTGATAATTCTGATCGATTAATTGATCTTCTGATCAGATCGATCACATCGATTTTTTTCGCAGCATCGCAGTCTACAGTATGAGACATAAATAATTATGGAGGCATTTAAAATTCATTGGGGTTGGGCATGCGTTAAATCGTCAAAAATAATTGATAATTGTCACATATCAGGCTCATATTACGCTACTACGTGGCAAATATCCACTATGAAAATTATGATACCTTATTTGCGAAAAACTTTTATTTACTTTAGTTGACTGTAACTTTTGATTTTATACTAAAATGTTAACAATATTTTTTTAGTCTATTTCTAGGGGTGGGGTCAACTGCCCTTTGCCCCCACCCCCCTTGGCAACGCTCATGGTCCCTATACATTTGTTTCTATTTATTACAAATTTTATTACACTGTTCAAAATTCAAAAACATATTTTTTTCTACTCCTCTCAAAATACAATTTTCTGGTTTGTTTTTCATGCTGAAAGCACTCTGCGTGCTGCTTCGGGATCCTAGCAACGAATTTTACGTATGATTGTTGTATCCCTATCCCTGGTTGTATACAATATTTGTTGGCATAGAAACGCATCCCAAATAAGTGTCAAATTATTTAAAAAAAAAAAAATTATTTACTTATTTTTTATCTTACAGGAGTAGAAAAATAATGTGTATAACACGTGTTGAAAGTCCTTTGTCGAACACAAACGATTGCAGCCTGAGCAAAGTATTTTGGTTCCACAAAGAAACACTTTCAACACTTGGTATGTTATTTTCTTTTGTGATCTCAATAAAATACGTTAATATTTAATTTTTACCTCTCGCTAAGAGAGGTATTGCATTCATGCTAAAAATCGCATATCCAGATTTTATTGAATAAGCATGTTTTAAGGTCCCTACAATCCGATTTTAACATTTTTACGATGATGTCTGTGTGTGTGTGTGTGTGTGTGTGTGTGTGTGTGTGTGTGTGTGTGTGTGTGTGTGTGTGTGTGGATGTGTGTGTGTGGGATGTTGGAAGGACGGTTACTCAAAAACTATTAGACTTAAAATTTGTTTAACAACGTATTTCCCAATCGGACATTCATGGGAAGATCTGAAAAGGTTTTGGTAATAATTGGACAACCGGAAGTAGAAGATTCTTGAAAAAAAATCTTCTAAATATAATTTTTTGAAAAATTTTCGTGGTAATATTAAAGAAAATTAAATTCTCTATCTGATACATTTAAATATTTTATTATATATTCCATAGATTTAGAGATAAAAGAAGTATAATATATAAAATAATCCGTTGTAATAAATTTGACAGCCGAAAGAATGCCATGAAAAATAGTTGATAATTTAAATTATTTGTAACTGACAGATAAATGTCAGTGTCAGAAATAATGAGTAATGAAAGAAAAATGTACTTGGAGAATCCCTTAATTCTTGATCTGTGACTATTATGGAGATGACAAGTCTAGGTTGAAGGACTTAAATTTGTTTCAAACATTATGGGACAATGTACACCAGTACTATAGACTAGAGTAACTTTGAATTGCGAAAAAGCTATCAAATTCTTCTCAAGTAAGTTGTAAATATTGACAAAATTACACATCGATATAAGAATAATCG
The DNA here is from genome assembly GCA_951394225.1 of Harpalus rufipes. Classification (NCBI taxonomy): domain Eukaryota; kingdom Metazoa; phylum Arthropoda; class Insecta; order Coleoptera; family Carabidae; genus Harpalus; species Harpalus rufipes. Next base: position 21,492,452 of record OX596277.1, read on the forward strand.
GAGTGCAATCTATCCGTCACTTTATTAAAGGGAATTAGTGTTATTTAGATATAACATGTATGAAAAAATAAAATGTAAAAGAAGATATGTAAGAATAGATGCACAATCCATATATTCATTTTAGACCGCCCAAAATTAATGTTTTTACTAGAAGAATATGAAGAGAAATAAACAACGTTGTTCGAATTGAAAATTGCTGTTACCAGCCTAATATTTATATATAGTACTCTACTTTGTAATTTATTGTAACATAATTTATGGTAAAATATCTTCATGTTGAGACATGCTATTATTGAATAACAAAGAAGTTTATACGTCATAGATTTATATGAATATATTATTTGTATTTATAAAAATATTCTTTGCTTTATGCATACAGCCAGGTAAAATATACGGCGAGAGGTTATGTGCTGGCCACATCAGATTTTTTTATTTTAATAAAGCAGATTATAATTCATACGTGTACGAAAGAAGTTAATTATTCATTATAATTATATTTGAAACGTAAAAAATCAGTTTGAATTTGCTCAAATAGTATGATATTGCAGAAACCATAATTATCGGTAGTAATGCGGCCATCTAGTTGTTGAAGTCAAAACTACAATGCAATACTGGCGCCTCCTGGACACCGAATGCAAACTAATCATGAAAGTGCCTGCCAAATTTTATACGGACTTGGCAAATCTGTTTGTTATGTGATCAGGGGTATTATCCACCACTTTATAGTCAGCTGACTTTTTTTTTCTTTAAGATATTGGATTAGCTATAATTTGATAAATTTTCAATCGGGGGGAAATGATTAAAATTCATTTCTTTTCAACGTGCGTGGGAGGCTACCGCTGCTTAACCCACCCACCGAACCGCAGCTGACGTTCACGGAGCTTCATGATACAACTCTCTGAAGCATTTTACAAGTTATCGCCCGAGAGGAAATGATTGACCAAATTTGTACCCTGGCTCGCGTACTAGAGTGGTGTTTCCAAGCAACACGTTGAGTATGTTCGATTATCGAGTTGTATATAGGTAGACCATAAATGAAAAAAAAAATTAATAAGTAAAAAAGTTAATTGGACATAGGCCTACAACCTATTTTTTTAAATATATCTGTAATTTGTGGCAGTATACAACATACTATTGAAATGCTCGTTTTTTAAATAAACAAGCTTGTGATCCAAATAATTATTTGTTTACTTTTCATTTGTTTTATTACTTTTTTACCTCTCGCTAAGAGAGGTATTGCATTCATGCTAAAAATCGCATATCCAGATTTTATTGAATAAGCACGTTTTAAGGTCCCTACAATCCGATTTTATCATTTTTACGATGATGTCTGTGTGTGTGTGTGTGTGTGTGTGTGTGTGTGTGTGTGGATGTGTGTGTGTATGTGTGTGTGTGTGTGGGATGTTGGAAGGACGGTTACTCAAAAACTATAAGACTTTAAATTTTTTTAACTACGTATTTCCCAATCGGATATTCATGGGAAGATCTGAAAAGGTTTTGGTAACAATTGGACAACCGGAAGTAGAAGATTCTTGAAAAAAAATCTTTTAAATAATATTTTTTGAAATTTTTTCTTGATAATATTAAAGAAAAATAAATTCTCTTTCTGATACATTTAAATATTTTACAATATATTCTATAGATTTAGAGATAGAAGAAATATAGTATGTAAAATAATCTGTTATAATAAATTTTACAGCCGAAAGAATGGCCATGGAAAATAGTTGAAAATTTAATTTGTTTGTAACTGACAGATAATGTCAGTGTCAGAAATCCGAAGACATTACTGAAGACTTTTTCTGGGAAGTACATACATTATATTATTTCTTAATGTATTAATAGAATTGGAAACATTTCGAAAAATTAGAAGAGGACAAAATTTCTTCATCAAAAATGAATTTAAAATTAAACAATCTAAATATATATGGAATAGATATATGCGTAAGTAGAATTTTTGGTGTAGAGTGTAGGTATACAAGAAATGTTAAATACAATAGGGAGCGAGCAGTCATATGATTTTGTTGGCCTTGACAAGCAGATATGGGGGCCCATGTCAGAATGATAGCTAGTAATTATGTATATAGATGTCAAATATCATAATTTCTCATTCTAAATTTAGTGATTTTCCAATTCCATGTGGAGCAGAATTAAATGTTAAATATCTAAGGCATACAAGTAAACTTTAAACTCCTGGTGATAAATTAACTACGTAAATTTAGAAAATCTTGAAATTTTTAATGAAAAATTCTAACATTTGACATCTATGTACATAATTACTAATTATCATTCTGAAACGGGCCCACACATTTGCTTGTCAAGCCCAAAAATGTAACATTACCGTTCGCGCCCTATACTTATGTAACCAAAAAAAGGAAGTGGCGAGAGGTATTGTGCTGGCCACAACAGATTTTTGTACCTAAGTAAAGGAAGTATTGTAATCGCGAAAAATTTCGGTTTTCAGATTTCAGCGGAAATATCCATTTTGATCATCCCTGAATCCATTTTGACTAATTTCGTCGTGACGTCTGTACGTACGTATCTTGCGTAACTCAAAAACGGTAAGCGGTAGAAAGTTGAAATTTTGTATTTAGGACTGCTATAACATCTAGTTGTGCACCTCCCTTTCTGGTTATTACACAATTTCCAGAAGTGGCACTTTACATCAAGCCTATAATAGATTTTATTGATTTTATCCAAAACTTTTCAAATTTGGTATACAAGACTTTTATGTTAATCGAAATAACATAATAGATTTTGGTTAAAATAGGCTAACCGCAAGTGGTACATTACTTGAAGTTGTTAACAGGTTTTCTTGAATAAAATAATTTTATTTTGATTTTAGAAATAAATGCGTCAAATAAAAGTTTTAGAGAATTAATTTCTGCGTCTAGCACATCAAGTATTATTAAATTAGCCCTTTGTATAAGCGAGATATGTAAATTTAAAAATTATACACTTTTTGTTTTTGTAATAAAGCTTGTTATGGATTAGGACAAAAAAATAAAAAAAAATGTCCATGTCAAATTACGTTAAATACATGCAATTTTATGATTCGAACAATAACAAATATTATATTTTTATTGTGAAATTAGTCATATTCATTGTTGTAATCAAATATTTCTTTGTTGTAAACAAAACTCTCTTTAAAAAGAACCGGGTTAGATTAATGTTAATTTAAGAATGATAGTAGTAAATGAATTATTTTTTGTTCTATATCAAAATATTTCTTGGGCTTGGCTTAAGCCTGTTAATATTTTGTAATTTAATTATTAAAAAAATATGTATAGGTTAATAGGCGCACAGAGAAATTGTGTGGTGTCCACATCACTCATGACATGTTGTTAAAAAAATCTGATGTGGACATCACACGACTTCCTTGTACGATTATTAAACTATACATGTTTTTTGAATAAATAAATTACAAAATATTAATTTTAACTTCAAAACAGTAAGATATGTAAATTTAAAAATTATATACTTTTTTGTTTTTGTAGCGACCATAAAGGGAGTTTTTAAAGAGTTTTGATTACAACAAAGAAATATTTGATTACAACAATTAATATGGCTAATTTCACAATAAAAATATAATATTTGTTATTGTACGAATCATAAAATTGCACGTATTTAACGTAATTTGACATGAACATTTTTTTTATTTTATTGTCCTAAACCATAGCAAGCTTTATTACAAAAACAAAAAATCTGATGTGGACACCACACGACTTCCTTGTACGATTATTAAACTATACATATTGTAACGCGGCAGCATATGAAACCGCCAGCGTACTAACTAATTATCGTGATCGTCTAATTACCCTACGTTGTGTTATTTAATAGTGCCCAGAATCTTTGATTTGAAGTCGTGGTAGTGTAAGGAATAAAACAAGTAATAACATAGATTCAACAATAAACAACGTTTATTCAGTCATTGGCATTCAAGAAATATACAGTACAAATATAATGACTGATACTTATGGCCGGGGATGCCGGGAGAATGCCTTGGGTTGGACTGTGGCTGGCAACGGACTCGTACGTGGAGCGGCACCGGGCACAGCGCAGGCAGCGTCTCGGGATTGCTGTGGGTATGGCCACGGGCGTGGACCGGTCACTGGCGGAACGGTACACCGGCCGCGGGACGTAGGCCTCGGTTAGCCGTGGTTACGGCCGTTGACGGAGTCCCCCAGGTGGATGACGGGACCAATGGGTGCATATACACAAAGATGCACAGACATACAAGATGTCTTACACAAATTTTATACGTGATATAGTATGGTGGTATGTATTAAAACCAAATGCTGTATAATTATCGGTTACGACGTTGTTGGAAGTTGCAGCTGAACCCGTGAGGGAGCGTGCACACCTGTTATCTCGTCGCAACCGTACGGTGAGTAAGTAACGTTGTTGGAAGTTGCAGCTGAACCCGTGAAGGGACGTGCACACCTGTTATCTCGTTACCACTGCCCGTTTATTGATACACATATGATGGAGGTGAAAGGCTTTAGCCAATGACCTTACAGCAATACCAACGTATACCACCAATACCAATACCACTGCCTCAAAAATTACACAATGATCGTAATGCAGATCAAGCTACAACAGAGGCTGATCCTGGCCGAAACCAAGATCCCTTTCCGAGTGCGGTGCACCCAGTTTTAAACACAGAAGCGCCACCCCTAAAGATTGGGGGTGGAAATGATGGAAGATTAGATGTCCATAGGTGAAACTGCAACAGACAGAATTTTCTGAGAATATCATCTTAATGATATGCACCTCATTTGCTGATGTCCCGGCGTAGTGGGGAAGTTTCTGCATATGAAGATTGTATGTTGGACAGAGACAGCTAATAATTGTTAACCCTGATTTGCTCGAACTCATCTCAAGTAGCCACCTTCGGTCCCTGATGCCTGGCTGTGGAAGGAATTCTCTCCTGTTGATTTGTTAATTAGTTGCATTCAAAAAGTCACATATGCCCTATATATTAGACAAAGATACATATATCTGCATTCTGGGTGTAAGACAGAGATGCCACGAGATAGTGATAGTTTTCACCCCTACTTAAACAAGGATGCCCTTAGATCTCGGCCTGGTGAGTGCGAGAGAGATAGCATGTGGTTGTGTTGCTTTTAACTCCCACCTCTAAATGTTCATCTAACTTTTGGTTTACCTAAATTGTTTTTATTCATCCAAAATAACAATGTTTAAATAGATAAGGAATGTTTATCTATATCAGTAATGAGCATATTAAACCTTTCTTTGATTATTTTGTTTAATGTTTTTATTTTACCTAGTATCCATATTATATTTCGATCTCCCTTGCCAGGGCCGGCTTCTACGAAAAGCTGTGAAATTTACTTAGTAACATCCTCCTACATTGTTTCTCATGCTGGTGCAATGTTAAATCAATTAGTTAATGTTAGTTAGTTCTATTAGTTGTTTATTAATTGTCAAACATTCTAAATATTATTGTAAATTTTTGTATTCATTCGAGTTCGACATTCCCACGCTAAAACACTCATTCCTACTCTGTCGTTACCTACTTAGCTTACGTTGGGACAGCCCCAGACACGGCGCCCCATAGCGATTTATTACCCTCTTGAGTTGACCTGCAAATCTTCTCTGCATCATACTTATCAGTTCTTAGGAGGTCTACACGTGCGTTTTGTTTTTGTATACATGTAGAAACACGATACTAAAGATTTTAAAAATAATAATGATACACACCAAATTCGGCCGCGTTTCAATCTCCCCCTGATATTAAACTGGAAGTGATGATCAATTTAATATCACGGTTCTCTGAAACAAAACTGGCAAAAAAATAGAAATAATCGTACATGCTGGAACAAATTTATTTATATAAACAAAAACAAAAGAAAAAAAAATATCATCATTCTATCTTGAACATACAACTGCCCTTCATCTGCTAGTGAAAAAAATAAAACATGCAATTAATTAAGCAATTAGCATCAATGATATATCCTGTAATTCTGGTTTTCCCCTCAACGACCTCTTGTAATAATCCTCCCCCCGATTTCATACCCGAAACTGTCAGTTTACCTTCTCTGCGGATTGTTAGTTTATTTGTTCTTGTCAAATTGCTTGCTGATGTGGTTGTTTGTAACGATTGTCTTTATAATATTTGTTCGGCTGTGATCCATTAGATCTCATCGTACTATCCCGTGAGGTGGCTACTGCCATCGAGTTATGTGGAAGGTATTATAAATCTTTCTTTTCTTGATACACCTGAATAGTGTTTTCCTAGTGTCTCAAAAACGTCATAAGTTCTGTAACCGTCTGTTGGTTCCATACTTGCCAAAGTGATTGTATGTGAATTGGGAAATGTCGTATCATTTCCTCGACAAATTGTCTCTCGGGCAGCGGAATATTTAATAATTTGTTCTGGCTCAGGTACAGGTCAAGATGAGACACCATACTTGGAGTTTTTCTAGGGTCCCATCGCTCTGAACTTATCCTCATTCGCCATTTATTTTGAATACTATCCGACCAATATGTATGCAGAAAATTTTGTTTGAAATCTGTATACATCGTCCTATATCCCACGTACACATGGTGCCCATTTGTCCGCCTCGTCGGCTAGGCATTCCCGCGCAATGTCCAGTTGAAACTCCTCCGGAATTTGTAGGCGTCGGAAATATTTTTCCAACATCTCCAGAAATCTAACGGTATTCAACTTTAGACAATTCCCGTGAAATCGCGGTTTCGCAAGTAAAGTGGCTAGCCATCTTTCGGATGTGTACGGCGCCATATGGAGTGCGGGTGGAAGTACAATTGATAAATCATTTGGAGGGTTTATAATAATTTGTGGGGATTCTCCCCCGAGATGAGAGCCATTGTCCCCGTTAAATGATCCTTCATTACTTTGTATTGACGGCGTAATTGTGACTGTCGGGCCAGACTCTATATTTGCCGCTTGAGTTGAAGTCACAGGTGTTGTCACCTTATTGACTAACTCTTTCATGGTGCGGTTTAACTCCCCCAAAATATTACCAATGTCCTCCTATTGGCATTTCCACTGCTCGATTTTCCAATCTTTGAGCACACTGGCGAGGTCGGCGGTAACCCGCACGATGGGCTCCGCTGTGTTGTTCTCCTCCTTACCAGAGGATTCCATAATATCTAAATCCTAATTAAGGTGTTTAGAAAAAACAAAAGTATACCACTCATACGATTCTATTACGTAGTATTGTCTATCACACACAGGAGTTTCTCTCAGAGTCTATCGCTCACATACACACACACACACACACACACACACACACACACACACACACCGACACAGACACACACACGTACACACATACACACACCCACCGACACACACACACACACACACACACACACACACACACACACACACACATGTTGAACATTGCTAATTACCCGTCTTAAACCTCACACCACCAACCTCAAAAACTTCAAATCCTGGTCACGGCACCAAATTATTCTATAGTATGTAACGCGGCAGCGTATGCAACCGCCAGCGTACAACTAATTATTGTGATCGTCTAATTACCCTACGTTGTGTTATTTACTAGTGCCCAGATTCTTTGATTTGAAGTCGTGGTAGTGTAAGGAATAAAACAAGTAATAACATAGATTCAACAATAAACAACGTTTATTCAGTCATTGGCATTCAAGAAATATACAGTACAAATATAATGACTGATACTTATGGCCGGGGATGCCGGGAGAATGCCTTGGGTTGGACTGTGGCTGGCAACGGACTCGTACGTGGAGCGGCACCGGGCACAGCGCAGGCAGCGTCTCGGGATTGCTGTGGGTATGGCCACGGGCGTGGACCGGTCACTGGCGGAACGGTACACCGGCCGCGGGACGTAGGCCTCGGTTAGCCGTGGTTACGGCCGTTGACGGAGTCCCCCAGGTGGATGACGGGACCAATGGGTGCATATACACAAAGATGCACAGACATACAAGATGTCTTACACAAATTTTATACGTGATATAGTATGGTGGTATGTATTAAAACCAAATGCTGTATAATTATCGGTTACGACGTTGTTGGAAGTTGCAGCTGAACCCGTGAGGGAGCGTGCACACCTGTTATCTCGTCGCAACCGTACGGTGAGTAAGTAACGTTGTTGGAAGTTGCAGCTGAACCCGTGAAGGGACGTGCACACCTGTTATCTCGTTACCACTGCCCGTTTATTGATACACATATGATGGAGGTGAAAGGCTTTAGCCAATGACCTTACAGCAATACCAACGTATACCACCAATACCAATACCACTGCCTCAAAAATTACACAATGATCGTAATGCAGATCAAGCTACAACAGAGGCTGATCCTGGCCGAAACCAAGATCCCTTTCCGAGTGCGGTGCACCCAGTTTTAAACACAGAAGCGCCACCCCTAAAGATTGGGGGTGGAAATGATGGAAGATTAGATGTCCATAGGTGAAACTGCAACAGACAGAATTTTCTGAGAATATCATCTTAATGATATGCACCTCATTTGCTGATGTCCCGGCGTAGTGGGGAAGTTTCTGCATATGAAGATTGTATGTTGGACAGAGACAGCTAATAATTGTTAACCCTGATTTGCTCGAACTCATCTCAAGTAGCCACCTTCGGTCCCTGATGCCTGGCTGTGGAAGGAATTCTCTCCTGTTGATTTGTTAATTAGTTGCATTCAAAAAGTCACATATGCCCTATATATTAGACAAAGATACATATATCTGCATTCTGGGTGTAAGACAGAGATGCCACGAGATAGTGATAGTTTTCACCCCTACTTAAACAAGGATGCCCTTAGATCTCGGCCTGGTGAGTGCGAGAGAGATAGCATGTGGTTGTGTTGCTTTTAACTCCCACCTCTAAATGTTCATCTAACTTTTGGTTTACCTAAATTGTTTTTATTCATCCAAAATAACAATGTTTAAATAGATAAGGAATGTTTATCTATATCAGTAATGAGCATATTAAACCTTTCTTTGATTATTTTGTTTAATGTTTTTATTTTACCTAGTATCCATATTATATTTCGATCTCCCTTGCCAGGGCCGGCTTCTACGAAAAGCTGTGAAATTTACTTAGTAACATCCTCCTACATTGTTTCTCATGCTGGCGCAATGTTAAATCAATTAGTTAATGTTAGTTAGTTCTATTAGTTGTTTATTAATTGTCAAACATTCTAAATATTATTGTAAATTTTTGTATTCATTCGAGTTCGACATTCCCACGCTAAAACACTCATTCCTACTCTGTCGTTACCTACTTAGCTTACGTTGGGACAGCCCCAGACACGGCGCCCCATAGCGATTTATTACCCTCTTGAGTTGACCTGCAAATCTTCTCTGCATCATACTTATCAGTTCTTAGGAGGTCTACACGTGCGTTTTGTTTTTGTATACATGTAGAAACACGATACTAAAGATTTTAAAAATAATAATGATACACACCAAATTCGGCCGCGTTTCAATATTTTTAATAAATTACAAAATATTAATTTTAACTTCAAAACAGTAAGATATATAGCGACCATAAAGGTAGTTTTTAAAGAGAGTTTTGATTACAACAAAGAAATATTTGATTACAACAATGAATATGACTAATTTCACAATAAAAATATAATATTTGTTATTGTACGAATCATAAAATTGCACGTATTTAACGTAATTTGACATGAACATTTTATTTTTTTGTCCTAATCCATAGCAAGCTTTATTACAAAAAAATAATTTTTAAATTTACATATCTCGCTTATACAAAGGGCTAATTTAATAATACTTAATGTGCTAGACGCAGAAATTAATTCTCTAAAACTTTTATTTGAAGCATTTATTTCTAAAATCAAAATAAAATCATTTTATTCAAGAAAAACTGTTAACAATTTCAAGTAATGTACCACTTCCGGTTAGCCTATTTGAACCAAAATCTATTATGTTATTTCGACTGACATAAAAGTCTTTTATACCAAATTTGAAAAGTTTTGGATTATATTTTAAAAGTTTTTCATTGGCTTCATATAAAGTGGAAATTGTGTAATAACCAGAAAGGGAGGTGCACAACTAGATGTTATAGGAGTCCTAAATACAAAATTTCAACTTTCTACGGCTTACCGTTTTTGAGTAATGCGAGATACGTACGTACGTACGTACGTACGTACAGACGTCACGACGAAATTAGTTAAAATGGATTCAGGGATCATCAAAATGGATATTTCCGCTGAAATCTGAAAACCGAAATTTTTCGCGATTACAATACTTCCTTTACTTACGTACACGGAAGTAAAAAGTAAAAAGCTAATTTAATAATACTTGATGTGCTAGACACAGAAATTAATTCTCTAAACTTTTATTTGAAGCATTTATTTCTAAAACTAAAATAAAATCATTTTATTCAAGAAAAACTGTTAACTTCAAGTAATGTACCACTTCCGGTTAGCCTATTTTAAACAAAATCTATTATGTTATTTCGATTGACATAAAAGTCTTGTATACCAAATTTGAAAAGTTTTGGATTACCTATATTTTAAAACAGTTTTTCATTAAAATCTATTATAGGGCTTGATGTAAAGTGCCACTTCTGGAAATTGTAAAATAACCAGAAAGGGAGGTGCACAACTAGATGTTATAACAGTCCTAAATATAAAATATCAACTTTCTACGGCTTACCGTTTTTGAGTTATGCGAGAAACGTACGTACGGACGTACGTACGAACGTCACGACGAAATTAGTCAAAATGGATTCAGGGATGATCAAAATGGATATTTCCGCTGAAATCTGAAAACCGAAATTTTTCGCGATTACAATATTTCCTTTACTTACGTACAAGGAAGTAAAAAGAAATTCAACCAGTGGTTCTCAAATATGGATACCAACTTTTTTATTTTAAATAGAAACATATATTTTTTTATTTGTGCATTCAATAGAGCTCTTTATTCTGAATTAAACGATATAAAATTTTCATACCCTTACACAACAAAATTTTGAAAAAAAAATTAATAACGTTTTGAATTACTTCCCCTTAAATATGATATTAATTAGAGTGACATGAATGAAAAAAGTGAATATTTGTTTATGAAGGAACTTTAACTGGCGATAGATATTTAGCCCTTTTGCGAAATATGTTTGAACAAATTCTGGATGATATACCAATGGCTACAGTACAAAATGTGTACTTCCAGCAGGATGGGGCCCCAGCTCATAATTGCCGACAAGTAACTGAATATTTGAACATATTTTTCCCAAACCAATGGATTGGTACTAATGGCCCTATTGCATGGCCCGCTAGATCGCCCGATTTGAATCCACTGGATTTTTTTGCGTGGGGTTACTTAAAAGATCAAGTTTACCACACTGTGCATCCCGACGTACAGCATTTAAAAAATTGTATTGAAGAAACATTAAGTGGTATTGACAGAAGAAAATTAAAAAAAGTTAGGAAAAATTTAAGATGGAGAATTCAGTTATGTATTAATAAAAATGGAGATAATTTTGAGCAGTTTTTATAAACACTAATGGCCGGTTGCAGAAAGCTTTGTCAGATATATGACATCGCGTCAGGTGATGTGACGTAACGTCAGATCAAAGTACTCGTTGCACAAAGCCATTTGACGCGATGTTAGCTAACGTTATGTTAGAATAATGTGACAACGCGTTTAACGCATTGTCAAGTAGAAAATCTGTTGCACAAAACTCTGACGCGTTGTCAAACTTCATCTGACATTACGTCACGTTAATTGCACGTCAGTGTTCAATTATCTTATGACAGTAGTTTCATATTTAGTAATTTGCAGTTAATATTTTTTAAATAAACATATTATATCGTATATTTATCATCTCTTGTGTCTACTACAATTGCAAAAATTCATTAAAAGAATAAAGAACTGATTTCAAGAATATACTTTTACAATAATGTCCGATTAATTGTCATTGAAATCTTTATCCGACAATGACGATGAACCACAATTTAGAATATGTACAATTCCAGCTCGTAGGGATCCTTTCACCATTTATGATGACCAGGATTTTAAATTTCGATATCGTTTCACAAAACAAATTGTTATGAATATGGTGCATTGTTTTGGAATTTGGATATCATTTGGAACCTCCTACAAAAAGAAATAAATCCTTATCGGCACTAACTCAAATTTTAATAACTTTTTTGCCACTAGATCCTTTTTACAATTATTAGGAGACCAAGTTAATGTTCACAAATCTTCTGTGTGCAGAATAATTCAAAAAGTATCCCGGTGTATTGCTACAGAAAAAAAAACACCTACATAAAATGCTTATAAATGAAGAAATACTTCATTAGCGAGTTTTCTAATGTTTTATCGTGTGGAAAAGAAGATTTCCGTATCAGTCAAATGGTTTAAGGCTGAAATTGTAAACAACGCTGACAGTAATCGTGGTCACGGCAGTACTGTACAATATGGTAATTTCGCAGATGATATTCCACCAGAAGATTTCATGTTTCTAAATGATGACGATATTCAAGGTCCTGCAGTACAAGCACAATATAATAATTCTGCACGAAATGTTTTGGTGGCTACTACTTTTGCAAGATAATCGCACTAACAAATAGTTTTATTTGAATAATTTGTTATCTTAAAATTTCCTTACTTGTATTAATCATAATTACAACTTTGCTAGATTATAATTCTTATATCTTCTTATTCATGTTATAGTCCCTAGAAAGTTACTAAACTCGTGACAGTTTGCACTGTTGCCATACTGTATTTTTCTCTGACGCTCTGTTAACGCTACGTCAACTAACACAACCTCATTTTTTGTTTGTGCAACGCATCAAAAATCTAACGTTATGTTACACCTGACACGATGTCAGCTAATCACGCTGTTACATTTTGTTTCTGCAACCGGACATAAATCATTTAATTGAAAATAAAGTTTCTTTTTAAATATTTTCACTTTTTTCATTCATGGCACTCTAATTAATATCATATTTAGGAAAAATTAATTCAAAACTATTATTTTTTTTTCGAAAATTTTGTTATGTAAGGGTATGAAAATTTTATATCGTTGGATTCAGAATAAAGAGCTCTATTGAATGAGAAAATAAAAAATATATGTTTCTATTTAAAATAAAAAAGTTGGTATCCACATTTTGAGAACCACTAGTTCAATTTCTTTTTTCAGTTTATCATTGAAATACCTATGTAAAATAGAGATTCTTTGCTAATTTAACCAACTTCGTATCTCTTCTAGTTCTCGAGATCGCAATGGTAGCCACTTAAAAATGAACACCCTGTATATATATATATTGGAAAATATGCAGCAAGGTGTATAATTTGGAAGTCATTATTTTATAAATGTTACTGAAAATGTAATTTAAAGTGTACATTTTCCACTCCCTCTCTTTCTACACTATGGAATCGGCAGAAATATCTGACTGTTACTTTCTTAATAAGTAATAGGTAAAGGGATTAGGGAATTGTAGCCATAAATAAAATTCAAGGTTATTCCTTGCGGATTAGGACTAGTACGGATATGATACTTATCTAACGTTCTTCAAACATATGCATATTTAATTGAAATTGATAAAAATAACGTAAAATTTACAAAATATGAAGAAATTTGCACATTGCAATATAATATACAAAAAAATAGGTAAAATATGCAAAAATATGCATTTTGCATATAATCTGAGTTTTAATCATCAGAAACATTGGGTTCTTCAGTTTTTGATGATGATCCAGTATTAACTTGGAAAGATCAATTTTCTATCATACTCTCAATTCTATTATCTAAATTTTATAAACTTTCTTCCTCTTCTAGAACATGCTTGATGCAGTTTACCCATTTTGAACGGTCTTTCCTTGTTGTTGTTTTAAAACATTGGAAAGTCCTGGTTCAGGATTTTTATCCATAGTATAACAAAAAGATCAATAACAGAAGTCAGAAGTCATAACATAAATCAAAATAATTGATACAGTTGTCAAGCAAATTTAAATTTCGCGTCAATTATTTTCCTGTGTAAATTCGGGTTTAAACCAATCAGAAAGCTAGAATCGTATGTCCTATCTCACCCAACGCTCTAAAGTTAAAACGGATAGAGCATAATAATTCTACCAAAAATATCCCTTAATGGCAATTGTCAAATATTTTGTAAAAAAAATAATGTAAATGAAAGCTTCAACAGAAAAAATAGTATATAACACACGACGTTACAGAAGGCAATTCAAACACTCGTTAGTTTGTATACATGGTAAAAGATTTACGATTTCCTCAGGGAACATCCTGTATTTTTTTAAAATGTGATTAAATTTCTTGACTATGGTTAAAAAGTAACGAGAATTTTAGAATTTCGCACGTTATTCGTTTTTAATTTGTCATTTTTATCATTCATATTCGAAGCATAGTTTATGTTTCACAGAACTTGACTAATAATTTTTAAACAATAAGGCGATTTTATTATTTAAAAATGACGTAACAAAGAATCTGTGTTAAATATTGTGTTAAAAGTGGTATAAAATGCAATGAAATGGTGCAAATGTTGCACAAGGCTTTGACTAAGAAGCCATATTGGAACCAAGAGCTCATAAATAGTGCAATTGTGTTCAAGAGAGCTGTGAAAACGTGGAAGATAAGAAATCCGGGAGTCCCAGAACATCAACCTCAATCATCGATGAAAATATGGCAAAAATTTAAAATATTGTCCTTAATAATCGCCGAGGTATTTTAAAGGATGTTGTCTGAAGAAGTTAGTAATTCATGTCATTCACGCAATACAATTTTTACTAACATTTTTGTCATGAAACGAGTTCTAATTGAATTTGTTCCAAAATGATTAATTGTTTTTCTCTTTACGGAGATAAAAAGAAATTGAAAGAACATCATCACCACAGCGGAGATAAACCCAAAATTACTGAACGCTGAATATTATTCAAATAATGAACACACTATAATAATGAGCAATATCCATAGTCACTAAAAATTTCAACAATGTCGAAACTTTATAAATGAAAACCATGGAAATATTGCAAATTTGGTATTGCATAGATAGTGTAACGCAATATTCAATACGATAAAATGATTGCAATTTTTGAGTTCATGATTATTTTCATGAAACTTTTATCGGTCAGCGTTTAATTTCTTCTGCTGTAGTTCTCCTGGCGCACTATTGTAGTATATATGGCAATTTGTACTACGGTACAACGTACAGGAATGAGGCGATTGACTAGGACGAAGTCCAGAATAAAAAGTTGAAGTTAATGCGGTTACATCTCAAGCAGCTAGAGCTGCGCTTCAGACAACTGCCTGATGTGTACGAAACTGACAAATACGAGTACTGCATTGAGGTAAGTACTTGCATACATAAATATTTGATAATTTTATCAACGATTTATTTATCTATTAGCAATTCTAAATTCTTTCCTATTTGCTAGCCTTCTTGGATATTTTAATGATCTGTTAATAATTGTTATGATAATAAATTTGTAAAGACATCTATATTAACACTACCGACGGCCACTATACACAGTGGCATTTGATGTTCGGCCTGGTGAATCGCGGCTACTACAGTGGCCACGGATTCGTATCTATGTATTTATTTACAACTACATTTTACTTTTTTCATTAGTGGATGTATATATCGTATCTGCAATTTGTTCCTAATAACGAAAATGATTAACTAAGCTTTTGTTATCATTCGAAAGTGCAATGATAACTGAACATGTGCACAACAATTATGTTGCCCTATTACACGTTAGATATCACAAATAATACAATAATTTCGGTGTACCCAAGACGATACAAACTCGAAAACTTGATTTTTTCATCAGAGTACCGACCTAAACAACATTAATAAAATCATTTCTATTCCACTTTTTACGGGGCAAAAATTCTACTGACTGGATTAATTGTCAAAATATTTTAATTACATGAGCTATATGTGATTCACGTGTTTTTAACATAGTAACAAAACGTTGCAACGATAAATAAGTAAATAAATATTTTTTTAAAAATCTTTTAGACCCCATAATTATTATAACAGTGAAACACAATAAGAAATGTTACAAATAGAAGTTGAAAGTATGAACAAAAAAGGGGAACCAAGGAAAAAATAGGATAGAAAAATAATAGAACACGGAAATAAGATACATAAATACATTGAAGAAATGAAAAAGATTGCAAAGGATATAAATAAATGGAAGAAATGGATTAAAAATTAACAATGAAAAAAGGAAATTTCACACCTGATTACATATCATGAAAATATATAATGAGCTTCCAAATTTCATCATTATTTACAAAGATCCTTATTAGAGACACTTTGAAGCTGCTAGAAAGACATTTCCCTGAAACTTTTTCGTCATTGTATAACGTCTATTTTAATCGTTTTCAACAGTGAATTTTACAAGAAAGTTGATGCAGGGTCGTAGTCAAAACTCGATATTAGACAGGGTTCATGGCACTGCTAATGCAGCTCGACCGCTTGTATTACAAAAAACTATACAAAATGAGCACGTCAGCATATTATTCCTCATTAGTGAAACTCCTAGGCATAATTGTGAAATGATTAGATACTTCAAAGTTCGTGCTACTAATACGTGAAATAAAACAATAAGTAAACAATAACTACTTACCTAATATTCTTACTAGAATAGACTTTTTGATTATTAAAGATTTTACGTGTTTCTGTCGATATCACTAAAACTGAGAAGAATTGACTCATAGTTTATATTATGAACTTTTTTTTACTTAGAATGACACCTAAAATATATGGTAAATGACGTATTTTTTATATCATCTATAAAGTATCACATTCTGCTGAAAAATATGTTAAATAAATTGGCTATATGAAATAGGTATGCGGCCCTAGATTATACGTGCGAATGTACTTAGTGCGACAATCGTTATCGATTAAACGGGGTTAGTTATACCTTGTTTCTATGGTGTATAGAAAGAGAAAATATATAATTGAAACGCTTAACATAAATTTAGTATCACATTGACATCTGTCATTTGTCATTTAAAGTATCAGTTTACTGTATTCAACATTTTATTTTACTGTGAATCATTAAACATGCATTCCATAATTATTCTCCAATTCGAATTTTTTGTAATAAATGGATAAGCCATCTACCAATCAACTTAAGATATATTCAGGACTGGATACGTCATAACCGGATTTTTACATGGCTATCGTTTTAAACGTCTTATACTTTCGTTTTTACTATTAGGCTACTTATATGATATACTTTTACTATACATTATCAAAACATTTATATTTCATATAGTGAAAATGGGCTCAGGGAACATTTTTTATTATATATTGACGGTTGACGCTTCGGACTAAAAGGTAAAAATCTGTTGTGGCCAGCACAATACCTCTCGCCACTTCGGTTTTTTGTTACACAAGTGTAGGGCGCAAGCAGCCATGTTACATTATTGGCCTTGACAAGTAGATATGTGAAGAAATTGTGTCCTACTCTTCTAATTTTTCGAAATATTTCCAATTCATAGTCGGGGTTGACAGTATTTTTGAAGGGTATATGTAATATACCTATAATTTTAAATATTTAAGTATTAATACAATAAGAAATAATATTATGTATGTACTTCCCAGAAAAATATTCAGTACTATCTCTGGATTTTTGAAACTGACATTTATCTGTCAGTTACAAACATTTTAATTTTTCAATTAGTTCCTGACATTTTTGGGCTGTGAGATTTATTACAACTGATTATTATGTACCTTATATTTCTTTATCTCTAAATCTATAAAAGATATAATAAAATATGTATATGTATCAATTAGAATTAAAAAAATAATATTTAGAAGATTTTTTTTAAGAATCTGCTACTTTCGCTTGTCCATTTATTACCAAAACCTTTTTAGCTCTTCCCAGTAATGTCCGATTTAGAAATACGTGGTGAAACACATATTAAGTATTATTGTTTTTGAGAAATCGTCCTTTCAACACCCACACTCACACATACATCAACATACACAGACACACACAGTGTGGAGACCTTAAAACGTGCTTATTCATTAAAATCTGGATATGCAATTTTTTGCATGAATCCAATACCTTTCTTAGCGAGAGATAAAAATACACCTGAAAGTCACCGTGTTAAATTGTTGCTTTAGTCACGAGATTTTAAAAAATTCAATCTCACTTTATATGTAATTGTTGGAAAATCTAACATTCAAGGAATAAAATATTGAATGTTTTTAATTATGTTTTTTTTAGATTATTACTTACTCGTATATTAAGTACATTTTGTATGAGCCAGTATCCAATTACTCATTTCATACTTATTAGTTTTACAAAAATATCTCCATTTATTTTAATTATTGTTTATATAAAATGAAATTTAGTAGAAGCAAATATGATCGTGCACAATGAGAAAGGCTTGTGGGCTTTGTGAAATTTGCAGGGCTGGTTATTAAGCAACAGCTCGTGCTTGCGAGCAGAGATTGATGTTGAGTATTTAAACACGGCTCTCCTTAGAGAATTCATCATTCTTCGTCTTGCTAATGATATTTGTCTGTATCCATCGCCAAGTCTTTGCATCCGACATCCAACATGAAATACTGATTCCATGATAGCGAGAATAAAAATCTTGTCGCGGACGAATTCACTCAAATTACCCGTGAAAGATGGAGCGAAGCTATAAATCTCGCAATTTTAATTAAACCAATCTTACAAGACCACCGCGAAAAATTCTCTTGCTCTGTAAATGAAAACGCAGTGAATGACGCCAGCGCAGACAATCATATTGAGTAGTTACTGTCCACTGAAATTGAAAGTTTTAATTAAAAAACATGTTGATAAAATCGAACGGCGAGACGGGACAGGACACTGATAGGTTGGGAGACAGCTTTCAATTACTGTTGCTCGTTATACCTGTCTCACCTGAGGGAAAATTCTCTATAGGTAGAAACAACACTTTCAAAATATATTTAAATTTTTCAATCATTACTAAAATTAAACAAACAGTGGTGTTGCAAATGTTAATCATTTAATAACTAAGAAACTTTAAAAATAATAAATTTAGAATACTTATCTTCTTTTTTACCTTACATTGTTTATGGAGAACATATACAGGCTTGCGCCCGAAATTCGTTACATAGGATTTAAAATAGGATAACTGTTTTTCCTTGCGCATTGATTCCTTAATTATTTTATAAAAACAAACTTCTTATAAATCAGTAAACAAAATTCATTTCGCTTGTTGTATAATTACTGATATTAGATATGAAAATTTAAAAAATTACAATTTAATAGCAGAAGCCATGGAATTAAAACAAAAAGATATACACATCTGTGACGTTTTATCAGTCAAAAGTAGGGATAAAAATTAGAGTAACGCAGCAATCGGTGGTGCAACGGATGCTGTGAAAACATAACTCTACCACGGAAATGTTTAGGGTCTACTAAAACCTGTAGATTTAATAACGGTTTTTCATCCGTCGGCAGCTCGAAAAAACAATCATTCTATCATAGGCTCTGGCAGCAAATGTCTCGGTATCTAATTTCTCAAACCTGTACACGAGTCAATACGAGATATCACATTGTTTATCGTATGAAATCCAATTTGAAATTGATTACATTAACCTTAAAAGGTGCCAAGTTGTCAGTTTGACATTCAAGCAAAAAAAAATTATAGATTCAAGATTAACGTTAAACATTATGACGATGTGCTTTGTAATTGACTGTATTCATATCGGTTCAATACAATATTTTAGATCCGTACAATTAAATTTATAAAATGCGTGTTATGTTGGATGAAAAATTTATAGTAAATAATATAATATTTTTCATTTTGAAATTAATTCATGTACTATGCAGGCTTAATATTTTTTATATCTTACTGATTCCTAAGGCAATGTTGTATGAAAGATTTATAAAACTTTAAAGTGAAATTTAATCTTTGTACTGAATCATTGATATCTGCGGCATTCAATTGTTCTTCACCTCAACAGCTTCATTCAAAATATACCGTATGAAAATGTAAACAAAACCAAAAAAATTCAAATTCTATCTTGAAATTCGTCAATTATTTTTTTATTATTTCTTATAGACAAGTTGACATCGCTAGGAATTTTAAACAGTTGTGACTTGTTTACATAACAAAACTAGTACTAGGTACTACGAATTGATGGAAATTTCTTCTTATACTTTCAATTTTAAAAAATAGTAAGATATAAATTTATATATTATGTTCCTCAGACGAGGTATTTTTAAGGTACGTACTCGTAAGTAATTAGAATTAGAAAAAAACCCACCAAGAGAACAAAAAGGAGGGGTAACACTAGGTTAAAAAAAAATGTGTCGTTCGTCTATGTAGATAATCTTACCATTGTAGCAAAATCAGTAAAGGAGTTAAAGTCTTCACACTCAATAAAAAATATCAAAGATAATGTGTTTTCGGAGGAAGAGAAAGACAATGTAAACGGCAATGGGAAGACGACACCGTAGAAATAGTCAAAGCATTTAATTGTCTGGGATTTAATGTCATAACTAACAGCAGAGTAGCACAGAGAATCACTCAAAAAGTCACCATAGCAGTGAAACAAATATGGAGAATTGGTGA
Source organism: Harpalus rufipes (assembly GCA_951394225.1). Lineage (NCBI taxonomy): Eukaryota > Metazoa > Arthropoda > Insecta > Coleoptera > Carabidae > Harpalus > Harpalus rufipes. The sequence continues at coordinate 21,512,999 of OX596277.1, forward strand.
ACGAAAAATAGCATAGGAGTTTAATATAAGAATGATGCTGTCATTTCATAGGATAAGGGAGATACTTGAATGGGAAGAAAGAGAAGAAATAGAATGACTACAAAGTATATATATATATATATATATATATATATATATATAAAATGGACGCTAGGATTAGAAAGAACTACACCAGACTGCATACAACGAGAAGCAAGTAGAAGAATAAGTTAAATATGGAGACTAAAGAAGAGCTATGCGATATAAAAGAAAAGATAATGCAAAACTTAGAAAGGCAAATACTATATTAATGTTAGAGAGACAGCAAACAAACCTCGGTGTAAGTGGGAAGAAAAAAGAAAACGTTTTACGAAAGTAGTGAAATAAAAATATAAAAATATCCGGCTATGCAAGAAAATACAAGGACAAGTCACATTAAACAATATAAGATTATCTAGATATGATAATTAGTACTAAACAATCCGGACACTAATTTTACAAAGATTTCTGACAGATATGAAGAATAAAGAAAACATCTGCATTATAGCTAGACATCGATATGTGGAAATGAGAAAGCAGCAAACTACTTTTGGAGACCCGAAAAAAAAAACAAAAAATGCCGAATTTGCTATGAAACAAATGAAAACTTAGAACATATTATGTTACAGGTTTATCGTAGCAAGGTCGAAAGATATGAATGAATAAATAATACAATACAAGTAATTACAACTTGCTTATTCCTAAAATTTTCACTTTTCATCCTAGATTTATAAATTTTTATTTATTTCATTGCTTGAGACAGGTGCGCACGATGCAGTTACCCCAGGCCCCGCTGTCTAGGTATATACAATTCATATTTATTTACTACTGCTGTTAATAGTAGTGACAAATAGAAAGCCTGTTTCGACAAATAGTAGGCTGTTTCATAAAGAAACAGAGGAGTAGATTGCCGCGTGTATAAAAAAATATTTGGACAATAATACTGTCAAAAGGAAAGATCTACCAATATAAATTATAAACTATAAAATTTAAATTCGGAAAACAGATCAATTGCAATATTTAGGTAAAAATCTATTTAAACCATTGTACTAATATTAGAATCTATTTGACAGAAATTTGTAGCACACCACATCATGTACTTCTCACTTCAATAAACGGGATGCTTGAAATAAAAGAAACATACAATTCTCAATAACTGCTATATAATATTAATATATATTATATTAAAATGTAAGTAAAAAGGCTGAAGTTTTATTTTAACGTTATAGGATTTGTAAATAAGGTTTCAAATCTGTGCACAAAACAATAAAAGAAAAAGATAATAGGTTGTGAACGAGTATCGTAAATATGCGGGAACAAAGATACAGTCAACAATGTATTTAGTTCAAACTATTCCGCAGGATAAAAAATAATTTACCATTTCTTCAATGTTCATAAAGCTACGTACTTTTATAAAAATTACTGAAAATTTATTTTAAAACACTTATCTTTTGCGGTGTCGTGTGTAAGATTACAATACACGACTCCGCAAAAGAATCAAGTATTTACTCGTAAATAAAAAAATCTTATAGATTAATGGTTTTTGCATCAAATTTTTTATGAAAGTGTTTAATGATCCGTTAAATTTTATTCTCAATTTAACCATACAAAAAATTAAATACACATGAATATTCTGGAAAAAAAAGTTCTTTTTTCAACAGTTGTTGAAAGTAATCTGATTGGAAAACTTTTCTTTGATATTTATGACAGCAAATACTTTTCTTGTTTATTTGATAAAGGTCAGATATCGATGTTGGGCTTATTGCGTATCTGAAAATTGTACTAATCATGAAAAATGTTATTTATAAAATTTTCTTTGCGTCTTATTTATTATGAAAATAATGCAGATTTATAACTTTGATAATTTTCCTCCTTTTGTTTTTTTGTAAAACAATTATTTCAGAAAACCTCAAATTGATATCATAGTATTGGTGCGGTACTTACTTAATCTATTAATGAAACAATTAAAGTATCAGTTTATTTTAATGATCACATCATAAAGTGTTACTTTATTCTTAATTTATTTCGTTTCTATTAAATAATATTATCAGGAATCAACAAATCCGTTTTAGATTACTATTTTGAACAGTGAATATATTGAAATAAATAACTATAAGCATCCAGCTTCCTATAGGAGAACTTTTATTATCTAATACCTTTGTAGCGACGCTATTGTCATGAATTTTGAAAGATATGATTTTTGAATATTGAATTGTTCACTATCAATAAAAATATAACATTTCATAAATTTATAATACAACAATATTTAAAAATCTAAATTAAATAATTTATAAAAATAGCGTCGATTGATATACCACAATCCACACAGAAATAAAGTTTTAAAAAACAGTAAATAGAAAAACTTATTTCCAATTTGTTACAATCAATGACTATTTTCGTAGCCAGAGTGCCAAACCGTTGCGAACACGATATAACAATCTGCTTATAAAATAATCACGAAACGAAATATTTTTCAGAAAGTAAATAAATATAAAAATAAATAAACACATATATCAACACGGCATATTTTACCCATCGCTGAGTATGCCAATCTGCTTTGTACACAGATTTCGGTAATGATGATGGCATATTTGTATCGTGCGAGCGTTTACCAGGCGTCACCTCATGAGCACTCATTGCTGGCGTGGAGAGTGTACCACAGAGGACAATTTTGTACCATTTAAAATTCGAAATAGTTGGCTTCGGTCCGGACTGAACCCGGTTCCTCAAGTTCGCGACCAGACTCATGCATGCGACCACAAGAACCCCATAAGTAAACATTAAATAAGCACCAACGATCGATCAAAATGAACCTGCTTGAGAGCATTCCCTAGAATAATTTCGCAAAAGAAAATTTCAGGATATTAGAATTATTTTAAGATTAACATATTTTATCATTGGATTAATTAGAAAATTCAATCAGATTTTCATAACTGGAAATAATAATCTAAATCAAAGAATTTAGTTAAGCATGACTTCTTACATTAAGTAAGTTATAATTTTTAACTATAGTTACTTGTATGATTTTGTTCTGTTACTTATTTTTCCCCTGAAGAAGTCAGAAGTTGGTTTTTTAAATAAATGCATTACGGAACTCAAACTGAAAGGTTGTTTATTTAAACATCACGGTTTATTACACATTTCTCTATACGACAGTCTGCTTTTATTCGTAAAATTAGAATATATTGTTACTGTCAAGGGCTGGTGTCATTTTACGAACTCTTAAAGTTTTCTTGAATAGAGTACCACTGAACTCCTTTAGTACTATTTAAAAATTAAAAATAATTTTCAAATTTGACGTAGGTTGGATTCGAACGCAGTACGTCATAATTATTTTATCAAAAATTCAAACTGTATTAAATCAGTAGTTAACCTACACTACAGAATTAAAATTAGATGCGCAGATTTATATTTTATATAGAAGTCGGATCTGTATACTAAAATAGCCTCTGATTGCAATCAAAGTAATATTTACCAAACAAATTACTGTGAATGAGGGAATGAGTTTTATCATCACTAAATAAATTATCATTGTATTTAATAAATATAATTTTAAATAATCGGTGCATAGATAGATGAATAAATATTGAAAATTATTGTGAAAAATGTACTCGTATTTACTTTGATAACAAAAACCATGAATTCAAATATTAAAGAATCTAGCTGAATATTAAATGTATGTTTTAGCTAATCCTGTTTGGAATTCTCAATGCTGGAAAACTTGTAGCACGGAACAATAGCAAACGTCTGTCTAATTTTGTCAGTAAAGTATAGAATATCTCATACTGATATCAGTTTAAAATTATGACAATTTTTAATTTTTCCGATAAATTTGATTAGGTATCAATTTCGCAACGCTAGATCTCATGTTCTAAATTTCTGGTTTTTGAAATAGGGCACAAAAATCAATAATAATAGTGCTGATTCAAAATAAAAACTAACATTCTTTCAAATTAAAGTTCAGTGGAGAAACGAAATAAACACCTTAAAGTGCAATTAATTATTTATCACGTTTATTTTCTAAACGAAATTCCTAAGTTTTATCATAGAAGTAGAACGATATAATATAATAATAGACAAAGACAAGACAAGAAATTGTTTCCTATTAGAACAGTAATAGAAATATCAACCGTATTTCTTCATGCAAAAAACTTTTTTGAAAATTCCACATAAACAGTTTTTTTTTAGCAAAAGATATTTCCAGTACATTATCTTCCGTCAGTTCTATGTATTTTGAACAGATTCCACACGGAAAGTTTCTATCAATTTTTTATCAGTCCCATGTTTCATTTGATTACAACTTAGTAAGAATTAATGTCGCCAATTTATAAAAGCTCGAACTTTGAGTTAGCTTGTAGAGTACAAAAGATCCACACACTAATCTCGAAAAGTTTGAGTTTTAAATAATGAAATACTGTCTCACTAAAATGTATCCAAATAAAATTTGAAATGCATTAATAACTAAACTTTTGATTGGGTCACAATACAGTATCCACGCCAGTATGTCTAACTTTAAATGAAATATTAAGATTGTAAATCATATGCTCAGTTTTGCTTTTAGGTACCTACTGCGAAGGAGGCATCAATGTATATCACAGTTATAGGTATAAAATATTGTATTTTATATTTAACATTATTTATATTCAGTAATATTATCGTATTTATATTGGAATTATACTATCTGTGAAACCATATATGTATAGGAATTGGTAGCAGGGGCCCGCTTGTCGACATTGTGGACAGTTATGTGGTGTCGCGCAGCCTGACTCCATCGGGAACAGTCGCGGATATTGCACTTCGCATCTCATCAGCAATATCGTGAATTCTTCATGTCGCCAAATAGAAACCTGGATCACTTTATTCACACCAGTATTACACTATACAATTGCAAACGCATCGAGCAACATGGGGCCTACAAACAAAATATACAACAGAACTCATTTTCTTCATAAACAACAATAGTACAGAATGCAAGAATACACACAAACCCATTTATTCTTTATTGTAAAAGCGTTCACTTATTCACTTAAACTAAGCTTAAACAAAAAAAATTAAAATCGAAATTTTGACAGCAATATTCGATTACTTTGAAGTTTCGTTTCGATATGATATTGTCAATTTAAGGAACACTTAAAATTTAAGCGTCAGCGGTGCAACTGGCCATTAGAGTGTTGGAATAGTATATAGGCATTCGGAATAAATAATGAGAAAGAGTTAGAAAGAGGCTGTCCACAGAGATCATGTAGCGGACCAGGGTTTTAGAACATTCAATATGATTCCTTATTAAAACTAGATTTCCAAAAGTATACTAAAGCGATCGTATTTGCAAACAACTTATTATTACTAACCGAAGGTAGAAGTATTCTAGAAGCTGAAAATAGAGCCAACTTAGAACTGAATAAAATAAGTAAATGGGCATAGAAAATCAAATGAAATTTAATGAAAATAAATCACAAACTATGCTTGCTACAAAAAAAAGATCGTTAATGAAAAAAGAAGTTAACATTGCTCTCAAGATTAAAATCCTAAAACAAATAAACAAAATAAAATGCTTCGGCGTAATAATCCACAGTATGTTCAGGTTTGATAAACATGTAGTAACACATATAACAGAAAAATGTAGTTAATTAATTCACAGTTTGGCGAAGTCTGCAAAAATCACCTAAGGCTTAAGACTTTGCATACAATTTATAAAGGAGCAATATTACCTATTTTGTCATATGACCTTTCAGCTTGGTGCGAAGCCCTCCAGAGGACCAAAAATCAAGAGAAACTTAAAACGGTGTAAAAGTATTTAAATCATATCGAACGAATTTTTATGAATTGTCCGAGAGTAGAATTACTCCAAACGTATGTTTCTTGAAATGTTACATATCAGGGGTGATTGCAATAAAATCAATGCAAGAACTGTTATTCAAGGACTTAACAGCGTATATTTTAGTGTATTGCAAAAGTTCAAAGGAAAACGCAAATTTCAGGCCAAACTGAGTTTCATTAATTTCTTTACATTTTATTTAAATTCCTACAACTTGCTACATTATTATTGGTGTACAGACGACCAGTAAGAGTCTGTATCAATGATGTCACCAGAATTCTTACACAGGATATTTATAGCTATTTTCCGTATTATTCGGTTGTCGTTTTTTAGAGAAAATGGATGTGTATTTCTCTTTGAATTTTTTGTACGATGTTTAAAAAATTAACTGAATGTTTTGTACGAATGTATTTTGTGTACATGAATTGTAACAATCTAAGAACTTACTGTAAGTGTGATAACGTCCATGTTATTTTGTATATATTTCATTTTTGTTGTATAATTGTTGTAGATCATGAAAAAGTTGCAAGGGTGCACCAAAACGTTGATATAGTACGAATAAATGTTGTTTAACTGAACTTTCGAGTAACTGTTAACACCAAATTTAAACCAAATTATTATCACTATGTTTTTGTGTTTTGCAAAAACATAGGTGAAGAACATAAATCTTTGAGAAAACCATTTATTAAAAAGAAACGTAATTTTTTAATAAATTACACTTATTTTTTCAGTAAAATATTCATAAATATTTCATGCACGCGTGCAGCGAATTTATCTGTAAGTAATTTTATATCAGACGTTTTATAAATGACCTTGTATACTCATCATGAACTAGACTATATAAGCGGTGATGTTTATGGGGACGAGACAATTTTTCTTGCAAATCTTTTTTTTTATTTTGTATTTTCCATTCGAAGTTGATGAAGATGAAATGAAAGAAAGGCACAACAACCATGCCTTATCCGGGATTCGAAACTGGGACTCTTGAAACGAGAAGCGATAGAGCTACCTGTACTCTACTTGGGTAGGCTAATTTAATTACTTTTTCTCAAGTAAAAATAAAAAACAGTGTTACAATAAACAATTTTGTACAAATGTTTTTGGAGATTTTTAAAACTAAATTGGTAACTTCTATAAGTGTCAAATATATATATCTTTCATTTTAGTTGTCATTACCTGTCATTACTCATGGGAAATTACTGAATTTAGATTTTATATATTAAAATATTTATTTCAAACAGTAAAAAACTCTTTTAAATTAAAATTCAAGGTATTTATTTCTAGGTTCATAACCTAATCTAACCTAACTTGTAAATAAGTGTTGTCAAAATAAATTAGATTTCAAATCTATATAGAAACTGTCAGTGTGTCCAATCTTAAAATTTTAATTTTCTTTCAATAATAATTTTGAAATAAAAGTAAATTAATATGAAATATAAAAAATAGTATAAAAAACACGTATTACAATGCCCATGTAATACTCGTACTTTGTGTAACTCGTCTACGGCTCGATTACCCAAACTATACTCGTATTACAATAAGGATCATTGTTTTTCAATATACTATTGAAAGTAATTTAATTGCATTCTATTTTCAATTTGAGTAATTTGCAGAAATTTTTGAATACCCTTGGTTCCTAGTTTTAGTTCTCCTTTTGTTTCGTATGAAAAATTTGTTCTGTTGGTGATTCACTTGTGTTTACAACTAGTTGTGAATAGCAGGGTTTACATAATAAATGTATAGATTGTTATAAAAGCAGGGCTTAGCAGAGTTACTGCTTTCCACGGTCCGACTGTGACAAACAAAGACAGCACGGCCGGCAAACTAATGCGTACAGCTTTTACATTTCTAGCATACCTACTCGATATTAACTGAATGTTCGGAATTGTTGCTCTAAATGTTGTTTGAATTTTCGCAACGACTCATAATTACCACATAACTCTACCATTAGCAAATATTGAATAATATTGTTAAAAATAAACTACCCTTGACTCATTTACTACATACAGGAGGTATAGTACAAAAATATACGTAATCTGGCTATTAAATAACGAGACTGCTCATGAAAAAGAGTTTTATTTTAAAAATTGTTTTATAATCGAATGCTCCCCTTCAATGTACTCCACTCCCCTCGCCACACACCGTTCCATTCGTTTTTTCCATTGGTCAAAGCAATGTTGGAAGTCTTCTTTTGTAAGAGCGTTTAGGAGCTCCGCCGATTTTCGCTTCACCTCTTCCATCGACTCGAACCGGATTCCTTTTAAGGCAGACTTGATCTTCGGAAACAGAAAAAAGTCACAGGGTACTAAATCAGGTGAGTACGGCGCGTGTTCGAGCACTAAAGTGCCTCTAGCGGCTAAATAACGCTTTACAGACAGCGCGTTATGGGCAAGTGCGTTGTCCTGGTGCAAAATCCACGACTTGTTTTTCCATATCTCCGGCCGTTTCTTACGAACTCGTTCTCGCAGTGTTGCCAAAACTTTCAAATAGTAAGTTTAGAGTCTCAGTAATCATCCGAATGCTCATACGACGATCTTCGCGCACAATTTCATTGTTTTTGGTCACTGTTTGCGGAGTTGAAACAGAGACAGGTCGACCTGGACGTTGGTCATCTTCGGTGCTCTCTCGGCCTTCAGAAAACCGTTTATACCATTGGAAAACACGCGCACGAGATAGAGAATTCTCACCATAGGCCTCTTTCAACAACTTATAGCACTCAGTCGGATTTTTTTTTAATTTAACGAGAAATTTCACAATGATTCGTTGCTTGTGTTTTTCGTTATACATTGTTATTGCCACGAGAAAACAAAAAACACGTTCGTTTCTAACCTCTATAGAAAAAATACTACTACAGCGACAAAAACGTGTTTTCGTACTGGAATAGTAGACACTTCCAGCTTTCCAACTTGACATCAAAACACGCTAAGTGGACCTAATAAGAAGAACATGGAATACATTAAACAGACAACAAACAGGACACGGTAGATGTGGAGTACCAATACAAATGTGGGGTATGCGTGAGAAACCCAACTGTGATTGTAGTGCAGAAGCCAAAACAATCCAACACATCCTTCAAGAATGCCCAACTATAACTTTCTTCGGTGCCATTAATAAGTTGATTACTCTCACCCCAGAAGATATTTATTGGATACAACCTTGACTCTGAGCTGTGACATATACCAGTCTTAATTAATTTTTACTTAAATAATGTATTTAACTGACGTTATGTAATTGAAATTAAAATCCTGTTGTATGTACGAGTATATACTGCCATAACCTAATACAATAATAAATAAAATACAAAGATTAGGTCACCTTGATTTTTAATGGGATCACTGTGATCATATATATATATATATATATATATATATATATATATATATATATATATATATATATATATATAATATAATATAAGTTTTATTATAAAGTTGATCTAATTGAAGAGGCAATTTTGTTTTTTATTCCTCATTTATTGCACATAGCACTGTAACGGCTGTGCCTATGAACTAGGCAAACTTAATGTTTATATTGAATATAGGTCCCAAAAATTGTAGAATAATTTTATTAATCGTTTATGGAACGACAGAATCGTAATACTTATATAATGTGTCGATTGTAGGTCTGAGTCCGGATATTTTACTATATTCTAAAATAAACAAAAGTGGCAAATACTAGTGTCATGGCCTATTTCTCCAGCGTTACAATTAGATACATCCATATGAAGAGTTGATTAGATTTTTGTTATAATTGATCAACCGGAAATACCGTCATTTGAAGAAAAACGCGGTTAAATATCATCTTTGTGACATTCAATGTTATTAAAGAATATTCTATTATATATACGTGCATTTTATATTTCATATTCAAAGGATATAAAGTTAAAGAATTATAAAGAAATTAAATTTCATTTATAAGCCAGCTATGCTATAACCATAGAAACAGCTATTATATTAAGAAAATTCTAATTTGCAGATGTCAGTGTCAATGAAAAGAAAATTAATGTAGCAGAGAGATGAGAATGTTAAGATAGATCTTGGGGAAGACACGGAAACATAGGATAAGGAATGAGAAGATAAGGGAAATGGCTTGAATGATATTTTCTAGAAGGATACAAGAGAGACGATTACAATGATTTAAACATGCCATGAGGAGAGATGAATAATATATGGGAAGAAGAATAAACAGCTTAGTAGTAAAAGGTAGAAGAAACAGAGGAAGACCAAAGATAAGATGGTAGGACTATATTGCGGAAGACTTGACAAAAAAATCTGTTGTGGCCAGCACAATACCTCTCGCCATTTTCATTTTATCCTGCATAGGGCGTGAGCAGTTGTGTCAAGTATCATAAGTTTTCATTCGAAACATTATGATTTTCCAAATCCATGTGGATTATTTTCCTCGACAAGTATATTCCATACTAATGGATGACAAATAAACAGAATATTATGAAATTTTGAAATGAAAAATTATGACATGACAATTGTGACATCTATGTAAATAACTACTAGCCGTCATTCTGACACGGATCCTCATATCTGCTTGCCAAGGCCAACAAACTCACATGGCTGCTCGCGCCCTATAAGTAACGAATTTAACATTTCTTGTACACACAAATAATTGAAATTGTTTCTCTTCTTTCGTTCTATGAGAAATTTTATCCTACAATTGTAATATGTTCAAAATACTTCAAATTCATTGATGGTATTAGCGGTATTTCTTAAGGATATATGTAATATTGACATACCTGCAATTTAAATAAATATTTAATTAATAATACAATAATATATATTAAATGTACTCATACCTCCCAGAACTGACACTGACATTTTGCATTTATTTGTCAATTACAAAAATTTTAATATCGCAACTGTTTTTCTGGGACCGAGATTTATTACAACAGATTATTCTATATTATTATATACTATATCTCCAAACCTATACGACATATAATAAAAAAATTAAATGTGTCAGGTTGAGAATTTAATTATCTTTAATATTTGTAGTAACAAATTTTCAAAAAATAATATTTAGAAATTTTTTTTTTAGAAACTACCACTTCCGGTGGTCTAATTGTTACCAGAACCCATTCAACTCTTCCCATTACTGCTAGATTGAGGAATCCGTAGTCAAACAAGTCTTTAGTCTTATAGAATTTGAGAAATCGCGTCTCCAACAACCTCTCACACACACACACACACACACACACACACATCCACACACACACACACACACACATAGACATTATTGTAAAAATGTTAAAATCGGATTCTATGGACCTTAAATCGTGCTTATTCAATAAAATCTGGATATGCGATTTTTAGCATGAATCCAATACCTCTCTTAGCGAGAGGTAAAAAGGAACTGAATGAGGACGACAAACAAAATAGAAATGAGTGGATCAAGAAAATCAGGAATAGGGACCCCTAACAAATGGGAAAGCTTGTGACGATACGTACCTACCTATTTGTACCAGTTGTCTTTTACAATAATACAACCATCTGTCTGGGATCATTGACCATCGATCAACGTATAAACATTTATGTTGTTTTAAAGCACATTTCCGCTGTTAAGATATATTAAACCTATAAAATAGATTATATTGAACACTGTTTTAGCAAATATTAACATTTACCTGAGCTTATATCGAACCACGATCGATGTAAGATCGAATAGAAATAGTCACATGCTGCAAAAACATAACCCTCAAAGATTTGCCGATAAATATATGTTTACCTTACCGATGAGTGATAAAATAGGCTGTTTAACTTGTGCAATGTATATATTGTTGTTGTATCCTTTACTTATTTGTTCAACCGCTGGATGTGTCAGCTGTTTTCTTGGTTAGGAGTTGGCACAGAGAAGTGAGTAACAATTGTTGTCAGTTCTCATTATTATAAAATATTATTTTATAATGTCTGTTATTATATTTTTGTTGTATTGGGCAACAAACTGTAACAACTGGTAATAATTACAATTTTTATTAATTTAATTTTTGTTGTACAAACGCCAGCAGCGTCACTACACACACACTAAGTTTAAAAGTTTAACCCTCTTTAAAACATGCGAGATTTTTCCTAATTTACCAAATCTCGGGTATAAAAGACCGCACATCGTCCACAAGAATCAGTTCTTCAGTACGTCCGACTGAACCTAGTACCTGGGTTCCGGATTCGAACTGCAGTTCAGAGCGACTGGGTCGAGCTCTGAGAAGAACGTTTGAGTCGTGGAGTTGTACCGCCGAATTGACAAGTCGAGTTTAGGTGATTCAAATTCACCACTCGCCGAGATAAACCGCCGTCCGTATCTCCGATACCTTACGTAGAGGAGTCCGTTTTGAACTATCTGTTATTAGATATTTTCATTTTTACTTACCGCCGTCCGTGGCTCTCGTGGACAGAAAGACTCCGCCGTAATTTTTCTATCATAAATTGCTGCTGTCGTAATTTTGTATTAGTACATTTTCAATCATATTTCATTTTTTTTTTACTTACAGTCGTCAGAGAGTGTGCCATTGCCGTACCGCGGGAGCACAGTCCCCGAATATTGGGCCTAGTCCGTCACAGTTTGTCATCAAGGGTATTTTTCGTTTCGTTTTTATTACATGTATAAAATTAAGGGCAATAAATAATTTAATTAAGGGTAACACGTGCTTTCTTCGGAAACCTTGGCCTTCCTCCACAAAAGCTTCCCGGCAGCCCACCATTATTTTTCAACCACTGCCGCCGACGGCGCCCGAGCAATATACTTTTCGACGGCTGAAAGGAGTGCACCACAATGACCCCACCGCCACCAACAGGGCCACCGTCACAAGCTAAAGAAGAAGAAGAAAAAGATGACAGTGTCAAGTGCAATTCACAAAGTTTGTTTATGAATTAATTTTACTACAACTATGGAAAGAAATGTAATGGAAATATAGAATCCTTTGCAAGAAACTGTCTATATGGTAATTTGTACAAAATACATAGAACTGGAGGAAGTTGTGTAGCATGAGTTACTTTATGTATCTTATCATTTCTAATTTGAAACAGTGAATTGTTAATCACAATTACAATTGTATTAACTGACAATACATAGAACAACAAATCAACGGGGAGAATAGAACTAGTGAACAATGTTCATTTGCTATTCAGGTATATTTTAAAAAAGTATAGGAATAGTTCTAAAAAGAATATTCTATTATATTATTAATAACTTTTGTAGTTTTTCAAACCTTTAAAATATTCATTGTTATAATTTTTAAATAAAATTATTTTCAGATGGGTATGTACGATTTTTACGCTATATTTCTCAAAATCTAAACCAAATTATCGGTAATTTTAATTAAAAATGTGAAAACAGAATTTAGTTATTTATTTTATTTTTATTTAATTATTATTTAATTTTATTTACATTTTAAATATTCTCTATTAGATATACTAATCTAGAAATATAAAAGATATATCTTTAAATTTTATTTTAGTAATGCACCCCTTTCATTCTTGATCGAAGAAGTAATATGAACATATAGCGTCATTTAATGTAAAAAGTCTGTACTGGATTTGAAGAATCTACATACTTACAAATGTGTTCAGATTAATGACAATTGCGATGCACAATTACATACCATAATAATATTATAAATTTAAATGGTCATCTCTTTTTCACTTACCTTTAATAAATAATAAAATAATTCCAAATAAATAAAGCTTCAAGATTCCATATATGTAAAACAGATATTGTATTCCAATGTGCTATAAAATTGGGAATGGAAAATAAATTTGAGGGATAGATAGGTTAGCAATAATATAGACTGTCTGAGTTTTATATGAGTGAGATCGGATGATGGTTTATTTCCGTGTGGGTTGATAGAATTTGGGTATTTGGCGATTGTCTCTCGGTTACGTTTGAGCGAATTTAGTTCCTCCTCGTGTCACCAGCTGATGGAGGTGAAGCCTAAGGCCGGACACGTCGCTCTTTATTTTTACGCAGGGCTACGAGGCCGAGGCTTGCTATATGGAAATCTCAAAGATCCAATTTACCCTAACAAAAATATCGCGTTTTGCTGGGGAATAAAGTGCCGAACAGATCACCGCTGCAGGCTGCACAGTACAACAACCAACCAACCTTGTCACCAGCCGTGTTGTATAAACAAAGCCCGATAATATATAGCGAATAGTTATCTTATCCCCGGGCCGTGTACACATTAGCCCCAACAACGTGACGGGAATACCATTACCCACAGAATATCACTTTCCTCAACATCACTCACTCATTTACTACTTTCCCCCAAACGTTTATTACTTTTATTGCGACTTAAATCACTAAAATATTTACAAGTATAAATCATTTGCGTATTTTTGTATTTGTTGTACTTCAGTACATTAAATTATAATAATAATAATACATGGAAAAGTGATAATATATTTATGACCGAGACGGGCGACAGATATGTACCTACCGTTTGAGGAATATCGTTGATAATATAATTCATAATTAATTCAGTCAATGATATTTAAGAATTTTACTTAGTTACCATGTATTGATAAGCGAATATACACTTGACGTGATATAATTGGTTTTGTAATATCGCTGGGTCCCAAATCGAATGTAACAGTAAATATGTTATTTTATTTATCAATAAACTTCTAAAAAGTTATATTATTTTTTTCGTAAAATGTTTTCATCATACAGCGTTTCTTTAAAACAATCAGTGCTTTTTTGGGCAAACTAATACTTTAAATAAAAATGTTATATACAAAAAATGATCAAGAGTAAGGGTTTAATTTACAAATAATAACAAACCGAAAATTCAACCAGTGGTTTTCAAACGGTAGAACAATTTTTTTTTAATAGTATATAATATGTAGTCCATTCGATAGGGATTTTTTTTCTGATTTCAATGATATAAATATTGTATAGGGTTGTATATTATTATTATTTCGAGAAAAACGGTATTAAATATTAAAAATAATGTTGCAATATTCAAATTGGCTAAGCACTTTACATTATGTCTAATTCGATTTTACTCGAAATAATTGTTATACAACCCTATACAATATTTGTATCACTGAAATCAGAAAAAAATTCTAATGAAATAAAACATTATGTAGGATCCTATTTAAAAAAATATATATAATTTTGTTCAACTGTTTGAGAACCACCGGTTAAATTTTTGCTTTGTTGCTACTGTTAAATTATGTCATTCTTCTTTGCCATTTTTGGTATATAACATTTTTCTCCAAAATCACTAGTTCGCCCAAAAAACACCGGTTGTTTAAAGGAAACATTCTGTATAATCAACGAATATCACTCGTGTGTCCAGTATTATTGTATTGATACACTCAACATATTATTTTAGAATACGTTTCGTGGAGACACACAACACGATTTTTAAGTTTGTTCAATTGAATTCTTTATAAAAAAATCTGACGTAGCCAGCACATAACCTTCCGTCAATTTTATATATTTTATATAAATCCCGTACAGAAAGTCTCTTGTAAGAGGAAAAAAGATTATATTTTCCGTAAAATTATATCACGAATATTACGTAAATTGTACACTGACTTTAAAAAAAAAAATCGTGTACACCTATTTTTACCTCTCGCTAAGAGAGGTATTGGATTCATGCAAAAAATAGCACATGCAGATTTTAGCGAATAAGCATGTTTTAATGTCCCTAGAATCCGATTATAACATTTTTACGATGATGTCTGTGTGTGTGTATATGTGTGTGTGTGGGGGGTTGTTGGAGGTACGATTTCTCAAATTCTATAATACTAAAGATCTATGTAACTACGGATTCCTCAATCTAACAGTAATTGGAACAGTTGAATATGATCTGGTAACAATTGGATAACCGGAAGTAGTAGTATTTTAACAAAATCTTCTAAATATTATTTTTTGTAAATTTATGTTATTACAAATATTAAAAAATCTGTTGTGGCCAGCACAATACCTTCCGTCAATCCTGTGTATAATGTATAAATTCCATACATAATTTTTCTTGGAAAAGATTTTAAATTTCCAGTAAAATTATTTCACAAACAAACTATTCAAATTGCCCTTGACACTGACATATTCTTCCTCTTTAGCTTTTCCCATTCGTTAGGAGTCGATATTTTTGCGTGTCGTTCTCATTCGGTTCTTTTTTTCTCAAGTATTCCGCAATACAGTCCTTCCATCTTATCTTTGGTCTTTCTCTGCTTCTTCAACCTCCCATTACTAAACTACTTATTCTTGTTCAAATATAATTCTTCATTTCTCCTCATGACATGTTCAAACCAATGTAATCGTCTTTCTTGTATCTTTCTAGAAAATTGTAACACTAGAGTTATTTTCTTACCGTATCTTTCCGTGTTTCCCCAACATCTACTTCAACATCCTCATCTCTGCCACATTAATTTACTTTTTACTCATACTGACATCTGTCAATTTGAATTATATGAATATATTAGCAGTTTCCATGTTTAGCATAGCTGGCTGAATTATAAAATTTAATTTCTTTAAAATTCTTTAACTCTGTATCTATTGAATATGAAGTATAATATGTAATTAAATCGTATAGAGAATAATATATTCTTTAAGTTATAATAATATTAAATTTCAATAAATCAAATTTAACTGTTAAATCTTCAAATGTGGCAACTTCCGGTTCACCAATTATAACCTATATCTAATCACTTGTTCTTCTGGATGTAAACTTGAGGAATACAAAAAAATTATAATTTTTGGAATCGTGGTATTGAAGTTATGGGATCCGGAACTATTGTCACACACACAGGCACACACACAGACACACACAGACACACACACATACACACACAGACACACATACTGTTGTAAAATGTTGAAAACCACCCAGAAAGATGCACACAAGAACAAGATACACAGGAAACACAACACAGAATTAAGAACAAGAACGTACAAAATTATTTATTTAAACTGAACACAGAACGAAAGCTACAACGAAAACTGAACTGACAAGATGTACACAATAACAAAACAATTTATTTATTTTATTACATGTTTTTATATTTACTGTTTTAAAGCAAACTATGATTCGAATTACTTTAAACAAACTTGATCCAATTACATATTTACAACACTCCCACTTAATTAGATCGAGATTAAGTTTAATCGTTGCTTTAAAACATTAAATCTTTCTCTTTGCAAACTCTTGGTTAAAAAATCTGCTAACTGTTCTCGCGATGGAACATAGTTCAATTTGATGCAACCATTTTGAACTTCATCTTTAATGAAGTTCCATTTATTATCGATGTGCTTGGTTCGGCGGTGATTCTCTGTCGAATTGATGAACTGAATTGCCCCCTGGTTGTCGACGAACAATTCGACTTCGCATTCTTGGCCATTTATCGACGATAATAACCGCCGTAACCACTTTACCTCTTGTACCGCCGAAGCTGCAGCAATATATTCACTTTCGAGGGTTGAAAGTGCGTTGCATTCTTGCTTCCTTGATGCCCAAGAAATAGGGCCATTACACATTAACATGATGTACCCGCTCGTCGATTTGCGATCATCCTGATCGCCGGCCCAATCAGCATCAGAATAAACCTGCAAAATAGAAGTCTTTTGCTTGCTGTAAATAATACCTTCTTTGAATGTCCCTTTTAAATAGCGAACGATATATTTAGCTGCTTCCCAATGCTGATTTCCTGGATTTGCTTTAAATCGGCTCAATAGGTTAACTGCATAGGCGACGTCTGGACGTGTCACATTTGCTAAAAACTGTAATGAGCCCAGTAGCTCATTGTAGGGCTTCGCCGCCATTTTTGCTTTTTCTTCTTTATCTTCTGGACACATGCTGCTGGAGTATTTAATTGTCGGATTTAGCGGTACATTTGCAGGTTTGGCATTTATCAGTCCAAATTTTTCTACCAATTTTTCAATATAGTTTGCCTGATAAATCTTCACCGTTCCCTTGTCCCTATCTCTTTCAATTTCGAAACCAACATAATATCTTGGCTCGTTTATTTTCACTTCAAAATTAGTCTTCAGCTCATTCATAAAATTTTCTAATACCTTTTCTGAGGTACTTAGTACAAGACCGTCATCTACGTACAATGCTAAATAAAGTCTCTCACCTTCTTTGTTGCCTACGTAGATGCAATTATCCGCTGGGGATCTCTCAAGCTTATATCTCCGAAGGAACTCATCAAATTTGTCATTCCAACACTTCGGTGATTGCTTCAGTCCATACAAACTTTTGACTAACTTTACAATTCTTTTTTCTTTCGGCCACGGACCTTCTGGTAATTCTATCCAAATATCTTCTTTTAACTCCCCATGAAGAAATGCTGTTTTTACGTCGAACTGCATCATTTCCAGATTTTCGGCAGCTGCTTTCGCCAACAATGCTCGTACGCTTTCGTAGCGCACAACTGGAGCGTAGGTTTCTTCATAGTAGATTCCAGCTCGTTGCGTAAAACCTCTGGCCACCAGTCTTGCTTTATACCGATTTTCTTCACCTGGCGTCTGCTTCACTTTGAATACCCATTTGCAGTCAATGGGTCTTCGGTCCGTTGGTTTTCCTTCTATCTTCCATGTCGAGTTCTTTTCATGGGCTTTAATTTCTTCATTTATGGCCTTCTCCCACTGCTCGGCATGGGGCCCATTCTTTGCTTCGGCGTAAGTCATTGGTTCTACAACAGAAACATATGCATGCGGCTGTGGAACATACCTGTCTGGTTTCTTCAGCAAATTTCGCTTTCGCAGATTCACCGGTTCTTCACGTGTAACTTGTTTTGGTTTCGCTGTTTCACCAGAACTTTTCTCTGACTCGCCTGTCTGGATAATTTTACCTGGTAACTCATTTTCATTGTTATTTACTTCAATAACTGATGTTGTCTTCGAAAATTTGAAATTTCCTTCTTCGTGACTAAATGTCACTGTTGCAGCAACTTCTACTCTTCGTTTTGTTGGATTATAAGCAAGAAAGTTGTTACTACCTTGATAACCGACGAATAATCTCTTCTCGGCCTTCTTATCCCATTTCTTACGCTTGATTTTTGGTATATTGACGTAACAAACTGTACCAAACACTTCTAACTTCGACAAGTCGGGCTTCTTGTTGAACCAGAACTCAAACGGTGTCTTATTACCACCTTTCGACGTACAGATCATATTCCTCAAATACGCTGCTGTCTTCACGGCTTCGCCCCAGAGAATCTTCGGCAATTCTTTTCCATATAACATTGATCTGGCAGTTTCTGTCAAAGTACGGATTTCTCGTTCTGCTTTACCATTCTGCTCAGGATTATATGGCGCTGTCAATTCTAATACAATTCCATCCTTGGCCAAAGCATTCTTTAATTTCTGATTGACATATTCTGTACCGTTGTCACACTTGACAGCTTTGACGTTCCTTCTGAACTGTGTTCGAATGTACGCGCAGTATTCAAGTACTCTGTTGACAGCTTCTTCTTTGTTTCTTAAAATATGAACAATTCTGTACTCACTTGCATCATCCTTCAGCACCATAAACCATCTTGCTCCATTGTAAGTTGGTTCATGAGGACCACTTAAATCTGTATGAACAATGTCACCTACCTCTACATTTCTGGGTACAGTCGATGGGAAAGATCTTCTTGTTTGTTTCCCGTACTCACAGGCTTCACAATCGAATTCTTCAACGTTATCAAGCTCAATACCTGTCATAGACTCGTTCTTGACCATTCTTCGCAGCGTTGATGCACTCGCATGACCCATCTTTTCATGAAGAAGTCGCAGTGATGTTACCTCTGTTGTACAGGCATTATATGGTATCTTTGACCGAAATTTCATTCTGTATAAACTTCCGTCCCACATACCTTGTGCACTGATCTGACCATTGTACATTACCTTAATTTTGTCTTTGGTTGTGATCACTTCATGTCCGTGTCTTGCTGCAGCATTAAATGCAAATAAGTTACCTTTTAAACTGGGCACCCATCGTACTTCCTCCATGATGACCTCCTTCCAACTCCCACTGAGCCAGACCTCTACTTTAACCTTACCAATTCCCTTTGATAAGATCTTGTTGTCATCTGCTAATTTGATGGATTCGCCGCCTCTGCTTTCGTCAAGCTCGAAGAACAAGCTTCGATCGTTGGCCATGTGAAAGCTTGCTCCACTATCTGCAATCCATTTAGACCACTCACCTGTACAATCTCTTGATTGACATAAGAAAGTTGACGCATCTGTCACTTTCCGATTTTTCTTCAACTTAAAACAATTAGCTTTAAAATGACCAGTTTTTCCACACGAAAAACATACCTGTGTACATTCTGACCTGATATGCCCAGGCTTACCACACAAGAAACAAACTTGTTTCTTCTTTTTCTGATTCTTCATTGAATCTTTCTGTTCCTTTCCTTTATTGCCTTTAGCAACAAATACTGATCCGCTTTCGTTCTCCTGTTCTCGTTCGTTGGCTCTCAGAAGACCCCGCCACAGTGCTTCAAGAGTCTTCTCTTCTTCCTTCTTATTATCCCAGGTGACCTTATAGAATTTGTACGTCTCTGGTACCCCACGTAACACCTGTGCTGAAGCATATTTATCAGTAATTGTCTCACCTGCAGCTTTGAGCTTCGTAATCTTGTTTCTAGCATCTTTCACATATTCTTCCATGGACATGTCACCCATTGTTAAATTCTGAACAGCGTCGATTAATGATCCAATGGTTTCTCCAGTATGATCATCACACTTACTAGCAATTTTGGCCCACATATCAGCCGAATTGACGCAGTCTATCAAATCAATCGCAATATCTGTGTCCACTGTATCGCCGATGATTGACATTGCGTACGCGTCTGCCTCTTCCCATCTTTTTACTTCCTCTAGCGTTCCATTTCCAGTTCCATTTACAACTGGCTTTTCTTCTTCTCCAGTGACAATCTTTATAGCGCCCCTTACACGTAAATGGTTCTGAATTTGAAATTTCCAGAGCCTGTAGTTGTTTGGCCCCGTTAGAGTTACAATTCGGGTAGTTGGTCCAAACGACGCCATAATTTACTTTATATTATGCGCAGTGGAAGCGTCCTGGGCCCATAACCTGTTGTAAAATGTTGAAAACCACCCAGAAAGATGCACACAAGAACAAGATACACAGGAAACACAACACAGAATTAAGAACAAGAACGTACAAAATTATTTATTTAAACTGAACACAGAACGAAAGCTACAACGAAAACTGAACTGACAAGATGTACACAATAACAAAACAATTTATTTATTTTATTACATGTTTTTATATTTACTGTTTTAAAGCAAACTATGATTCGAATTACTTTAAACAAACTTGATCCAATTACATATTTACAACACATACATACATATATACAGACATCATCGTAAAATGGTAAAATCGTATTATAGGGACTCTAAAACATGCTTATTCAGTAAAAACTCATCACTGATTTTTTTGACCAAAGACAATACCTTCCTTACCTAAAGGTGACGGAAGGTAAAAACATAATTCTCTATTTGACACATTTAATTTTTTTTATTATATCTTCTATAGATTTAAAGATATATAAATATAATCATACTTAATATAACAAGTGATATGATTATCATCGATGATATTCTCGAGTGAAACCGAGCTGCAGATTTCACGAGTCCGAAGGACGAGTTGAAATGTGCTGCTTCGGTTTCACGAGCAATATCTTCGATTATTAATCATATCACGAGCTTATATTTAATGAGAGAATATAATGAATTTTTGCAATCTAACCTAACCTAACTTTTGATATACATATTCATATTGTTTTAAAACATGGTACTTACGAGTTTTATTTAATATTTCGGAGTTTTAATTATTGTTATTATTTATTTTTATACTCAAAATTAACTGTCAATGTCATAAATAAAGAAAACAAATCCCTTAGTAACGACTATAAATACGGTGATAATTTTCTTGTTTTTCTATCATCGCTGTGATAAACGCATAGCTAGGGAGATTCTGAATGTTGTTTGGCGAAAAACATGTCACGTGACTAAGGAATTATATTCTCTACAAAATAATCTGTTGTAGTAAATCTCACAGCCTGCTCACAGCTCAAACATGTCCATGGTAACTTGAGAAATTTAAATATGTGTAATTGACAGACAAATTTCACTAATGTCAGTGTCAAAAATTCAAAGATAGTACTGCAGGCTTTTTCTGGGAACGATATTTAATATATCTTATTATATTATTAACTATATATTTAAAATTATAGGTATATTACATTAACCCTTCAGAAATACCGTTAATCCCGTTAATGAATTGGAAAAACGAACATTTAGAAGAAATGGAGAAATGAATTTAAGATTATAGAAAATACGTACATATAAAGAAGAAATGTTAAATACAATACTTATATATACCACAATGTAAAGGGCAAGAGGTATTGTAATGACTACAACAGATTTTTTCTGTATTGAGTCGGTCTTTATTTTTAACTTCTCAATGTCACTAGTGTCAATTAAGATGCCAAAATTAACGGAAAACGATAATATAAAGGGTGACACTGAATAACGGGCCACTCAAAATAACTTTTTTATTTATAATTATTTTCTAATTCTCTTTAAATATTTGTAAACTAGACTGAGGGGCTCACAACTCATGGTATTTGGCATGATGATAAAAGTAAAAGTTATAGAACACCCGCCAAGACATTGTTCAAATAATGATTATTTTTAAATTATTCCAAAGGATAGTAGGAAAGAGAGCTGAATTATATTATTATTGAAGAAAACTCATTCTCGATTATTGTAGCGTGACACTCGTAATAATTTAAAGAGAATAACGTTAGGTAATAAATTTGAAACAGCCATACGTTTGTTGAAGAGCAATTGATTGGAATAGTGGCTACACGCAGAAATTGTTGAATGTGCTTAAAAATTAAGAATAGCATCTTAATTGTAGAACAAAGTTGAAGACTTAAACCCACCAGCGGAAATTTAAATATGGATTAATGTGACGTAATAAATTAGAAGAAAAGGAGCCGAAATTATTTAGTCGAGTTGAATTGATGTTATAACTCAAATGTCAACAGGTTCAACATTCAATGAATGGGCTCTAGTTTTTAGTGCGAAGATTAATGTTTATTTAATGTTTATAATAACATAAATCTCGAAAAATTATATTTAAAAATATTTTTCAAAGAAAAAGTATTTAAAGAAACTATAATTTCCGGTTTGTCGATTAACTTACAAATCTAATGAGTCCTGTTTCTTTCGCACAGAGTTGGAAGAGTTTCAGTTTTCTGATAGTTAAAATAGCAGAATTCACGCAAAGGTCACATACATCCATCCACATAGTACATCGTAAAAATTATAAATTCAGAGTCTAGAGAGCTTAAAACATTACTTACCTAAATATTGTTTCGCTTTTTTACCTCCCGCGGTAAAGGGAGGTATAAGGATCATGCTAAAAATCCCATATCGAGTTTTTGGTAAATTACCACGTTTTAAGGTCCCTAGAATCCAATTTTAACATTTTCACGATGATGTCTGCGTGTATGTGTGTATGTGTATGTATGTGTGTGTGTGTGTGTATGCATGTGTGAGTGTGTGTGTGTGTGGATCCTATTTACGCTCTAACTCAAATACTATCGTTCAGAAAATTTCGAAACCTTGCTCTTATGAAAAGATGCAATTAGATTTTCAGATAATCGAAAATGTTACTACTTTTAAATGTTATTTTTCGAGATTTGTGATTATAAAAATTAAAGTTTTTTTAAATTTTCTATACGTTTGCAATAATACTTTTTATATATATTTTATAGAAAAGTTTCTAAACTTATTTATAATTTTTATCCCCGAGTCTACCTTTTAAACACAACTCCATGGTTACACAGTTCAGATATCAAATGTATGTAACTGACAGATATATGCCACTGTGAACAAACTAATCATTTCAAATAATAATTTAAACAGAAAATAGAAATGGAACAATTATTATATAGAAAGGAACTTAATACATTTTCCAGCATAAGTAAGCTTTGTACACAGATATCGGTAATAATGATGACATATTTGTACCGTCCGTCACTTCACGCGAATCTGGAGTTCGATTTCGACCGACGCCAAATATTTTAGAATTTTAAATGGCACAAAATTGACCCCTGTAGTGCATTCTCCACGCCAACAATGAATATAGGTAAGTATATAAATAAATAAAATAAATATATCATCACAGCATATTACCCATTGCTGGGCCTGCCAATCTGCTTTGTACATAGATTTCGGTAACCATGATGACACATTTGTACCGTGCGTACGTTTACCAGGTGTCACCTCACGAGCACTTATTGCTTGCGTGGAGATTGTACTATAGAGGTATTTTTGTGCCATTCAAAATTCGAAATATTTGGCGTCTGTCGGGAACAAACCCGGTATTTTAATTTAAGTATTTACTTGAATAAAAATTAAACGGGAGGTATTGTGTTGGCCACATTAGATTTTTAACATATATATTTATAAAATAAAAATGTGGAGGTTTAAATACAACCTCAAATGTACTAATGAGAGCTGAATTCGACATGTTCCTTTAAAATAATGTAAATCAAAGTGTAAGTAAATAAAGGAACCTTTTGCGGTATACTTTAAAGAAAACTGATTTATCCATTGTATTTATTAACTGTATGAGATTTCATAAGACCATAGTGGTGTCGCCACAATTTGTGCTCCCCTGTATTTTGTTCTCTTCTCCCCCTCAATAAATAACTGCATAATGGAAAAATAATACGACACCTTCGCTCCGTTTAATCGAAGAGTCATGTCGCAATATCGCCCTTATTTATTTCACTTTTCGCAGGCAATCGTCCACTGCAATATTGATTGCTAGGGAGTCAGAAGCTCTGAATAATTCTGATTAATAACTGCACGAGTGCGTAAAGTAAGATACACCGTAGCGTACCGTGGTACTCTGTAATGAGATTTGCTGCTCTGCTTTCTCTCGTTTCTAACTGATTTTATACATTTGTCTGGGCCACTCCTAACCACCATTTCCGTAATTGGGTTATCAGTCCTTGCACGTAATTGATTTATTTCCTCCCTCCCTGGCAATTAAAGACAGAGAAACAGACTCTATCCTCACGCAAAATACTTTTACAACTTCAATAAATATATTATCACGCTTTACGCAGATTTTGGTAATGAAGATATATACAGAGAATGTGCCAAATAACGTGCCCAGTACGCAAAGTTTGAGAACTATAAAAATATACCATTGTTTTTATCCAACAAGCTTAATAATTATTGCACTTTTCCTGGTTGAAACAAATGAATATAGATATATTATACATTGTTTGAAAAAAATCTATTCCAAATCCAATAGGAATAAAAAATTGAACATTTCTATTTGGAAGAGCAGTAAAAGTGACCTAAAGATGTTCAACGCAAAATTGAGTCTTATTTATTGCTTGGAAGTTTATTGTGTAATAAAAAAATCTGTTGTGGCCAGCAGAATACCTCTCGCTACTTCCGTTTTTGGTGACATAAGTATAGGGCACGAGCAGTCATGTGACTTTGTTGCCTTGATAAGCAGATATGGGGGCCCATGTCAGAATGACAATTAGTAATTATGTATTTTTCATTAAAAATTTCAAGATTTTCCAAATTCACGCAGTTAATTTATCACCAGGAGTGTGGAATTTACTTGTCGAGGAAAACATACCACATAGAATTGGAAACTCACTAAATTTAGAATGAAAAATTATGATATTTGACATTTATGTACATAATTACTAGCTATCATTCTGATACGGGCCCCATATCTGCTTGTCAAGGCCAACAAAGTCACATGAATGCTCGCGCCCAATTGAATTTAACATTTTTTGTTGTATGCTACACCATTCTACACCAAAAATTCTAGTTATATCTATTCTTTATATTTATATTTTTACCTCTCGCTAAGAGAGGTATTGCATTCATGCTAAAAATCGCATATCCAGATTTTATTGAATAAGCACGTTTTAAGGTCTCTACAATCCGATTTTAACATTTTTACGATGATGTCTGTGTGTGTGTGTGTGGATGTGTGTGTGTGTGTGTGTGTGTGTATGTGTGTATGTGTGTGGGATGTTGGAAGGACGGTTACTCAAAAACTATAAGACTTAAAATTTGTTTAACAACGTATTTCCCAATCGGACATTCATGGGAAGATCTGAAAAGGTTTTGGTAATAATTGGACAACCGGAAGTAGAAGATTCTTGAAAAAAAATCTTCTAAATATTATTTTTTGAAAATTTTTCGTGGTAATATTAAAGAAAATTAAATTCTCTATCTGATACATTTAAATATTTTATTATATATTCCATAGATTTAGAGATAAAAGAAGTATAATATATAAAATAATCTGTTGTAATAAATTTGTCAGCCGAAAGAATGCTATGAAAAATAGTTGATAATTTAAATTATTTGTAACTGACAGATAAATGTCAGTGTCAGAAATAATGAGTAATGAATTAAAAATGTACTTGGAGAATCCCTTAGTTCTTGATCTGTGACTATTATGGAGATGACAAGTCTAGGTTGAAGGACTTAAATTTGTGTCAAACATTATGGGACAATGTACACCAGTACTGTAGACTAGAGTAACTTTGAATTGCGAAAAAGCTATCAAATTCTTCTCAAGTAAGTTGTAAATATTGACAAAATCGGAGTGCAATCTATCCGTCACTTTATTAAAGGGAATTAAGGTTATTTAGATGTAACAAGTATGAAAAAATAAAATGTAAAAGAAGATATATAAGAATAGATGCACAATCCAGATATATACATTTTAGACCGCCCAAAATTAATGTTTTTACTAGAAGAATATGAAGAGAAAGTAAACAAAGTTGTTCGAATTGAAAATTGCTGTTACCAGCCTAATATTTATATATGGTAAACTCTACTTTGTAATTTATTGTAACATAATTTATGGTAAAATATCTTCATGTTGAGACATGCTATTATTGAATAATAAAGAAGTTTATACGTCATAGATTTATATGAATATATTATTTGTATTTATAAAAATAATCTTTGCTTTATGCATACAGCCAGGTAAAATATACGGCGAGAGGTTATGTGCTGGCCACATCAGATTTTTTAGTTTTAAATACATTCTGTGAAGAAATTTTGTCCTACTCTTCTAATTTTTTGAAATGTTTCTAATTCATTGGCGGGATTGACTGTATTTTTGAAGGGTATACGTATATGTAAAATACCTATAATTGTAAATATTGAACTATTAATACAATAAGAAATAATATAATGTATGTACCAGAAAAAATCTTAAGTAATGTCTCCGGATTTTTAATACTGACATTTATCTTTCAGTTACAAACATTCCAATTTTTCAATTGGTTTCCATGACATTCTTTGGGCTGTGAAATTTATTACAACAGATTATTATATACCTTATATTTCTTTATCTCTAAACCAATAAAAGATAATGAATTATTTATATGTACCAGATAGAGAATTTACTCTTCTTTAATACTAGCAAGAACAAAAATTTTCAAAAAATAATATGTAGAAGAACTTTTCTAAGAATCTGCTGCTTCCTGTTGTCCAATTATTATCAAAATCTTTTCAGCTCTTCCCAGTAATGTTCGATTAAGAAATACGTAGATGAAAAGATATTAAGTATTATTTTTTGAGAAATGGTCCTTCCAACATCCACACATACATATATACACACATACATCCATACACACACATACATTCATACACACACACACAGACATACACACACACACACACACACACACACAGACATCATCGTAAAAATTGTAGGGACCTTAAAACGTGCTTATTCATTATAATTTGGATATGCGATTTTTAGCGAGAGATAAAAATAAAATTGCATAATTTGTCTAGTAATCTATGTATTTTTTTTATTTTCACCTGTTCCTATATGTGTAAGTATGTGTGTGTGTGGTTGGATGTTGGAAGGCTAATTTGTCAAAAACTGTAAGACTTAATATCTGTTTAACTAAATCGGACATTAATGGGAAAAATTGAAAAGGTTTTGGTTTCGTATCTCAGGATCTTCATGCAGGATACGTTATTAGGAAAAGGCCGTATATTTACCGACCGTAGAAGGCGTTTGCAATAAGCTCATGTGTGCATCGGACATGAAGTTTGTCTCAAATAATTATGAGAAACTCACAATCCCGATGGCTTAAAAAATATCGAAAACAAAAAAGTTCGGAAAGCTTAGTCCCGTAATTTAGCTTGCTGAGTTGTACTTATACTTAACAGTTTCCTATAATATGAGCATGAGTATTTGTACCATAGTTCATCAAATTCGTAGCTTTTGTGCTTACTGTACTGTGCCTGAACAATTATTTATAATTGTGTACTTTTCGTAAGAAGTCTAAGTAAAAAATATTTTACCAGCATATTTGGGACAACTATTCAGTTGCACAAATAACATGAACGTGGAAATACAAACACACACACACACATATATATATATATATATATATATATATATATATATATATATATATATATATATATATATATATATATGTCATGAAAACATATTGTAAGAAACATCTCCGATGCTATATTTCTAAAAAAATAAAATAAAGCAAAAGTCTTCAACCAGTATATAATCTCCGTCGTAGCCCACCGTTGTTAGTCATGGTCCCTGAAAACAAAAACTGTCACAGGTGAAGAATAAAAAAAAATACATTTGTTAATTTTCAGTGGTGATTTTATTAAATCATTTGAAAGATTAGTAATTAAGAGACGAATATTTTGACAAATCTTTTGTAATATACATTAGATTAGTAAAACTAACTTCCATTTGCTATTTATGTAAAAGGTTGTTAAAGTTTACTTTTTACCTCTCGCTAAGAGAAGTATTGGATTCATGCTGAAAATCGTATATCCAGATTTTAATGAATAAGCACGTTTTAAGGTCTCTACAATCCGATTTTAACATCTTTATGATGTTTGTATGTGTGCGTGTGTGTGTGTGTGTGTGTGTGTGTTGGAAAGACATTTTCTCAAAAACTATAAGACTTTATATCTGCTTAACTACGTATTTCTCAATCGGACATTACTGGGAAGAGTTGAAAAGGTTTTGGTAATAATTATTGTAAAACCGAAAGTAGCAGATTCTTAAAAACATTTTTCTAAATATTTTTTTTTTAATTTTTTTTTTCTTGCATATACAGGATGTATCCGGGAAGACGAACCCTCCCTTAACTTTAATATTTAAAGGAATAGAAAAATTTTCTTCATATAAAAGTTTTATCATAGTAAATATACTATTTGATGACAGGTACAGAATTTTTTTATAAAGTCAGATTTCCTTGATACGACTATCAACTTTTATTTTTCAAATGGGAACTTAAAATTGTTTTACTAAAATAAAACCAAACCGCCATTTTTTTTTCTTTTCAACGATGTATTACTTGTTGTAAAGGAATATGAAAAAATCTGATGTGGCCAGCACATAACCTCTCGCCGTATATTTTACCTGGCTGTATGCATAAAGCAAAGATTATTTTTATAAATACAAATAATATATTCATATAAATCTATGACGTATAATCTTCTTTATTAATCAATAATAGAATGTCTCAACATAAAGATATTTACCATAAATTATGTTACAATAAATTACAAAGTAGAGTTTATCATATATAAATATTAGGCTGGTAACAGCAATTTTCAATTCGAACAACTTTGTTTACTTTCTCTTCATATTCTTCTAGTAAAAACATTAATTTTGGGCGGTCTAAAATGTATATATCTGGATTGTGCATCTATTCTTATATATCTTCTTTTACATTTTATTTTTTCATACTTGTTATATCTAAATAACCTTAATTCCCTTTAATAAAGTGACGGATAGATTGCACTCCGATTTTGTCAATATTTACAACTTACTTGAGAAGAATTTGATAGCTTTTTCGCAATTCAAAGTTACTCTAGTCTACAGTACTGGTGTACATTGTCCCATAATGTTTGAAACAAATTTAAGTCCTTCAACCTAGACTTGTCATCTCCATAATAGTCACAGATCAAGAATTAAAGGATTCTCCAAATACATTTTTCTTTCATTACTCATTATTTCTGACACTGACATTTATCTGTCAGTTACAAATAATTTAAATTTGCAACTATTTTTCATGGCATCCTTTCGGTTGTAAAATTAATTACAACATTATTTTATATATTATATTCCTTTTATCTCTAAATCTATAAAATATGTATAAAAATATTTAAATGTATCAGAAAGAGAATTTATTTTTCTTTAATATTATCAAGAAAAATTTTCAAAAAATAATATTTAGAAGATTTTTTTTCAAGAATCTTCTACTTCCGGTTGTCCAATTGTTACCAAAACCTTTTCAGATCTTCCCATGAATGTCCGATTGGGAAATACGTTGTTAAACAAATTTTAAGTCTTATAGTTTTTGAGTAACCGTCCTTCCAACATCCCACACACACACATCCACACACACACACACACACACACACACACACACACACACACACACACAGACATCATCGTAAAAATGTTAAAATCGGATTGTAGGGACCTTAAAACGTGCTTATTCAATAAAATCTGGATATGCGATTTTTAGCATGAATGCAATACCTCTCTTAGCGAGAGGTAAAAATCGAAAAAATAAGATAATTGAGAAATATCAGAAACTATTTTTATTCAAATGTTCTAGGTGGCTATGCGAAATTAAACAAAATTAAGCAGGTAAAATAACTTCACAACGTAAATTTACAAATGTAATAAAGTAAAACAACTTAAAATAATTTGCTCGAAATTACGACCCTGCTCTCTTATGCAGAAATTCAAACGTTGAATGTGGTGTGTACAAATATTTTCCAGTTACTTTACAAACCACGTGAAACAGGTAACAAATAGGTAAACATCTAATTTATTGTCATTAATTTCGCATAGCCACCTAGAACATTTGAATAAAAATAGTATCTGATATTTCTCAATTATCCTTTTTTTCTCGAATTTTTTCATATTCATTTATGACACGTAATACATCGTTGAAAAGAGAAAAAAATAGCGGTTTTTATTTTAGTAAAACAATTTTAGGTTCCCATTTGAAAAATAAAAGTTGATAGTCGTATCATGTAAACATGATTTTATAAAAAAAATCTGTACCTGAAGTCAAATAGTATATTTACTATAGTAAAACTTCTATATGAAGATTTTTTTCTATTCCTTATAATAAAAAACTTAAAGGGGGGTTCGTTTCCCAGATACATATTTTACACATATAAATATTCTTATATATTTTTTATAGATTTAGAGATAATGAAATATGATATGTATATAAAATAATCTGTTGTAATAAATCTCACAACACAAATAATCTTATGGAAACCAATTGAAAAATTAAAATGTTTGTAACTGACAGATAAATGTCCGTGTCAAAAATCCAGAGACATTATTGAAGACTTTTTCTGAGAAGTACATACATTATATTATTTCTTATTGTATTAACAGTTAAATATTTAAAATTATAGGTATATTACCCTTCAGAAATACTTTCAATCCCGACCGAATAGGAAACATGTCGAAAAATTAGAAGACTAGGACAAAATTTCTTCTTAGGGCGTGAGCAGTCACATGACTTTTTTGGCTTTGAAAGCTGATATGTGGGCTCGTGTCAGAAATACAGCTACATAGATGTATAATGTCATCATTTTCCATTGCAAATTTCATAAATTTCCAATTCCATATGGTTTCTTTTCGTCGACAAGTAAATTCCACACTCCTGGTGGCAAATTAACCACTTGAATTTAAAAAATCTTGAAATTTTGAATGAAAAATTATAACCAGGCGAACAAAGTTATATGAGTACTCGCATTCTATAGAATGAATTTAAAATCTAAATATAAAAAAGCTAAAAGTACAATTTTTGGTGTAGAGTGTCGACATACAAGAAATGTTAAATAAAATACATATGTAACCATAAATTAAAATGGCGAGAGGTATTGTGCTGGCCACAACAGATTTTTTATTTTGTTCGCTTGTTCTTTTGGAATTATCATATATTAATATAATTCTTAATAGTTCATTTTCTACCTATTTGTTGTTCAAATTTTATTTGCCTAATCATTGCTTTTTTACCTCTCGCTAAGAGAGGTATTGCATTCATGCTAAAAATCGCATATCCAGATTTTATTGAATAAGCACGTTTTAAGGTCCCTACAATCCGATTTTAACATTTTTACGATGATGTCTGTGTGTGTGTGTGTGTGTGTGTGTGTGTGTGTGTGTGTGTGGATGTGTGTGTGTGGGATGTTGGAAGGACGGTTACTCAAAA
Organism: Harpalus rufipes; assembly: GCA_951394225.1. NCBI lineage: Eukaryota > Metazoa > Arthropoda > Insecta > Coleoptera > Carabidae > Harpalus > Harpalus rufipes. The sequence continues at coordinate 21,545,114 of OX596277.1, forward strand.
ACTATAAGACTTAAAATTTGTTTAACAACGTATTTCCCAATCGGACATTCATGGGAAGATCTGAAAAGGTTTTGGTAATAATTGGACAACCGGAAGTAGAAGATTCTTGAAAAAAAATCTTCTAAATATTATTTTTTGAAAATTTTTCGTGGTAATATTAAAGAAAATTAAATTCTCTATCTGATACATTTAAATATTTTATTATATATTCCATAGATTTAGAGATAAAAGAAGTATAATATATAAAATAATCTGTTGTAATAAATTTGACAGCCGAAAGAATGCCATGAAAAATAGTTGATAATTTAAATTATTTGTAACTGACAGATAAATGTCAGTGTCAGAAATAATGAGTAATGAAAGAAAAATGTATTTGGAGAATCCCTTAGTTCTTGATCTGTGACTATTATGGAGATGACAAGTCTAGGTTGAAGGACTTAAATTTGTTTCAAACATTATGGGACAATGTACACCAGTACTGTAGACTAGAGTAACTTTGAATTGCGAAAAAGCTATCAAATTCTTCTCAAGTAAGTTGTAAATATTGACAAAATTACACATCGATATAAGAATAATCGGAGTGCAATATATCCGTCACTTTATTAAAGGGAATTAGTGTTATTTAGATATAACATGTATGAAAAAATAAAATGTAAAAGAAGATATGTAAAAATAGATGCACAATCCATATATACATTTTAGACCGCCCTAAATTAATGTTTTTACTAGAAGAATATGAAGAGAAAGTAAACAACGTTGTTAGAATTGAAAATTGCAGTTACCAGCCTAATATTTATATATGGTAAACTCTACTTTGTAATTTATTGTAACATAATTTATGGTAAAATATCTTCATGTTGAGACATGCTATTATTGAATAATAAAGAAGTTTATACGTCATAGATTTAAATGAATATATTATTTGTATTTATAAAAATATTCTTTGCTTTATGCATACAGCCAGGTAAAATATACGGCGAGAGGTTATGTGCTGGCCACATCAGATTTTTTGAATAAAATAAAAGACATTAGTATTAATATTTCGATTTTGTTATTATTAACTCAAATTTGATAATTACCTTTTATTCACTTGTGATTTTAGAACTTTTAACCATCTTCATCGTTAGTATTGCTTTAATATAATACGTACATTAAAATAAAAATGATTCCTCAAAATTATTTGTCCACGAACTTTTAAGAAAATGTCTCCCATTTGCTCTGTTAAAAGAATAATAATTTTTCAAGAGTTATTTAAAATTAAAAACCATAAACAATTACTTTGTCCACATTATCTTCTTTATGAAAAATTTATTGTACCGGTTGCACTTGCTACCTCTCATCTTGAATAATCGATGTGTGGGAGTGATTAACTGGTGAGCGATTATCCCTCGGTATGTGTCTTCATTTGCCCTCATTATCGCTTGAATAATACACGGAGAGAATAATGCCTGCTTAAAATTTAATTTGCAGTAAAAACAGGAGATTTCTCGAACTTGTGAAAAACGACCTCTACAAAACGTATTCGTTAAAATATCATGTGGCTAGCTTGTAAAATATCTCTTCCGGGTATTTGACGATCGTAAATTTTCTAATAGTACCATATATTTAGAAATTAAATATTGTAACGTTTAATTTATTTAACATTAAAAACTCTTTCAAGGTGTAATTAAGTTTAATTTGAAATGATAATTCATTTAAAATAACGTACATTAATTAATACATAAAATACCGAACAATGAAGAGGAAACAGAAATTATGCCTAATCATTTTCACCATAACCATATAACAGGATAACCGCCTAACCCTTACTATAAATAAAAAGAAATTGTATTTGGGCTAATGAATTAAATTTTCTTTTAAATTATTATTATTATTATTATTTCCGCTCTTTTGTTTCTCACTACCTCAGGAATCCTGGTTACCATTGACCTGCCTCTCAGCAATTGCTGGAGAGGCTAGGCGAGGACGATGTGCCAAGATGATCAGAGTAGCCACCCAGGTGGTCGGAGTGACTTTGTTTAGTACGCCTACAGACAAGTACTCAGGGTGAGGTAACCGTGTACACACCTGTTACGGGTTTTCACCAAGTAACCAGGTGGAGGATGTTGAGAGGTGAGAACAGAGGGACCAGAGGGTGCGGCGAAGCCAGGCTGTAATCCGTCATAGTCGCGCTTCTGTCGCAGCCAGGACCAAGGAGTTGGTCAGTGGGTGGGCACAATGGTAACACAACACTGATACCAGTTTTCCGTGGTCATACTGGAGCGGGCCTCTGGAACCAGGTAAAAAGAGAGAGAGCTTGATGGGTGCGGCGAAGCCATGCTATATCCCTTAAATATCAGGTCTCTGCCATGCACAGATGTCATCACCTCATGAGACTTACAGACTGCGGGTGGGCCACCACACAACGGGAGGCAACACTTCGCAGATACTGCGCATCCATATAGAAGATAACTAGTACTTGGTAAAAATAGTATAAGAGACTACTTATAGCTTATCTGACGAATCATAATAGAAAACTATCCGGATATTCGTATGAATGGGCTAAATGGTTAATCCAAATAACCAGTTATAACCTTATAACAATCAGTTTAACCAATTTGGCGTTCAACTGATGTTGCATATCATGTAATCGCAATAATTAGTTATTTATAAGTTCACCAAATCTTAAACGATCTGTTGAAGATTGATTTACATTACAGTTTGTTTAAAATCAAGGTTAAACTAACTAGTCGAACATAGGTAGATACTTTGTTGTCTGGTGACTGTCACTTGGAGTATAAGGGGAATTCAATTTTAAATTTTGTAGCTCCACTTTATTTCTAAGCAAAATTAGATTGTTGACTAGCATACTTACTGAAAATTTCTGTTTATTGATTTGTTCTACAATTAACAGTAGTAACGTTTTCTTATACTGATTTCCAACAGCAAGTAGGTACGTACTAAGAGAAATAATCGTATTAGGAACAACTGTCTCTTCTCCATCTAACTCCGCTTCGAAGCCTGACTGAATGAGAAAATCGCACAGATCTGATCCTTCTAGGATTGAAGAGGGCCTGTACGGTAGTGATGAAGTACTACAACTCTACGTCTCAACTGTTAACGGGTAAATCGTAATGCGAAGAGTTGTTTTTTCCTATGTGTATGTATGTGTGTTCAACTCCAAGACTTAAAACGCTAAGTATTCGAAACATACGGCCGCCCTGCATTGTGTTAATTCAAAAAGAACAAAGACCGAAATCACATAATGTTTGTGTGTCGGATTAGGGTGCATTAAGATATATTTAGGCCCGGTTTCTTAAAAAAAAAATATTCAATCTTACCTCCAAAGTAAATTTAAATATATGAACAAATTCTAATGTTTCCTTGCTCCTATGAAATAAAATTCATTGCTATCAAAAAATCGCGTTGTATTTGTTAATTTTACCTTTCATCGGCTTTACGTAAGGAGAGTATTGTCTTTGGTCAACAAATTCGATGGTGAGTTTTAAATGAATAAGCACGTTTTAAGGCCGCTAGATTACTATTTTACTATTTTTAGGATGATGTTTGTATATGTGTGTGTGCGCGTGCGTGATGTGTGCGTAATAAAATTTTTCCCTCCACTAACTCTAATACTACAATTCGAAAAATTATAATTCTTTCATGTTCCTTTTTTGTACATTCATATGAAGAGTTGATTAGATTGCTTACGATTGGTTAACCGCAGGTATCCTAATTTGCAGATTTTGTTGTTAAAAATATGAAAGAATGTTTTATGCTCTATATGACTTAATTAATTATTTTTTCTATTATTAATTATTATTAATGCGGGTACAATTAATTTACAATACAAAATACTATTTATGCATCAATTAATTTTTGATAGCACCTTGCCGCATTACCGTGTTCCTTTGCCAAAACTATCTAAGGCATCGTCTTCTTGCAGATCATGGTTCTCCATGGTTTTCCTGATGCAGTCATTCCACGATCTACGAAGTCTACCACGGTTTCTATTTCCCTGTGGTTTCCAATGAAAAACTTTTTTTGGCCAACGTTTTTCAGGCATTTTCATTAAATGTCCAAACCATTTCAAAGATCTTTTTCTATTCTATCTACCACTGTTTCTGCTGCCTTCATTCTATTTCTTATTTCCTTGTTTGTTTTCCTCTCCAGTCTTGATGTTCTCGAGTTCCTTCGTAGATAGTCCATCTCTACTGACAATACTCTTCTTCTTAGGTCTGTTTTTATTGTCCAAAGTTCCGATCCATAGTATAAAACTGATTCCACTAATGCTTTGCCTACTCTTTTCTTATTTTCGTTTGAGATGTTCTTATCCCTCCAGAAAGAGTTGAGTCCTTTAAGAATTGTTTTGCTTTGGATAATTCGGTTTTTAATTTCCGTTCCTCTTAGGCCATTTTTATCAAAGAGTGCACTTAAATATTTAAATTTATCAGTTTGTTTGTGTTAACATCGTCGTTTATTAAAACTTGAAATTGGGCATCATTGTTTATGACTAAATATTCAGTTTTTTTGAGACTCATTTGTAATCCCCAATCATGGTACGCACTGTATAACCTTTTAATCATGAATTTTAAGTCGTATACATCTTGTGCTAATACCACTTGATCGTTTGCGAAGCTTAAGGTGAACATCGTTTCATTTCCTATTGGGATTCCCATTTCTTTGCAGTGAGATTTCCAGTTTTTTAGAGTGGCTTCTACATACAAGTTAAATAATAGAGGAGACTTACTACGTCCTTGTCTTAGACCATTAGTGATTTTGATAGGCTGTGATAGTTTTGATCCTTTTTTGACTTGTGATGTGTTATTTTTATACATTTCTTTTATTATTAATGACAGATGGTTATTTATTTTCAGATCCTCTAGAGCATTCCATAGTTTAAATCTTGGTAGTGTCGTAAGCTTCCTCCAAGTCTATAAATGCCAGATATACTTCTTTTCCTACTACTATAAATTTATCTGTGATCTGATGTAGAGTGAAAAGATTATCTGTACACGATCTATTAGGTATAAATCCGCTTTGATCTTCTCCAATAGTATGATCGATATTTTGTCTTATCTTGTCGTGTATTATTTTTCCAATAATCGACTTAATGAGCATTTTATACTCAGTCCTCGATAACAGTTAGGGTCCTTTCTATTACCTTTTTTTAAAGATAGGTACCAGATATGCTTTTTTCATTCCAAAGGTATTAGTAACTTGTCGCAGCAGGTAATAAAAAATATGTAATTATTTTTATTAATCTTGGACCTCGTGCCTTTAGCAATTCTAAAGGAATATTCCCTGGGCCTGGTGATCGACCATTTGTCATTTTAGCTATCTCTTTTTTTACCTCATTCTCCGTCACTAATATTGTTTCCTATTCTTCCATTGTTCTTTTGAGTGTTTTCTATGAATTGTGGTCTGTTTTCTTCGAAGAGTTGTTCGTAATGCTTTTTCCAATCATTAATAAAAATTAAGCCGTAAATTACTTTATTATTTTTGTTCTCCTTTAAGTTTCTAATAGTTCTCCAGGCTTCTGTTGATTGTGAACCTTCTACGAGATTTTCGATTTTAATACATATTTGTTCCCATAGTTTATTTTTCTCTGCTTTAATAATTCTTCGTACTTCTTTATTTTTTGTTTTATATATTTGTCTGTCGTCGGATGATTTTCTTGTTAGCCAGGTTATGTATGATCTATTTTTATTTTCAATCATTTCTTTTATTTCATCGCAGTCATCCATAGCGGGTCTGATTTCTTTTTCCTTCTATTTTCTGTTCCTAGAACTTCTAATGCTATCTTGCTAATTATTTTCTTTAGATTTTGATATTCTATTTCAGGATTTTCGTTGGGATCTATATGATTAAGCTCTTATCCTAGTCTTCTTTGAAATATGTCTTTAATTCTGTATTGAAAAAGAAGGAATAGTTTATAACGTGTGTTCTCATTATTTTCTAAATTTGCATGTCCTTGTTTGGTGTTGAGCTTGGAAGACTTTGTTTTATATCGGTAGATCAGCTTTGATTCTACTAGGTAATGATCCGAACTACAATTAGCACCTCGTTTAACTTTACAATCACGAGGAATCATTTTGGAGTTCTGTTTTATGATTATGTAATCAAGTATTGATTTTTGTCCGAGAGACGGATTTTCCCAGGTGTATCTATGAATAAGTTTGTGTTGAAAAAACCATTTAATATTTTAAGGTTGAACTGATTACATATTTCTATGAGGTATTGTATGTATTGAATGTATCTTCTCCATGACCCCCACAACTTCATATTTGTTTCTGGAATCTACTCTACCATAAAATTCTCTTGGTAAGATGATATCTTGATGACTTTTAGTTTTATTTAGTGTTTCTACTAACTCTCAAAAGAAATGATCTTTGATTTGCCGGTTGATTCTTTCCGTTGGTGCATATACTCCTATTACTATAGTTTCCACTCCATAAAGGCTGATTGTAATGTTGATTATACGTTCAGATATAAATTCATATTCCTTAATGTAGTTTTTTAGATCTTTTTTTTATCATGAGGGAAACTCCTGCTTTAACTTGTTGGTCTTTATCTACTCCAGACCAAAAGTGAATATATCGCCCTAGGTTCTCGTTGCCTTGACCTTTCTTTTTTGTTTCCGATAAAATAACCATATCCATATGTTCTTTCGTCAGATCTTTCTCTGTTTCAGTGTATTTATTTGAGATGCCTTGGTTATCCACGTTCCAACTCGTAGTATTCTTTTCATTGCCAGATGTTGTCGTAATTTATTCCCGTCCGATTTCCGAGGCTTTTCTATTCTATGCTACTAAAAACTGCACCATGGACAGTTAAAATGGTTAGAAAAATCAAATATTACTAATTGACAGATGTCAGTATCAAATAAAATTTATATATTTTTGCGAAATTATTTTATTTGGAAATATAAAAATGCAAAACAATTGAAACTGGCAAAAACAAATCACATAAGGGAATACAACAGATTACAGCCACAAGCCAATTCAGCAGATTATTATGTTATAATGCTATATATGTTTTTATTTTCTACTTCTTATTTTGAAAAATATGTTATTTTTAGGAGTAGCTCAGTTCATTTTAGTACTAGGTAAGATCAGTTCATTTCTACCCTAAAAAAGTGCCTATAGAATCGTTGGCGTGCTGGCCACATCTGGGTAGGGATCCCAAGAAAACGCTATAATAGCGTAGCAACAAATAACACGTCGTTTCTCTAACAACCGTAGAAGTTAATAGGGAGATTGGGGTGAAACGTAAGGGGTATTTTTCGTTACGCTATCATGGCGTAGTCTTGGGATCCCACCCCAGATTTTTTTAAATTTACTTTAGAAGTAAATTTTAACACAGATATAGTTTATTACGAGCTTAACCTGCAAATGTATAATAATGAATATAGAATAAGACAACTTAATACTAAAATCTCCAAAAACGTCATTTTAACACAGGGTCTAAAAATAGGATATTATTTATTATTACCGCTGTTAAAGTTTGGCATATGCACTACATGCATACGCAAATAATAAAAAAAACTAAATTGAGATATTAAAGAATTTAATACTAGTACTTCTACTTATGTATACATAAATAAAAATAAATAAATAAATAAATATTTCATCACGGCATATTACCCATTGCTGGGTGTGCCAATCTGCTTTGTATACAGATATCAGTAATGATGGAATATTTGTACCGTGCGGGCGCTTACCAGGCGTCACCTCACGGGCACTCATAGATGGCGTGGAGAGTGCACCACAGGGGTCAATTTTGTGCCATTAAAATTCGATGTAATTTTTGGCGTCGGTCGGGATCGAACCCGGGTCCCCAGATTCGCGACCAGACACTCAGGCACACGGCCACGAGACCCCATGTATACATATACTCGTGAATATATACAGGATGTTAAAAAGAATAAAAAATTTGAAAGTACATAGTACTAACCAAAATGAGCAAAAAAAAGCTGAATCTGACTAAGATAGTAATCGAACAAAATTTTGTCTGTCATAAATAGACTATAATTAAAATTGAAACATTTTTCTCAGTTTGTAATAGTTACGAAGTTGTTTAAAAATTAAATATTGGCCAACGTCGCCACAATATTTAACTTTGATTAAAAAAAAAAAAAATAAAAAAAATAAACATCTAAGCTGACCTCTGTAAGGTAAACAAAAAGTCTTATTTAATCGAAGTCGTAACTCATAGGTTTCGAGATAGCAGTGGTAAACCTCGTAAAAACTTATTTTTCACTGCCTTATATTCGGATGCTATTGGTCAGTAGTATATGCGCTTACAACATTTTATCCTTTTTTTAATAGCCTGTATATATTCTGTTCTATGTAATTTGCAATACCTACCATACTAACTTATTTTGAATATTTTTGGTCATAAAGTAATAGTATATTATTCAATGAGCATGTAATTTATGCTATTACTCACAAGAAGAATGTAAATCATTCGAATGAGTAATAGCCCTTACATGCGAATAGAATACTATACTTTATCCACAACTGTCAAACAATAACATACTGTAATATTATAAAATCAGAAATAACCTAACAGATTTTAGAAAATTGTTTGTTTACAAACATAAACATAGTTAGCATTGATCGCTAGGTATTTATTTTAACATAATTATGAAGTGATTTGACATTTAGCAGAAAATTTTAAACCGACTATTCATCTACATTTTAATCTTAATAACAAAATAAATCTATAAAAAAATGGATTTTTATGTGGAAAAAAACTACTTATTAAAAGTAATTTGTTTGTACTTTTTGAAAGGTAAGATTTGAATTTGACAAAACGATTGAATAATATTATTCCATCAAACTGTCTATATTATTCAATTAGCAACAGTAACAAAGATCGTTAAATGATAAAAAACGGTTGATTTATGGGTATATTATTTGACGGTCGTAAATAATAGTATATTATTCAATGAGCATGTAATGCATGCTATTACTCATGAGAATGAAGTTTGCATCACGAGCGAAGGCGAGTGATGTAAATCATTCGAATGAGTAATAGCCATTACATGCGAATAGAATACTGTACTTTATCCACAACTATCAAATAATAACATATTGTACTATTATAAAATCAAAAATAACCCAACAAATTTTAGAAAATTGTTTGTTTACAAACATAAACATACTTAGCCTTGATCGGTAGGTATTTGTTATAAAAAAATTATGAAGTGATTTGACATTTAGCAGAAAATTTTAAACCGACAATTCAGCTACATTTTAAGCTTAAGAAGAAAATAAAACTATAAAAAATCTGATGTGGCCAGCACAATACCTTCCGTCAATCCTGTATATTATGTACAAAATCCATACATAAATTTTCTTACTAAAGATTCTAAATTTTTGGTATTATGTGATTCCCTTTCTCGGCAACTGAATTCCATACTCCTGATAACAAACAAATAAGAATAAGAAATTATGATATTTTGAATGAAAAATTATAACACTTGTCAGTTATGGACATAATTAATTGCTGTCATTTTGACACGGGTCCCATATCTGCTTACCAACGTCAGCAAAGTGATGTCACTATACGCGCCCTATACATAAATTTTCTTGCAAAAGATCCTATATTCCCAGTAAAGTTATTTCTTAAACAAACTATGCAAATTGCACTAGACACTGACATCTTCTTCTTTAGTTTTTCCCATTCGTTAGGGGGTCGCTATTTTTTATTTTCTTCTTCCACTCATTCTTGTTTTCCGTGTCGTCCTCATTCAGTTCCTTTTCTCTCAAGTCTTCTGCAATACAGTCTTTTCATCTTATATTTGGTCTTCCTATGTTTCTTCCACCTTCTATTAATATATTCATCTCTCCTCATAACATGTTCAAACCAATGTAATCGTCTCTCTTATATCTAGAAACTTCTAACACTAGAGTTACTTCCCTTTTTCTTTCATTGATTTACATTTTATTGATACTGACATCTGTCAATTTGAATTACCTGAATATATTAGCAGTTTCCATGGTTAAGTTAGCATAGCTGGCTGAATAATGAAATTTATATTAAATTTATTATCTTTATTCTTCTTTAACTCTATATCTGTTGAATAACAAATATAAAATGCAATCAAATCGTATAGATAATAATATATTCTTTAAGTTATAATAACATTTAACTGAGTTTGTCAAGAAAAACTATTAAAATCTTCAAATGAGGGTACTTCCGGTTGACCAATTATAACCAAAATCTAAACAGGTCTGCATATGGTTGTAAGGAAGAGGAATACGCAAGAATTATAATTTTTGGAATTCTAGTATTGGAGATATCGTGTCCGAAACGGCGGGGATACACACACACATACACACACACATACACACACACACGCACACACGAACACACACACACACACATACAGACATCATCGTAAAAATAGTAAAATCGTATTGTAAAGACCCTAAAACATGCTTATTCAATGAAAACTAACCACCGAATTTTTTGACCAAAGACAATACCTTCCTTACCTAGAGGTGACGGAAGGTAAAAATGAGAAAACTAGTATAATTTTGGATTTTTATGGGAAAAAAAATATTATTAAAAGTAATTTGTTTGTACTCTTTAAAGGTAAGTTTTGAATTTGACATAACGATTGAATAATATTATTCCATCGAACTGTCAATATTATTCAATTAGCAACAGTAACTAAGGTCATTAATTGATAAAAAAACGGTTGAATTATGGGTATATTATTTGATAGTTGTGGATAAAAGTAATTAATCAATTTAAATAAGTACAGGTATTTTATTTTGTCTAAAACCTACATGTAAGTCAAAATTGACATCATTGTTCCATGCAATTATGAAACACCTACGTTTATAGACGGGCTCAATATTGAGGTGGTCGATTGAAAATACTAATATATTCCTGCATTTCAGAAAACATTATAAGATATTATAGATCCGTTTTAATATTATGGGAATTCGTGGTGGTGTGAACTATTTACAAAGTTCTCTGGGGAGGACTCAATTAATTTAAATGTCCTGTTTTTAGTTTTATTTAAAGTGAACTGGATAATTTAATATAACATAAAACGAAGTTAATTTATTTTATTCTTTTTAATTATTTATGACAAATGTAAATTATTTACATTAATATTTTTGTGCCCGCTTCGAATTATTAATATTTATTCATTCTGTTTTTACTAATATATTTCATTTAATTTTATTAATACATTTAGATTATTATGAATTATTGTCAACATTTTTGCTGCAGTTTCGATGCAAATTTATTTCATTTGGGACGAGTAAATGCAACTAAACTTAATTTTCGAACCATAAATTACAAATAATGAAATAATAGACAATAAATAGCAATGAATAATAATATTTTTATGTGCATTTTAATGTGGTTTGCAGTAAATTTTAAACGAATTATTCACAATTATTGTATTGTTAGCTCCATCATATCTTTTATACAGTATGGATATAGGGAACATATTGAAAATTACATAATGTGATTTTTGAGATCTTTCGAATCAGATGTAAATATTTTTACCATAATCACTTTCCGTATTATACTCACGTTTGAGTGAATACAGTTACATTTCTAATGGTAATGGTAAATATAGTAGGTATACAAAATTTCTATTACATGCACTTTCAACTTATTAACTAGGTTTTGATTAATTTTAACTGAAATTTGCAATTTATTTATAACATGTACATGTATTTTATATTATTTTTTAACTGTTCAGTTTTTCGAGGAATATAATACATATATTGTGTACTTAAGATTTTTCGTTAATCTTTTCTATATCATTAATAAATTTATAAAGACGAAATTATATAATATTTGTCATCCTTCACAAAATTTCAGTCTCTGAATCAACCTCTTGGTCATTAATCTGATACTGACCCACTCAACCGGAACCACAGATGCGTTTCGCTCTTATTAGAGCTTATCAGTGTGATGCACTGAAGCCTGTAGATTTTAAGAGATTCTAAGTAGTTGGTGTGGACGGATGATTAACCATCCTGATCATTTTGGAATGATTTATCATCCGTTTGTCATCCGTCCACTCAACCTAGAGGTTTCAGTGTTCTACACTGATGAGCTCCAATAAGATCGAAACGCGTCTGTGGTTCTAGTTCAGTGAACACATCAAGTATCGTAATTGTACATTTACGAGAATTATTATGAAATTACAAATTTTATTTAATTTTTAATAGATTTTCTGTTTTAAATCTCATTGCAACACTAGAGCGAGAATATTCTCGCGCAGTCTGTTGGAATCTAATTAATAATGCCGGGTATTTTCATCTCTGGTTAAATAGTTTGTTAATGTTAACCCTACGTTAGTCGCGCGGTATACATACGTAGACCACGCATCTTTAAACAGGAATAATTTAAACAGCATATTATTTGCGCAGGTGTGGATGTGAGGTGCTATTAATTTCATTATACATATAAACATATCTCTTCATATTGACACACAAAAAACTTCGAATCCAAACCTATAATGATTGTATGACATGGTTATTTACCGTATTAATATATTAAAAAATCTGTACATGTACGTCTACAGCGTGAAAACCAGCGCATAATTATGCAAATATCGTTTTAGATAATATATGCACCGCATGTAAGTAAAGTAAAAATATGTATAATTTGGCGTTAATTTTTTGTTAGAATTTGTTATAATTTTTACCTCTCGCTAAGAGAGGTAATGGATTCATGTTAAAAATCGCATAGCCAGATTTTATTGAATAAGCACGATTTAAGGACCTTAAATAGGATTGTATGGACCATACAATCCTAGAAGATTCTTGAAAAAAAATTTTCTAAATAATATTTTTTGAAATTTTTTCTTGGTAATATTAAAGAAAATTAAATTCTCTATCTGATACATTTAAATATTTTATTATATATTCTATAGATTTAGAGATAAAAGAAATATAATATGTAAAATAATCTGTTATAATAAATTTTACAGCCGAAAGAATGGCCATGGAAAATAGTTGAAAATTTAAATTATTTGTAACTGACAGATAAATGTCAGTGTCAGAAATCCGGAGACATTACTGAAGACTTTTTCTGGGAAGTACAAACATTATATTATTTCTTAAAGTATTAATAGCTAAATATTTAATATTTTAGGTATATTACATATATCCTTCCAAAATACTGTCAATCCTGACAATGAATTGGAAACATTTCGAAAAATTAGAAGAGGACAAAATTTCTTCATAAAATGAATTTAAAATTAAACAATCTAAATATAAGGAATAGATATATGCGTAAGTAGAATTTTTGGTGTAGAGTGTAGGAATACAAGAAATGTTAAATACAATAGGGCGCGAGCAGTCATGTGATTTTGTTGGCCTTGTCAAGCAGATATGGGGGCCCATTCAGAATGATAGCTAGTAATTATGTATATAGATGTCAAATATATTTTCTCATTCTAAATTTAGTGATTTTCCAATTCCATGTGGAGCAGAATTAAATGTTAAATATCTAAGGCATACGACTCGTAAATTTTAAACTCCTGGTGATAAATTAACTACGTAAATTTAGAAAATCTTGAAATTTTAAAGGAAAAATTCTGACATTTGACATCTATGTACATAATTACTAATTATCATTCTGAAACGGGCCAACACATCTGCTTGTCAAGCCCAAAAATGTAACATTACTGTTCGCGCACTATACTTATGTAACCAAAAAAAGGAATTGGCGAGAGGTATTGTGTTGGCCACAACAGATTTTTTTTATAGTTTTTATTTTATTTTTTCTATTTAATTGTTATATATAAAAAACATATTTTACCGTTTTTGCATGAATAATATTTATTTTATACATAAAGAACATATCTTAACAAAGGTTTGCCTATACATGTACTGCTATTTTCTTTTGCAACCATTCAGAATAATTAAAGTATAAATTTTATTTTATTACTTTCGTATAAAACGAAAAATATAGCAATGATATAAGCATAAGTTGTGAAAATTACACGTGTCAATTTTTGCTACAAGTAAAATCTAACCCTCCATTAATTGCGTAGACTTTTGTGACGAGTATAGTCGTTTATGAAGACCGTTTAAACATTGCTTTATATCATCTGTATTTAAAAAAATATATTTAATGACACATTAATATTGAGTTTCTCTAAATTTAATTTTGAATACGAAAGAAAAAACCTCAGAGAAACTTAATATTAATGTGTCATTAAATATATTTTTTTAAATACAGATGATATAAAGCAATGTTTAAACGGTCTTCATAAACGACTATACTCGTCACAAAAGTCTGCGCAATTAATGGAGGTTAGATTTTACTTGTAGCAAAAATTGACACGTGTAATTTTCACAACTTATGCTTATAATATCATTGCTATATTTTTCGATTTAACTATGACAATTTAGGTAACAGGCAGCTAGCCAGACAGAGATGAAAATACCGGGCGTCAGTGTTTAAAAAACATACTATTCTGAAATGATAATAAAAAAATATTATTAATGAATCAATTTTTTTAATGTATTAACATTATTGAGAAAACATATTGTTCAAGAGTTCTGGTGATTTATTTTAAATATGAAAATTATTCTACCTACATTTTTAATAATAGAACACTTTTTAGTTAAATGTTTTTCTTTTCAGGTTTTGAATGATACTTACTCGTATAATAAGTAAACGAGATACGAACTCATGACCCTTTAACTTTCCTAAATTTTACTGTAAATTTCAAAGGATCATACTTATTGAATGCAAGATTTTAACCCTCTTTCTTTCTTTTATAAACCTCCCCGAAAAATCTTTTTTAAAAAATGAAAAAAGACTAAATATTAATCTTTGCTGGTATGATACGATAGTCTATCGTTGAATCTTTAATTTCCTTTTTGCATATCGTTACCTAGCGCTGGTTGGGGGGTATCCATCATAGAGATAAGGCCCAGCTCACCTCACACATCGGCGGGTGATGCTACGTTGCCACTGACGGTTATTACGAAGTGGCGGAAAATCGTCAGATGCGTATCGCGGATGTTGGCTGCCGACTGCCGGCTGGATGCTGTCGTTAGCCCGCTTTATGGCTGTTTTAATGGGAATTATCATGTTTATTTTATGCTGTTGTGCTCACTGTGAAATTCAATTTCAACGCCGAGGTTCATAATTTCCCCGAAAAGTGAAATTTAAAATTTTACACCTCACAATAACCTTTCCGAATGTAGAACTGAATAGCAGGATAGTGTATAAATGTCTTATTACAATTTTTATTCATATTTAACTGATATTATAGTATGTATTCATTTTAAGGTAGAAATTCTAACTAACCTTTAGTAATGTAAAATTAAAAACAAAATGGGTTTTCAGTACTTACGTATTATATTTTATCCATAGCTAATGTGATTATTTTGGTTATAGATAGATATTTATAGAAAATATAATTTAGTTTTCACACAATGACAAACTCACATCTCAAGTAATCGAATATTTATGTAACTCTATGCATTTATAATTAAATACAGATGGATGATTGAATTTATTAAAAATAAGTAAATAAATAATATCATTTTGCCAATGTTCTATTACCTATATCAATTTTGTTTATTTGTGTTGCAGTAGATGATATATTTCGTCTTTACATACATAAAATAAATATGCATATTATAGTAATTTTTAATATGATTAAAAAGAACTTAATTAAAAAATAATAATTTTGCTATTATAATAAATATATTATTACCACGCGTTTTATTTACTTTTTAATATCGATGTTTTTCACGTTGTACAAGATGTATTTTAGTTTCATGGTAATTAATAATAATTCAAGAATGTTTATACATATTTTGAATTACAAAACATTTTATCTTGACTATATAAAAGTATTTAATAGGAAATATATCATATGGTACTTACGTTATATATTTATATATAATTTCGTTCATATATACACAGAGTATTCAAATTTTTAAAACATACTTAGGATTCATAACAAAACAATAAATATTTTATTTTTCAATAAAGTTCTCATGAATAATGGAAACATTCATAATATTGATCTGTAGAGACTTTAATTCCTTACTGGAACAAGACTTGAGTTACGACGTAATGTCATTTTTTCTTCATAAAATAAATAAATAATACCCAATAATAAGTACCAGTGTCAGGAAACCAGCAAAAAGATGTATATCTTGCTTATTTATTTATTTGCTTAAAAATTTATTTTCATAATTTTTCCTGGTAACAATAAATTATTATTTAAACAATAGTGTTATTTAGGAAAGGGACATGAAAATCAATTTCGCCACCAGTAATCATCGCAACTATATTTGATTGGTCCAGTTGTTGAATAATCAACAAAATAATATAATAAAGTTCATTAATAATAATGTATATATTAATGTACAAAATCAGTATTTCCATTTGTTAAATACATGCATATATACAATAGTAAGATATGTACAATTCTATGTCCTAAGTAAGTGATATGAAAGGAAGGGAAGGAGGCGTGTTAAAGCGGGGCTTCCTCACTATATGGCAGTGATGTCCACGCACACTGAAACATTCACCCACGCACACACTCGGGAGCTGCAAGGTACAGAAGGCACAATGATGCGGCCGTCGGGCTATTCATAAGTACGAGAAGACTTTTACACATTCCATAATAAAATAATATATTATTTATCACTGCATTTTATCCACTATTATGTGTTTTCATCTGATTTATATATATTTATGAAATGACAGTAACAGACGTCATCTATGATCACTCATTCATGTTGTGTAGAGTACCCACTTTGTGCGAAAAATAATTGACTTGGACTATATTAAAACTGAGGTGAGAACCTCATCCGGTTACTTAGTGTACTCAGCCATGCATAAAACTAATTACCATATTTTAAATATTATTGAAAGTATTTCTAGTTACAATAAAATTC
Source organism: Harpalus rufipes (assembly GCA_951394225.1). Taxonomy (NCBI): domain Eukaryota; kingdom Metazoa; phylum Arthropoda; class Insecta; order Coleoptera; family Carabidae; genus Harpalus; species Harpalus rufipes. Next base: position 21,562,009 of record OX596277.1, read on the forward strand.
ATTTTAGTATTTACCTATTATAGTGTAAAATGTTTCTGTTCCTCGGTCGTGTTTATTCTTGTTCATGTACTAGATTTGTAAATTACTAGTATTCTGCACCTAATGCTATCAGTAACTAATGATTGGAAAAATATATTTTAAATTATGCAATATATTGTATAATAAATTTGCAACAAAGGAGATACAATTTGTTGCGCATATAACATATAAAATACACTTGCATATAGTTTTATGTTTAAGTAAATAATATTTCTCTCCAAAATGTGATTGTTTTATTGTCCAATGAAGTTTTTTTTATATACTCATTAAAAAATAATGAATTAGCAAATCAAACAATTTTAAATAATGTTCTCTTTTTAATAATCAATAGTTTCACAAGGCAAAAAAGTAGAAAATTCACTGCCGCTGCGGCATTTCATGGACGCGGCGAAGATGTATCATTGGATCTAGCCTAAAAAGTGAATCTGCATTTGGCATGTTGAACATATAAATATTTTTTTCGCCAATTGTTTAGATTTAATATTAATTTTATATTTTAAATATTTTTGCCATCGTCAGTGGTATCATTTTGCTTAGAAATGCTATGTAATAAATTTGAATATTTTTATTGACAATAAAATCTTGCCTGTAACAATGATAGTATCATTATTCGTTTAACACTCTGAATTATAATGGTATAATATTGAAGAACGAATGTCATAATTGTCATTTTATTATGTAAGAAGGAACAAAATAATCGACAATTATGAAATGAGTCCTTTTTATTAATCTTTCTATTTTGCGCCTTTAAAGCCCTTTTTAAAGAAAAAAATCGTAGTTTCAAAATATAGGGAATTTTGTGTCAGTTGGTCATTTTAATGTGAAGTTTGAAAATTCATTTGACATTATCAGCGATATTAATCATTTCTATTTTTCTTATTCTTACATTTAAAATTATAAAAAATTAAAATTCTTAGCAATCATTTGTGTTACTTTATTTCGCGAGAATTGATATTTGATATTTCTTGACATTCATAGCCAATATTAAAAAAATAAATTGTACTAGTCTATTACAGTACTCAAATGAGCTATTAACAAACTCTTTTGGGTGCTATAATAGCTTTGTTTCAGACGCAAAATAGAAAAAAATATATTTTGTAACTTGTACTACATCATATTGCAAATTGTGATAAATACTTGACACTCTTTTATAATGTTTCTTATTCTTCTTTCAGTACATTAGATATTAACTATTATGCAAAAGTTGTAATATCTATAAAGTACCTATATCGTCAACAATATGTATTAAATTAATTTTATTGTAACTATTTTATGGTATAAAAATCTTCTCGTTATGTGAAGCTTTGACGAAGCAAAGACAATGACACTTCTACTCGGCGCTACGTTACTCTATTTAGAATTTATAAATGCACATTTCAATTTCAACGTTATAATAAGAGGAAGGGGAGGTATATCACGTTCATCAACGTTGTTATTGTCGCTGGTTCACTTTCAAAAGCTCAAAAAGTTCATTGAGTTCAGTTCATTTCAGGTTTATATCCTAGGTTCTTCCTTTGCAGAAATAGGTGTATTTCTCGGAAGTTGGGCCGATCTGATTCGTTCCTCTGCCAACACTCGCACATGAGGTCGAAGATCTCCTTCGGGCAGTTTATTGGGGAGGTGAGATACATCTAGAAATAATTTTTTTTAGTTGAAATATGTAGTGGTAATTACTGTCTTTTCTTACGTGTTTTCCGTCATCTTGGTAGAAATGAGTGACGTTTTCTATTACTTTCTCGTCAGAGAAATCCTCGAACGGTTGCTCCCTAGCGAATGTCAGAATCTCCCACAAGGTTACTGCGAAAGACCACACGTCGCTCTTTGACGAATATTTGCCCTAGAAAGAAAATAAATATAAATCTATCACAAGTGCTTTTTCTCAATACATACTTTGCTAAAATTTTGATAGTGACAAAATATACTTGTACCGTAAGGAATGTTTACCAGGCAGAAATGTGTATTAAAGAAGTTACTTTTTGTATAAAAGCCAGCCAGAAGACAATTCATATCATATAAACAACCCGGAATCATTTGCTCAATAAATATTTATTTCTTTAATTTGAATAAAAAAGTTTAAAATAATCGTCAGATATGATTTAACTTTATATCTATATTATAAATAAAAAGTTTTAAAGACAAATTTTCCATTCAATTTGATGATAACTCAGAAATAAATCATTATTTTAATTAAAGAAAAAATAATTCGTAGTCCCATTTTAGTTATGTAAGTAGTTATATTAGTAATGTTTCTAGACTTACCAGTAGGACGCTTTCCCAGGCCATCCAACGTAAAGGAACAGGATTTGCGCCTCCGACAGAACAGTAGTCTGCGGCATAAAGCGGTCTACCGGAACCCAATTCAGATACTTTAACGATGTAACTATGACCCACCAAACAATTCCTGAAAAGAAATACATAAATAAATATACCATGACGTCTTTTTTATCGTATTTCTAAATATAGAAATTCTGCCCTCAAATATATTATAGTGAATGATATATTTATTATTGAAGAACAGTTTCTTATCCATAAATAGTTCAGTGGTACGCAAATAAAGAACTATTACCCGAGATTTTAAAGGAGATATTAAATTACAACTTTCTTCAGGATATTGTTTCTTGTTGGTTTGTTATTGTATGTTGCAGATCATGGTTGTCAGTGATGTGGATTAAATACTCGTATGTAGGTACTATTGTCAGCAAAACTATTAACTACAATATTATTATAACCGAGTAAACAATATACTAAAAGGCAAATATTTTTTTTTAAATTGAGTTCTCCAACATACGATTAATAACAAAATATTTATATTAAAACTAAAGCTTAAATTGTGCCATAGCGACTATCAAATGTTTTAAAACATTAGTTTTTAAAAAACGCGTATACCAATTTTGAATGATCGTCTTCATCTACTCTTTTCCAAACTTTTACTACTTTTAAGTCTGATGTGACGTAGTAACAACATATTTATTTCATTTAAAAATTTAACCGCTTTTTGAATGTCAGCGTATATTGAAGCAGAGTGCTTTATGCATAAATCTGATTATATGAAATAAAATTTCTTAATTTGTGGAAACAATATCACTAAGTTATTAAGTACATATATAGTGACATTTATGTCACATCTTCAACGACTGGCGGTACGACGTTTACGTTTTGTTTTTCAGTTTTCAGCAGTATGTAACATCCATTACAACTGCGTAGAAAATTGTGTATACAACGATACAATTAAATAACAATTTTACGTCCTATTACACTTTAAATTAATAAGTCAATAAATAAATTCAATGCGTATGAGCTATGAGGGGTTTAAGAATACGAACCCTTTCGAACGGCGATATTTACGGCAATAAACAAGAGTCTAACAGCTTGGGTTGACGGTGGCAATTCGTAACCTTGTGCATTTTAATTAAGAACGGCACGTTTCGGATAAGTTTCTCCGAGTATCAGTTAATAAAAGGCTGTTTTTATTGTGTCGTAAAGTGAGTAGAGAGAATTACCTTGTCGCCAGGTCTTTGTGTATGAAATGCGTCGACTCCAAGTACTTCATCCCTGAGGCGATCTGCGTGGCCATGTAAATCAGGCAGCCGTAGCTAAAACAAACACAGAAACACAAACTAATACAGTTAAAATGAGGAGAAATAGTTGCAAATAATAGGAGAAGGAATATCAAAGGAAGAGTGATATAATTAGTAGTGATGCAATATACCTTTGAGACTTCAAGTCATGTATAATATCTGTTTGCAACCAATTCATTATGACGCATTAAGAATCAATGGGGACCTATACAATAGACTTTACATGATTTGAAAAAAAAAGAACAACAACTTGAAAAATGAAGTAGTTGATAGACCAAGACCTAAATAAATCGATCTTTTAAAAACAAAACTTCCTTGTATAAGAGTCGGTGTTGTTTCGATATTCTAAAGAAGGAATAAGTGTAGACGAGTCTTTAAATTTGAATCGCTGTACGATAATTCGGTAGGAAATTACAAGCAAGTGGTTTCATAAATTTTAATATGATTGAAGTGCTATTGTATTTCTTATTATACCGGTGATTCAGGTTTTACAGTTTGTTGGGGAGGTCTTGAGTGATAAATGTCATATGTATATAGGTCTAATCACATCTCCTACAAGAGTACCATCTTATTGAAGATGACCCTGGAGGGGAGGTATGGTATATATTTTCGTCTAAATAAAAAAATAAAAATAAAATGTACCAATCTGAAACTTGGCATATCTATTTACTACATCATATAAGTACATTAAGCCTAATTTATGGAAGATGTAACCTTTTGAGTTTACCTTAGCATTAGCATTATACCTTAGCATTAATAATTCGAGTATAGGCAAAGTGCTATACTACGGTATTATCACTATATAAAATATATTGGTTATGCCAGTTCTCTTGAAATGTGTATCCAAAGTGATACGTGTTTCCTTACTTTTACCGCTAGAGACGCAACGTGCTAACCAGGGGGCGGAGAGTGAATCAGCATTCAGATACGCGATAACAAGTTTTCAATCTAATAGCGTTTGGAAATACTTCCTGACCTTTTCATAGATGACGTTAGCATTACAGATTTTACAGTAATTTTCAAACTTAAATGCCGAAATACTATAAAAACGTTACATATGTTTGAGAACTGCTGTAAATTTCCCACAATTCTCTATTGTATTGTTCGAAATTCTTTGACATTTAAAATTGTTATGTGTGAATTTGTATTTTTATTGCAATATAGTGCTTTATCATTCAATATATTTTAGGTAAATATATTATCTTTCATGTTAGCATTATTATACGGGGGTGATATAAAAATTAACAACAAATTAATAATATTTCAGAAAATATTTGTAACTTCTGCGCAGTGAAGAGAAAATTTTGCAGAAGTTGATAGTGCCGTCAGTGCCCAGTAGAAGAAATGGTTTGTGTGTGTAACTGGACCAGGGAGAATGAACATTATGGTGGTGCTCGTAGATGTTTGCTCCGTAGGAGAGCAGCAAGATGTCACATTCTTTGGCGAAAGGACATGAAGCTACATAAGATTCAATAAAGAATGTTGAAATTATATGGTATTGTCAGTTGTTATAAAAAAGGAGTATAGAAGAGGATAGATTATTAAAAAGTGGACAAACATTGATGACGAGGTAAAAGAAGCAGTGCATTTCTGGCTGACATTCAAAGTAACATTCCGTTTATTGAAATAAAAATATCTTTTGTAATGATAATAATAATTCAAATTCATGTTTCCATAGAAGGATTGTGGTAGTATGTCCTTAAATTTTATTAGTTGTCGCCGTGTAGTTTCAGATTTGTAGTTATTTATTTATTATTTGATTTAAATAATGTAACGTGTACATGTTTAAATAAAGATATTAACATTTTAAATACTTTTATTATTTTTGTAGAGGGCAACATATATTTTTCATTTCTTGATAATGTCTTTGATAAATTATATATTTTCAATAGAAATGAAATTTATTTTCAGAACAATTTAAAATGAATTCTTATTTCCCGCCATCTTCTCAGCTGGCAAATTTAGTTCTCTGCTCTTTTCATAGGCGGCACTAAAACTTGTTATCACAGTTTATAAGGGAGATAGACAATCTACTATATATTTACCTTAATTTATGGTACTAACAACCCGGCAGTCACTTGTCATTTGGAAAAAAATATTTATAAAATTTCATCAATAATATACGCGTATAACATATGAGGTACCTACTTATTTTCATTTTATAATACTCTGGTATTTTAAATCTTGATCAAAAGGAATATAAATTTACTTATGTCAAGTTCACATTTTGACACATGATAGTAATATATTACATCCGAGGTGGGATATGTTTCATTACAGTTACAGCCGCGGACTTATGAGCTAGAGCGCGAGTTAGTGATGAAACTCCCACCGAGATATGTTAAAATCTGTTCAGCCTGCTTTATTATAAGGATCTATGACAATGTTGCTAGGCAACGCCTAAATAAACATTTCCAACCCGTGGAGTGGAAGTGAAATCTGTTGTTTACCACCCAAGATATTATTATTACAGTTAGGAATGACGTATTTCCTAACCTCTAAAAGGTTAGGAATCCTCAAATTACTATAATGATTGTGAATAAAATTCATTGTTTTCTTATATTTTGTGATTAAAAAGTAAGTTAAAATAGGGTCATTGTCACATAGCGCATCTCCCGGATATACAAGGAAACATGTGTCAGTCAGGATCCAAGATATTGTCATTACAGTTGGAATGACGTATTTCACAACCTCTAAAAGGTTAAGGATCCTCAAATTACTATAATGATTGTGAATAAAATTCATTATTTTCTTATATTTTGTAAGTAAAAAGCAAGTTAGAATAGGGTCGTTGTCACATAGCGCATCTCCCGGATATACAAGGAAACGTGTCAGTCAGGACCTCAAGAACGATTGAATTAATGCCAAGTGGCATAACCAGTATATTTTAAAGAATATTTTAAATGAATATTATGAAAATTTCTCAATTTTTAATTCATAGTGCTAATCTGTGTACAAGGCACACTCAGTAATGAGTAATATGCCTTGATGATATATTTATTTATTTTAGTTATACTAATACCAACTAATCAGAAGAATGTATGTTCGTGTCCGAAGACTTGATTCCAGTAATATTTGCGACTATCAATTTCATGTTTGACGTTTGTTATTTTTGAAAAATTATGTTACACTGTCTTGAGAAAAACTGAGTGTCATTGAAGAAGATGTCGAAGTAGTACAATTAGTTGAACAATACAGATATATTTATTATAAAAAAGATATGTCGCTGTTAGAAAAGTAGTATATTACATCAGAGGTGGGATGCATTTCATTAATGGACAACGTAATGTTTAATGCTAAGGTAACTGTTTAAGTTTACAGTTTTTTGACTTCGTTAGAAAATCCTTTCAATTTCAAAGGAAAAAGGTAGGTACACTTATTTATTTTTGATAAAATGCAGTTTTCCAAATTGTTTTTTATAAAAATCGGTCATTTTTGCAATTTTTTAATTTTAGGACTAGTGTAACAAAATTTGACTAGTTGACAGCTTACTCTTTAAGTTCTTTTCACTAAAAAATGTATTTTAATATAGGTCGTGTTCTATTACTTTTAGGTACCAAATAGAAGTCTAAATTGAATGCTAATAAAATTTTGACTTGCATTTTGGTAACTAAATTGAGTAGGATGACAATAATTTATTACTCAAAATGACCTAAGGAATAAGATGTTAGTTCCTGCCACATCCATTTCCTTTTCATTGATACTAACATCTGTCAACTTGAATTATCGGAATATATTAGCAGTTTCCATGGTTAACATAGCTGACTGATTTATGAAATTTGATATCATTATAATTCTTTAACTCTATATATCAATTCAATATGATGTATAAAATGCAATCCAATCGTATAGGGAATAATATATTATTTAAAATTTATAATAACATGAAATGTCAATATGATATTTAACTGTTTTTTTCAAGAAAAACTGTTAAAAGTTGCAAATGAATGTACTTACGGTAGTTCAATTATAACCTAAATCTAATCATGTCTGTATATGCATCTAAACTCGAGGAATACGATAAAATTATAATTTCTGGAATTGCGGTATTGGAGTTATGCGATCCGAAAGAATCGTCACATACACAACTACTAATATATTTAGGTAATTCAAATTGGTAGATGTCAATATCAATGAAAAGTAAATGATTGTGACAGATATGAGGATGTTGAGGTAGATGTTGAGAAAGACACGGAAAGATAGGATAAGGAATGAAAGAATAAGGGAAATAACTGGACGATTACATTGGTTTGAACATGTCATGGGGAAAGATGAAGAATATATTGGAAAAAGAATGAATAGCTTAGTAATAAAAGGAAGAAGAAACAGAAGAAGACCAAACATAATATGGAAGGACTTTATTGCGAAAGACTTGAGAGAAAAGAAAATTAATAAGAACGAACCGCAGAGCAATAATGAGTGGAAGAAGAAAATTAAAAAAATGCAACCCGTAACGAGTGGGAAAAGCTAATGAAGAAGATGATGTCAGTGTCAAGTGCAATTTACATAGTTTGTTTGTGAAATAATTTTACTGGAAACTTAGAATCTTTTGCAAGAAAATTAATGTATGGAATTTATATATAATCCACGGGATTGACGGAAGGTAATGTGCAGGCCACAGCAGATTTTTATATTTAGCAATAATTACAATACTAGTTGCCTATCTAATGGACGTGCGATTTTTTTTTAAATTTATGTTATTAAAACTTTGATCGATTCATCGAGTAATAGAATCAATGTAAAATTGTAGAATATAAAATACTCATATTTAAAACAAAAAATACCAGAATATTTATTTAAAAATATGCTTTTACATATTATGAATAGAACAAAACAATAACGTAGGTACATATTAAAAAATATATATTTACACAAATTAATATAAACATGAAATATAAAACACGTCTGTATCGTATCTATGCAGAAAAATAATTTTGATGACCATGTCCCTTTTAGTTTATTTCTTCGAAGTAGCATTGCCGTGTATGTATTCTTTCAAGGGACCAAACAGGTAAATATCATATGACGACTGGACTATTAAACGGATTTGAATGTTGGAGTGAAGCGGTGCAAACTTGAACTCGACGGGCTATTTGTTCATGGAAGTTGTTTGGGAACCTAGCGAGTACTGAATTCGTTGAACTGCAGTTTATTATGGACTATGGTTACCCCACCTCCAACACTTATTGAAATAATTTCAGAAATAGTTCTTACGGTATTCGTCGATTTTCACGAATTAGGTAAACAGTCAACAAGTTCAATATTGGCGCGTTTGTTACAGATTCTCTTTTATGGTTTTAGAAAATTTTGAACAAGGCGTAAATTGGCTTAGGTCGGGATATTGCATAGCCATTTACACAAAAGAAAGGAATTCCGAGAAAGAGAAGATTTTTTTTATGAAATTACGCTCGAATTCGCCAGAAAAAATAGCTCGTAAAATAAAAATTTAAATAAGATTTTTATTTATTTATTTATTGTTTCCTTTTGATTTCATTTATGCCTAGGTGTATTGTTATTGATTATGTAAATAGCATAGTTTTTATCAGTGTTATAGCAATTGGGCGCGGAGGGGTCGGTCCGCCCCGAGTGGCATTTTTTTGGAGGATGCACTTTGATTACTTTAGTTTTTAAAACTATATTTTTCACTAAAATACAAAAGTGGTCAACAATGATTCAAATAAATGTTGTAGAGGATAATAATTACATTTTATTTTGTACGTCCCGTAACCAAGAAAATTGAATATAAAATTTTATAAAAGTGACTCGTTCATTTGTAATAATAATAATACAATAAAACGCACGGCAATTGCTTGGCTTTATAAGCTCATAGAATACGATAGTGTGACCTTAAAATCGGACGGTAATTACAAATCCTGATAGTTGGCTTCCAGTTTCCTAACTGAATACTGAAAGAGTTTATTATGAACTGTACACCAAATTTATATACAATATAAATTTTAATGACGTGATTTTATTACATATTCTTATGTATTTATTGATTATATTGCCAAATTTTATAGTAGTATAATAAAGTTAGCTTTATAAGAAACAATTTTAAATTATAAAAAAGTTTTGTATTTACACTTGACAGGTTAAATTCTTTCAAAATTTCAAATATTTATCTTGTCCGTAGTGATTTAAATATAAATTTGATTAAAATCGTATTGTTTTAATACAAAATACGCTGAGAAAAAATGTCACAAATTCCATTTTCACCTCTCGCTAAGAGAGGTATTGGATTCATGCCAAAATCGCATATCCATATATTATTGAATAAGCACGTTTTAAAGTCCGTATTTAACGTTTTTATGATAATTTCTGTGTGTGTGTGTGTGTGTGTGTGTGTGTGTGTGTGTGTGTGTGTGTGGGTGTGTGTGTGTGTGTGTATGTGTGTATGTGTGTGGGATGTTGGAAGGATTACTCAAAAACTATAAGACTTTATATTTGTTTAACTACGTATTTCCCAATCGGACATTCATGGAAAGATCTGAAAAGGTTTTGGTAACAATTGGACAACCGGAAGCAGAAGATTCTTGAAAAGAAATCTAAATATTATTTTTTGAAAATTTTTCTTGGTAATATTAAAGAAAATTAAATTCTCTATCTGATACATTTAAATATTTTATTATATATTCTATAGATTTAGAGATAAAAGAAATATAATATATAAAATAATCTGTTGTAATAAATTTTACAGCCGAAAGAATGCCATGGAAAATAGTTGAAAATTTAAAATGTTTGTAACTGACAGACAAATGTCAGTGTCAGAAATCCGGAGACATTACTGAAGAATTTTTCTGGGAAGTACATACATTATATTATGTCTTAATGTATTAGTAGTTAAATATTTAATATTATAGGTACATATATTACACATACCCTTCAGAAATACTGTTACTCCCGACAATGAATTGGAAACATCTCCAAAATTAGAAGAGTAGGACAAAATTTCTTCAAGAATGAATTTAAATTTAAAAAATCTAAATATAAAGAATAGATATAAGTAGAATGTTTGATGTAGAGTGTAGAGCTAGTAATTATGTATATAGATGTCAAATATGATAATTTCTCATTCTAAATTTCGTGATTTTCCAATTCCATGTGGTTTATTTTCCTAGAGAAGTAAATTTCACACTCCTGCTTACAAATTAACCACGTAAATTTAGAAAATCTTGAAATTTTTAACGAAAAATACTGAAATTTGACATCTATGTACATAATTACTAATTATCATTCTGAAACGGGTCCCCACATCTGCTTATCAAGGCCAATAATGTAACATGACTGTTCGCGCCATATACTTATGTAACCAAAAAAGGAAGTGGCGAGAGGTATTGTGCTGGCCACAACAGATTTTTATATTTACTGAAAAAAGCTTAACTGCCAAAATGTCAACTGTCAATTCACTAGAAAAGAATAGTTATAACTATGAGTGGCCTGGAATGTAACCATTCTACATACCGCAGTTACATGTCTGACGTAACCGCAAGTAACCGGAATGCTCAATAAAAAGCGGTTACAATATAATCGTAGACAATCATTCTGAATAAAAAAAAACGCCGATTTTGTGTAATGAAATAGACTTTGACAAAGTTGTTGACGATTTTGTTATCAAAAAGGGAAGAAAAATAACACGTTATAATATTGAAATTAAAGATTAAAGTTTTACTTAAAAATAATGTTATAATTTATTTCTCTATACGTCATTTTCTTTTAACTTTTTCTAGTATTTTTGGTGTATTAAAAGGGGCGGCAAGCCCTGGGACCGTCCCATGCTGCAAAAATTCTAGCTACGCCACTGGTTTTTATTTTGTTATTTCTATGGGGCACCAAGATTAAAATCTGCCTACGGCGCCAAAATATTTTTGCCATCAATATAAAATATCAATGTAACGTAACTGAACCGCTTAGTATGAATGTGCTCTAAATAAACAAAAAAATATATATTTAAATACTTGTTTAGTAAATTTTAAATATCATTACGAACTATGTTTAATTAAATTTGTTACGTCACGTTTTATAACAAGTGGTACTATACCTGAGTGTTCTGGCACTGGGAGGCCTAGGTGTCGTTGTTTCAGCTACATGCTCCTGTAGAAACTGACACAAATCCCCAAATTCCATATATTCCCTCACTATACACATTGGTTGGGTATGTAAACAAGCCCCTAGAATCCTTGCCACGTTAACATCACTCAGTCTACTAAGCGCCCTGGCCTCCCTTAGGAACTCGCTGGCTTGGCCATTTCTCAACACTGTGACCATCACCAGTCCTTCTCCTGGAACTTCGCAGATCTGTACTTCGCCAAATCGGCTCTCCCCCAGTTCTGCTACTGTGAGCAGTCTGTCTCGAGGGAAGTCGGGGATAGAAATAGGGGCCTCAGAGGAAGAGTCCTCGTTGGAGGAGTCTAGTTCTGGGGTCAAAGGGAGCATGAACAAAGAACTGATCTTGCTAGAAGGTGGGGATAAGGCAGGACGGCAGATTTCTGCAGCCGCGTAATATTGCTCTGGAGGAGGAGGTACTGGAGGTGGTTTAGGGAGGAATAATGGTGGGGGCGGGCGTGAAGGAGAAGAGTAGTCCTGACACATGATGTCTGGAACATCTAGAAAGACAATAAATAATATATTAGCAAAAGACTAGAAAAAAGAAAACAAAATATTTGAATAATTTTTTTATAGATAAATACAAAGGCTATTAGTTGTTTTAAACGATAAATCGACCGATTTATTTATGAACTTTGAAATTATCAATTTATTAATGTAAATAAATGAACCAATAATGATTATATGACTCATGACATTGTCAGTACTATCGATTATAATAACAATCGGAACTACTCTATTTGATGTTTCTCTATTGTCTTGAACCGGTAACAGCAATAAGTTTTGTTTCTCCAGTCTTATATTATTAAATTAAAATTAAATTATTATTTGTCCATTCGAGTAGTTTTAAAAATCACGTGTTGCATGCTTAGCGTCACTTTTCAGAATATGTATGAAATGACAAAATCAGACTTGCGAAAGTATAATTTTATTAATTTTAAATAATTTTCATGGGTTAGTTCATAATATTAAGTTAATTTTTGATTTTTTGAACGACCCCAGTTTTCATTACTTTTAAAATACCAAACAAAGTGAATAAATTATAATTTCCATACACATATTTTGCTGCTAAATTTGCAATAACTTACTTCTTTTGAATTGGACACGTTCAATTTTACGGTTTCCAGCACATATTAAAGTTAAAGCTGAGCCAAAATCCAGAACAGATCAGTATGACAATGTTATGTTAAATTCATGCAATGACACTAGTTTGTATGAGATGTTTTTCTAGCAAAGATAATAGTGAATAAATATTACAGTGATGTATACAAAAATCTGTTAAATTTTACACATGTCAAGTTATGGCAGTAATACCACAAATACGAGTAAATATAATGTGAGATAAATTTAAGATGACCTATATATGAGTACATATTTGTATATTTTAAAACGTGTTAAAAAGTTTCAAGAAATATTTAGAAGACATTTCAGAATGCATCGAGAACCTTTAGAAAATTGTAATCCAGGCCCAATTTCATAAAAAAATTAATTTACGATTAAATTATACTTCCAAAGTAAGTTTAACTGTATGAACAAATGCAACACGATTTTTGACAGCAATGAATTAAATGGCATAAGAACATAAAAACTGATTCGAATTTTTTCATACAGTAAAATTTACTTTAGAAGTAAAATTTAATTATAGATTATTTTTTTATGAAACCGGTGTTCATACAGTTAAATTTACTTTGGAGACAAAATTTATTCATAGATTTTTACCTCTCGCTAAGAGAGGTATTGGATTCATGCTAAAAATCACATATCCATATTTTATTGAATAAGCACGATTTAAGGTCCATAGAATCCGATTTTAACATTTTTACAATGATGTCTGTGTGTGTTTGTGTGTGTGTGTATGTATGTGTGTGTGTGTGTGTGTGTGTGTGTGTGTGGGTGTGTGTGTGTGTGTGGGTGTGTGTGTGTGTGTGTGTGGGTGTGTGTGTCGTGTGTGTGTGTGTGTGTGTGTGAGGTTGTTGGAGACACGATTTCTCAAATTCTATAAGACTAAAGACCTGTATAACTACGGATTCCTCAATCTAACAGTAATGGGAAGAGTTGAATAGGTACTGGTAACAATTGGACAACCGGAAGTGGTAGTTTCTAAAAAGAAAAATTCTAAATATTATTTTTTGAAAATTTGTAACTACAAATATTAAAGATAATTAAATTCTCAATCTGACACATTTAAATTTTTTATTATATCTTGTATAGGTTTGGAGATATAGTATATAATAATATAGAATAATCTGTTGTAATAAATCTCGTTGCCTGAAAAACAGTTGCGATATTCAAATTTTTGTAATCGACAAATAAATGCAAAATGTCAGTGTCAGTGTCAGATTTTTCTGGGAGGTATGAGTACATTTAATATATATTATTGTATTATTAATTTAATATGTATTTAAATTACAGGTATGTTAATATTATATATATATATATATATATATATATATATATATATATATATATATATATATATATATATATCCTTAAGAAATACTGCTAATACCGTCAATGAATTTGAAGCATTTTGAACATATTAGAATAGTAGGATAAAATTTGTCATAGAACGAAAGAAGAAAAACAATTTCAATTATTTGTGTATATACAAGAAATTTTAAATTCATTACGTATAGGGCGCGAGCAGTCATGTGACTTTGTTGGCCTTAGCAAGCAGATATGAGGATCCGTGTCAGAATGAAGTTATTTACATAGATGTCACAATTGTCATATGTCATAATTTTTCATTCAAAATATCAAAATATTCTGATGTTTATTTGTCATCCATTGTCGAAGAAAATAATCCACATGGATTTGGAAAATCATAATGTTTCGGATGAAAACTTATGAAACTTGACATCTATGTATATTACTAGCTCTCATTCTGACACGGGCCGCCATATCTGCTTGCCAAGGCCACCAAAGTTACATAACTGCTCGCGCCCTATGCAACATAAAATGAAAATGGCGACAGGTATTGTGCTGGCCACAACAGATTTTTTTTTTGAAACTGAGCGTAAATCTATTAAAAACCTGACAAAAACACATCGTTGATTAATAAAAAATTATTCATAAGAGCGACAGCTTTCGTTGCGATTTTGTTCACTATTTACAGATTTAAAACTTAAATTTTATATATTTACATGAAACATTCAGAAGACATTTGAGAATGCAACGAGAAACTATAGAAGTGAATTGTTAATATTGTATGAGCTAGAAAATCGGCGCTAACCATGCTAGCTAGCAAAACAAGGACAATGACGTCATTTATGATGCCATATCGAGTTTGCTAACCAATTTCGCCAGCATGTTAGCGCCATTTAATGGACGGCTCTTTGCGCAGAGAGATTTCAAAGTCCTTATTTTTTTTATAAAATAAGGACTTTGAAATCTCTTTAAGTTTTATACTTAAATACAGATTATATTGAGGATTATCTGTAGCGAATAATATCTACTGACAGTATTCTAATTAGTAAAAGTGAATATAATTATACGATTTACAATAAAAAAATACAAGATTTATAAGAGAATTTTCACAGTAAATCCGAATCTTGTAGCATAACTAATCATGTGCGAATTTGAAGATTTTTTTTCTATACTGCAGCAGAAAATAATGTTGTGTTCATAGCTAATAAGAAACAATATAAAATGTTAAAATTGAGAACATATTTAATTTAGCGTCTTTCGTTTATAGACAATCAAGAAATATTCTAATAGAATAAAAATCACTTGCCCCAATTAAAAGCAGATAGTGATGTTGCACTCGCCTCACAAATAATTAATTTTAATGCTATTTTCTGTAATATAATATTTTTTTTAGTAATGCATTATTAAAACCATGAATTATATTAGTTCTATAAAATGAGCAACATAGAAAAATATTAAACTATCAGAACGTTCTATTTATGGTCTTCAGTTGACACTGCTACCTTTCTTAACCGAATGTGATGGTAGCTATTTTAACGGACAAATCACATTTTGTCGGTCGGCAGGATTCCAATGCATAAAGAGATGTACGATAACTAGGGTGACCATATTTTTCAAGTCTTAAATCGGCTAATACGGAAATATTAGTTACCAAATAGAGTTTTATGATTACAGTTCGTACATACGTTTTTGTCCACTTTTATTGTATTGTGAAATTCTGTACAAGTATCAACAAAATTTGTCATAATTATTAATAATTGAGCGATGTTGGTAACGTTTTTCGAAGACGACGATATTTTGACTTATGTGAATATAACCAACCTCTCCATTGATGCAGATATCCCCGGCAACCATTAAACAACCTAAATAAGTAAATCAAATTTTTTTACACGAGCTTGAATGTTTTGAAAATGTAAAAATACTGTTTTCCCATTTACTTTAAGAAGTTATTTTATCATATCTAAATTTTGAAAGATTATTTTTCAAATATAATTTTAATATGGCATATTCACATTTTACAATCACCAAAGATTAGAAATTATATTTATTTGGTGAAAAACGGTGTAGATATAAATAAAAAATAAAATGATTAATTTAGTAGAAACCGGGACATTACAAATCCTGCCGGGACAATTTGTGAAATCCGGGAATGTCCCGGACAAATCAGGACGGATGGTCATCCTAGCGATAACCCGCACGACTATCAAAACGTTCTACTATGTGTATTATTATGATTATGTACAGAAACTGTTCTCATTAAATTCTATTGAATCTTTAGGCGATTCAGTATTTTTTATATTATTCGCATTGCAGCTACAACCTTTAACTATTCTGTTTTTAAGAATCCGTGATATACATATTTATAGATATAGTCATAATTATTTACCTTTTAGTGCTGATTTAAGATAATAAATAGTTACCGAGATTGTAATTTATTGTTTAAATTTCTTGTTTATATTTTGTACGTACATTTTACCAAAGCAGTAACATGTTCATACTTTTGGATTCCAGAATCTATAACAAATACAAAGTGAGATGAATTAGACAAAACTCGAACCAATTGAAAGGGAGGCCATATATTTTTTTTATTCATAAATCTCTAGATTTTTGTTTCTTTAAATAGTGCAAACTATTCAACTTAAGCCTGTTTTACACTTGTAAATTTTTACGTCAATTTTAAGTAAGCCGCTGAATAAGCATTCCTTCAATTTTTTAGTGTTTTCTAGTCATTTTAATTACACCAGTATGTCAATTTAATTTTATGATTATTGTCAATAACTTTTGATATTTCAATATGAAAAATTATGATGTGGCCAGCACATTACTTTCCGTTAATCCTGTGTACTATGTACAAATTCCATACATAAATTTTCTTGCAAAAGATTCTAAATTTCCAGTAAAATTCTTTCATAAACAAACTATGCAAATTGCACTTGACGCTGGCAGAAATAAGTGGAAGAAGATAAAATAAAAATAGCTACCCCTAACGAATGGGAAAAACTAATGTAGAAGAAGAAGAAGTCAGTGCTAAGTGCAATTTGCATAGTTTGTATATGAAATAATTTTATTGGAAATATAGGATCTTTTGCAAAAAAATTTATGTATGGAATTTGTACATAATACACAGGATTGGCGGAAAGTATTGTGCTGGTCACATCAGATTTTTTTTATTCATAAATCACTAGAGTTTTGTTTCTTCAAACAGTGGAAACTATTCAACTCGAACTTATTATTTCCTTAAATTAAATGTTACTTTCTTATCTTATATTCTTGACAATTATTTTTAAACTGATTTAATTAATAATGCATAAATATGGAGAATATATTATAAATAACAAACATATTTATTCAATTATTAAAAGTTATTTGAAAAAATAAAAATCTAAAATCAGTAAAACCACGCCTGCGTCGTTAATTAGTTGAAAGACATGCTATGTTAATTTGAAAAACAACGTGACGCGAAACATTACATAGTATACAGAGTGAAAATGAGAAACTGTGACATAAGCGCTTCACTTGGGAAAACAGTTTTTTTTTAAATACCCTATTATCTGTCCCGTAAAACTTTATGCGAAGCTTTATACATGGAGGTTTAAAGAATAAAATTCTCAATTTTTGTGTACCAAATTTTTTATATTTTAACCCCTTAGTGCCCGAGTAAACTTAGTTTATTTATGGCTATTACACAGGGGGGAGGGGGGCAAATTTTTTTTCAACAAAAATAAAATTGATTATGTAAAGATATAGGTATGTGACAGCTAGTTGATGCTGAATTATTAAAATAATACATAATGCATTTGTTTTTACCATGTCTTTAAATTAAGTTTCCGGTTTCAGGACATTAAGCCTTTGTTTGGATACCCGGTACTACCCAAACATAATGCGAATGATTTTTTGCTTCGCTATGGTTTAAGTGGAGGATAACTTCTCCAACTTTTGCAAGTTATACGCAAACCCTTAAATGTAGAAAATGTTAAAAGACCCACAGTCGTGTTTTGCTTGTTCGTCGCCTGTTGAAATGATTACGAAAATGAGCTTTGAGAGGCCGCCACTAGGTCACTACTTCATGGATCCTTCACTATGACAGCGCTCGCTGTCACACCTCTGTCAGAAAATTTTTGACCAACAAAAATATTGCAACATTTCCACACGCATCCTACAGCTTCGACTTGGCGCCTTGTGATTTCCAAATTTAAATCCCACTTTAAGCGGACTCATTTTGGGACCGTTGAGAACATCCAAAAAGCCGTGACGAGTACTCTCAAGAACCTTCCAGAAGAAGACTTCCAGCACTGTTATAAAGAGTGGAAAAATCGTTGGAACCGTGCTATAACGTTTAATTGTATTTTTTTAAATTAAATTATTTTTATGTCATTCTCATTACTTTTGGGATGTCCCTTGTATACATAATTAGACTGGTAACTATGTTATAACTGTATCTATAAGGTAATATTACCATACTGGTATGTCAACAACCGTCTACAAAATGGAAATATGTGTAAAATAAAACGAAAGTATAATGCTCTTCATTAATGCATACAGATAACGTTATACTGTATCGTTCTTAACAGAGTTTACTTTATTCTAAAATAATAAACATAAAGAATAAAGCACATAATTCGAATATTTGTTTTTTTGACATGTCAAAATAATTGTTCTGTGTATCGTAGAATAGGGCTCATGCAAGAATTTTTTGATGACTTCTAAGTACTAAATTTTAAAAAATAATATTGTTATTTAAAGAGCATCGTGAAAATATTATGAAATATCCACTAGATATTTTACAATTAATTATTGATATTTATGTAATATTTTGAAAAATTCTCGTGATCTGAAACAGTATGTGACGTCGGAGTACATACAGTTTAACATGTCACAAACTATCGCCTACTTTTATAACGTAGGCGATGGACAAACTGTTTCCCTATTGACTATAAATGACGGGCTGTATGTACATCGACGTAAAAGGATTAGGGGGTTGTTTTTCTCGATAGCTTTTTATTTAATTATTTACGAAGATTACAACAAATTATTGAGATTTTTACTATAATCCAGTCATTTGGTGTTCAGAAAGGGGTTTGCGTGGAAAGTTTAGCGGAAGTTTTGAAAATTGGTAGTCTTATAGATTTTGAGGTGCTCTAAAACGAATTTCCACTTTGCGACCTTGTACCGGAATTTGAAATGGCACTATTTTGGGTAAAATGGCACCAAAAATCTTTTTGAAAATATCTCCTTACCGGTTGATTTATTGACAAAAACAGTTGTGTACAAAATTGTTCACTATAAAATTTCCAATAATTGATATTCTATTAATTTTTTTGTCAGACGAATAGTTTCGGCGTACGAGTACCGGAAATTGAACCGCAACAAGTGCATACTTCTGAAAACTCATTTCCACGCCACCATGAGATAGAGTAATAATAATGGCGAGTTTTTTTTTTCTTGTGGTATCCCCAGTAGGCCTAATCCACCTGATGCACTTATTATACAATTTAGCGCATCTTTCTTCGCTTTGCTGTCCATGATGAACCGGGTTCAGCAGGTTCCTCGACATTGGTACTGGGCGAAGCTTCGCCTATTTCTTCGACGGAATCCGCTTCCGCCTCAATTTCTTCATGAAATTTGTCAATAATATTTTCCGTCTCGTCTTCGTCGTCGCTATCCTATACTCTAATTTCTCGAACACACCTCACCACAATTTATGCACATCGTTGAGCATTTAATCCAGCCTTTCTGCATCCCATGCTCCTTGACATCCTTTTTCTTGCATTTGCAAGAAATGAGTTTTAATAAAGTTTCCGGAGCAGAAGGCTGGAGTGTGGTGACAGGAATCAGTCCGTTGATGCTTTTTTTTCATCCCCATTCCTCGGCCTTCTTTTCCGACCCCATACCACTGCTGGACTTGATACGTGCGAAACGAATGTTGCCTTGCTGCCGCTTCAGTTGGAGGTAGTGACGCGATATTAAATTCGTTTTTATACGCTGATTGCATAAAACCTGATATTTAGCGATATAGTTATATTGCCCCTGTAACCGTAAACAGCTGTTACGATAAATTGTTCTCCTACTTCAGCGATGGTGTCTTGCTTGGCATCTCAGTTTTTAAACACTTCGACAAGATTGGCCAATTGTGGATTCTTTTTCAATGCAGTCATATATTATTATATTAGTATTCTGCGAAGAATCCAATTCTTATAACTATTTACAATTCTGAAATCTTGGTAAGATAATTTTATTTTTCTTTTCTGCGGATAGTGAATTTCCCTGATTTACAATTAAAGTTTAGTAGAAAAAATGTAAAAAAATCCTGCCAAACGGATAATTTTCTAACATTGTTATGGTGTTATGTTGGAATGCAAACCGTAAAATTGTTGTTTACAACAAACGATTTTGATAACCTAATAATATTGAATATAAGTATGAATCTAACAAAGAATTTCATCAATATTTAAATCTATCATTTTTCGAAGAATCAAAAGTATAGTTTAAACTTTAAAGTGTGTGCTAATTTGAAAATTATGCATTATGGGGGGCACTGGAATATAATTTTACACAAAGACGCCTTTTACCCACGGAGCGACACTGCGGTCTGTATATAACGCGTAGCGGAATGCTTTATACCAATGCACATGTTATTTTGGAATTGGAATTGGAATTTTTCTGTAGAATAATTTTGTACATAACTATTTTTGGTAAAAAATCAACCGGTAAGGAGATATTTTCGAACAACCGGTTTTTGGTGCCATTTTACCCAAAATGGCGCTATTTCCCATGCCGGTAAAAGGTCGCAAAATAGAAATTCAGTTAGAGCACCTCAATATCTATAAGACTACCAATTTTCAAAACTTCCGCTAAACTTTCCAGCTAAAACTACCAAATGACTGGACTACTATTACTATGAAAATATTGCATAAACCTTCATTTAAAATTCTTTTTAAAAAATGTGAAACCGGCTCATTCTGAAAATAACATGAATAGAAGAATTTCAAAAAGTATTATTTATTAATAACATCTTCATTTTCTGAAACCGATAAATTATTGAACATGTTAAAGTAATAAAGGTATCAATAAATATTAAACAAATTCTACATAACAACCATAGCATTGTATAAATAAGTAAGATTAGTCTGATTGATTTATGATGTTTTGTATATGTGCCTGCCTTATATATATATATATATATATATATATATATATATATATATATATATATATATATATATATATATATATATACCGGTGTCCACTTCTTTATGCGCCATAAGAAATACAATGCTAAAATTTTCATATGGCTTTACGTTATGCACTATTAATTTTATAACTAAAGTGAAATTATAAAAAATATTCAGAATTAAATACAGCATCAAATTAGCCTAAATTTATTGATGTAATAGATTCTTGTAATTAGATAAACGTAAAATAAAATATCCGTCTTTAAGCTTTTTACAGAGTACCACGCGAGACAAAACATACAATTCAAATAGTCGTATTGTTTGACTTTGACAGATAAAAATATATTAATTGATATTTAATTGTTAATATTGTTTCATTGAGTTTTTTCTACGATGGTATATGTATGCATGATGACTGATAAATAAATTAATGAATTCAATAATTATTAAAACTGTCAAATTCAAGCAATACAACTGTCGCAAACGAAATGCAAATAACAAAAAATTTGGACTAGTTAGATCCAGTTTTTAATTCTAAATATTTTCTGTATGTACACTTATGTTCTAAAATTAAAAGGGCAGAAATTACAGAAATATGAAAATTTTACCATTGTATTTCCTATGGTCCACAAAAAAAGTAGATATCTGGTATTTATATTTTTTTGTTACATATACTACGTATTTTATTTAACATTTTTAA
Source organism: Harpalus rufipes (assembly GCA_951394225.1). Classification (NCBI taxonomy): domain Eukaryota; kingdom Metazoa; phylum Arthropoda; class Insecta; order Coleoptera; family Carabidae; genus Harpalus; species Harpalus rufipes. The sequence continues at coordinate 21,584,028 of OX596277.1, forward strand.
GTGATTTTTTCTTTACAAAAATTATTTTCCTATTTTTCGCTATTTTTCTGTTTTTATCCTAACAAAAACCAACGTAATTTTCATTTTCATATCTAGTATGTTTTTAAACTACTAAAATGACCTCCTAGTGCAGCAACTTTTCTGTAATTTATCTGACGACATGCCTTCCAAAATTCCATGTCATGTATGCGACATTCTGTAGCTTTATTTATACGGATATGTAGTTCGCAGTCTGTGATGTGCATTATAAGAGTCTATGTATAGTTAAAAAGCATTAAAATCTCCAATGCGGAAGATCTATACAATGATATTTCACGGTAACGCAAGCAATATGAGCAGACATCGAGTTCTTTCGAATGAATGACTGGCAAGCTTATCATACGGTCAGTGGCTAATCCCGATAATATTACCACGCAAGATACAAGGAAATGTAAGTATCAAGTAATGGAAAATGTCTTGCCTTGTTTTACTCTTCTTACCTGTGTAGTCCGGGCTACTGGGCTGAAGCCGATCTTGACACCCTGGGGAGTACATGTTGAGCCGGCAGGGCTCCGGGTGGTATAGGGCTGTTTTGTCGCATTCGTCGATGGAAACCTATAACAAAATAAAACCCATCTATCTATATAACATTGGATTTAAGGGTGGTGATTCAAGTACTAAAATACAGTTTCAATATAAATTTGCCTTGCTGTAGTCAATGTTTAAGACCAAAAGGTTATAAGGTGAAAAGTGTCATAGAAACTGATGTTCTTCAAAAATTAAAATAATCCTTTTCATTCCTTAAATGATTCATTCTATTGCTCTTGAGTTTTAAGTAGTACATACAACATTTGCATATGGAATTTCATATTTAAAATCAGTAATTAAAAATCTACTACATATTTTAACTTTTTACCTCTCGCTAAGAGAGGTATTGCATTCATGCTAAAAATCACATATCCATATTTTATTGAATAAGCACGTTTTAAGGTCCCTACAATCCGATTTTAACATTTTTACGATGATGTCTGTGTGTGTGTGTGTGTGTGTGTGGATGTATGTGTGTATGTATGTAGGATGTTGGAAGGACGATTACTCAAAAACTATAAGACTTAAAAATTGTTTAATTACGTATTTTCCAATCGGACATTCATGGGAAGATCTGAAAAGGTTTTGGTAACAATTGGACAACCGGAAGTAGAAGATTCTTGAAAAAAAATCTTCTAAATAATATTTTTTGAAATTTTTTCTTGGTAATATTAAAGAAAATTAAATTCTCTATCTGATACATTTAAATATTTTATTATATATTCTATGGATTTAGAGATAAAAGAAATATAATAAATAAAATAACGTTATAATAAATTTTACAGCCGAAAGGATGCCATGGAAAATAGTTGACCAGTTGAACTGTTTGTAACTGACAGATAAATGTCAGTGTCAGAAATTCATAGATATTACTAAAGAGTTTTTCTGGGAAGTACATATACATTATATTATTTCTTAATGTATTAGTAGTTAAATATTTAAGATTATAGGTCTATTACATATATCCTTCAAAAATACAGTCAATCCTGACAATGAATTGGAAACATTTCGAAAAATTAGAAGAGGACAAAATTTCTTCATATAATGAATTTAAAATTAAGCAATCTAAATATAAGGAATAGACATATGTAAGTACAATTTTTGGTGTAGAATGTAGGTATACAAGAAATGTTAAATACAATAGGGCGCCTTGACAAGCAGATATGGGGACTCATGTCAGAATGATAGCTAGTAATTATGTATATAGATGTATCATAATTTCTCATTCTAAATTTAGTGATTTTCCAATTCCATATGGTTTATTTTCCTCGACAAGTAAATTCCACACTCCTGGTGACAAATTAACTATGTGTATTTAGAAAATCTTGAAATTCTGAATGAAACATACTGACTAATTATCATTCTGAAACGGGCCCCCACATCTGCTTGTCAAGGCCAACAATGTAACATGACTGTTCGCGCCCTATACTTATGTAACCAAAAAAGGAAGTGGCGAGAGGTATTGTGCTGGCCACAACAGATTTTTTTAATAAACAGATTAACAAAATTCCCGATAAAAACTATCGATAAATTAGTTCACAAATATAAAAATCACCAATCCGTTTCTAATTTTACAAGATTAACCCCATCTAATAACAAAAATAAGTGCATAACACTACCTTACGATAACGCTTCCAAACATTTTTAAAAATCAAAATGTATGTGTAACATACAAAACAGATAATACCATTAACCATATAGATAAAAAATCCGATGTTTATAAAATTAGCTATAATGATTCCAGTATAGTTTACATCGATCAAACTAAAAGACAAATTAACAACTCTAATATTAATCTTTTGAAACATAATAATGATAGATATTTAGATGCATACGAAAGTTTAATAAATGAATAAATATATCATCACGGCATATTACCCATTGCTATAGGTGTGCCAATCGGCTTTTGTACACCGATATCGGTAATGATGAAATATTTGTATCGTGCGGGCGCTTACCAGGCGTCACCCCACAGGCACTCAAGCTGGCGTGGAGAGTACACCACAGGGATCAATTTTGTGTCATTAAAATTCGAAGTAATTTTTGGCGTCGGTCAATATCGAACCCGAGTCCCCAGATTCGCGACCAGAAAAAATAATTTGATGACCGCAGATTTCGGTCCCATACTAAATTCTAAACTATTCGATGTAACTTAAATTCTATTTGTGATTGGACGATTTAAATCTTAATGGTTCAATATCATTGAACGAAATAATTTTAGTTTGTAATTGACAATCATTCACCTGTGACTCCCATCCCTATATAATCTCAGTTCTCTCCTTTGTTTTTCAGAGTTGTTAGGACCTCTGTCATGGTTGATATATTGAGTAATCTTTTTGCTCTATCACTCTCAGTCATAATTATTTTTGAAAAAAGTCATCAAGTGGCGATTACTGCATCTTTATAATTTTTATTGATCATTTCGACCGTTTTAGTATAATTTACTTCATTGAATATCCATAAATGTCCTTCAATATCTGCGAAATTTGCTACCCAACAGAAATGTAAAACATACAAACTTCATAAAATGCATTTTAGCGCTGTTCCCGTGGGGTACCATATTAATTAATATTAAAATTTAAAATTCTTATATTAGACAAAAAAATTGAAAAACCTGGACATATTGTAAACCGACCGGGACACGAGCTTAAACCGGGACGTATAACAGCCCTATCATAGGGTATATCATAATCTAAGGTAAGTACTGATAAACCCTTTACATTACAAACACCAAGTTGACATTATTTTATCAGAAAAGTACAATGAGCCGGTGTCACATTTTTCAAAAAATATTTTAAATGAAAGTTTATGTAATATATTTTATAGAAATATATTTTTTTAATAATTTGTTTTTATTTTCCTAAATAATGAAATGAAAAGATTGGCTCCAGAAATAGTAATGAGAAACAACCTCACGCTCCTGTGACGTCATAGATCATACAGTACGCCATTTATAGTCAATAGAAAACCAGTATGTCCACCACCTACGTTATTAATATAAATAAAAGTAGACGATAGTTCGTTAAGCTGTATGAACACATTCTGTTTCAGATCGAGTGACTTTTTCAAAATATTACACAAATTTCTATAATTAAACCAGAAAACCTTGAATAAATCACCTATAAGATATTTTAGTTTCATGGGGGCTTTATTATACCTTTCTAAAATTTACTGCTCTGTAAGGTGGTAATATTTATTTTTTAAATAGAAAATTGGGGTAAATCCACACTGATCTTTATCGGATAGTACTGAAAATGTAGGAAATTTCCGTTATGCGTGTTATTATGACAAGAAATTTATTTTCTTGTATTTGATAGGTTACTCCTATTAGACATTTATTTGTAATTTTAAACCTTTTTTGTGGAAAATATAGTGCAATAAGCAACTTATTATTAAAAATGAATGTGTTTCGATACTATTTGTGTTAATTGAGTCTTATGAGATTTATTAATAGCAACGATAACTGTTTATATTATCGTATAAATCGAATTTTGTATTTTCTTGTATTCATGTATAATAGAGTTTTTTTTTTGTAAATATTTTGAAGCTATTAATAAATGTCATTTAACACAAATACTATAGAAACACTCGAAAAACGCAATCTGTAGATGTGAAAACTACATGATGGTGACGGGCACAGCAGAACAAAACTTTAATATATAAAATCATACTTTCTTAATATCCTGCTTCCGTAATTATTTTTGCTTCAAACTTGTAAAGCTTGGATCTAAACGTAAAATTAATTTTGCATGCTTTGTAACGACAGAAATTAATTATGAAAATTACGAAAATCGCCCCAATAATAGCGATATCCATAGAATTTAACAAAAAAAAAATGTGGAACGATTTATCGGTCAAGTTACATTATTTTTATTTGTAATTTGTCTTGAAGTAAACAATTATGTATTTAAATTAATATATACTTAGGTATTTACTTCAACAGAACTTATTTAAATAATACCCAAATAAAAATAAAGTATCCTAACTGTACAAACAAACCCTCAGACATTTGTTAGTTATTTTGCCTCAATTCCATGACACGCTATTTTTGAAGAGATTTTCGACAATTACTACTGCTACAAAGCATGCAAAGTTAATTTTACTTATAGTACACCCAATATCAATATCTACAGACGGATGACGATTGAATGCGCAGTAACACACTAGGGTACCTTACTAGGGATAATTCAGTTAGCACTGTTAACATAGCAGTACATTTCTGTTGTATGTAAACTATCTAAGCTGTGTTACAGTCGGAATAACAAATCATGGAGTTTAAAATTAAAGCGCGCGGTGATTGTCTTGCATAGTTTCCTCCAAACTTGTACTGCGTCGGATTATTCGGTCAAACCATTGAATTTATAATACCCTTAGGGGTCAAACCTACTACCTGTCTCTTTTTAGCCGAATACTTTCACTCTCTGCGCAGCGACAAGCTCCATCCGCCAGTAGAAATTGGATGCACCGTATGCCCAGTTACACCAAGGCTTAAATTTTAAGCTAGACATAAACAAAAGAAATTTAATCGAAATTTTGGCAGATATATTATAATTCATTTGACATTTAATTTCGACGCAATATGGTCTATTTAATATAAGTTTAATATTTAAGTTATGTTTGTGCAACCGGCCATTAATGATCCAAATACAGAATTTTTGCCTCTACAATTTTTATTTGAACCTTTTTTTACCTAAAATAATTAGGGAAGCAGGAAATTACAAAAGTATGATTTTAAAGTCTTATGTTCGGCTGTGCCAGTCACTACTCCTTACATGACGAGTTGCTGAGTGACTAATGGGCGGCTACTGACAAAGTGAACATGTTAGAAACAAAATATCAATAAAGGACTACTTCGCTCTGGAAATAGTATAGTTCCAAATTTTGCTGTGAGTATTCTACTAAGATATCTCAGATTGAAACAGAACATGCTTTTTTCTATTAAAAGTAAACTTTTTAGTGATTCTTTTTAGGGTTTAAAATGTTATTTTATGACACCAGTGTTAAAAAGTGACAAATCATTGTTATTTTTAATACTAGTGTTAAAATTGAATTAGTTACCTTGGTAATGACGAATGGAACAACAAATCGAGATTTTTTAAATATGTCCAAAATTATTAAAAATACAAATTTAAATGAAAAAAATAGTGTTTATGGACAAAAAAGCTAATGGATATACGTGTTAAAAGTGATTTTGTTTTGTTCGAAAGTTTGGAACCACTCCGCTTCGCGTTGTGTTCCAAACTTCCTTCTCACAAAATAAAATCTCACTTTTAAAACTTATATATTACAAATAACTATTATGTGCGCGGTTCTGCGCACTAGGGAAAAAATCATGTTTATTACAAGTACAATTTCCGTACGACACTTGATTATTTTGAATTATTCGATACAACTCGATTCTTTTTATATAATAACTTTTACCTCCAGCACACTAGCCAATAGCCACCACATAAATTTGGTGCTCGCAACCTCATATATTGTCCTGCACAGCTACAGTGTGCTAGCGTTCACATGGTCAGCTGTTGCTGTTAGCTACCGAAGTTATCGAACATGTACTGGTAGTTTTATTGGACGAGTTTCGTTGGTCCCGCACATCTCTGTTAATTTCCTGTTCGTGCACCGTAGGACGCAAACAACAGATACTCCACCGATGCACCACTATTAAGATAGCGGAATGGTTAAGTTGACGTGAAAATTATACTTTATTTACGGACCAATCTTATCTTTACAACGTTTTTGAAACTTTCCCGAGTTATTTATTGGTTTTCTTGTGGAAGTTTTATTGCGCCAATAAGTGATTGCCATTGATTGGGGAAAATTGAATTTAGAATACATTTATACAAACATGAAAGCACGTATTTTTTACAAATGAGTTAACAAAAATCTAAAATGACTTTTTAATCTCTAAACATTACCATATACAGTTGTTTCATTTAACACTACGTTAGTCGCGTGCCTTATACTGACGTGGTTAGTCGTGTGTGTAACATATGTCACCCAGCTGAAATGATATATAGTAACATATACGAAATTAATGGGTATTTATTTAAAGTCTTTATTCAAAATACAAATATAACGAAAATGTAACAATATTGTTATAAATTTGCCATAGATATTTACTATATTTATTCTTTGGAGTCGCATGGCTGCGTGCCTGAATGTCTGTTTGCGAATCTGGCGAACCGAATTCGATCCCGAGTGACGGAAAAATAAGTATTTAGAATTTTAAATGACAAAAAAGTGACCCTTGTGGTGCATTCTCCACGCCAGCAATGAGCGCCCGTGAGTTGACCCCTGGTAAACGCTCGCAAGGTACAAATATCATTACCGAAATCTGTGTACACAGCAGTTTTGCACACCCAGTAATGGGTATTATGTCGTGATGGTATATTTATTTATTTTATAGAGGAAATAGAAGAGGGACAAATGCGATGGTACGGTCATGTTAATAGAATGACAGCGGAGAGAATAGCTAGACAGGTATTTGAAGCAAGAATAGGAAGAAAGAGGTCGTTTAAGAAAACATGGCTGGAAGAAGTGAAGAACGCAACGGAAAGAAGAGGAATAACTTGGGAATAAACAAAGAAGGCAACACAAGATAGAAAGTATTAAATTTAACATTCATATTTTCTGATTTTCTGAACGAATGTTCCTAGCGATTCCAAATTTTAATGTTCTAATAATAAAAAAACTTCTGTGCTAAATTTCGTCCGTTTATTCCTATTATTTTTTGGTGTTTCGATTTCAATGATTGTTAGTGTATTACTTTAAATTATTTTTTGAATTATTAAAGCTTTCTTGTATGCTGATATTTATATACAGAAAAAAGAGTATGTAAATATTTTTATTTGAATGAAATTAACATAAACAAAGCAAAGAACTAATAAAAGCATATTGTGAAAACAAATGCAAAAAAGTAACTAAGTATTCTCTATTTGGCATGAAAATGAAATGGGGAAAAAAACGAGTGAGAATGGATGTTTGTATGCAGTGGTGCACTATTTTTTGTACGACAATATGTACTTCATAGCAGTGGCGGCTCGTGAGTTGAAGATTTGGTGGGTCAAATTTGGTAAATATTTATAGTCAGTACTTAGCAAAATATTTACTTGTATAATTGTCCTTCGAATTTTAATTGACACGAAATTGAACCCTATGATATACTCTCTATGCCAACAATTACTGATAACTGCGAACCAGGCAGATTGGCACACCCAACAATGGGTAATATGCCGTGATGATATAATTATTTATTTATTTGTAATTGCTTTTCATGTGGAACAATGTAACATTTTTAGCTTTTTTAATTTCCTGAACTGCCTTGGTAAAATATACAACAGAATTTACCGCTACTTGCTACTAGACTAGACTGATAATCGGGATGTAATGGACTTCATCCTGCATTTTGTAATGTAGCAAGCCGTTTGGTTCATATGTTTCTGAGACCATACCCTACCGATTAAGAGATATAGCTACCCGGAAATGCCCCGCAGGCACAGTATATTGCGGCGTGTATAGGTCACTGGCTTGTTTTTCATAGTAAATTTGCAATATACAGAACCTGCGCGGTATAGGGGTATGATACCACCAACATATAAACCAAACGATTTGCTTGAGTTGACGTAACAATGTTCTCTATCGAGCAAGGCAGTTCGACGCACCTACGCGTCCCTTTAGAAACTTCCGTGTCGATGGGCCTCAGCTTTTTGAACGCGCTACAACTTTCATTAGGGTTATTTGCCAGTATAATGCAACGTCCTTGCGCAAACGGTCAAGGAAAGCATAAGTGCTCGGTTCAAGAAGAAAATAGATACATGTTATGTATCCGAACTCCTTTTTCCACTACATCATCAAAGACATTATCGTTGCAATTATTAATATAGAAAAAGCAGCTCTGTAGATCCAATGGTTTGCGAACTACTGCGACTAAGAAAACCGCGCCAATGAGGTATATAATCCGCAATAACCATTGCCTGCGGAGCATTTCCTTAATCGGTAGAGTATGGTCCAAGCAACATATAAACCAAACAGCTTTCTAGAAACACAAAATGCAGAGTGAGGGCAAATATTCTCCGTTAACATTCGGACTATGATGCTTTGGTCATGGTCATGGTCATTGACCGTATGTAAGCGAATAGGGTTGTGGTTGTCTTTGTCCAACGCAAGCAAAGCTATAATTCGTTTGTCCCTGTCTGTCGCATGGGCTTGTATAGGCAGCGTATAACACAGCATGGTCAAACATGACCCAAACAACGCGCGCAATCGCGCCATTTGTTGTCTAGTTTTCAACAAAGTGTTGTCGTGTTCAAGCAACTCTAACGACACGATGGCCTAACTTTATTAAAAATTATTAAATTCAAAATATTTTATTATTTTTATTTTTTGCTTTGATACATTTTGGAGGTCATTGACCAAATAACTTAATGGAGGAAGCGCCACTACTTCATAGCAAGATTCATTAAATCTTTAACAAGGTATTGAGAAGTGACAAGTTTCGTAAGAAAATAACATCATACGGGTTTTACTTAACATAATATTGGTGGTGCATCCTAAAAACTTGGGAAAACAAAAATGTTTGGTCATGGGTTAATTTATGAGAAATAAATTCCTACATTTTACCTCACAACCATAATAAATGAGCTTTGTAAACTGAAAATGGAAATATTGTGATTATCCAAGATACTTTTTTTGTTGTAAACTGATGCATAAAAATTACGCGATGGTATTTAATGTTATAATTATAAACATTTATTAGTTACAGCTTTATCAATACTCTTGTGAATATAATTTAAATGAGAACAATTAATTAAATAAATCTATAAACTAAACCAGTAATAGACAAATTGTGTGAATAAATAGAACATGTTCCGTATAATACAATTTAAAATATAATTTAATTTTCTATACAATTTAAACTGTACTGTAACTTGTATTACATTTTGTTCGTATATTGCGTAATGTGAAATACGCTTTAGTTTAATAATTTAAATTGTTTAGTAACTTGTATTATTGTACTTTCCATTTATATTTCAAACTGGAGATAAATGAACTGGATTGACACTGATTTAAATAGAATGTTGTATTTCTGAATAGAAAAAGAAGCATTATTTCATGTACTTAAATACAATGCAAAAAAATTGCCGATACTCGAAAGGAAAAGTAGGAAGTAATGAGTGCAGTTAAGGATCATTGTATCCTCCTTAATAAAATGGAATAACAAAATCAGTTGAAGAGCCCTTGTATTCAATGGGTAATTTTTAACATGTCGTTAAAAATTGTCACTGATCAATTATGTTAACATATAGTAAAAATTGGATTTTTGTTTTCAAATCCACGTATACGGGTTGTCCCAAATTAAGTGGTACACTATTGTGATCTCGGAAACTATAAGAACTACGAGATTGGTTGAATGGACAATGTTGGGCAGTTTTGAGGACTCATTCAGATTCCGCTGGGAAAAATTTAAAATTTCATACAGTTTCAATGTCCTTAATTATAAAAGATATAAAAAAAATGAACGTGTGTGTACCTCAAACAGGTTATTGATATAAAAAAAATTTTGAAACAAATGATTTTTATTGACTATAATTATTTCACAGTAACAGTGTGTTATTGGAGTAAAAGTGATATTTTGTGTGGCGAGACACAAAGACACTTACTCCGAATGACACATTACATTTTTTCTTCAAACGTACATAGTAAAGAAAAATATCTATTACTGACGTTACATTTTACGTAAATTACGTTTGCGATTTCAATTGCCTTGTAGCTATGGAAACTTATTTGTTCACTTTTTGTTTCTAATAACTTATTCAAATTAAAATTAAAACAATTTTTAATTGATAAAACATATTATAGTGTCGATGAATACTTAATGACTTATAAATTTATATGTTTGTACTTGAAATTATTTTTATGTATTTATGTTTTGACGTGTCACATATCATTGTATTGATCTACTGACAAAAAATAAATTATTATTATTATTATTATTATTATTATTATTATTATTATTATTATTATTATTATTATTATTATTATTATTATTATTATTATTATTATTATTATTATTATTATTATTATTATTATTATTATTATTATTATTATTATTATTATTATTATTATTATTATTATTATTATTATTATTATTATTATTATTATAAACATTGAAGTGAAAATTTTCACGTTTTGACGTTTAAATAAAAACTGTTCAATTTTATATCCTCCTTGTGTGCAATTATGTCGGAATTTGAAGTATTATAATGTACGCCCCCTGAAGTTGTTCAATTGGATAGAAATCTAACAGTATGGCTGAAATATATGCCCAGGAATCACTGCAAAACAATATAAACTTATTTTATCACTTTAATTCTAAGTATTCTTATGTTAATTACCGTCCCTGTAATTGTAATCTGTAAGTCTGCTATTCTTTAATATGTTATTTCCTCAAATGTAAACTCCGTTTATATTTCAATTCATAGGTTATTTAATAAAATTTGACAGCTATTGATGGTATTTAGTAACTTTAGGGCGATATTACAGGTTTCTTTTATGAAAGTTACTTCTTATTCGTTGATTCTGTATAGTTTCTATGAATATTTATTTATTTTATTTCTACCTCGTGACTCACGTCACAAAATAATAAATATTACCGATATTTTCAAAAAAATGAAAAAATTAATGAAAAATAATGAAAAATTTAAGATTTTAGGGATAAAATAAAATTAAAACACAATAACTTTTACATCATTGGAAAACAAATAAGTATTTTTTTAAAGTAAAAATTTAATATAGCGTTCATTTGAAATAAGAAAGTTGCTACCAATATCTTGGAAACCGCCATCTTAAATTTTATTCTATTTTAAGTTTGCCTCAAATCGTGTAACTTTTATTTGAAACATTTTTTTATATCCTTTATATTTACATTTGACATTTTTATACATCGTGTTTTTCAGTTTATTTTTTAATAACTTTTAAACTGTTCGGAATTTTAAATTTTTCTCAGCGAAATCTGAATGAGTAAAAATAAGTAACAATTTTTGGAGAAAGTGATATGTAAATTCGTATCCGTCCGAAAATTAAAGCAGCGGCGCAATATGTACAGTGCTACCAGAAAAATATAATTTCTTTGAAATGTGATACTTCGAAAAATTAACCTTCTAGATTAATAATAATCCATCATTGAACGTTACTAAGAAGCGGTAGAAAAAACAATTTCACGACTCAAAAAGAGGTCAATAATGGCATGTTAATAGGCCAGTATTGAAAAATATAATATTGTCATTTTTGTATATATCCTCCGTATATTTCGGGACCTATGATTTTTTTCGGAAAAAAGGAAATTATTTATTTGCTCGCATTTTTTTCTAATTTAACATATTTTGCATGTTGCAGATCTGAAAATTATTCTCATATCGGGAACATTATCTAGTATACTGTGTATTGTGACGGTTTTTCAAAATTGAGAACTGCTTATAGGTACTTTAATAAGTGACAGAAACGGCCTGACCCAATGGATAGTAATCGAGGATCATCAGTTGTTGTTATAAGAATAATAGATTCTTCTCCGCGTTTAAATCAATTTTTATATGTTCAAATGGCGTTAAAATACTATTAGAAACCATAATAAAATAATATGTGTTACATTTATTACGGATCATTGAATTATCGAATTCGTGTTTCCGTAGTTTTATTATTTATACAAATGAAAATTTGTGACTTTGTTTGGTTGATACCTGTTATTGAACTCTATTTTGTATTTGTTACTAAATTTATAGCACAATTTAAATAACTTTAACTATATTTTTGTTTATTATGTGATGTTGTTTATTTAAAATTGGGACATTATATCGCGCTCCAATTTTCTCACAAATTTTTAGTGAAATTTTAATGATTAAAGTGATATGTTCATAATAAATGAATTCATTATAATAATCTGCGTCTAGTGATTAATTATTAAGAAACATAACACTTGTATTAAATAATTAGAAATGAAAATAATGATGTAACGAACTGTAAAAAAGTAAAATGAGAAGGAGCAGACATTGATGGTTTTATAAGACCATATTTCATATGATGGCGATAGCAATGTTGTTACGTGTTTCTAGTGAAGTGCTGTTGTCATACTTTGCTCGTCATGTGGGGCAACGCGTCCGTTCAAGTATTTTTCCTAGTATTTTTCAGTTGTATCTTACATTTGTATGAAACTCTGTCAGAAATAAAGACTAAAGGCAAGGAAAACTGTTCGATGTGTACAGCATATAGTTATTGATACATATAATTTAAATTGTCATATACAATTTTTTAGGCGGCTATTACATAAATAATTGTTTTACGTATTCTTTGGTAACTGGACATGACGCGAGAATACGACCGCCGTCGCTGGTCGAACGTGTTAGAATGGCCTCCGCTCTAGGCGATGAAGTAATCGGGCAAGGTATCGGCGTGGTACATACACGTCTAGACCTGTATAATTACATACGGTCGGCTGAGCCCTTTGTATTCGATGTTGTTATAGCATCGAATCTTCCAGAGGGACGCCGGACTGTAGGGAGGATAGCCGGGACACATTCTTATATAGACACGAGTCGTGTAATGAACATTTGGCGATATAAATAAATAGTCTACGAGTGGTGAAAATAAATATTGTTATATCAATACCGATATCTGTGTACAAAATAGATTGGCACACCCAGCAATGTTTAATATGCCGTGATGATATATTTATTTTTATTTTACATAAATAAATATATGTGAAATAAATATTGATTAAATGAATAATCTTACAGGCGAATTCTCGAGTATTAGCGTTAATACCGGTGTTAGTTGCCAGTGTTACCGCTAACCCTATTATCAAAACAATTTAATACCAAACTCTTAACACTTATCTAATATCGGTGCTAGCATCGTTAACACTTGCCATATCCATGACAACATGAATTAAAAACCTAATCCTATTCCCAAAAAATAGTACCTTCTGATATAGATTAAGTTTAGCACCAAAACATAAAACTAGTCGATAGCAGTTTTAGCTGGTATTCGTTGTATTGTTCAGTAATTATTTATTTAAACATTATTTATTTCTAACATCAGAGTAACTAAATGAAGCCATTTTAACATTCTGATAAAGAAAGAGAAGTAAATAACGATTAATTTAACCGTCCAAATAAAAACCGTCGTCCAAGAAGACAAGTATACTTATCTTAACCTTATTTATTTACTACACGTTACAGACTTAATTCCGTGCTTAATTCTATTCTGGACTTTTGCGATATGGTTAATTATACTATTTCTAGAAAAGGGGAGTTTTTACCGGAGGGAAATAAAAGCTTATTAAACGGTTTATCCATTTGGATGCCCATCTGTATGTCATTTTTCTTCAAGATATATTTGCGAGATCGAGTACTTGCTGTGCTATCAAGAATAACGTAAACTCAAAATTTACTAATCATCTGCAAAATACACGGTCGTGATGACAACAATATGACATAATAACAATGTGATAGTTAATGACAATAATATGATAGTTATTTCATGTTCTCGTCTGCGTAACAAATTCACGAAATTGAAGCCGTTATATTCGTTTTTTACATAATTGTAAATGTACTTTTTGTCTAATCAAACGATAAAATAACTACATTAAAGTAGTGCTTACGTCAGTTGACATATCTCATTCATAGTATCCAAATCTATTTCTGAGCGCGTACCGTATAGTATTTTAGCCTCTAGCCTAGTGCCATAATTGTCTTGCATTATTTGGTATCTATAGCCAAAGAAACTTCTAAATACGATCTTTCTTCATTGGAGAATTATACGGCGATAGTTTGCCAAATAAAATACTAGTTCATATATTTACTACCTGCATCATCACATCTACTTCATTCTTAGTAAAATTTTATTTGCTTTGACTTTTGTTCACCATATAACCTGCAACGTCAGCTGTTATTCTGATACGTTGTGGTAAAGCTAGCACTGAACTAGCCTAATACAGTTTTTGTTTCGAGAATACGGTTTTAGGCTAAATTTTTATACCGTGTTACGGCTGTGCTAACTAACACTCATTTTGGTGTTAGCTAACACCCTTCCGAGAGTTTGGCTGTTGTGTTTAAGTATGTAATAATATTCTTATTCTTAAATTAGTGTTTATAATTGTTTAATCATAGTGTTAATTATTTTTATTATCTTCATCTTAATTATTTATCGTTTAATAAACTTTTATTTTAATTAAGAATTTTTCTCTGATTTTTACACTTCACCCAAATAAATAAACGTTACAATATCATCTGTCAAAAACTACTTTATGGTCACATATTCCTTAATCGTTTGTAAAAACAAATAAATTTATGGCCTATTTCAGCAGTATTTTACATGAGAATTAAACAAATATTAAATTAAAATCAACACATATACAATATATTTTATACATATATAAACGCAGATTTTAATTTTTTATTTAATTCCCATAAAAATAATGGTGCAACCGTGCAACCGGCCATTAGTGTTGTATTACTTCATAAATTTTAGACGAAGTATTGAAACAATCATTGTCGCTATCGCTCATTTTCTTAATCAACAAATTACTTATTGTACTCGTAGTTATTTTATTTTTATTTCTTGGTTACTTATAATATATTTTGACAATAAGCAGATTGTATTGTAAGTTTTCCAGATGACAACACAGCACTCTGCGACTTGATTCAATTAAATATGAAATATAGGAATATTTTTAAATAAAACTGTCGTGTACACCTCGGCTTAAAAGTTCTGTTTTAGCCTCATATTATTTGCTTTGCCTCAGCTGCATACTTTTCCAAGCTTGAGACATAAATAAATATTGTGTTTTTTAATAATATAAAACACACGTATTTTAATAAATAACAAAATTACATAATGACTTTGTAACTATGGATACGTAGATACGGTAGATACGTACGTGACTTACAGACTTTATAGAACTCACATCAAAAGTGAGAATGAACTTAGACGGGTATATAGCTGCTTGGGAACTTTGTATGCAGGTTAGGGTAGCTACATATGGTTATAACAATAAGAGAAGTTTAACTTGGTTTAATTTACATAATATTCTAACAATTGTTCATTTTATTTATACAAGGTTACAATTTGAATTAAATACACGAAATCTGTTAATCAAAAATACCAAGAATTACTAAGCCACTTATACCGCGTGTTCGGATTTCAACTGACTAGATAATGATAAATTTATGAAAAATATTGATCAATCTAAAATTTTGAAAGTGAGACAGATTCAAAACACAACAATCCTTATTCAATGAAAAGAGGCAAAGTATTGTTTAAATAATAAAATATGGCCTCCAATAAAGTTTGAGTTGCACCTCGAAAATTTATAAATAAAAAAATCTGATGTGGCCAGCACATAACCTCTCGCCGTATATTTTACCTGGCTGTATGCATAAAGCAAAGAATATTTTTATAAATACAAATAATATATTCATATAAATCTATGACGTATAAACTTCTTTATTATTCAATAATAGCATGTCTCAACATGAAGATATTTTACCATAAATTATGTTACAATAAATTACAAAGTAGAGTTTACCATATATAAATATTAGGCTGGTAACTGCAATTTTCAATTCGAACAACGTTGTTTACTTTCTCTTCATATTCTTCTAGTAAAAACATTAATTTTGGGCGGTCTAAAATGTATATATGGATTGTGCATCTATTCTTACATATCTTCTTTTACATTTTATTTTTTCATACATGTTATATCTAAATAACACTAATTCCCTTTAATAAAGTGACGGATAGATTGCACTCCGATTATTCTTATATCGATGTGTAATTTTGTCAATATTTACAACTTACTTGAGAAGAATTTGATAGCTTTTTCGCAATTCAAAGTTACTCTAGTCTATAGTACTGGTATACATTGTCCCATAATGTTTGAAACAAATTTAAATCCTTCAACCTAGACTTGTCATCTCCATAATAGTCACAGATCAAGAACTAAGGGATTCTCCAAGTACATTTTTCTTTCATTCTTTCTGACACTGACATTTATCTGTCAGTTACAAATAATTTAAATTTGCAACTATTTTTCATGGCATCCTTTCGGATGTAAAATTAATTACAACATTATTTTATATATTATATTCCTTTTATCTCTAAATCTATAAAATATGTATAAAATATTTAAATGTATCAGAAAGAGAATTTATTTTTCTTTAATATTATCAAGAAAAATTTTCAAAAAATAATATTTAGAAGATTTTTTTTCAAGAATCTTCTACTTCCGGTTGTCCAATTGTTACCAAAACCTTTTCAGATCTTCCCATGAATGTCCGATTGGGAAATACGTTGTTAAACAAATTTTAAGTCTTATAGTTTTTGAGTAACCGTCCTTCCAACATCCCACACACACACACATCCACACACACACACACACACACACACACACACACACACTCACACACACACACACACACACACACACACACACACACACACACACACACACACACACACACACACACACAGATATCATCGTAAAAATGTTAAAATCGGATTGTAGGGACCTTAAAACGTGCTTATTCAATAAAATCTGGATATGCGATTTTTAGCATGAATCCAATACCTCTCTTAGCGAGAGGTAAAAAGGGAATAAAAATATCTAACTTTTATATAAACATTTTCGTCGATAAAAATGTACCTACGAGTTATTTGAAAATGAAAATTTCGAATTCGATCGAAATCAATTTTTCGTTATTAAATACTCGTATTTAAAATAACTGTACGAACCGATATCGCAACGCAAACCAGATGTCTTGAAGTTTCATACGCCACAGATTTTCAACAGTTGTTACTCACTCTCTCTGTCATAATCGAGATTAGTTAATCAAGAAACTACATGGGGTTTTGTGGCCGTATGCCTGAGTGTCTGGTCGCAAATCTGGGGACCCGGATTCGATCCCGACCAACGCCAAAAATTATTTCAAATTTTAATGGCATAAAATTGATCCTTGTGGTGAACTTTCATCGTCAGGTAAGCGCCTGGGCGGCAAAAATATTTCATAATTACCGATATCTGTGTACAAAGCGGATTGACACACCCAGCAATGGATAAATATCGTGACGATATATTTACTTATTTTTTTTTTTTAGAAACGACAAACTATTTCAGAGAAATTTACGACGTCATTAATGTTGTATTGTGTACTCACTGTTAATGTTACGTATATCATTGGCAATAATGGTTATTTAATATTTCTTATTCTTATTAATATTTATTTGTATTCAACTCAACTATTGGCAACATTGGCTATTGTAAAATAATATTTACTAAATCATACTGGTTCCTGTCCGTCACTTGATTTTCAACAGCTGGTGAATAAACATAATAAGTAAACGACGCGTGTGTCGTTCTTTAATTTTACCTCTCTTAAAATATAACAAAATAAAAATAAACAATTAAGGCGGGATATTTAGAAAAAGCAATTTTCCAGACATGTTTGAGGGAAATGTGCTAGGTAAACAAGTAATCAATATTTTCATTTATAGCTCTGCCACTTTCTTAGAATTTGCAATGGAATGATGATCGCGTCCGGCAAAATTCATCGCAGGAATATCCATTGCTTCAAATACGAAAGATGAGTGAAGGATAAATTACTCGATAGAATATATTATAAATTACATTAAGTTAATTTCCTTGTGATAAATTTTCTTACAATGAGTATTTGCAATGAATTTTCCTTAAATCAAAAATGATAATTGTTGAATGATAATTTCATTGCAATTTTATATGTACGAGATTGTTATTTTTATTTTTTGTATTGGATATTGACATATTTTTATTTTTTAAGTTGAACAAGATTTTATATTCTTGTTTAATTTATGTTTGCATTCCATACATAATGAAAAATCATATTGTGAAAATAAAATACCTAATAAAAATGAGTACACAACTTTTTATTGCTGTTTAACAAAATTTGATGAAAAATAAAACCTAGATAATATTTTGTTACAATGCTATACCAACTTTGTAGGAGCATAATAAATTACATGACCTTTAAATTTAAAACCTGCACTGACTGGAATTTTTTGTGTTCAATAATACATAAAAAATTGACGTAAATCTTGTAAATCCACCTTCAATCTTTTTAATATAAAAAAACTTTTCACTTTATCTCTATATTTTATTAAATTTATGAGAGTGTAGGGTCCGATAGTAAAAAAAAGTTAGGTACATATTTTTTTACCAAAGTATGACTATTTTTCTTACTCAAAACATCACACTGCTATACCACGTGGTTGAATAAATGCTAACAAGTGTAAACAACTTTGGTTCTGGTTTCACTAATTAAGAAGCGCAATAATAATTGAATTGGTGATTCCAAGAGCAATACAAGTTTAAAAAGTTAGTTTTGAGATACACAAAAAAAACTTAATAGACTCCTTTATTAACGAATATACATCTTTGGTATGTACAAAAGGCTTGTAGTGTATCTTGAGAGAAATATTGTTATCCAATTTTTTTTGAAAAAAATTAATTTTGAGATGATTTAGTTAGTCTATGATATTATATATATATATATATATATATATATATATATATATATATATATATATATATATATATATATATATATATATATATATATAAACGGGAAAAAAATGGATACAAATTTCACTGAGTTATAAACAAAAAAATATCAGGGACTTGTACTGTTCTCGGACTTAATATATTTTCAGGACGTATTTTTACATCTCGCTAAGAGAGGTATTAATATTCATGCTAAAAATCGCATATCCAGATTTTATTGAATAAGCACGTTTTAAGGTCCCTACAATCCGATTTTAACATTTTTACGATGATGTCTGTGTGTGTGTGTGTGTGTGTGTGTGTGTGTGTGTGTGTGTGGATGTGTGTGTGTGTGTGTGTGTATGTGTGTGTGTGTGTGTGTGTGTGTGTGTGTGTGTGTGTATGTGGGATGTTGGAAGGACGATTACTCAAAAACCATAATACTTTATATTTGTTTAACTACGTATTTCTCAATCAGACATTCATGGGAAGATCTGAAAAGGTTTTGGTAACAATTGGACAACCGAAAGTAGAAGATTCTTGAAAAAAAATCTTCTAAATATTATTTTTTGAAATTTTTTCTTGGTAATATTAAAGAAAATTAAATTCTCTATCTGATACATTTAAATATTTTATTATATATTCTATAGATTTAGAGATAAAAGAAATATAATATGTAAAATAATCTGTTATAATAAATTTTACAGCCGAAAGAATGCCATGGAAAATAGTTGAAAATTTAAATTGTTTGTAACTGACAGATAAATGTCAGTGTCAGAAATCCGGAGACATTACTGAAGACTTTTTCTGGGAAGTACATACATTATATTATTTCTTAAAGTATTAATAGCTAAATATTTAATATTATAAGTATATTACATATATCCTTCAAAAATACTGTCAATCCTGACAATGAATTGGAAACATTTCAAAAAATTAGAAGAGGACAAAATTTCTTTATAAAATGAATTTAAAATTAAACAATCTAAATATAAGGAATAGATATATGCGTAAGTAGAATTTTTGGTGTAGAGTGTAGGTATACAAGAAATGTTAAATACAATCGGGCGCGAGCAGTGATGTGATTTTGTTGGCCTTGACAAGCAGATATGGGGGCCCATGTCAGAATGATAGCTAGTAATTATGTATATAGATGCCAAATATCATATTTTCTCATTCTAAATTTAGTGATTTTCCAATTCCATGTGGAGCAGAATTAAATGTTAAATATCTAAGGCATACGACAAGTAAATTTTAAACTCCTGGTGATAAATTAACTACGTAAATTTAGAAAATCTTGAAATTTTGAATGAAAAATTCTGACATTTGACATCTATGTACATAATTACTAATTATCATTCTGAAACGGGCCCACACATCTGCTTGTCAAGCCCAAAAATGTAACATTACTGTTCGCGCACTATACTTATGTAACCAAAAAAAGGAAGTGGCGAGAGGTATTGTGCTGGCCACAACAGATTTTTTTTATTTTGAGACGACCCGGAATGTTTTATCCTTATCGCTGTAAATAGACGATCACTGTGCCATAGCGGTAGTGCTTAACGTATTATTCTTACGCTCATTCGATGCGCGGATGAATTTTACGTAGTTTGGCTATCTCAACACAAAATCGTCATTTTGTGACTCAAATTGCTCTTGGAATCACCGATTCAATTAATATATGAAGAATATTCCAAACAAAAAAAAATAAATCAAAAATGGGTATCGTACGCAGTTTTAATCGTGTGCCATTGGCGGCGTAAAACAATGATAGAAATACTTACTTTGGTTTCTTCTCGTTTATCCCCTTCCCTTACTGCGTTATGACCAGGTGATTGCTTGATCCTCTGATTTCTGATCACAATAAATATGATCGCTCCGACAAGCATCAGTATCACCACACTGAGAATCCCTATGACCGGCCCGATATACTGCTTAGAGTCGCTCTCTCGATCTGACGTAGGGGGTATAGCTACAACAATTACATACAAATAGAAACAAGCAAACAAAATTACATTATGCTTGGTTGTAAACATTAAGTACAGCTTACCAATCACGTTATGGTTGATCTTGCTAAGCGTAGTTTGCACTTCATCTCTCTGTAAGGGGTATTCTTTGCCAGTATCGGTAGGAGGAATGAGGTCTTCTACTTCTTCGTCTGTCATGTTGCCGGTTACTGGAACTGAAATTAAGAGAAAGAAATAGGAACTAAGGTTTGTAATTTCTTTATGAAATTGTGAGATATATATATTAATAGATTTTTACCTTCCGTCACCTCTAGGTAAGGAAGGTATTGTCTTTGGTCAAAAAATTCGGTGGTGAGTTTTCATTGAATAAGCCGGTTTAGGGTCTTTACAATACGATTTTACTATTTTTGCGATGATGTCTGTATGTGTGTGTGTGTGTGTGTGTGTGTGTGTGTGTGTTCGTGTGTGCGTGTGTGCGTGTGTCCGTGTGTGTGTGTGTATGTGTGTGTGTGTGTGTGTGTGACCGCCGTTTCGTGCACGATATCTCCAATACTAGAATTCCAAAAATTACAATTCTTGCGTATTCCTCTTCCTTACAACCATATGCAGACTTGTTTAGATTTTGGTTATAATTGGTCAACCGGAAGTACCCTCATTTGAAGATTTTAACAGTTTTTCTTGGAAAACTCAGTTAAATGTTATTATAACTTAAAGAATATATTATTGTCTATACGATTTGATTGCATTTTATATTTGATATTCAACAGATATAGAGTTAAAGAAGAATAAAGATAATAAATTTGATATAAATTTCATAATTCAGCCAGCTATGCTAACTTAACCATGGAAACTGCTAATATATTCAGGTAATTCAAATTGACAGATGTCAGTATCAATAAAATGTAAATCAATGAAAGAATAAGGGAAGGAACTCTAGTGTTAGAAGTTTCTAGATATAAGAGAGACGATTACATTGGTTTGAACATGTTATGAGGAGAGATGAATATATTAATAGAAGGTGGAAGAAACATAGGAAGACCAAATATAAGATGAAAAGACTGTATTGTAGAAGACTTTAGAGAAAAGGAACTGAATGAGGACGACACGCAAAACAAAAATGAGTGGAAGAAGAAAATAAAAAATAGCGTCCCCCTAACGAATGGGAAAAACTAAAGGAGAAGAAGAAGATGTCAGTGTCAAGTGCAATTTGCGTAGTTTGTTTATGAAATAACTTTACTGGAAATATAGGATCTTTTACAAGAAAATTTATGTATGGGGCGCGTGCAGTAACATGACTTTTACCCATGTCAAAATGACAGCAATTAATTATGTCCATAACTGACAAGTGTTATAATTTTTCAATCAAAATTTCATAATTTTCTTATTTCATGTGGTTTGTTTGTTATCAGGAGTATCAGGAGTATGGAATTCAGTTATCAATATATAATAATCACATAATACCAAAAATTTATAATCTTTTGCAAGAAAATTTATGTATGGAATTTGTACATAATACACGGGATTGACGGAAGGTATTGTGCTGGCCACATCAGATTTTTTTTTTATGGCGCCGTCCGGCATAAGTAGTTTTACATATAGGGTGTTGACCGCAACACCGTAACAAAGGACTTTAACATTTAAAATCATAATTTTGTAACTTCCTGCTTCCCTAATTATTTTCGGTAAAAATGCTTCAGATAAAAGTTGTAGAGCTTCTGTATCCGAATCAACAAGGAAAATTAATTTTGCAATGTTTGTAACGGCAGAAATTAGGTATGAAAATGTCGAAAATCATTCCAAAAATAGCCATAGCCATGGAATTGAAACACATAAATTAACAAATGTTTGACGTTTTATCTGTCACGTTAGGTTAATATATTTTTATTATGTATTTTTTGTAATATCTGTTCAAGTGAACATTTATCTATTAATTTAAATAAATAATTTTTCTCTTCAACAGAAGTTACAAATAATAAAAAAAAATTAACTTAGGATGACAGATAAATCGTTAATATTTGTTAAATTTTAGTTTCAATTCCATGGCTATCATTATTTTTAGGGTAATTTTCCATATTTTCTGACATTATAGATCATGAAAAATTATTGTTTATTGATTCTGATGTAGAATTTTATGCTCTACAACATTTATTTGGAGCTTTTATATATAGACTAATTCGGGATGCAGTAAATTATGAAAGTATGAGTTTACATGTTAAAGTCCTATGATCCGGAAACACTTACCGGTCTTGGCCGGCAAAAAGTAGAGACTTATGTGCATAAGTTGGTTGGTGTAAGCTTTTGGTGTAATATCAATTTATGATTATTTTTAACAGAAAATTTATTAAATATTTGACATATTTAAGACTAAATCTTTAACTGTAACTTAAATGAAAACATTTAAACTTAATTACATTTAAATTTGCAATATAAAATCGATTTGTTTGTTTTTCAGGTTGTTTATAAATTCATGTTATTTTATAATTCAAATTTTCTTATGTTACCAACGGAAAAAAATCCAGTATTTATAGGTATTTGAACAAAAAATCTTATTCATTGAATAGAATTATAGCCGGTACAAAAAACATCTTGTGTATTACAGTCCAGAAACTGCTTTGCGAGTACTCGTATTCAAATATATGCTCACACTCGCAAGATCCAACACATGGTACGATTATCGACTCAGTAATCGCATCAAACCAATTCGCTCGGCGTATGATGATAAATTGTTGATCTGTTAAAAAAAAAACATGAAGAATTCACACTTTATAGTGCCTACTAGAGCAGGGATGGCAAGGATTTGATCAGCGTGCCAAAACAAGATAGAAGGTAAAGCAATTTTTATCTGCATGCCAGTACGTAGGTGCAGGTTATAAATAAATAAATTTAACAATATTAGCTGCCTATAAACACAATGAATTAATTAATAATTATTCAAATCTAATCGATGGGTTGTTATTCTCTGATTTTTTCTGTCTTAATATTTAAATAAAAATACAAATAAAAAATTATGGATACATATAATTATTTCGCGGGCCGTCAAAAATTTCTCGGTTGCCTAAACTGGAACGCGTGTCACGTAATTGGCATCCCTGTACTAGATAATTTACATATAATTGCACGAGTATTTTTAATTATTATTATAATTATGTAAATTTTCCTTTTTCTCTGTAAAGTAATGAGCAAAAATTTCATTTATTTCAGCGACTTTTCTTAATTATACAATAATATACAGAGTGTTTCACGTATAAACTTTAAGAAAATATAGTACTGACAAAAAAGCTCAATCAACAATCAACATAGGTCTAATCTTCAACTGTTTTCGAGAAAGAGGCCATTTTGTATTAGAATCAAAGAAAAACTGACAAAGACGGTTATCGAAAAAAAAATTGTCTATGCCCGGAAATAGTTAAGAAGTTATTTGGAAATTAAATATTGGTCAAGGTCGCCACATTTTACTTATAGGCCAATTCTGAATAAATCTGTAAGTCTTACAGATCTGTAAATCTGTAAAACAAAAACTGACAAAAACGAAACTATTTTTGTTGATTAATATAAAATTATACATAAGAGTGGCAGCTTTTGTTGCGATTTTGTTCATTATTTACAGACTTACAGATTTGTTCAGAATAGACCCAATAATACAAATATTTGATTTATTTTACCCACACACTCAATTAGAGAAAAGTAATGATGATAGCGTCCGTTTTTACTGATTAAATGCAATTAATGCTACTGATTCAAATATAACTTCGCAGCTGTGTTAGGTTACGAGAAAATTCTACTCCAATTTTGATGGAATAATTTCATTTTTAATTTCATATAATGGGGCAAGTTAAATTAGAGCCTTTACCTTTAGTGGAATTTAAACAACTTGAGCAAAACAGCATTCTTCATTAATAGTTCGAAATTAGACATAATAAATTGTTTTTCATGTAACGAAGAGACTACTCACTAGAGATGCGCATTTTTCGTAAAAATGAAACCCGACCCGAACGGTTCCCGACAATGAACCATCCCAACCCGACCCGACCCGACCGGTACCTGACCCGAACTGACCCGAACCCGACCCGACCTGAACAGAATCAGACCCGAACCCGACCCGACCCGAACTGAACCAACCCGACCCGAACTGAACCAACCCAACCCGAACTGAACCAACCCGACCTGAACTGAACCAACCCGACCCGAACTGAACCAACCCGACCCGAACCCGACCCGAACCCGAACCCGACCCGAACCCGAACCCGACCCGAACCCGAACTCAACTCTAACCCGACCCGAATTGAAACAATCCTTTGTTTGTCTGGAGGTAATGATTAATTATTATTAATATATATTTCAATTAGTCTATTTGAGTAAATATTATAATTATAATTATAAAATTATGCCTTCTATCAGTATAAATGAGTTTGAAAGGAAAATGTACGTTCAACCTAGCAAGAAGTTACAGCAAGGACGTATTTAAATTTAGCTTGAATCCAAATCAACATTATCCTCAACATTGCCATTTAATATTTTATTTTCTGCTTTTTAAAAACAAACTATATTTCTCTTTAAAATGTGCTGCACTAATAAACTAGTATTCCAGTGGCGCTACAGTAATTGTTTGCGAAGGGATAGTTGAAAAGACTGAATTCGATCTACCATTTCAGTTCTCGATTAATTTTTCGAGATCAGCTGAATTCCCATTATATTGAAATAAATATAAATGCTGATAGAGAACTTTTATTTTTGGATAATAAGCATATGTAAATACATAAACAAATCCCTCCGAAAACTTCTCTCTACGGCTATGCAAGTTTTCAGAAGGGATTATCGAAAGGTTTATTGAGGTCTTTCTGTTGTTAGCTATTGTTAGAGAAGTAAATTTTGTTCCAGGTACAAAGCGTGCAGCATTCTATGAGCACTTTAGTAAAGTTACCTATATCGTTGAGTGAATAATATATATTACACTACATACATTATTCACTCAACGGTTATATCTAATTTTTCTAGCGGATTTATTTGCCGCATCCTTGACAATCCAACACTATTCTTGTAAATTTTGATTTATTACTCCAGCTCATTCCGAAACGAAGTATAATGAGAAATTATACAAAATTTAAACCAAATGGAGGTAGAAATTATCTGGGATTGGGTAAATTCTATAATACGAGTAAAACTAGAAAATATCGGGCACAGTAAATACAAATTACATACAGCACCCATCACCCAAGGAGGTCACCCGGCTGAACACATTAATTTATTATAATCTCTTCTTCAATGGGGAATGGGAAAATTCTTTGATAAAAGGAAAATAAATACCTGGTAATCAAAAATTACACATATCATTCTAAGTGGTCATCTGGCTTTGGCTTAACATAAAAAATACTATAATCTCTTCTTCAACAAAGTACGGTACGCACGACTGTATTTCTTTGAAGTCACATTTTAAAATTACCAGTTGTATAAAATTCGGAAAATATGTAGGTACATGTACATACTCATATTATTTAGCATATGCAATATTTGATTTTCTCAAAAAATAAATATGTAAGCTTGCACTTAATATGTATGTTTCGTATTTTCCGACCTTTGCGTAATAATACAAAGTAGTTGTATTTACATATGTATTTTGAATGGATATTGACATTTGTATAATTTTTTAGAATATAATATATGTATACGAAAAGTGTAGCTTAAAACTTTTCAGTCATCTTCCGTAAATGTAAATGTATCCTATGAACTAGCGGTTGGCCGTCGGCACGATTAGAAGTAAAAGTAAACCGAGATGAACCAACCCGACCCGAGCTAAACCAGAGCCGAACCCGAGCCGAACCCGACCCGAACCCGAATCCGACACAACCCGTACTGAACCATCCCGACCCGACCGGTTCCTGACCCGAACTGAACCAACCCGACCCGAACTGAACCAACCCGACCTGAACTGAACCAACCCGACCCGAACTGAATCAACCCGACCCGAACCCGAAATGAACCAGCCCGACCCGAACTGTAACCAACCCGAACTGAACCAGCTCGACCCGAACCCGACCCGAATTATTTATCTTGATCACAAACGTGACCCGAAACCCGACGGTGGTTCGGGTCGGATCGGGTCGGGTTTCGGGTTCGGGTCGAAAATGCGCATCTCTACTACTCACTTTGTATAAGTGTGGAATTTCCAAATATTTCCAACTGTCATTTTTGATAAAAATTATTATTTCATAAATGCGTTCTATGTGCCATTCCATGGCCAATACCCTCTTTCGTTCAAAATTTCAAAAGTAAAAAGCATGTAGTTTGCCGCGTCATAATAGACGGAGCTGGTTTATGTGTAGGTATGGTATTTCCAAACGTTCTATGTGCCGTTTATGACCCAGTTATTAGAAAAGTAATATTTTGAAATGTTTGTTGTTGGATCACAATTAGTTTGTAAGATAGAAAATAAAGAAGAGAACACGATAATGCTTATGTACGTAGTTTTCTGGTATTTCTTACCGAAAGAAACGATATAAAAAATTTGTTTTCATATAAAAAGTATTACTGAAATACTTTAGATCTTTATATTTATACATTAAATTATAATTTTTATTTAATTTATATATTTTAATTTGAAGGTCACGTGGCTCTATGCATTAGATGACAGGTTGTGATTCGGAAGAGAGGATTCGTTTTTAAGCGACGCTACGCTTGAAACTTGTAAATGTTTTCCAATATTCATATAGAACAAAAGTGATTCCTGGAGTGCTTTCTCTATAATACAGATTTCAAATGAAATGAAGTGACTGTGGGAAATTTCTCAACTGTGGTGTGGATAAGATATTAAAAATTACTCGAAATCTCAGTCAAACTGCATTTATTCTTACAACACCGACGTTTCGATGCACACTTGCACCTTTTCCAGGACAGTAAGATCTTACAGGTTGTTACATATCAAGTACGAATGTATTTTGTGTACATGATATATAAAATCTGTAAGATCTTACTACCCTGAAGAAAGTGTTCAACGAAACGTCGATGTTGCAAGAATAAATGCTCCTTGACAGATTTCGGGTAATTATTAACACCTGAAGGGAAGTCATGTCTGATAAACACCCTTAACGGTACAGATATATTGTTATAAACGAAATCTGCGAATATACGCAGATTGGCATACCCAGATATGGGTAATAAATAAGTCATGATGATATTTATTTATATTTAAATTTATAAAATGAAATGTAATTAAAATGTTTGTAATTAACCCTCCGTCTGTCGGGTGTGGTCTGCGAGTCCACGACAAAGTGAAATATTTAGATAATTTGTTTATTTTTTTATTTCTGCCGTCACAGTACCTTTCAAGTATACGAATAGAAATTGTTTGCCCTATAAAGGTGTTTTACAAAATTTCACATAGTTGCGGCATAGCATTTTGTCCTGATAGACCACCCGATCAAATGTGTAACAATGTGCAACCGACAAACTTCATGATATACGTAATAATTCGGATATTCCTCTACTTACTTACTCTTCATTACTTAAGCAGCAATACGTCAGTTCACCATTGAAACGCATTTGAAGTGGATGCCTGTTATTTATTATTTAAAAACAAAGAAAATACATAGTAAAGTGCATAAAAAGTTTATATAGTTGTCACTATACTTGAATTTTATCAATTCAAATCCAAATTATATTCCACAAAGTTATAAAGATAGGTAATAGCTACACAATTTACTGATTTGATTTACTTTACAAAATTTTGTGGATGCACCACATAATGGCTTGCTGCGAGGATTGTTTGGAGATAATGGAGACCCCAGTTTGACCCCCTACAGTTTGTGCACAGAATTTTATTTTTCACTTTTTGTATTATTTTATAATAACATATGTATATTTTTAAATAAATATTCTTATAAGGCAATTTTATTTTCATTTATTTAGACGTTGTTCTCAAATTTTGAAAAATATGAGGTACAAATGTAAGCTCTTTTTCAATTTTAACTTGTACAAGAAATATGTGTTTGGAATTACTATTGTATTTAGGCATTATATAGAAAAAGGTTCGCAGAAAACATATTTAACAGAAATTAGCTTTTTAATTTTGGTCCTCACAGACCACACCTGATCGAAAGTGTTTCAGGGAGCCCACCCGACAGACGGAGGGTTAATAATTAATGTATAAGTACCATGGCACGTTTCTTCCTCTCATTTTTTTCCTTGTCAAAATAATGTTCCTATCACTTAAAAGATGTCATACAGTTACCAATAAACATTATGTGTACTAAAACTTCAGCTGTAATTTATGTTGATGAAATGTAAATATTAATTCAAAGCATTGTTCAAATTAGAAATAATTTTAAAAAATTGATTTCTTGCGGACTCGAAAGTTAGGAGGAATATCAAATGTAATAAAATTTAATATTCATTCATTTTCTTGGAGAACGTATAATATTATAAATTGTTATACTATAAATTCTAAAAATATTTACATTTTAGCTTGCTCCGCAATCCATTTGGATACAGCACACCATTTTATAAATATTAAAAAGTAATGGATTGTGTAATATAAACACAGAACTCATCACGCAGGAAATTAGTATGCTAAACATAGAGCAATCATTGTCCGTAAAATCTGACACATGTTCGGTGTCAACTTTTCAATCTTTGTCGAGAGAGCAACTGAGAAAAATTGCATCTCATTAAGCGCGGGGGCGGTGTTTAAAAACACGGAGTTTAATAAAGAGAGCGGTGACAGACAATGGCTCGGCAGACACGCATCATGAACAGTCCGCCACCGAGAATGCTAATTAATTTTCCTTTACAAACTGCGCCGTAATCTGTTCTAATTAGACCCGCGCAGAACACATGCGAGAACTTCCAGGTTTTTCAATGGACTTCTCATCGTTCAAGTGGATCAGGGGACGATAAAACTCCACCGTAGATTGTAAGGAAATTAACCTATGAAGTAGACGAGATTCTTACCTCATACCTCACGTAAGAGAAGTATGTAGAAACTACATCCTTTTTAGATTTTTTTTTTGAAAGGATATTAGCTCTCATCTAATTTAATTAGGTGATAGTATGAAAATAGGTTTGCTCATTATTTTCAAATTGTTTAACAAAGTTTTTGACTCCTATAGATAAGATGAGAAATGAAACATATTTAACTACGTAAAAGTAAGACGTCATAATTACAAGAACATATTTAAAGCTACTAGACTTACAGTTTAATTTTTTAAAGATATCTAATCAAAGTCATCATCGAAGTGTGTAAGTTGATATTTTAACTTCGCACATTTTGTCAAATTCAGTATGTATGTATATTTTTCAGAATTTTCAACCCTTACAGGTTATATCCCTAGGGTGGTCTCACACACAACATCTATTTTTTTTTACAATTACCACGAAGTTCCTTGCATAGATGTCATGTGTGTTGCCCACCCGAGCAAGCCCTTGTTACAACCACTAGCCGGTGCAGATAGCTTAGTGATTGCCAAGTGAATTGTATCCGAACTTAGAAAGGTAACGGGAATATATACCGATCAAGATCAGTCGAGAAAAATTCGACCTGACCCGGATTCGAACCCACGACCTCTAAGTCCAGAGGCTAGCACTCTACCACTGTGCTATCCCGCCGTTTTTCAAATTCAATAGTGCCGTTTACTAAGTTTTTAGAGGAGTACATAAGATGATACTGTTATTTTTTTATTATAAAAACATGTTATAGTAAAAGCATTAAAAATTCAAAAATAAGTCAATTGTTAATTTTATTAGCAAATGTAAAACCAAATATGTGAAAAATAAGATAGTCAGTGACACACAGAAATTATTGCTATACGCACGGATATAGTTTTTTATATACGACTAACTAATAATATTGTCATTATATATGCGTTTTTTGCTATATAATGCCATATATTAATCCCGCCGGGAATAATGGGTCGGGAATAATGGCCATTATTCCCGTTCAAGAACCAATCAAAATGCTTGAAAACATGGATCATCGTACCATCGGAATTAGTAAACAAAACAAAATCATCGATGACAGTTGTCAAAATCGCTATTGTAGATAGTGTTAAATTGGTTAAATTACTGTGTTTAACAGTAATTGAATAAATGGACAGTATTACAGAAGACAATATATCTTCTACACCAGGGGTTCCCAAAGTGCGGCCCGCGGGCCAAATGCGGCCCGCAAAGCCTGTGAATTCGGCCCGCGATATCGATACGATATATTATATTCTTATTAAAAAATAAATAAGTAAATAGTAAAATAAATAATAAATATTACAAATAAGATACAATAAAATATTGTAATATTTTTAAAAAATTCTTACAGAACATTAACCATAAGCGTTTGTATTAATAAAATATTGTTTAGTTTATATTTAAAAAATTATTGTAGTATGTCTAGTCTAGTTATTACACATTTGTACAGAAATATAATATAGTACCTAGTCTCAAATAGATACAGAACTGTTAATCATTTCTGGCGCATCTAATGCAACACACAATTTCAAGGAGTCAGTAACGAATTTATCGCTATTGAGAACTGACATGTCCGATGGCGGCAGCACCATCGGGCCGATCAGCTGCTTCTGAATTGGTACTCGCAGTGTTGTGACATATGAAAACAAACAACAAAAGCAATTTTTTTCACTTAAAATGGGGTTTGGTACCACAGAACATTTTAGATTTCTGGAAGCAACAGCTACTTCTAAATGTATTATAGAAGATATGTTAAAATGTATTTATAATTTTATATGTATTTAATCAATCGAAATTGATGATCGCAGGTGAGCGAATTATAAACGCTAACCACATAATATTATGTGGAGTATTAAAAAATGACGGTATAATGTGGGTAATATTTGCACTTTGTATGCGAACCAGTGCAATTTCTGCAAAACCACATGAAATAAAAATACATTTAGAGAAAATTTAAAAATTATTAGTGCAGAATGCACGTGTAAAGCTAGATAAAGACCACGAAATATGTAATTATTCGATTTAAAATGACGAGAACAAACTTTCATATGTTTTGTTATTTGTTTTGCACTACGAATTGCATATTCCCATGCTTTTCGTCGATCCATATCCATTTCAACACTTGCTCTTGTCGTAATTTTAACTTTATTTTGGCCATGTTTCGGAAAATTATAAAACCCAATGCCTGTGTCTCGACCAGATCTTGAGAGTGACGTCAGAATATACAACAATTTGTACGACTTTTTCCCATTTTTATTCACATCAAATGATCAAACCACATGTAACTCAAGCATACAGTCACAATATAGTACCAAATCGGAAAGTTCACATTTTTCCCACCAGATGTCACGTCGCAGCTTGTCAGTTGTCAATAGTTATAGTTCTGTATTTACAATAAGAGTGATTTTACTTTCGTGTTAATAAATTGTGTGAATTTATAATAATAGTTGTTACAGTTAAAGATTTATATTATATATAAGATGAATTTCAGTTATTTTTTTGTTTTAATAAATACATAATTAAAGATTTATATTTATATTAAATTTAGTATACTAATAAAAAAAAAATAGTTACATATATTTAAAACAAAAAAAATCGTGGTTATTGTTTTGATTTTATTCCGTTTCTTTTTTGGCCCGTCAAAAAATTCGGTAATATTAAATTGGCCCGCTTAAGGAAAACTTTGGGAACCCCTGTTCTACACCACCAGAAATAACAAAAGTAGCTGGTGCTACTATGTATGGTTTATTACCGCAAAATTCGGTTAATGCCGATAATATAACAACTCTAGAAAGTAATCTAAATCACACCATAAACATAACATACCGTCATCAATTCAATTTATTAATTGTAATAATATAAACTTACATTTCAATTAGATATAAATTTATAAGGTAAATAGATGTAAAATTAATAGATAATAAATAATATAAAAATTGACTATTTTTATTAAATTAGTCGTATATGTTAGTCGTATATAAAGTATAGTATACAACTCGCTATAATGGCTATTATTACCTCGGATGATTAAAACCCTTGCTCGCTCCGCTCGCTCGGGTTGCAAACTTCATCCTCGGGAATAAGAGCATCCATTATAGCGTCGTTGTATAATATACTATTATTCATAGCAGTTACCTCCGGTTACATGGTAACCGAATTTTATTCCCGGTTACTTGCGGTTACGTCAAACGTGTAACCGCGGTATATAGGACGGTTACATGCCAGGTTACTATAGTTATCCTTTTCTAGCTATCAAAACGCTGACATTTTGGCAATTAGACAATTTTCAGTAAAAATAAAAATGGAATCTGCAACATTTTTGTCAACGTATTTTATATTACATCAATACGCTTTAAATTAAACGTACCGCACTATGAATAAGATAAATATTTGACAAATGTCAAATAATTAATTTGGCAGAAACGTCTGTAGTAACCGGGCATATTCTATTAACACCGGTTACGCGTAGTTAACCATATGTACCCGGTTACATGAATAAAAATCTGATGTGGCCAGCACATAACCTCTCGCCGTATATTTTACCTGGCTGTATGCATAAAGCAAAGATTATTTTTATAAATACAAATAATATATTCATATAAATCTATGACGTATAAACTTCTTTATTATTCAATAATAGCATGTCTCAACATGAAGATATTTTACCATAAATTATGTTACAATAAATTACAAAGTATAGTTTACCATATATAAATATTAGGCTGGTAACAGCAATTTTCAATTCGAACAACTTTGTTTACTTTCTCTTCATATTCTTCTAGTAAAAACATTAATTTTGGGCGGTCTAAAATGTATATATCTGGATTGTGCATCTATTCTTATATATCTTCTTATACATTTTATTTTTTCATACTTGTTATATCTAAATAACCTTAATTCCCTTTAATAAAGTGACGGATAGATTGCACTCCGATTTTGTCAATATTTACAACTTACTTGAGAAGAATTTGATAGCTTTTTCGCAATTCAAAGTTACTCTAGTCTACAGTACTGGTGTACATTGTCCCATAATGTTTGAAACAAATTTAAGTCCTTCAACCTAGACTTGTCATCTCCATAATAGTCACAGATCAAGAACTAAGGGATTCTCCAAGTACATTTTTAATTCATTACTCATTATTTCTGACACTGACATTTATCTGTCAGTTACAAATAATTTAAATTATCAACTATTTTTCATGGCATTCTTTCGGCTGTCAAATTTATTACAATAGATTATTTTATATATTATACTTCTTTTATCTCTAAATCTATGGAATATATAATAAAATATTTAAATGTATCAGATAGAGAATTTAATTTTCTTTAATATTACCACGAAAAATTTTCAAAAAATATTATTTAGAAGATTTTTTTTCAAGAATCTTCTACTTCCGGTTGTCCAATTATTACCAAAACCTTTTCAGATCTTCCCATGAATGTCCGATTGGGAAATACGTTGTTAAACAAATTTTAAGTCTTATAGTTTTTGAGTAACCGTCCTTCCAACATCCTACATACATACACACATACATCCACACACACACACACACACACACACACACACACAGACATCATCGTAAAAATGTTAAAATCGGATTGTAGGGACCTTAAAACGTGCTTATTCAATAAAATCTGGATATGCGATTTTTAGCATGAATCCAATACCTCTCTTAGCGAGAGGTAAAAAACGCCTTATGATAAAACAAGTTAATATATCCAAAATAATGAATGAACTTACGTTACAGCAACAGTCAATTGTCAACAACAAGCATCGTTTTAAAATAGCATGTCGCAACAGTCGAAACATTATGAATTTTTGAAAGATAAGCGTGTTTATATCCATCCTTCGCGCCCTTCTTCTCATTGCAAATAAGACAGATAAATATATGCCAACTTGTTAATTAGTTTATGCTACAGATGATCTTTGTCAGGCATCTTTAAAAATTAAACTGTACATATATTTCCAAACGAAATATTTTTATGTTTGAGCATATCTGCTTTGTACCCTACTTACGCACGGTGTGCAGATCTGGTATGATACTTGATTGAAAACTAAAAACTAATATCGGATCTACTTTGAAAAAACACAGTTAAAGATTCTAGTATGTACTTTGAACATATTAAATCCTGATTTAAATTATGCTTTTTTTAAACTAAAATCTAATTTCAATTTAGCAGTAAGAAGAAGATCCAAGAAGAAAGTGAAAATAAACAAAATATTTCAGTTCGAAAATTACCTTAAAAATTAATAATGTAAATTTAAATAATATATTTGTTAATCAGATTTTTTAAGGAAAATTAAATATAATTGATTATTATTGTAATTATCAAATCCATTTATTACCAGTAATATTTGCAAAATTAAAAATACCTTTTTTCCAATAATATTGGGTGGTAGCATGAATGTTAATTAGAAGATGACTAGTGTTTTAACTCTGTTAATCGTTTATGGTTTATTTTAGAGGAAAAATACTTCAAATAAAAGTTGCGTACAATTAATTTTTCTATAATTTTTGTTTGATTTTTTTTCTTTAAAATAAACCATAAACGATTGACAGAGTCATCTCTTCCCTATAGTGATCGATATAGCGATCTATAGAAAAATATAATATATGATTACTAACACGTGATTTTGTCAGTATTTTGAATTTTATTACATTAAATTTGTAGAAAAAATCATACACATCAATGATGTCTCAATTATTGTGGACATACGGTAGATTATTCAACTACTTTTTCATAATTTCATCTAAAAATATAAGTAAAACTAACACTAATGGTGAAAATTCAATTAAATGTTTTCTATTAATTAGCGAATTATGGTCACCCAAAGTTTGAAAAAATATTTGTAATATTACGAATATGAGTTGTCACCTCAAACTGTTTTCTTTGTAGGCCTAAGCCTAATGCCCGGTTGCACCGCGTGCGCTTAAATTTTGTGTTCCTTAAATTGACAATATCGTATCAAAACGAAAGATAAAATGAGTATTTGAATATTTCTATCAAAATTTCGATTTGCATTCTTTTGTTTAAGCCTAACTTAAAATAGGACTGTTGCATTTTTTTTATATACCTTTTAAATAGTAAATTTAAAAACTGAAAATATCTCGAAATATTGATTACACATTTTGCAATTAATTTTTGAAATTCGGATAGTATTTTAAAACTCACTTAATCTGAAACATAATGTGACGTCAAAGTACATAGAGCTAACATGTGACAAACTATCGCCTACTTTTATTAATATAAAAACGTATGTGATGGACAAACTGTTTTCCTATTAGCTATGAATGACGTAATGTATGTACTAGGACGTAATAGGAGTGGATGGTTGTTTTTCACGACTATTTTTGGCGCCAATATTTTTATTTAATTATTTACGAAAATAACAACAAATAAAACAAACAAATAATTACTAAAAAATATATTGCATAATCTTTCATTTAAAATACTTTTCGAAAAATGCAAAACAGGCTCATTTAAGTGTCAGCAATGCAACTGGGCAGAAATGTTTTAAAGTATACTATGCTATTTAAAAATTATATTTATAAAAAATAAATGATTATTATAACACCAACATTACATCATAATTATTGCAAGTGTATTTAAATTATTTAGTTTTACACAACAGATTTATGTTACAATAAAAACTGTTCACGAATAATAATGCTCTAGTGATGGCCGCTATTCCACTATTTGCAACTCTTTACTTCCATTGGTAGTACAGTGCGAACCTACTCCTAGCACGCTATTGGTTATACTCTTATAAGCAGTCTTTCAGTTACCAATTAAAATATATTCATATACGTGACGTGACGCTATAACAAAAACCGCGTGATTTCCGAAATATTTTACGTACAGTTGCGTAAGTATTGAGCCAAACTTATTTTATATCTAATATCGTATAAAAAATATATAATATATTTTTTGTAATACGTTTACATATTATACTATTGTTACTGATGCAGAATACATTATAGTTAGTGTATCTGATACTTTTTAAAACTTATTTTCATTATATTTTATAGCACAAACCACATTATCCATGTTCAAAAATAGCAAGCCAAGTTGTTCAGAGTTTATATACATTATTTACATTTGGCATCAAATTTCCAATTTCGTACTAATTTAAGAATTGTCTACCGAAATAAGGAAATGCGCCCACTTTCAGTTACGGAAATCCGTAATAAACCTTCAAGGAAATATATCTCATGAGATAGTCGACTTGCTAATGATCGATTTGCTCTGCAAATGGAATTATTATCAAATATAATTTGACAAAATAATTTTCTAAAAAGCCAAGATGCTATAGACCTCATAAATCAACAAAGCGAAGAGACAAAATAATTAAACTAAAATGTATAGCAGACTCAAAGAACTATTGATAATTTAAAAGAAATTCGAACAGAAAATGTCAATTGAAGTACTGTGTCTCGACATCGTAAAGAAGTAGGATGTATTGGACGTGTCAATATTAAAAGAAACCTTTAGTTAGTGTTACGCTGGTGCCTGCTCGGGCGCCATTTGTGACGGTAGCCCGGTGGGTTGAGGCACCATCTTGTCCCTCTGCCAGCAAGGTTCGGGTTACTCGGGCGCCTTCGGCGGATGCTGAAAAAGAGGAAGGATTGCCGGATAGCTATCTGCGGAGGTGGGTTAGGGCTTGTCTCAGAAAAGTAGGTAGTTATCTTAACCAACTTTTTTATATTCCCAGCGTAACGTAAAATTAAAATGTAACAAATAAATAAATAAAGAATGAAACCCTTCGTGAAAACTGTGACGGACTGAGTTTAATCTACAAGGGAACTGTGCTCCCGCGAAACGGCAATAGCACAGTCTCTAACGGCGGTAAGTAAAAATGCAATTATCTAATAAAAGATAAAGTACAAAACGGACTCCTCTACATAAGGTATCGGAGATACGGACGGCGGTTTATCTCGGCGAGTGGTGAATTTCAATCACCCAAACTCGACTTAGCAATTCGGCGGTACAACTACACGACTCAAACGTTCTTCTCAGAGCTTGACCAAGTCGCTCTGAGCTACAGCTCTAGTCTGGAACCCAGTTGCTAGGTTGAAGTCAGACGAACTGAAGAACTCTTTTCTCTGGACGGTGCGCGGTCTTTTATACCCGAGATTTGGTACATCAGGAAAAATCTTACGTATTATTAAGAGGGGAGACTTTAAATTTTAACATATGACCGACTGATGACGCTGCGAACGCTCCTTCATCAAAAACTAATTTAATAGAAATTGTAATAATTTCACGCAAGCACAGTTTGTCGTAAAATACTATAAAAATATTGTAACAAATATTATAACATAATATTTTACAATAATAAGAATTGAGCATGCCACTCAATTCACTGCGTTGAACATAACTTCGAATACAATGACAGTTCTAGCGATCAAATAAATGTGTAACAAATCCTATCTACAACCAATGAACAGCATAACAATAATATACAACAATGTACACGCTTGGTATCATGGTTTTACATTACAGGTAAGTCAAACATACATTTATTTGCAAATCTCTGACTTGTTGTAATTCCAGCACGCTGCAATCCATTAACGATATTACATCGACTAAAATTATTCAAACAACGAAAATACTGAGACGGGGTACGTATCGTCACATTAGTAAAAGAAATAAAAAGGCGAGACTAAATTTTGTAAAACATATTAACATTGAAATAAACTCGACTACTGGAAAGTTCTATTGTCGGATGAATCAAATTTAAATTTTTGGAAATGATGGTACGATATATTTTCGGGAACCGACAACTGCAAGATATAATTTATTCTAGATGCCAAATCCCTACAGTTGGGCATGGCAGAAAATATGTGATTTATTTTGTGTATGTTTTCATGATGTAGTTTAATTAGTCGAGATATTTTAACGAAACATATCCTTCATTAAGCCGGAAAAAATATGGCGCCGGGATAATTTTTTCAATAGGACAACAACCCAAAACATACTTCGAAAGTAGTAAAATAATTTTTAGTTCAAAAAAGTCCGAATTCTTGTCTAACCATTCAAATTCCCGGATTTTAAATTAATAAAACATTTATGGCAGAAGTTAAAAATACGCGAATTAAAAGAAAGACAAGGCTGAATTATGAAACCGTTTAGAAAATTAATGGCAAAATGTATCTCAAGACATTATTACAAATTTGATGAAATCAATGTCGCCACGGTGTGGTGTAGTGATTATATAACAAGGGATTATGATAAACTATTAAATATGGAGTACAAAATCAAAAATAAAAGAAATATTGAACCAATTTTTTAGTAGTTTTTAAATATTATTTCTTTGACGCTATATTTTTGCACAGCATGGTAATAGTATTTTATGTATCTATGACGAAAAGTGAATTTTTAAGGTACGAGAACCGTAAGACACTTTTCGTCTGAGGTAAATACATAATTTTAAGTCATACTGGATTCTAGTTATTAAATTATTAAAAGAAAAATGCAGAAATTTGTAGCAGTATGAGATTTGTATAAGTAGGCTAAGTCGCAATTGTTCGAAAATCCTAGCAAATTGATAGATTGAAATTGATTTTTTTACGTTCGTTAACATTCTTGTTCGCTATAATTTGTTGAAAAATACATTCGCCGATATATTTTGGCTTAAGCTGCTGAAGTGAAGAACAGTTTAAAGCCGCATAAATAAAGGACTCGGCATGAAGGTATAATTTATAAAACAAAAAGTGAAACATTAAAGTCCTAGAGCTTTCAAATATCATTATATAGTTCTAGGACTTTAATGTTTCACTTTTTGTTTTATAAATCGTTCAAAAAACGTTAATTTAGTAACCAGTATAACAAATTATTTTGTTACTACATCAAGGTATTTACGTAGTTTTTGGTTTATAATATGAAAATATTTTATGCACAAATGCATATATTTATTAATATAACTGTTTAATTTTTGTATCAGCTTTACAATTATGATATGTGATAATGGTTTAAAAGTCTCATAACTTTTGCACGGCACTGTGTATCTCTTTTAGTAATATTCATTATTAACCATATACTTTCGCTTTTTACTCATATTTCTCAATTTAATTGAGCTGGGCTAGCTTGTTGGTGATTCAAATTAATTTTTCCCGCCATATTTATATGGCGTCCCATTTAGGTTGCACAATCTGTCACTGGAACTACGTTTAATACTTGCCATCGTTTATGAGTTCTGGAAACGATATTCACGTTCAGGTTTTCTTAACTGAGAAAAAGGAATAACTAGATGTCGATTACAGAAACTGGCAAATTATGGCATAATTTTTAGGGCCAATCAATAAACGTGTTAATCATGAGCAGCACAACGATTTTACATGCTTGTCGAAATGAATCAATAGCCTATTATAATATTATATGTAATTTATGTATCACCTTATCGCAAGAAGATTGTGTAAAATAGTAATAAATAAATATGTGAAGTTTGGTCCAAACCAAACAGGTATAAACTTTATTCAAGCTTTGTATGTGTATACTAGTGTACTAAAATTAGATTCCCAGAACTTTAGTAGTATCTCTTGAATCTAAAACAATAATATTTCCATACACAAGACATATCCTAACAACAATTAGGAATGAAGTATTCTTGAAAGCAGAAGAATTTGAAAGTTGAGAGAACCCATATTATTATTATATCGTCTTCAATGACGATATAGTTTAACTACTACACCTGAAGGAACAAAGTTTTCGTCGTAGTAAGACGCTGATTGAAATATGACCCGGAAACAAACTTGTTTGGCGAACAGCCAACCACAAACTCAATAAACTTTTATTCTTTTGTCTTGTTCAAATGGAGATATAAATAAATTATGAAATGGAGAATCAAACAAATTCTAAAAGTTTTTAAAATGCTGTATTTTTAACTACTTCGCAGAAAGATTAATAGTACTATATTAAGTAGAAAAGAAATTATAAATAATTTCAGAATAAAGTATTAGGAAAAGATATATGCTGCACGTTGCCACTAGCGAAAAGTAACAAAAAACTTTTGAATGGTAGCATATAATAATTACCTATTTACCCAGAATTTAACTTGATAATAGTTTGAAATTTATTGTACCTGGAACTTGAAAACGTACATCACACATTATGCGCAATTTCTATCACATATTCCACAAAGATAAAACGTCTAATAAAATTTGGAAAGAGTTTTGTCTCAAAATTATTATATTAGGCAGAAATTAGCGTTTAAGCGTACAATTATACCGCAAAATTGCCATCCAGATACATTTTTAATATAATTTTAACCCTAAGGCTATATAAACTAAAACTCTTAGTAACAAATGAGTATTTAAAATTCTAAGGAATTCGGAAGGAAATATTAAAAGATGTAAAGCCCGATTATTTGTTAGAGGTTTTGCCGAAAAAATATGGTATTGATTACAAGGAAACTTTTGTACCAGTAGCAAGAATGAATACTGTCAGGACTTATTTGCAGTGGAAAATAAAGAGGGGATGGAAATTTATCAGTTAGATGTTAAAACTGCCTTTTTTCAGGGATTCTTGGAAGATTAAATCTATATGAGGTTACCTGATGGTTATAATAATTCTAGTATGAAAAATGATACGGATAAGGTATGTAAATTTAAAAAATCTTTGTATGTGTTGAAACGAGCACCTCGCAGATGGAATATTCGCGTTGATGCATATATTAAAATATTCGGATTTAAATGATGAGAGAATAATATTGTTTATATACAAATATTATCAATGATGAGCAAAAATAATATATGTAGACGATATTATTCTTACTTGTAAAAATATAAACACAATTAATATAATTAAACAGAAATTACAGAAAGAATTTCAGATGAACGATGCTTGAAAAATGGATACTTTCATTGGTATTAAAGTAATTTATAATATAAAAGATTGAATATTAATTTTAAGTCTACAACAATACGTTGAAAACATTTCAAGGAAATTTAATGTGGAAAATTCCAATACCGTTTCAACGCCTCTAGAATCAAGTTTAAAAATAAATGTTGAGAAAGATTCCATAACTGATAAACCATATTGAGAATTAATTGGTTCATTAATGTTTTTGATGTGTGGAACTCGGTCTGACGTTAGGGCAGCGGTTAATTTATTTAGCAGATTTCAGGATAAAGCCACAGATATGCTGATTCAGACTGGACAAATGATCCTAACGATCGTCGGTCTACTTCTGGATATGTTTTCAAGATTTATGATAATACAGTATCTTGGTCCACTAAGAAGCAGTCTACTATAGCATTATCAACGGAGGCTGAGTATGTTGCTTTCAGCTCAGCTGCCTGCGAAACTATATGGTTTCGGGGATTACTAAAGGAAATGAACATTTGCATTGGATATAGCCCATAACTATTCGCGAGGATAATCAATCGTGTATCGCCATAGCGAAGCATCCAATTTATTATAGACGTGTTAAACACATCGATATAAAATATCATCATCTTAGAAAACTGATAGAGAATGAAATAATGAAAATAGAATATGTTCCTACTGAATCGCAACAGGAAAATATATTAACTAAAGGATTACCAGCTCCAAAGTTTAATGATTTGAGAAAGGGTCTTGGTTTATTAAATTGGGCGGGGGTATTGAAAAGACAATTTAATATAAATAATATAGGAGTAACGATCGACTGGAAGTTGATTGAGGGAAGAATAATTTAGTCGGAACGCAGTCTTAGATGTTTATTTGATTTCAAACCGACATTCCGAACATATTGTGATCATCTTCAGGGTTAAGTTAGAAAGAAAAATCTGTTGTGGCCATCACAATACCTCTCGCCCTTTCCATTGTGGTATATATAAGTATTGTATTTAACATTTCTTGTACACACAAAAAATTCTAATTACACCTAATCTTTATACTTAAGTATTTTATATAATTTTAAATTCATTCAATGAGCAAGTTTTTTCCATTTCTTCTAAATGTTCGAGGTTTTTCCAATTCATTAACGAGATTGGCGGTATTTCTGAAGGGTTCATGTAATATACCTATAATTTTAAATATATAATTAATAATACAATAAGAAATATTAAATATCGTTCCCAGAAAAAGCCTGCAGTACTATCTCTGACATCTTTGACACTGACATTAGTGACATTTATCTATCAATTACACTCATTTAAATTTCTCAAGTAGTTACCATGGAAATGTTTGGGCTGTGAGCTGTGAGCAGGCACCAGATTATTTTATAGTTTATATTTCTATATCTTTACCTGTAGAAGATATAATACAAAAATTAAATGTGTCGGATAGAGAATTTTGTTTTTTAATGTTTGTAATAACATAAATTTTCAAAAAATAACATTTAGAAGATTTTTGTTAAAACACTACTACTTCCGGTTATCCAATTGTTACCAGAATCTATTCAACTCATCCCATTACTGTTAGATTGAGGAATCCGTAGTTACACAGGTCTTTAATCTTATAGAATTTGAGAAAATTTGTCTCCAACAACCCCACACACACACACATCCACAAACAGACATCATCGTAAAAATGTTATTATCGGATTCTAGGGACCTCAAAACGTGCTTATTCACTAAAATCTGAATATGCGATTTTTAGCATGAATCCAATACCTCTCTTAGCGAGAAGTAAAAAAATGTTTTTGTAACAAAACGTTAACAAACATGACTAATATTTTAATTTGAAATACACAACCTTTAACTATAATAATTTTAACGGAACAGAAGTGAAAAGCAATTTTGTGAAACTGTATAATATAAATATGATTTTATTATGTACGTCACGTCAGATGGCCCCATACCTGATATCAATCCAAAACTTCATGAGAAGTTAGTGCTAGGTTTGTGCTGGTTTGTGCTAGAATCTTAGAGTTTGTGCTGTTTATTTACGCCAATTATTAACAATTTAAATGGGGAATCTGGCGTGACACTAAGAGTAAACCCCTTTAGTTTATAACAACATTTGAATAATAACACAATCCACAGTTAGTGCTAGGTTTGTGCTGCTCAGATTTAAATTATGAAAGTTTGTGCTGTTTATTTACGCCTAATATTAAAAATTAAATTGGGGAATCTGGCGTGACACCAAGAGTAAACTTATTTTGTTTATATTAATATCTGAACAACAATACCACCCACAGTTAGTGCTAGGTTTGTGCTGTTCAGATTCAAATTATGAAAGTTTGTGACAGGTGTCATGAACATCATGTATATGTCTGAATGCATTTGTTCATTTGTTAAAATATAAAAAAATCATAGGTTTTAAATGTTGTGAAAAAA
Organism: Harpalus rufipes; assembly: GCA_951394225.1. Classification (NCBI taxonomy): domain Eukaryota; kingdom Metazoa; phylum Arthropoda; class Insecta; order Coleoptera; family Carabidae; genus Harpalus; species Harpalus rufipes. The sequence goes on from OX596277.1 coordinate 21,628,340, forward strand.
ATAATTCTGATTCTGTCAGTACACAGAGGACGTCTATTTATTGCATTTAATTATCTTTAGCATATAAAATCTTAACACAGCCTGAGCACATTTGTTCGCCGTGTTGTTTTGTGTTGATCTGCTATGTTCGCTCATATAATTGTGTTTTGAAGCTACGCGTTGCGGTGAGCTCCAAAATTATGTACCTGCCTGTAAGCGTACAGGATGTATTACAACTGCACCAGACATTGACGGGTAATATAATTTGATATATTGATTCTAATACAATTAGATTTATTGCGAAATTCGCAAAAATATTAGTGTTTATTTGAAGTGAACATTTTTGTATCACTAGCTTAATCTTTATTTCTCACTAAAAATCGACTTTTTAATTTGATTTCACACAATACGTAATTATATAGTTTCTAATAGAGAAGTATAGGAATCCTGTAGTGGTTCAAATTATAAATTCCAAAAAAAAAATCATCGTTAAACTTTAAAATTCTTTCCAGTTTTTAAACAATACATTGTGGATTCTCCACAATAACATTGAGTGCCCGTGCCTGATACTTCCCTTAAATGTTGCAAATACATGTATATTCGCATTAATTACCAAAATCTTATATAAGCACTAGCATTACGTCGCGTGGTTTAATTTTCACTGCTCGGGTATAAACACCGACATAAATGTTATCTGATGTATATATGTACATGTGACAACAAAACAATTAGTCCAAAAAAATCAAACTATCCTACAGAACGTCGGGTCCGAGTACTAATGAAAAAAATCTACATTTTTGACCTTGGTGCTCCCCCGCTTGCGCCGAAAATTTGGAAAAATTACATGAAAAATCAGCAGTACGTATTAAAGCAAAAATCCAAAAATAGTTATTATCAGTTTTGTGAACGACAATTCCCATTCTTTACAGCTTTTGCCTAATTTAATTTTTGCAAATAATAAAACATTTCCGAATTTTGATTTGCATTTCTTTAGGGCTCCTTTTTATTTACTTTTATTTATTTGCTTAGAAGAGAAAAATAAAAGAAAGAGTAACAATGACAAATATATTTTAATTAATTTTAAACAAATTTCTTAAGAAAAAGGTTGTGCCAAAAGAAACAAAATTAGAAGTTTTCAAAAAAATTGCTTTATCTGATTATAGCAGTGAGTACTGGATAACGCAGGAAAGACACCAAAACAGACTTCAAATTGTAGAAATGAGATTTCTTAGAAATATAGAAAACAAACCGTAGATGGACAAAATAAGATATGAGATATTTGACACAAAACCTGTAAGACATAGCATTAAAATAGGACAGCTACGATGGACAGGGTACGTTTACTTTAAAGAATAGATGAAAAAAGGCTAAAAAAACAAGTATACGTCGCAAAGATGCATATGAAGAGAAAGAAAGACAGACCAGTATAGTCGTTTTCGGAGTGAGGGTAAAAAGCTAAACAGGCGGAGAAGCAGAGAGGAGTCATCTAGATCGACGCAAAAAGGAATATGCAACACAACCAAACCTGGAAAGAAATATGGAAATAAACTCCGAAAACGACTACACAGATCTAATCTAGCGATTGAAACAGTCTCAAGCCGAATGATAGGAAAGGGAAGGCTAATGAACAAATAATTGAAATATTTACGCAATTTTTTAACTGGAAAGAGGATTTTTCATGTTTTCAATGATGCATAACTTGTTTGTGGTCTTTTGTGTCGTTACTTAAATTAAAAATCTGATGTGGCCAGCACAATACCTACCGTCAATCCTGTGTATTATGCATATATAAATTCCATACATAAATTTTCTTGCAAAGATTCTAAATTTCCAGCAAAATTATTTCATAAACAAATTATGCAAATTACACTTGACACTAACATCTTCTTCTTCTTCTTCTTCTTTAGCATTTCCCATTCGTTACGGGCCGCTATTTTTTATTTTCTTCTTCCAATCATTTCTGTTTTGCGTGTCGTTCTTATTGAGTTCTTTTTCTCTCAAGTCTTCCGCAATACAGTCCTTCCAACTTATCTTTGGTCTTCTTCTGTTTATTCAACCTTCTATTTGTAAGCTATTCATTTTTTTCCAATATATTCTCCATCTCTCCTCATGACATGTTCAAACCAATGTAATCGTCTCGCTTGTATCTTTCTAGAAACTTCTAACACTAGTGTACCGTACCTTTACGTGTCTTCCCCATCATCTATCTCAACATCCTCTTCTCTGCCTCATTTGTTTATTTTTCATTAGGTGCGTTCAATAAGCCTCAGGAAAACAAGCAATCGGAAGTAAAATTAGTTGAACGACTTTGCTAGCCTAGCATTTGCTTGATTTTCTCGCAAGCAAACCAAGCGCCAAATTTCTCGCTTGTCTTGCTTACTTATGAAATATAATGGCGGGAAATGCAAATTATACATACCTGAATTTAACTTGTACTGTTTCTATCTCATTTTATGGTGTGTTTATATCAATTACATGTCAAAAAGGCTTTCAAAGTTTTATCATGAATGTTCATAACATTGTTAAATTTGAATATTTTCTTAGACCCAAAAAAATGTTCAAAATGAATTCCACTATCTGCAAATAATTGTACGTATCTATAAATTCATTTTGTATAACTTTCCAGACCAATAAAAGGGATATGAGAGTTACACATGTTATATTTTACAACTGTATGATATATTAGCAGTTTCTATGGTTAGCATATCTGGCTAATTTATGAAATTTAATATCTTTATAATAATAATAATTTATTTAACTACTTTACATAATATAAATATACGTTTGTAGCAGGTCATAATATTACATAAATATTTAAAAATCTTACAAGTTTAAAATACGAGATATACAGTGTCGTCCTAGTTAAGTTACTAGGAACGGGGTAATTAGAAAATCATTAATTGTATAAAAGCATTGTGATAATAGATATTTCTTAATTTTATTTTTGAACTGTTGACAATTAAGTGCTCTAATATTATTTGGTACATGGTTATATAAATTTAGATCTAAAGAGTTCCTAGCTGAACCCATGAGTCTAGAACGAGGAATTCTAATGTCATCGGCTTGTCGCGTGGCGTGCTGGTGAATTTCTTTGTTTTGTTTGTATAAATGTCTGTTTTGGTGAATTTCTATTAACGAAAAATAAATGTATAAAGTAGGTAGTGGCATAATGCCTAATTTTATGAAATGAGGTTGACAGTGTTCTTTCTGTTCAATGTTAACAATCAATCTTACCATTTTTTTTTGTAATCTAAAGACTCTAATTGCGTGTGTAGAGTTTCCCCATATAGTTACGGCATACGACAAGTGACTATGGAAAAGACCAAAATATACATTTATGAGACTTTGAATATTTAAATATTTTTTCAGATTTCTAAAGAGATAATTCTTTAACCCTATATCTATTGAATATGAAGTATAAAATGCGATCAAATCGTATAGAGAATAATATATTCTTCAAGTTATAATAACGTTAAATGTCAATAAATAATATTTAACTGCGTTTTTTCTAGAAAAACTGTTAAATCCTCAAATGAGGGTATTTCCAGTTGACCATTTATAAACAAAATCTAATCACTTGTTCTTCTGGATGTAAACTTGAGAAATATGAAAAAATTATAAGTTTTAGAATCGTGGTATTGAAGTTATGCGATCCGAAACTTTCGTCACATACACACAGACACACACACACACATACACGCTTACAGACATCATCGTAAATATTGTAAATTCCTATTATATGGACCCTAAAACGTACTTATTCACTGAAAACTCATCATTGATTTTTTTGACCAAAGACAATACCTTCCTTACCTAAAGGTGACGGACGGTAAAAAAGGAAGCAAATATGCCTAGTTACACCATTTATAGTGGTGTCTTATGTACAAAAAAGTGCGTATCGAAATATTGGACTGTAGTATTTAACAACGCATATGACGTATCATTTAAAACTTCAAGCTGTGCAACTGGTCATTAATGTTGTATTTTAACTGTTTAATACAAAAGAACATGGACGATTTCCAAAAAAATGTATCTTAGCCGAGAGATGGCAAACCAAAATTCAATATTGTTTCACAAGTTATTTGCAAAAATAAACAGAATTAATGACTGAAATGATAGGTTACAGCCAACTAAAATTAAGGTAGTTAATTACTCTTTTAAGGGCCGGAAACTCGAAAACGATGTATTTCCGGATATGAGTTTATTAGTAAAAGTTAGTCTATTTTACATTCCCTACATATCCTATGAATTTATAACACTTATTAATTAACACCCTGTACAATGTTTGTTTTCCATTAGAAATTTGTGCGAAGGAGATTTTGTGTTATTGGTGTGGTCGTTTTCTTGGCAGTCAGTAGCCTTGTGTAAAATTTGCCGGAACATTTGGCGTGCGGCTTGGCGTAGGTAAACGGCGTATGGCGCGGCGGTGGCGCACACAAATTAATACCGAGCGGGCGAGTTATGCCCCGAAACGAGAACATTAATCTCCATTCTTATAAATCAACCTGTCGTACGCAGAACGCAGCCGTATCGATCTTCGGTATTTTTCGTTTACTGAGTTGCTGACTTCAGGGAAACAATATCGCCATTGTTTCCACATTACGTGGCCGACCGCGGAATTTTATAACAGCGCATTATTGCTCAAGCGAGACAATTTCTCCCAATCTGATTTCTGATTTCCAATTTCGCACAGATTCTATAAACGTTCCTTTTTATTTTAATTTAACCGCAGATAAATCAAACCTGTTTCTACTTTAAAATAAAATAATGTACAAGTAACGAAATTGGTGGACCACCGCAGTTAGTGAAATCAATAATAATCCAATGCGAATCTATTTAGATTTTTGGTAATCTATGACATCTCCATGAAATAATAATTTATAAGCGCACGAGGAAATAGTGGCAATTTATATTGATTGTATTGCTTTTGCGCCGAATATTATAGTAAATACTTGTTTCCAGAGTATTTAAAGCCGAGTAGTTACTTGACCTCCGAGTCTATTTTGAATCGTTAATATCCATGTTAAATACAAAGCTTTATTAAAACACTGTAGTCCGCATTGATTTTCGTCAAAACAAAATTGTTTGTTATAAACAAAAAATAACTAAGTGTCAATTAATCTTGTGATGGAAAATATTAGATACATTCCTGATATTTTATTGAAAGCTGAAAAAATAACTTCGAATTTGTTACCAGAAGAAACTAGAAATTTGTATGAGGAGTATGTCGAATATTGTACGTGGCGGCAGTTGAGGGATGCAAAAGAAGCTACAGAACCAATAGTTCTTGCGTATTTCAAAAGAAAGGTAATTTAGCTCTTATTAACCATTTTTATCTTGTCAGATTGTACAATCCTATTGTATATATCATGTCCTTGATTTGAAGGCAGAAATTTATTTTGCAGCTTTGCTATAGATCCATTACTCTGTGCTTAGAACTTGTTTAGAGATAAAGGAAAAAGTCAAACTAAGTGAATATGGCAGTCTTATTTCGTTTATTAAACGGAAAAAAAATTGTTATGAAGGAAAGAAGACGAAAGTTTTGACAAGGAATGGAATATTTCTGATGATAAAGGAACTAGCAAATATTACGATTGATGATATTGAGGATAAGCATACTTTGTGATTACTATTCCGAATACAAAAACGCATGCAGAACGTGTGTTCACTGCTATCCTTTATGGACATGTCGTTTGTAGCTGTTGCATTGTTTCGAAAGTACTTTTCTCTTCGTTCGTTGAATATGGAAAATCGTAGGTTCTTTTTGTCATATAGAAAAAGAAAATGTACTAGGCAAGTGTGTGAAGAGCATTTCCTTTCTAGTATTCCGCAGCGAATTGCGAAATTTCTGAAGCTTCCAGATATAGAAAAGTATACTGGGCATAGCATGCGTCGCTCATCTGCCACATTGTTGTCAAACGCCGGAGCAGATATAATGCGGTTAAAACGGCTGGGTGGTTGGAAAAGCAGCAAAGTGACTGAAGACAGTATTGCCGAGAAGATTAAAAGAACCAAAAACATATTCGTTGGTAATGTTCCTGGCAATATTATTGAAAGAATTGATACTGCTAGTAAGATCGGTGTTACTGCAAGCAATTATATTACCACAGATGACAAGATGACAGTTTCCTCAAACAAAAATTCAAATAATTTCCAATTTAATAACTGTTAAGTGACCATTAATATGTAATTTATATAAGATTTTTATAATAAGTTTAATTTTTAAATAATAAAGTATTAAAAATACCGCTCTTTAATAATTTTTCCTCCTTCCTTTAGGTTCAACACCGTCGGTAACTATGCAATTATGGCTTATTATGTCACATATACGAATTCATAATATTATACATACAGTACTTCGTTGTTATGGTTATCTTTATAAACAAGTAAACACCAGCAAACAACGATATTAAATACACCATAATACCTAGTGTTTGATAAATAATTAAATATTACTATAGAAGTGAAACACTTTCCATGGGATGGCCATATTATGATACGAATGAATGAAACAGTGAAATGCGAAGGAAAAAGATCACGTTTAAAAGAAGCAACAAGAAAAAGAAAATTAACAACGCAAGAAATAAAAACCGTATGCATTTTAATTTCCTAGGAAGATTCAGCCTACATTTTCAGGGTAACCCAGTGCAGCTTGGAAGCGGTGATAGATGGAGATGAGATGGATTTTCTTTTACCTGTTGTTTCGCTTAATACAGGAACTTGTTGATGGAGATGAGGTGTAAGAGATGTACACAAAAACAAGCTTACTCTTTTAGTGGGATTCCAATCTCAGATTTTAAGTATACGAAGCTGAGTAGTGAATAATTTATTGCCGAATAAATTCTTTCAGCTAAATTATCATTAAAAGAAAATGTGATCATACAATAATCAAATAATTTATTGTTATTTAGTTTATCTATTTTACAAAATTCCTTTTTTACCTTCCATCATCTTTAGGTAAGGAAGGTATTGTCTTTGGTCAAAAAATTTAATGATGAGTTTTTAGTGAATAAGCATGTTTTAGGGTCCCTATAATACAATTTTACCATTTTTACAATGATGTGTGTGTGTGTGTGTGTGTGTTTTTATCATGGAGTCTTGAAGAATCAAGTATAGAATTTTTATTCAAGGTCATTCAAATTGGTTTAGTCGGATAACTGACAGCTGTTATAACAAATACAGCTTTAATGAATATGTAATTTAGCCGAATTATTAAATTAAAAAAGAAATACTTTAGTTCTTATTAAATCGAACGGTTGGTATATCTAATAATTATTGATATTTTAAAATTTTCGGTAATAATACCTTATAAATTCAAACCACATAAATATTGTGAAGATAATATCTTTATCGTCCTGAAAATCTGTAAAATTACCTATAGATCTGTACAGTTTTTCTACAGTTTAAGCTCTTACGGATTTAAAAAAAAATGTAATATTATGTTCTGCAAACTGCAATCATAGAAAAATAATAAACTATGTATATTATTGTTAGAGTATTTGTAGTCAATTCTTCGTGGAACATATTTTACAAATAATAGAAAAATAAAAAGAATACTTGATTTTCCACAAATTTTATTTACTAATATAACAACGTTGTATTGACTTTTCTGTGTGATGATGACTGAAAAGTCGAAACACCGTTGTTACTTTAGTAAATAAAATTTGTGGAAAATCAAGTATTATTTTTATTTTTCTATTAACTATGTACATATATATCTAAATAACATTTATGTAACAGTTTACAAATATAAATAACACCGTTGTTAAATGATTTTACAAGCGCTATCTCTGGATCCTAGTACAGCACGCACGCTTCATGCGTCCTAACTACAGGTAATTGAAAATGATGTAAACATACAAAATAACTATTATTAGTATGCAGCGTTTGTAAGTAAGTTTCAAAGTTTTAAGTTACAGAAATTAAATTTCGTATTTGTGCCGTCACGAGAACTAAAACGATATCATACAAAATAAGTCGTTTTGGTTTCTGCACTAGGGACAAATTCTGTAATAACAGTGCGAATGTTGTTCCCAATTTATTAACTATATACCTTTAATATAAAGGATCTACAAACAAGAATATGTTGGACAGAATATGATAAGAATTTGACTATCGCATTGATTTATGTTAAGTGACAAGGGTTTTCACATTGAGTGATTGTATGATGTCCAAAGCCAGACTTAAATACATATGTCATGGTCCATAGTCATAAAAATTCTGATCAGATTCCTCCTTCTTATATATATTCTAGAAAATATCGTTTTCAATAATTTGAATTGTCAATTAAGATTTTATTGTGCTATTGAAGATTTTTTAATAGTCCCGGTAGCCACAGTTCCAAATCATTAAAACTAAATAAATTCTAAACGTATTATATCGAAATTTACAAAACGGGTTGGGGATCATTAATAATAATTTGATAAAATTTGTTTTCTTTTTTTGTATAATTTTGAATATAAAGATTAATTATGAAATAAAATTGTTATTTTCAATGGAGTTTCTTCTAGATATATGGTAAACAAATTTAGATTCGCTTATTGTATTTAATAAGCTTATATACATTAATCAAAAACTCAAATCGCTTCGTCACAAAAACAAAATCTGTTGTGGTCATCACAATACCTCTCGCCCTTTCCATTGCGGTATATACAGGGTGATTCAGGACTAATGTTACAAACTTTAACAGCTTATTCCTGAGGTCATTTTAATCATAAAATCTTATATGAACATAGGTCCTATCTCTTCTAGTAACCAAAATACAAGAGGTTAAATTTTTATAAAAAAGCTCAAAATTTTCAAATTTTTGTAATCAAGACACATTTGAAAAAGAAGAGTTTTATGGAAGTCAAACTTTATTTGTTATAAATATTTTTATTTTGTTAAAATAAACGTGTATTGCTAAAAAGTATGGAAAGAAATAATATAATTAGGACAACATAGCACAAGATGAGGCAATTAAACAGACAGATAAACAATTTCTAAATACAGAACAACATAACAACACTTAGAATAAATACCAAACACAATATGAAATAAGACAACAAATTAGAAATATTTTATAATAAATGCTCAAAATGAGCGCCTTGAATTCGTAAGGTTGGCGTCTATATGTGTATCTGTCATGGTATTCTCTGCACGCATGACGGGTATTACCATTACAAAATCCATAAATAAAAATTATATCTGTATATTCAGCAGTACTAAAACCATCCATTATTACACAAACAAAGGTATAATTTTTAATTAGAATAAAGAAGGTATGACTTTTCAATAAAACTCTTGTTTTCCAAGATATCTTGATTACAAAAATTTGAAAACTGAGCTTTTACCTCTTGTATTTTGGTAACTAGAAGAGATAGGACCTATGTTCATATAGCATTTTTTATTTAAAATGATCTCAGGAATATGCAGTTAAAGTTTGTAACATTAGTCCTGAATCACCCTGTATAAGTATTGTATTTAACATTTCTCGTACACACAAAAAATTCTAATTACACCTAATCTTTATATTTAAGTATTTTCTATAATTTTAAATTCATTCTATGAGCAAACTTTCTCCATTTCTTCTAAATGTTTGAGGTTTTTCCAATTCATTAATGAGATTGGCGGTATTTCTGAAGGGTTCATGTAATGTACCTATAAATTTAAATATATAATTAATAATACAATGAGAAATATTAAATATCGTTCCCAGAAAAAGCCTGCAGTACTATCTCTGACATCTTTGATACTGACATTAGTGACATGTATCTATCAATTACACACATTTAAATTTCTCAAGTAGTTACCATGGAAATGTTTGGGCTGTGAGCAGGCTGTGAGATTTACTACACCAGATTATTTTATAGTTTATATTTCTATATCTTTAAATCTGTAGAAGATATAATAAAAAATTTAAATGTGTCGGATAGAGAATTTTGTTTTTTAATGTTTGTAATAACATAAATTTTCAAAAAATAACATTTAGAAGATTTTTGTTAAAACACTACTACTTCCGGTTATCCAGTTGTTACCAGAATCTATTTAACTCATCCCATTACTGTTAGATTGAGGAATCCGTAGTTACACAGGTCTTTAATCTTATAGAATTTGAGAAAATGTATCTCCAACAACCCCCCCCCCCCACACACACACACACACATACACATACTCACACACACATACACACACAGACATCATCGTAAAAATGTTATCGGATTCTAGGAACCTTAAAACGTGCTTATTCACTAAAATCTGGATATGCGATTTTTAGCAAGAATCCAATACCTCTCTCAGCGAGGGGTAAAAATTACTGTGTTTCTTAAACATCTACATTTATGTTAATACTTAAATTAAGGTGGTGCTTGAGTATCTGGTCACGAATTTGGGGAATCGGGTTCGATCCCAACCGATACCAAAAGATACATTTCGAATTTTAAAAGACACCAAAGTAACCACTGTGGAGCACTCTCCACGCCAGCAATGAATGCCCGTAAGGTGATACCTGGTAAACGCCTACATGGTATGTCATCATCGAAATCTGTGTACAAAGCAGATTGGCACACCTAAGAATGGGAAATATGCCGTAATGATATACACAGGGTGCAAATTTTTAAGGGGCTACCATTGCGATCTCAAGAACTATAAGAGATAAGAAATTAGTAAAATGGATATATCATTGATAAACTGAAAAAAATTCAAGCAGTAATTCTCATTCAATAGAATTCTTTATTCTGAATCCAGTGATATATAATTTTCATACCCTTACATAATTATTTTTTTTAAATTAAAGTTATGGTTTAATTCTGCCAAAATATGATATTAATAAGAGTGTCATTACTTAAAAAAGTGAATATTTTACTGAAAAGACAAAGTTTACGGCACTGTGCATCCCAGCGTACAACATTTAAAAAATAATAAATCATTTAATAGAAAATAAAGTTAATTTTGAAATATATTCACCATTTTCAGTCGACACTCTTAATAATATCATATTTTGGAAATTAATTCAAAACTTTATTAATTTTTTTTTCAAATTTTTTGTTATATAGGGGTATGAAAATTGAATATCGTTGGATTATGAATAAAGAGCTCTATTGGATGAGCAAATAAAACTTTATGTTTCTACTTCAAATAAAAAGGTGGTATCCATATTTTGAGAACTATTGGTTGAATTTTTTTTCAGTTTATCATTGAAATACCTATGTAATAGAGATTCTTTGCTGATTTAACCAACTTTGTATCTCTTATAGTTCTCGAGATCACAATGGTAGCCAATAAAAAAAACAATTATATATATCGGCAATCTTAGAAACACCGTCTTTGCAATAAGAATTAACAAAACTACCAACACACAACGAAACACAAATTATCGACGCCAAAATCATCTTTATCTCATGATTGGCAGAATGACATGAATATTCAAATATTTGAAAATAATATTTGTTACCGCGGTTACAATACAATTTCTTTATCATTTTTTGCCGTCGGTTGGACGGAGATAGCGTATACCTCTCTGAAACACCGACGATAATGAGATAGTGATTAAAAGTCTCGTATTTGCCATGTGTGTAGGACGAAGATGCTAGATAAAAGTACAGTAATTCTTTTATCAGAAATTGATGACGTGCGGATCAATTCGGAGATACAGAGTATATATATATATATAAGTTATATTTTTAAGGTTCGCGGAAGGGTTTTTAAAAAGGATTATTTATTGCAAGTCGAAAAATTATATTCGCTAATCTTTCCTTTTGTCACAAAGTTACAGTTATAATTTATTTAATTATGTTACATTTGAGTGTTTGGTATGAAATTTACATGAGACTACATCAGACTGACTAAAACTAAGTAAAATTACAAAATATATAGTTTCTCCTTTCCGGTGTCGGGTATAAACCTGGGAACTGCAACCTCAGCAATATGGGCTGTGGTAACTCCTCCCTTCTTAGAATTTGGCCTCGTCAGGAAGCTTCAGCGGCGACCTGGGGGTTGAAGTTGTTTGGTGAAGTTCAATGTCTCTGGCTGTGGACTGATTCCTTCTCGTGGATTTGAGTGGAAGTTTCTTTTTAAGATAGACTATGACAGAAATAATAGCAACAATAATAATTATAACATATAATGCTAAAACGGGGTATTTGATGCCATCTTCTTCGTATCTTGTTATATCGTCGTGCAGGGTGTCTTCTAGCTTGTTTATTGGCCTGAGTTCGGAGATGCTGTTCAATTCGATTGTAGTTTTTGGAATTTGAGTCTTATTGAAATTAATTTTGTAATTTTCAATTACTGTTGGTTTGCCAAATGTACCATGTTTGAAGTCGAGTTCCTTGTTTTGTATTTGTAACTTACATCCATCATCTTTGATGAGGAGTATACCTTGAAGGCTTCTTATATTGTCGGCGTGACTGCATTTAGTTTCTAATTTTTCGGGGTACGGAAATATAGCCAAATATTGGTTGATTTCTTCCAAATATTCGAGATGGTTATTCTTTATCTCTAGTTTGACGAAATGACAGTTTTCGACGGTGTTTTTCGTTAGGAAGTTAGCCTCGCAAGAGTCTTCGGTTATTTCCTTGATTTTATTAGGACATTGGAATATGTTTCTTTTATTGCGGTTACACGTACCACATAGAGATCTTATTTGACCAGTTTCAGACTTCAGAATATAATCGTGATTGGGTATAATAGTAATTAAATTAGAGTTGTGTTTTGTAGGGGTAGGAATTAAATGGATTAGTTCGAAATGTGTTTCATAATTTATTGGAATTTCGATAAAATATAAAATTTTGTTGTCTTGTAATTTGCAATTAACTGAGAGTAAATTTTCAATTTCTGCAATGTTTTCCAAATTTATTTCAAATGGCAACTCATCATTGTAATATTTTGAAACTTTGTTTAGTTCCTCATAAAGGTCATTTGTTTTGATTATACTGGGGTGTATAGTGTGAAGTTTACAAAATGTGAGGGAATTTTCAATGTCTTGAAGTGTGTTAAATGTTAGTGTATACAAAGTATCCAATTGATTATAAATATCTTTAATAAATAATTTGTCGTCATTTTTTGTTCCGCTAATAGCCAAATGCATGAGTTGTTCAATTTTTAATTTTAGGGTGACTTCATTTTGTCTGATAGTGTCGACAGTCTTGTTAAAATATTTTATTATTTGGTGACTAACAGAGTATTGATGCTTAATTTGGTTGTTTAATTTAAATTGATTTTCTTGTAGGTGATTTAAAATTTTAGTGTATCTTTTATTATCTTCTTCATCCAAATTTCCTGTAATAGCTTTCACAACTGTTCCTAAACCATTGACTATACCTCGTCTTATTCGAGTGCGGGTGGATAAATGGTTGAATTTTTCATCGATGTTGTTCTTTAGGTATTCTATAATTTTGTTATTATTTTCGAAGTCTTTTATAGTTATTTTGTCTGTGTTTAGTGTCTCTACAAGATTTGTGTATTGTTTATTCAGGTTTTCGTATTGTGTTTTAAGTGGAAACAGGTCATAATAGTGTACAAATGTGTGTTGTGTTCTTTGTAGTTTTGCAGGTCCGAGATTAATAGCCAAAAGTCCTGGATTGCGGGTAATGTCCTTTACATCTATTCCGTATGAGCACGGGAAGTAGATGGACCTGGAATTGCGGGATTGTTATTAATTATTTTTCTTGGTCTTTTAATGTTTGCAAGATGAATTTTGGGTTGCTTTTTGTCATTGTTTTCTGTATCTATTTCGGCTGTTTTCAAATCTTTGTTAATTGTTTTCATTTTCTCTTTCTTAAATTTTGGATTTTTTGTTTTATTGACCTTTTGTTTATTCTGTACATAAATTGTTTTTGGTATTTCCGGGAGTTCTTCGCGATTTTCATTTATTTGATTAATTGTTTTTGTTTTATTTTCTTGTAACTTATTATTAATATTTTTGTATACTAATTTAGTTCTTTCTTTATGTTTTTGAGTATAATCCTGGGTTACTTGTTTTTCTAATTCAATATCAAGCGGTGAATTTGTTTCTAAATGACCATTAATGATTTCGACTGGTTTTAAATTTGTTGTGCTATGGTTTGTATTATTATATGCTAAAAGTGCATAATTAACTTTTTAAACTATTGAATTATTTTTAAAATTTTCCTGCATATTAAATAAACGAATATGTTCTACTAGGGTGGAATGGAATCGTTCAATTAAACCGTTAGAATTTGGATTTTGTGAGCAGGTAAAATGAATTTCAATTTTGTGGAGAGCTAATAATTCTTTTACAATACTATTTTTAAATTCGAGTCCGTTGTCTGAAGTGATAAATTTCGGTATTCCATGGTGTGAAAAGAAATGAGTTAATTTGTTTGCGATCTCGACAGCATTTGTTGAGCTAACTCTGTATGCTTGTGCATATTTGGAGAAAGCGTCAATGATAGTAAGAAATTTAGTGTTTTCAAGTGTTAATGTGTCTACGTGTAAGGTGTCTAGTGGTTTGTTAGGAGTAGGGGTGATATTTAATTTTGGTTTAATAGGATTTCTTTCATATTTTGCAGCTAAACATACTTCGCATTTATTTATGTAGTCCGTAATAATTTTTAATTGGTTAGGCCAGTAGTATCGTTTTTTAATTTGTGTATGGGTCTCGTTTATTCCACGATGGTTTGTTTTTCCTTCGTGATAATTTGTGATGACTTGTTGAATTTCGTCTTCTTGTTCTATATCTATTAATTTTGTATTACTTTTGATAAATTTGATTTCTGAATCTTTGAAATATTTTTGGAGTGCGTTACTGAATTGTTCGTAAATAGGGCTTTCGAAATAGAGATGGTATGTAGCGTTAGGGGCGACATATTGTTTTATAAAATTAACAATGTCTTGTTCGAAGTTTGTTTCCGATATTTGAACGTAAAGTCTCATTTTATCAACGTGAAATTTTTTTATTCTAGGTTTAGATGGAGAGTGTTTTACGAGAGATATAAAAATTTGATTTTTTCCAAAGTTAACTGGGGATTCGGTAATTGTTATGCCAACAATGGGGCTTTCAGGGTTTGAATGAATAGTTTGGTCAGTTTCGGGATCTTTTTGTTCGTCATCATCGGGGTTTACTATTAAAGATTGTGTGTCGTTATCAGGGTTAAAATTTTCATTAAAGTTTTCAATGTATTCAAAAAGATTTTGTGTGCCTGCATCTAGTGTGTTTATGTTTAATTCTATTCGCGAAAGTGCGTCTGCATTTGTGTTCAGCTTGCCTTTTCTGTATATTACTTCATAATCGTAATCTTCAAGTTTAGTTCTCCAACGCATGAGTTTGGAATGTGGGTCTTTTAATGAGTGAAGGTATTGTAAAGGTTTATGATCGGTAATAATTTTGAATTTTCTTCCAAAAAGGTAATGTCTAAAATATTTAGTTGCCCATACAACGGCAAGTAATTCTTTTTCGGTGGTACTGTAATTTTGTTCCGTATCGTTCAACGTCCTGCTAGCGTATGCAATAGGAAGGTCGGAACCGATAGTGCCTTGCGATAACACAGCGCCAATGGCGTAGTCACTCGCATCTGTAGTAACGTTAAATGTTTTTGTAAAGTCTGGGTATTGGAGTATTGGTTCATTCATCAAAAGATTTTTACAAGTGTTGAAGCACTGAATGTACTCAGGGTCATTGTACTTTACTGTCGAGTCTTTCTTTAAACATTTGGTCATAGGTTTGGTTAGATGTGCGAAATTTTTTATAAATCGTCTGTAATATCCTAAGAGTCCTAAAAATGCTTTAATTTGTTTTGTAGTTTTGGGGATTGGATAATTTTGAATAGCGTTGAGTTTATTAGGATTAGGTTTCACACCTTCCGGGGTTACTACATGTCCAAGATACTCTACTTCGGTTCGTAAAAATTCTGATTTGTCCAGTTGTATTTTGAGATTAGCTTTCTTTAATCGATTAAAAACTGTTTTTAAATTTTCTATATGTTCCTGAAGAGATGTACTAAATATAATGACGTCATCCAAATATACAAGGCAAATTTTGTTAACTAAATCTCTAAGTACGTTATCCATTACTCTCTGAAAAGTGGCGGGGGCATTTTTTAGTCCAAATGGCATTCGTAAAAATTCATAATGTCCGTTTTCGGTGTTAAAAGCCGTTTTCTGAATGTCTTTTCCATCCATTTCAATTTGGTGGAAACCGGATGCTAAGTCCAGTGTAGTAAAATATTGGCAACGTCCTAGTTTATCGAGTAAGTCAGTAATGTTAGGTAAGGGGTATTTGTCGTCAATAGTCTTTTCGTTTACTTTTCTGTAGTCGATAACTAAACGCCATTTACGTTTACCTGATGCATCGAGTTTTTTGGGGACTACCCAAATAGGGGAGGACCATGGAGAATTAGAGGGACGGATTATGTTTTGGTCTAGCATTTTTTGAATTTGTGTTTGTACTTCTTGTCGATGAATTTCGGGGTATCGGTACGTTTTGGTATAGACAGGTATTTCATCCTTTGTGCGTATGGAGTGTTTTATTTCATTAGTGAATGTCAATGCCTTATCGTCAGAGTGAAAGATCTCAGAGTACTCCGTCAGCAGTTTTCTTATATCGCGCTTCTCTTCCTCGTTCATATGGTCGAGTCTCACTTTACTCATATCAAAGTTATTATTTTCTATTTCTTGATTAAAATTTAGATTGTTAATTTCAAAATTGTTTAAAGAATGAACTTGTACACAGTTTACAGAGTTAATAATTTCTTCGTTTTTGCTTGAGTTAATAATAGGATAAACAATTTGATAATTTTGTATTGTAGCCAAACCTTCGGGAATAGTTATGTCATTTATTTTAGTTTCTGGGATAAACACTTCGCCATTTTCTATATTGTGAATGAAAAGTTTGGATAATTTCTCGGAATTAGGGGGGATTTTTATAAAATGTGATTTAGGGAGAATTTTGTGATAATGAATTTTGATTTCCTGATTTGGTGTGATTATTTTGTCGTTTACCAGATCTATACTAGCATTTAATAGTTTTAAATTGTCGAGTCCTAAAAGAATGTCAAAATTTTTATGGAAGTTAAATAGATGATATTTTAATAACATGTTAGGAGAATTAAATAATTTTGATGCTGGTATTATAATACTAAAATTTTCAACTGATGTTCCGTGAGCTGTAGTAATTTTAAATGGGTCATTTTTTATTTGAGTTTTGAAAAATTTGCTTGCAATGTTTGGGTTAATAAATGAACGTGTGCTACCAGTGTCGATCAGGGCTTTTAAGTTTGATTCGGGGAAAACTACGAATGGTAATTCACTATGATTGTGAATAACATTCATAAGTTCGATGTTGGTTCCGAGGCTGGTATTGGAAAAAACTCGTCCTGATCAGGCTCAGTAATGTAGTAATTAGGGTTTAACTCGTTCTCGGAATAGTCTACGTTTTGATCGTCAATTTCTGGCTCTACATAATCGTCTATTTCGGTTGTAAATAATTCCTCTGCTATGTAGTTGGGTCTGTTTTGAGACGGGTAAAATTGTTGCGGACGATACGGATTGGGTGTCGCGCGTGGTGTCAGTGACTGCCTAGTGCTGATACTCATAGGCGTCGGTCTGGGGGCTTTATAGTTAGGATTTGGCCTGAAGACGTTTTGTTGGGGTTGATTATTGGGTTTAGCTATTTGATTATTAGGGTATTGAGTGCTGAATGGTTTCTTAAATTGCTGGTTTGTATGGAATTGATTATTATTTGGTTTATAGTTTTGGTTAGTGGGTGGAATAGGTCTGTATATCAGTTGTGGGTGTTGTGTTTGTCTATATTGCGTGTGTATGTTCTGTTTTTGCTTATGTTGTTGGGAGTGTTGTGAAATGTTTCTGTGTTGTAAATTTGTATGTGTATGACTATGTGTTTCGAGTTGGAAATCATTGGTTAACATGTTTAATGCAGTGTTCATATCTTTTGGGTCTTTGGTCCTCATGAGGGTACCAAGTGGATCTTTAAGTCCACGTAATAGAATTCTAAGTGCATAGTTCTTGAAATATTGGATTAAGACGGGTCTAGCATCAATAGTAACAATAGTGCTTATATAAGAAATTTGCAAGTTTAAGATATCTTGTACACGGTTGTAAAATTCGAATGCTGATTCATTTCCTTGTTTTAACTCAGTCATTTCAATGTTTAGTGTGTACATATCTCTTTTGTCCGAGTACGTGTTAAGCAGGGCATGTTTTAAATCATCCCATTTTGTGACTGTGGTGCTAGCGATATTTACTGCTGCATCACCTTTAATTTTCGAAAGAATGCTTGACATTAAAAATTCATTTTGGAAATCGTTAACGTCAACCAAATTATAAAATTTGTTAACAAGTTTTTCGCATATTTCCAAAAATCTGGATAATAGCTTACTGTCGCCGTGGAATTCAGGGATCATGTCTAAATAAATTTTCTCTAGTTTTGGTGGGGGTACTAATGGTACTTCTGATTGTGTTTGTGGTTGTGCCATTTTTAAAGGTTTTTTCTTAGTTAAATTGGGGCTAAAAGTTATATAATAAGGGAATTCTGATTCTGAGTCAGATGAGCTAGTATGATTTTTTATTGATTCTAAATCAGAATCTGAGTCTGAATGGTACTGATTACTATGTGACATGTGCAACTCACAATAGAAGAATGATGATGTCCATGGATCGTGCTGCTTCCTGCTGCTCTGTGTTCGTCAGGGCCTGGTTCTGCTTCTACGATGTTCGCTCGTGGATGCGGGTGAACCTGGATTGGCACGGGATGTCTTCTTTCTTCAGTCTTCTTCAGCCTTCCGATATTCGGTTAATCGTTTGAAAACGAACGCGGATTTCACTATTCACGGAAATCGCCCGAAAAATCCGTTACGACTGCGCCAGTTATATTTTTAAGGTTCGCGGAAGGGTTTTTAAAAAGGATTATTTATTGCAAGTCGAAAAATTATATTCGCTAATCTTTCCTTTTGTCACAAAGTTACAGTTATAATTTATTTAATTATGTTACATTTGAGTGTTTGGTATGAAATTTACATGAGACTACATCAGACTGACTAAAACTAAGTAAAATTACAAAATATATAGTTTCTCCTTTCCGGTGTCGGGTATAAACCTGGGAACTGCAACCTCAGCAATATGGGCTGTGGTAACTTATATATATATATATATATATATATATATATATATATATATATATATATATATACAGGGTGTATCAAGATAATAGAACAGTGCTATTTATTCGTGAATATAAACTGTTACACAAAAAAAGATTAACATATTTTGTAAAGCATAGAGGGGGACACATTTTGGCATAACTATTATTATTGTAGAGCCACTGGTACTTATGGTAACTTATGGATCAATGTTATATTTTTTTAAATGGCATCATATATTTTTTATTAAC
Source organism: Harpalus rufipes (assembly GCA_951394225.1). Classification (NCBI taxonomy): domain Eukaryota; kingdom Metazoa; phylum Arthropoda; class Insecta; order Coleoptera; family Carabidae; genus Harpalus; species Harpalus rufipes. The sequence continues at coordinate 21,647,664 of OX596277.1, forward strand.
TCATTAAATAGCGAATTTTCTTCTGAATTCAACAATATAATAATATCATGCCCTTACATTGCAATAAATTTCATAAAAATTAATTCAAAGTTAGTATTTTAATATTTTTAAGTAGGCTAAACAAACATTCAACTATTAAAACAAAAGAAAATTATCTGTAATTCTTGTATGTCATTGTTATATATTATATTATTTTTTCGAAATGTTCCAAATTTAGTTATTTTTTTTTTATTTCGCGTAATTACTATTTGGTCTTGCGTAATTAGGGTAACTTTCTGCAAATAAATTGCATGCTAGGAATGCATTTTGATGGGTCTTGCAACAATAAATAAAATTGCCATTATTAAATTAATTATTACAAAGGTAACGAAAATTACCTTAATTGTAATCATGGATAACAATGTATTACAAAAATAACAGATAATTTTCATTTGTTTTAATGATTAAATGTTTTCACAACCTACTTAAAAAAATTAAAATAGAAATGAAATACTAACTTCGAATAAATTTTTATCAAATTTTTCTCAATGTAAGGGTATATTATTATATCGTTGAATTCAGAAGAAAATTCTCTATTTAATTAGTTAATAAAATATATATGATGCCATTTAAAAAAATATAAAATTTACACATAAGTTGAGTACCAATGACCCCTCTATGCCTTACAAAATATTATAATCACTTTTTTGTGTTACTTTTCATATACATGAATAAAAGGCACTATTCCATTATCTTGATACACCCTCTATACAGGGTGTTAATAAAAAAACTTTACACACTTTAGCACGTGATAGTAGAGATGAAAACAAGAAAAAAATTCTAATACACTTAGGTCCAATACTCATTGGTTTTTAGAAAATTTATGTATGGAATTTGTACATAATACACAGGAATGACGGAAGGTATTGTGCTGGCCACATCAGATTTAACAACTAAGGACTCTAGGTGTTTACGATCAAGTGCGTGAGTCTCTTCGACGACGGCTGCAACTTTGTTTACAATTGATCGTAAACACCTAGAGTCCTTAGTTGTTAAATCTGATGTGGCCAGCACAATACCTTCCGTCAATCCTGTGTATTATGTACAAATTCCATACATAAATTTTCTAAAAACCAATGAGTATTGGACCTAAGTGTATTAGAATTTTTTTCTTGTTTTCATCTCTACTATCACCTGCTAAACTGTGTAAAGTTTTTTTATTAACACCCTGTATATATATATATATATATATATATATATATATATATATATATATATATATATATATATATATTATGAAAAAGTGGTTACACCCTGTTTTCTCGCTTATTATTATAGATACATATATTGCTTGTAGGACATGATTTAATTAGTGCAATATTTGTGATTGAAATGTGTATAAACTGTAATTGTAGAGCTTCCGGTATAACCGGAAGTGACATCAACTTTGTGAATTTAAATACAACCTATACTATTTTTTTATAAATTTGGATTGCATTTTTTGTCCTCTTTCCGACAATACTAAATTTATTAGTGTTAACGTTATTCATTTGTTAAAAATAATTATTTTCTTTTGCACGATTTTTATCGTTGAGATGTAATTTAGTACTTATGTGAGAGTGCTATGACAGCAATTAACAAAAGTATTTTATTACATTGGTACTGACTGTAGAAGACAAAGTGAAGATAGTATTATTAGTTGAAGGATAATAACAGAAGCGGCTGAAGAATTTAATAATGTTATGAGTGAATTAAGAAACCATACTTTAAAATGTATTAATGTAAATGTGGGACATGATGAATAAATGTTTTGTTACTTGTAAATTTCTTATTTCATATTCATTAAGTTAAAAATAAATAAATTTATTAACATAATATCATGAAAACAATTACTGTCATAGCCCTCTCACATAAGTATTAAATTACATCTCAACAATAAAAATCGTGCAAAAGAAAATAATTATTTTTAACAAATGAATAACGTTAACACTAATAAATTTAGTATTGTCGGAAAGAGGACAAAAAATGCAATCCAAATTTATAAAAAAATAGTATAGGTTGTATTTAAATTCACAAAGTTGATGTCACTTCGGGTTATACCGGAAGCTCTACAATTACAGTTTATACACATTTCTATCACAAATATTGCACTGATTAAATCATGTCCTATAAGCAATATATGTATCTATAATAATAAGCGAGAAAACAAGGTGTAACCATTTTTTCAAACACACTGTATATATATATATATATATATATATATATATATATATATATACATATATATATATATATATATATATATATATATATATATATATATATATATATATATATATATATATATGAAACTACTGTCATTACTCCAATTGTTTCTTATTCTAAAAACAATATCCATGGTATACTAGATTCAATTTTTAATTGAATATATAAATTTAGAGAAAAATGGTGAAAATCTCCGAAATTATTGGTTCTAGGCATAGGATACCCTCAATAACATATGAAGATAATACAAAAATACACACAACTGTATAATAAAATATATGCTGTTCCATTTGAAAATGACGAGTTATAGTCATTTGAAATTGAGCACATTTGATTGGCTTTATTGAACAACCTGTATAATTACATTTAAAAAAAAAAGTCAGAACATAGAGTATAATTACAGTTTACAGAAAAGAAAATTCTTAATTTTTACTATTAAAATAACTTCAGTAAGCCTTTATAAAGCAATGCGTGTAATCGGTATTTTTTAGAGAAAAAACGGAATAACTTGGGAACGCCGTGGAAAACTAAAACAAAATTTATATGTTCGTATAGGTGAATAAAATAAAAATCAAAATATATAAAAATATATAAGGTGTTCCATTTAAAAAAAGAGAAACAATTCTCGCGGAGCCGTAATGCAACACCTTGTATATGTGAAAATAATTTTGCGTTATGCTCCTTGAGTAGACGAATAAATTCTGTCGATAAACTTATGCTGTATTTCTAACGACAAGGGAGATATCGAAGACGGCGATGTCGATGACAGCCTGTATATATATATATATATATATATATATATATATATATATATATATATATATATATATATGCATTCTCTAATAATAGTATTGGTAACTCATTTAGAAGAAATTCTATATAATTATTTTGATTTAGATATTCCTCAAATAAATAGGTACCAATGGTTCGCATTCATTTCGAGTTTTCACACTTCCATTACTTTTAAATAACGCTTCATCAGAAAATAAAATTTTTGAAACAAAATTCACGTCTTGCTGTACTCGGTCAGTGGTAAAATTACAAAATTCAATTCTATTTTAAAAATTTCGCTCGTGCAGTTGTTGATTTGTTGTCGTATGATATCCATGGAAGTGATGTTTCTTCAAAACATTGTACGGAAGTCTTATTAATACCAAAATTCCCGGATATTTAACATTGACATACACGACGATTTACATAAACTGCACACATGTTCAATTCAGCTTCTTCTTTAAGAACAGGTTTGTTTCTGTATTTTTTTTTTTTTTGTAAGCTACATTGCCAGAATGAATAAATCTCTATAACAGCTTCATTAAAGTAGATCTCTACACGGTTATTATGTTATCGTTCCCGATATAACTGAATAGCTGCAATAATATTTTAATTATAGATAAATTAAGTAAGAGAAGCAAATAATAATTATTAGAAATCTGACAGCAACTAATCTAATTGTTTAAACAAGTGAATTCATGACACTTTCTGTGTTATTATTTATTAATAAAAACTTGAATAGTGTCTGTACTGATCATTTTAGGACTATAATGAATAAGAGCTCTTTTAAAGAGAAACAAAAAATATTTAAAATTTTATAAAAATATATAGATGTTCCATTAAAAAAAAAAAGTTGTGTCCGTGTCAGAATAATGATTGTCACAATAAATACTAATAATTTGACGTATAAAACGTTGCGCTTTTGTTTCTATTCCATGGCTAATACTATTAAATTGTAATTCCGTGAATTTTCAAATTTTATTTCTGCAGATATGAAGTAGCCAAAATAATATTTTTTTATTGATACGGATGTAGAATTTTTTGCTTTACAGCATCCATTTGAAATTTTTTGTCTAAAATAATTAGGCGAGCAATGCGCATAGAAAAACTGATTTCCCATGTTAAACGCCTATGTTTCACTTTCCGTGATACACCCCATATATATTAAGGTGGATCTTTATTTAGAAGTTTCAATTTGTTACATAATTATTATTATTATTATATTAGTTTTAATATATTAAAAAGCCTTCTTGTTTGTTTCTTTATAGTGCGCCCCTAAAGTGAAAATTTAAAGCTTTCAGACTATCACTAATAAATAATGAACATTAGTTTAGAGCAAGTAACGATAATTATTTTAATGTAATATTTATTTGAGAAATAAATTCAAAACATTATGTGTACAGTGCACGATGTTTACAAATTGTGTACAAGATGTCGAATGTTGCATGCAAGGCAAAAGCATTAAATGTACTTTACGCTAGCTTTTCGTATATTTTTCTACAATCAAATATTAATAACAGTATAATTGTTATATACTTTACGTCAGTAATAGGACAATTTACCCTAAAGTACTATTTTTAATTTTTAAAAAGCATAGTTTTTTTGTCGACTTTTTGTAAAATCGCGGAAAAATATAAAAATGTTACCAAAATTCTAAAAAACCATGTGTGTATATTCTAAGTGTCAATAGCTAAACCTAAGTTTTGGTTTTGACATCCGAGTAGTTTCGGATTCGGAATCGAGAACCTGTTAGTTATGAATTTAAATAAACGGGTACATAAATAATTCTAGAAGCGGAAATGAATGTAACCGGAACTAGTTCCCGTCACTTGTACAATTATATTTCAATAAATCTTTTTTATAATTTGAAAATTTTAGTAGCTGCTCTAAATGAAACAAACCAGGTTTGTATAGATATTTCAGAATGTTCTATACATGTGTTATACAGAAACAATAAATAAATAAATCATTTTGTTCTTACCTGACGTGAAAGATACTTCACTCAGCATGATCCACCTTGACGCGAAGTACAACTGTAATCTCACATATTTCCCCACCCTATGGTGCAGCTTAATCGTGACATTTCTCGCATGCTCGAGCACTAGGTCAGGCATGTAGGAGAAGTGAACGGGTTCTCCGGAGAAGAGTCTTCCTCCAACGCTGAAGAAGGCTTTGGCATGAGAAAACACTTGCACATCCTTCGAGAATAAGTTGTTGGTATGAAGATGTGCTGCGGAGAAGTTACGCACGCGGTCGAATTGGAACTCCAGTTCCAAGGGGGAGCCGGATATGGATGGGGTGTCGTTTCGCCAACCTACCCACTCATAACCTAGAAAAGAGAAAGTAATACTATTTTAATTGTGGTTCCGAAGGCTCGGGTTTGAATCCGAGGAGAGTCAACTTTTTCTTTTTTCAAATCGCACAAAAATGACTCCTACGGTGATCTTTTTACAATAGCTTTAAAAACACATAAGGTGACGCGTGGTCAGCACTCTATTTTTTTGCTTTTTTTTAAATTTTAATAGGGATGATGCCAGCTTAAAATTTATTAGAGCTAGTTAGTGCTGCCTTAGGTGTGCCTGGAGCTTGTATTGCAAATAAAATATCTTACATGGAGGGGCTGCCGTGGATGTAGACCCCCCCCCCCCCCCGAGTATAAACTTTATTAAATCTGGTAAAAATATAGCGCTAGTTATATAATTAAGGGCCAAGTCGACGGACCCGAGAGATTTCTGTCTCACACACACATGTACATACACATAGAGACATCATCATAAAAACTGTAAATTCGTATTGTAGGGACTCTAAAACGTGCTTATTCATTAAAAACTCACCATCGAGTTTTTTGACCAGACAATACCTTCCTTACCAATAGGTGACGGAAAGTAAAAATATGATCAAAAATTAAATATATTCCGAAAAACTAAACAAGTAGCATACAAACTGTATATTTTCTTAGCGGATATTAATATATTTGAGTATTACTTCGACACAACTTCTACCATACTCTGAGGTTACTTTAACTGTGAATAAAACTAAATCAAGAATTCTTTTGTTGTATTTGATTGAATGAAGTCACTACATATAAGTACTGCACTACAATTCCATATTTTTTCTGAAATTTAAGATAATTTGTCCAAAAAAAAGACATTACGTTGCGGCCATCAGGAGGAATATAAAAACAGCATATATAAATTTTATTGTAATTATTAATATTCAAACTTATCCATGTGTCCTCGGCCCCTGAACACGAATCTGTCAATTCCGTGTAAGAAAATTTATTGTTGGCGCCTGTGTGCACTCCACCCCCGTCTGCTTTCTCGGATATGCTGGTAGATTTATCCCGCCGTACGACGTTAAACTCACTTGATAAGATTTCACTATCATACACTGAAGAGTTTAAATAGGTTTCAATTAAACAAATTATGACCCCTGTGGCGCACTCTCCACGCCAGCAATGAGTGCCCGTGAGGTGACGCCTGGTAAGCGCCCGTACGGTACAAATATTCCATCATTACCGACATCTGTGTATGAAGCAGATTGGCACACCCAGCAATGGGTAATATGCCGTGATGAAATATTTATTTATTTATTTATTTATGATGAAACCGCACTCAACTGAATCAACGCAAACATCGTTCGTTATTGTTCTAAGTCCCCTGACGTTCTGGTAGAAAATTGTCAAATCCATTGGAAATAATTGTAATGTATAACGTGTGAATAAAAATTACAATTTAGTAAGATAAATTTCGCAATGGATAAGGATTACGCGCGCGCTATCGTCTTTCCGCAATTTTTCATCCATACCTTTAGCGCGTAAAACATATTAGTATATAGAACACTGTTAGACATAGGCGAAGCTAGAAAAGATTGTTAGGGGATGCCAGATATAAAAAGAGTTATTTAAGTTATATGTAATGTAAGGACATCTTTACATTCCAGCAAGTTGTAATATGCCGAGGCGGGAAGCCGAGGCCCAGTAACTTTCAAGGATGTTAAGATAGATGTATGTTCATACTGTTTTGCTTATTATATTTTTCGCGCTACTATGAATTAATTTGTATAATCTTTCGCATAAAATAAAAAAAAGTTCAACCACCCTATTGAAGTGTATGTAACAAGGTATTATTACATTACTAATATACTAGCCTTTATACACCGTTAATCAATCAAGCATCATAATGCGTACGTCAACGACAAAAAGAAAAAACCGTCAAATACATCTTGTACCGCACATCCATTTTAAAAATAAGTAGGTCATTACTAACAAACAGCTGAAAGTGGTACCATCATCACTTGTGCTGTACCATTACTTTTACACAAATATTCTGTGTTCTATAGATATTTCTAGCTGCATCTTGTATGAAAAACTTGTACCTTTTGATAAATAGGGATATGGCCATATTGCTGTACATGGCTATATTGCCTGCAGATACCTTATTAGTACGTGTTTAACTAGTTGTATTGTTCCATTTCATTTACATTTTTATCTACGACAGTGCGCTAATATGAAATTAGTACACCAATTTGAATGTCATTATGAAACTCATAACGACACTCCGTGCCATTAAATCACTCATACGTATTAATAATTTAGGCTACGAATGAACATTCAATGTTTCTCATTATGATCTAACATCACACGCGTTTCATTATGAACGCTATATCAAACTTGTATCTTTAGTATTTATTATGTAGCTCGGAAACTTTCTTTTTTAATCTGATGTTTTTGATTAATTCGATAGTTTTAAGAGATTTATCAAATGCTTGTATTTTTAGTTCAGAGTCCGAGATTTTATTGCTGCGTTTCATTATGAACGCTATATCAAACTTGTATCTTTAGTATTTATTATGTAGCTCGGAAACTTTCTTTTTTAATCTGATGTTTTTGATTAATTCGATAGTTTTAAGAGATTTATCAAATGCTTGTAATTTTAGTTCAGAGTCCGAGATTTTATTGCTGCTAAATTTGACAGTGGTCATTTACTCAAAATATCTGTTGTAAATCAAATGAATTAGCTCGGATTGATTGTAAGGTAGAAGTGGAGGATCATTTTCATCGTCGAGTAAGACAGACATGTCGGTGGCGTTACGACAAGAACAGCGCCACAGATACGCACCAGATTTGCATAGACTGCACTGCTCGCTACTCATTTTTATGCAAAGTGGATGAAAAGTTTTTAAACATTTCGCGCAATTTACGCTAGGATTTTTTGAATCTACCGCGCGTGAGCATTTCTTACACTGCACTGGGCACTGCCATTATTGACCTTGCTAAATAGAACCTTCCATAAACGCACCGTTGATACTTGTCTCGTAAAGACGACATTCTTACTCTATTTAAACAAAAATTGATTAAACACTTGTAACCACTGCTGTTAACTATTGAATTTAGATTTTAAAAATTATTTTAGTAAGAATCTACACAATAATATAAATTTCACTTATTTTAAAACACTAAAATCAAGTAAAAAAAAACAACAATATGAGGAGTACTGTGAGCTCGACACATTCGATTCAGCTACCTATACTTCAATGATTAATAGGTATTGATTTTAAGATTTGAAGTCAAGCCTTTAAACCAATTCCACTCAAACAGCATTATTTGTTTTAAGTAGAGTGTTTACATATGTATATAAAAATAAAATCCTAAGTTTAGTGTTTCCGTAAGGGATCTACAATTTATAGAATATACTAAATCTGAACCACTTCTACATAGAGGGATATGTGGTAAATAATTTGTAATATATTTCTAACCACTTATATTCAACGATATGTTTGGTTTACAGTTACCGGATTACAGATTTAAATTCATGTTGTTGTAATAAATTTCACTCGTACAACATATTTTGTTATAAGGTGTGTGAATAAAGGCCCATCCACAGAGTATAACATATTGTAATACATGTTACATAACGAAGTTTTTTTAACATTGTCATAGAACTTTCGGATGTCCACATCTGCTTATAACTTCTACAGTTAACATGAAGATGTCGTGTGTAAACTTAATTCAAATAAAATTGCCCTTTGGAATATTGCACTAAGCGTCATGTTTGCGTTGGCGATTCTTGAAATCTTTGATTTTCGTGTCTCACAACACATCTTCACTACATTTCATTACGTACACGTAGGTACAACTACACACACTCGAACAGTTCAATTGAACTTTATAAAAATCTTATTATACTTTGTTTTTGAATGTGGACGTGTTATAAAAGGTCTATTTCATAACATTCTTTGTTCTTTACCGCTCCCAAAACGATAACATATAACATTATTATAAATACATAATTTTGCTATATTTTGTTGAAATTTCTGTAATATGTTACAAACATGGTTATATTACCGTGTTATCAAGTGTGGAAGGGTTTTAATAGGCTACAAATTATGTAAATAACTGTGCCATATTTTTTTATTTATGATACAAGTACGTAAGGCTAGACTTTAGGTACGAATGTATCATAATTAAAACACGAACGTAGCGAGTGTTTTAAAATTCCTGAGTGACTAAAGATACTTTACGTGTGTATCACACAATATTTCATCAACGATAGAATCTAATAACCCAATAAATATTAAAAGAATAATTTTATTTATGAAATAGGATCATGATATTAAATGAGAAGTTTGCCATGATAACAAAAAAATTCACCATGGTTATGCAAATTTAACGTATTAAAAAAAATTATTAACTCTTTACTCGGCAACTTGCACCTAATGAAACCTTGTTACTAAGCAACCATTTTACAAACTTAAAACTCACAACTAAATATCAATTTTACCTATTCTCGTAGATAAAATGTATTTAAAATCTCTCTAACATTTAAGACAGCGTCATTTTATATAATAATAGCTATCAGAGAAGAGAAATAAACTTCGCATATTAATAAATTTAGTTTGGTGCGGAACATATAGCATGTTTTGTTATAAGCAGTGTTTAGTCCTCTTTGTTGGGTGTTACATACTTTCACTAGTGTTTAGATTGAATGAATGGCGTGGATTAGCAATTTGGGTAGAAGTTGGCGAACAAGAGGCTGGAACAACGGCAGCTTACACCTAGTTTGAAAGTTAAATGTCATACGAGTAACTCGTATCATGTACACTCGGCTGCGGCCTCCACTTCCGCTTCCGCTGAAGTCATCAGGTCGCGATGCGAACAAGATGGAGACAAAACACTCACATAAACCCCAACCAATGAAAATAACAGTCGTCCCAGGCTGCCCGCGCCGCAATATAAATGTAAATGAAGAACAACGGAACCGACTGCAGGAGCGGATGTGGCTGCACACCTTTCCAGAGAAAATTGTCTTGTCCTTGGTCACACAACGTCACCAGAAACGTTATTTTAATACAAAATGAATAAATAATGCCGGAGAAGCGATATTTCGCAGACCAGGCAAAACGCAACTATAAAACCTGCACGAATAATAACAGGATTGATAGCTGACACTGCCAGTCTCCCTTAGAGGCTTTCTGTAATAACAACAACATCCTGCATTCAAATTTTGCAAAGGTTGCACTTCTCAGCAGAATTTTAAATCAGGTTTATTTTTATTTGACTTTTCCAATACCCACATATTTTATTAAACATAACAAACTTATGTTGGAGTAACGATAATCGACTGGAAGTTGGATGAGGGAAGAAAAAATAGTCGGAATACAGTCTAAGATGTTTAATTTTGATTTTAAACCAACGTTTCGATCATACAATGATCATCTTCAGGGTTACTACAAATAATAAATTACAGGATAAAGAAGAACATGGTACAAACAAAAAACTATCAATAAATTATAATTATACTTACAATCAAGTCAGAAATTAAAAAGTTTTAGTAATAAAACGTTAACAAACATGGATAAATATTTTATGTGAAAAACACAACGTTAAAAAATAATAATTATAACGGAACAGAGGTGAAATACAATTTTAGAAAACAATTTTATGAAACTGCAGAAAATTTCGGAATTGTACTTAACTTAAGCTATGGGAAAGACGTCACAACCAATCACGAAGCAACACATAACTGGTAAGCTACGTTTTAAGTCAAAACTTTTTTAAAAAATACAATGTGTTGCTTCGTGATTGGTTGTGACGTCTTTTCCCATAGCTTAAGTTAAGTACAATTCCGAAATTTTCTGCAGTTTCATAAAATTGTTTTCTAAAATTGTATTTCACTTCTGTTCCGTTATAATTATTATTTTTTAACGTTGTGTTTTTCACATAAAATATTTATCCATGTTTGTTAATGTTTTATTACTAAAACTTTTTAATTTCTGACTTGATTGTAAGTATAATTATAATTTATTGATAGTTTTTTGTTTGTACCATGTTCTTCTTTATCGTGTAATTTATTATTTGTAGTAACCCTGAAGATGATCATTGTATAATCGAAACGTTGGTTTAAATTCAAAATTAAACATCTTAGACTGTATTCCGACTATTTTTTCTTCCCTCATAACAAACTTATATTTTTATCAAATTCAGTCACCCATCTCAATTATGCCTTTACTTTTGTAAGATTAAAAAATATATATTTGTTTTGTATCTTTAACAAAAACTTAATTTTCTATTTTCACCTTGTGTATGAAACTAACTAATGATATAATGAGAACAATCACTTATTTTAACTATGTTCTTATTTTCACACAAAATATCATTTCGTAGCGCAGATGCTTTAAAACCAGTCGTCTTAGTGCATAAATTTTAATACAGTGTATTGAGAAACTACGAGCTTTAATATACAGGGTGTATCAGGACTAGTGTAAAAAAAATTAATAGCATATTCCTGACATCATGTTGAGTAAAAAATGTTATATGAACATAGGTCCTATTCCTTTTGGATACCAAAATATAAGAGATCAATGTTTTACAAGTAGCAGCAATTTTATTAAAAAAATTAATCAAGATACATTTAAAACATAGTAACAAACAAAGGAAACATTAAATATATTCATTTGACTGATGGCATGTGGATTATCAAGAGATCATATGTGGCTGTTATGAAAATTATTTATTCCATCTCTTGTAAACTGTGCCTTATCGAACCACAATACCTTTGAGTTAAAATGTGGATCATTGGCATTTTGGTTTAATAACCAGCGACAAAACTCTAAATGTGGACCATAATCTGCAGGTTCGAGTCTTTGCACGTGTTTACAATAACAATAACTCACGTAAACAAAATCTGATGTGGCCAGCACATAACCTCTCGCCGTATATTTTACCTGGCTGTATGCATAAAGCAAAGAATATTTTTATAAATACAAATAATATATTCATATAAATCTATGACGTATAAACTTCTTTATTATTCAATAATAGCATGTCTCGACATAAAGATATTTTACCATAAATTAAATTACAATAAATTACAAAGTAGAGTTTACCATATATAAATATTAGGCTGGTAACTGCAATTTTCAATTCGAACAACGTTGTTTACTTTCTCTTCATATTCTTCTAGTAAAAACATTAATTTTGGGCGGTCTAAAATGTATATATGGATTGTGCATCTATTCTTACATATCTTCTTTTACATTTTATTTTTTCATACATGTTATATCTAAATAACACTAATTCCCTTTAATAAAGTGACGGATAGATTGCACTCCGATTATTCTTATATCGATGTGTAATTTTGTCAATATTTACAACTTACTTGAGAAGAATTTGATAGCTTTTTCGCAATTCAAAGTTACTCTAGTCTATAGTACTGGTGTACATTGTCCCATAATGTTTGAAACAAATTTAAGTCCTTCAACCTAGACTTGTCATCTCCATAATAGTCACAGATCAAGAACTAAGGGATTCTCCAAGTACATTTTTCTTTCATTACTCATTATTTCTGACATTGACATTTATCTGTCAGTTACAAATAATTTAAATTATCAACTATTTTTCATGGCATTCTTTCGGCTGTCAAATTTATTACAACAGATTATTTTATATATTATACTTCTTTTATCTCTAAATCTATGGAATATATAATAAAATATTTAAATATATCAGATAGAGAATTTATTTTTCTTTAATATTACCACGAAAAATTTTCAAAAAATAATATTTAGAAGATTTTTTTTCAAGAATCTTCTACTTCCGGTTGTCCAATTATTACCAAAACCTTTTCAGATCTTCCCATGAATGTCCGATTGGGAAATACGTTGTTAAACAAATTTTAAGTCTTATAGTTTTTGAGTAACCGTCCTTCCAACATCCCACACACACACACACATCCACACACACACACACACACACACACACACACACACACACACACACACACACACACACAGACATCATCGTAAAAATGTTAAAATCGGATTGTAGGGACCTTAAAACGTGCTTATTCAATAAAATCTGGATATGCGATTTTTAGCATGAATGCAATACCTCTCTTAGCGAGAGGTAAAAATCAATTTTAGATTAATTTTGCATTGTTTTCCATTGTTTATTACATTGGATTGAAGGTATCTTGATTAGAGAAATTTAAAAATTGCTTCTATTTATAAAATTTTGACTCTTGTATTTTGGTAACCAAAAGGAATAAGACCTATGTTCATATAACATTTTTTACTCAAAATGATGTCAGGAATATGCTATTAATTTTTTTTACACTAGTCCTGATACATCCTGTATAGTAAGTAAATTTTAAATTAAAAATATTTTTATAGTGCCAAAATATTTCTATTGAATATTTAAACATTTATTTCATAATTTAAATGTTAAGATAAAATATTAAAAATATGGAGGGAATAAATGATAGTATAGGGTAAATATTTGGTAAAAATATATGGCAATCAAAATACCTTGGGCAAATTTAATTTAGTTTTATATGTAAAAAAAATATTGTATAATCTTTTACCTCTCGCTAAGAGAGGTATTGGATTCATCCTAAAAATCGCATATCCAGATTTTATTGAATAAGCATGGTTTAAGGTCATAGAATCTGATTTTAACATTTTGACAGTGATGTGTGTGTGTGTGAGGTTGTTGGAGACACGATTTATCAAATTCTATAAGACTAAAGACCTTTTGACATTAATGGAGAGAGTTGAATAGGTTTTGGTACCAATTGGAAAACCGGAAGTAGTAGTATCTTAAAAAAAAAATCTAAATATTATTTTTTTGAATTTTTTTATTATTAGTATTAAAAAAACGTAAAATTCTGTATACGATACATTTTAAAATTTTATTATTTCTTCTATATATTGAAATAAAAAAGTAATAAATAAAATAATCCGTTGTAATAAATTTCAGAGCCTAAACAACTCTATAGTAACCTTCAGATGTTTGTAAATGACAGAAAAATGTCATTGTCAAAAACCGACAGTAGTTCATAATCCTATTTGGGCGGTATTGGCAGCTCAATTCTAAAACTTGGCCTTAAGTCTATTTGAACTTAACACATGCCAGTGGATAAGAACCGATTCAGAATTTGGCATAGTACGAATATGGTTTTATATAGATTTTAACTGATAATAAGTCTTAGATATTCTTTCTTGGCAACATAGTAGTAAAACGTCAAATTACGCTTTTACGTTAAATGAAGAAGTTTAACTGATATTATTGAAAATTTTACTGAGATATCGGTAAGTTTACTATTTCTTGTTGTATAACAATAATAACAATTAAATATTTAAAATTATAGCTATATACATATACCCATGTGAAATCCCGTCAAGAAATTAGAAGAAATTCAAATATTTAGAAGTATAAAATAAATTTTAAATTCTAAAAATAATCTGAACATAAAGAAAAGACATGAGAAATTTATAGGGCGCGAGCAGTCATGTCACTTTGTTGAACTTGACAAGCAAATATGGGGGCCCAAGTTAGAATGACAGCTAGTAATTATGTACATATATGTCAAATGTCAATTTTCTATGCAAAATTTCATGATATTCCAATTCCATGTGGTTTATTTTCCTCGACAAGTAAATTCCATAATCTTGGTGACAAATTAACCACGTGAAAAATTATGACATTTGACATTTATGTAAATAATTACTAACTGTCATTTTGACAAGGGCCTCCATTTGTGCTTGTCTAGGCCAAGTATGACAAAACTAACTACGTGAATTTAGAAAATCTTGAAATTTTAATGAAAAATTCTGACATTTGACATCTATGTACATAATTATTAATTATCATTCTGACACGGGCTCCCATATCAGCTTGTTAGGGCCAACAATGTCACATGACTTCTCGCTCCCTATACTTATGTAACCAAAAACGGAAATGGCGAGAGGTATTGTGCTGGACACAATTTTTTTTTTTAGGTAAACGAAGATATTAGTGAGGACACTTGATAACATCAATATGGCCGAATGTTACGCCACAATTTATATCCTAAAATAATTATTTTAGGAGTTGTACCTACTTAATATGCCACTAGAGAAAGAGTATTCGAATAAAATAGCAGTTGTTCTGTATTTTATTTCTTTATTTATCATCGTAGTATAATTAAGAAATGCACCGACTAAGATTATTATATCAATAACATGTCTAATTATTGACTGCATTACCTGCTATTACAATATTAAATTGACGAAGCGACCAATTAGAGCATGGTATTCCCAGTCGGTTTCCCATTCTAGTGTTAACCATGTTCAATCAAACAGACTCTATAAATCACATACTAAGTCAATGTATAGAGTACGACACATGCAAAGGGCCATCCACACTGTATAACATGTTGCACTACATGTTTATACAACGAAGTTTTTTTAACATTGCTACACAACTTTCGGACGTCCACAACTGATTATAACTTCTATAGTTAACATAAAGATTTAATTATTTCAAATAAAAGTGGAAAAATAATTTAAAAAACGCAGAAAGAAAAGGTTTTTGGTACATCCAACATTGCACTCTGGAATATCACATCAAGCATCATATTTGTGTTGGCGACACTTGAAACTTATGTTTTTTTGTGACATACAACACCTCATTTCCTTTAAATAAATCTATAAGTCGAATAGTATATTATACATACGTAGTATAACCAAAAAAACTGTACAACCACACATAAACACACACACACATGCACACACATACACATATATATGAGATATTAAGTTGAAATTTTGTAAACTATTGGAGGATAGAATTTCTAGGATTGTTCATATCCCAGATAATGGTTACTAAGTAACAGTTCAGATACTATAGTGGTAGCGCGTGCGGTTTGTAATAAATACAAATCGGAAAGGCTTGGGTTCGAAGCCAGTCACAGCAAAATTATTTTTACCTCTCGCTAAGAGAGGTATTGCATTCATGCTAAAAATCACATATCCATATTTTATTGAATAAGCACGTTTTAAGGTCCCTACAATCCGATTTTCACATTTTTACGATGATGTCTGTGTGTGTGTGTGTGTGGATGTATGTGTGTGTGTATGTATTTAGGATGTTGGAAGGACGATTACTCAAAAACTATAAGACTTAAAAATTGTTTAATTACGTATTTTCCAATCGGACATTCATGGGAAGATCTGAAAAGGTTTTGGTAACAATTGGACAACCGGAAGTACAAGATTCTTGAAAAAAAATCTTCTAAATAATATTTTTTGAAAATTTTTCTTGGTAATATTAAAGAAAATTAAATTCTTTATCTGATACATTTAAATATTTTATTATATATTCTATGGATTTAGAGATAAAAGAAATATAATAAATAAAATAACGTTATAATAAATTTTACAGCCGAAAGGATGCCATGGAAAATAGTTGACCAGTTGAACTGTTTGTAACTGACAGATAAATGCCAGTGTCAGAAATTCATAGATATTACTAAAGAGTTTTTCTGGGAAGTACATATACATTATATTATTTCTTAATGTATTAGTAGTTAAATATTTAAGATTATAGGTCTATTACATATATCCTTCAAAAATTCAGTCAATCCTGACAATGAACTGGAAACATTTCGAAAAATTAGAAGAGGACAAAATTTCTTCATATAATGAATTTAAAATTAAACAATCTAAATATAAGGAATAGATATATGTATGTAAGTACAATTTTTGGTGTAGAATGTAGGTATACAAGAAATGTTAAATACAATAGGGCGCCTTGACAAGCAGATATGGGGACTCATGTCAGAATGATAGCTAGTAATTATGTATATAGATGTATCATAATTTCTCATTCTAAATTTAGTGATTTTCCAATTCCATATGGTTTATTTTCCTCGACAAGTAAATTCCACACTCCTGGTGACAAATTAACTACGTGTATTTAGAAAATCTTGAAATTCTGAATGAAACATACTGACTAATTATCATTCTGAAACGGGCCCCCACATCTGCTTGTCAAGGCCAACAATGTAACATGACTGTTCGCGCCCTATACTTATGTAACCAAAAAAGGAAGTGGCGAGAGGTATTGTGCTGGCCACAACAGATTTTTTTAATTTAAAATTGCATTATGAACGTCAAATTTCAATTCTTAGTTATTAATAGAATCTGAGATCTAACACTTATACTTTTTCATTGTTATAAACAATATATGTATAGGTATATATATCATCACGGATCACGGCATATTACCCATAGCTGGGTGTGCCAATGTGCTTTGTACACAGATATCGGTAATGATGAAATATTTGTACGTGTGAGCGCTTACCAGGCGTCACCTCACGGACACTCATTGATGGCGTGGAGAGTGCACCACAGGGGTCAATTTTGTTCCATTAAAATTATATATATATATATATATATATATATATATATATATATATATATATATATACCGTGTATCCCAAACAAACCTTGACATAGGCGCTTAACATGGGAAAACAGTTTTTTGTAAATAAAAAGTGTCCGGCAGAAAATTAAGCCATGCTATTTAATATGATAATAGTACATTACCTCCTGGATGTTATTTAATACTTATTGTTTTATTATCATTGCATAAATCAAAGAAAATTATAAATAACTGTCAATAAATATTTGTTTCAATATTTTATTATGTAATATAAAAATGTATACAACTGTCATTGTAGCTGTGTGGTTAGCATGTCTGCCTGTGGAATGAAACAATTTTTGAAGGTTGGAGTTCAAATCTCCATCAAGCTAAACTTTTAATTTTTATTTTATTTGTGTATGTTAAACGCCTATGTCAAGGTTTGCTTTGGACATACGGTATATATGATTTCTCTATTATTAAAGATACAATAAAATACTATAAGAAAATCTTATAGAAGACCAATGGGGACATCCGAATAGAGCAGATAATATTTTTTTAAACTAGTGGTTCCCAAGTTACAACACAAAATGTTATATTTTTTCAGTTTTTTTCAAATTGTTCGGAATTTTATTTTTTTGTCAGCGGAATCTGAATGAGCCCTCAAAACTCCACAGCATTGCCAATTAAACAAACTTGTAGCTCTTATAGTTTCCAAAATCTCAATAATATACCACTTAATTTGGGATATCCTGTATATACAGGGTGCAACAACATTTCTTAATAACTTTGTCTTAAAAACCTTCTAGGTATTGAGTTAAAAAATTTCAAAGTTTTGTCACAAATTTCATTGCCAGCCTATGGTTGAATGAAATAAATAAATGCATTTCGGAAAAGTAGAGCGCGTTGTATAACGTCAAAATTCAAAATGGAACTATTCTGCGCGTGCGTCTACAAACAGTGTTCTTTGTGGTTGTGAATATGACTTGTGACGAGCGTTATGCGCCCTGAGTTGCGACTAAAGACAGTGATTAGATAACGTTGAATAAATTGACAGATATACCAGGAGATGAAACTATACAGAAATCGGAGCAAATAAAAGATAGAATAGAATACCTCGGTAACATAAAAATCATACGTCAAATTTTTCTGTTAAAACAGGTTGGACAATCCAAAATTGGTAGAATATTTATAGGATGTAGTCGACCAAAAACAACTCTGCATTGACGGAACAAGAAAACGCATAAAGATAATTAAAAGTGAAGCAGTCATAAATGAAATCACAATAAATGTTCAAAATAGCCACCGTCATTGTCAATGAAGGCGACGACGAAATGAATCCTCTACTGTTTCCAGCATCTGCCTGTTGTATCCTTGTAGCTGCATTTTCAAGGATGTAACTGTTGTTCTTTCAATATCCTCCAAATTGTCATATGTGGCACTTTGTGTTGTAGTGCTAGTGCTAGACCGTGGGCATGTTCTACCACGACCTTGAGCACCAAGCTTAAAAGACCCATGATCTCGGAGATGCTGAACAACATGTACAAAGATACGAATATTTGGAAGATGACGATTCAGAAAACGGACAGCGTTTCCCTCAGCTTCACCATAGGCCAGCACAATGTCTGTATACTCGCTATCCGTAAAGGCATATAATTTTACTGATTATAGCTTTTATAATAATTATTAGTCGATTTATTTGTCAAAATTTATTTTAAAAAATTGACCTCATATTTGTCAAAAAAAAATTTTCTTTGTTATTGCCACTGGATCAAATTATTATGAAAATACCTAAACGATTCGTTAATTTATGGGGGGGGGGTAAAATGCTAAAAAATGAGGTTTGGAAAAAGTATTTAAGAAATATTGTTGCTTTCGACGAGTTCTATCACTGGTTAAATTTAATGTACTTATTTCTCTTACACGCTCTATATTGTTATTATACTTCCGTATAAATGTTTTGTCTGTAATTGAAAGTATGTTTCATAATTAACCCTCGGAGTACTAAAAGTGGGTCAATCGTGACCCAAAATGTACATTTTTTACTGTATTCCTTACAATATTTTTCTTACGTTCCTGATTTTTCTCAAGTTCTCCTATTATGTTATCTTCTATTATTTTTGATATTATTTGTATGAATATGAATTTTATTTCTCCTGATATTTCGTAAAATGCTTGTTGGATCACGTTAGACCCGTTTTCGGAATTAGTGTAACTGTCGAATACACGTTGTTTATTTGACGCATCAAATCGTTTGCTGTATTTGTAATTTACTTTCAGTCTTATTATTGACTTTTGAGAATCTACAAGTAAATTTTTTGTCAAAATGTGGAGCAAACGGAGACCTCTGACTGAATCTGAGTTATTCAAATATGCAATGGTCGGTCTGATGAGGAAGAAGAGGCTGTCGTAAAGCAAAGGGAATAAGTAATAAGTACACGAAAGCAAATAGAAGTACCAAAATCAAAAACAAAAAGAGGCTGTTGTTTTTCATGTCGCGGCAATGACAATAAATACTAAATGTGACTATTGTAAAAGGTTTGTTTGCAATTTGCACTCAGACCGTAAAGAAATTATTGAAACTATATGTAAATATTGTAAAAAAGATGAAGATGGTGAACCATCCTAAAAAAACATATTTAGTTTCAACAAAGCAATTATTATTATATTTTATGTTTTGTAAAAATATGTTTGTATTACACATATATTGTGAATATTTACCTAGAAAAAAAATATATTTTTTTATTTTCTTTTTTCTTATTTGTATCATTATAAACAAAAAAAAATGAATGAAAAATAAATAGTTTATGCTGTTATTTTATTCAAATTAACCACAAAAGCAAAAAATATTCAAAAAAATAATTTACACTGCATGGGTCACTGCTGACCCGTTTCCGGAAACAAATTTATCAAATTATTTCCGGACTCCTAGGGTTAATCAGTTTTATATAAAAATTATTTAGTACCAAACTGTTGATATGTAGTAGTTTATATACTCGTATATATATATAGGTTGGCCCATTGGTCTGTATTTTTTTCTCGATTATTTAAATATCACCTACCTTTTTTTCAATGTTTATTTTACAATAAAATGACCACATTTCTGCAGTATAAGTTTTTCACTGGGTGCTCCATTTTCGCGCAATGATATGCAACTTTTTTTTTAAAGGAACATTACATTTTTACAAAATTTTAAATATTTTTTGTTTCTCTTAAAACAGCTCTTATTCATTGTAATCCTAAAATGACACCTTGAATGACACTATTCGTGTTTTTATTAATGAATAATCACACAGAAAGTATGCCATGAATTCCCTTGTTTAAACAATTAGATTAGTTGCTGTCAGATTTCTAATAATTATTATTGGCTTCTCTTACTTAATTTATCTATAATTAATTTAGTTTGTTTATGTAAAAATGAATATACGAAGAAATATTAATTCAGTTATATCCAGAACATTAGAAACAACGGTAGAACCTGAATGTGTGTGCAACAGTGCAACACACAAGGTCCTGCAATATCGCCTTTAGAAACCACGGCTTTTAAAGGATTGTCGATATGCAAGACATGTCCCAGTATCCACTGTGACAAGATAATTGGCAAACATATGATCTACGAAACAGAAATCTGGATCCCTTACCTTTGCCATATCCAGTAGTGTCAAGTCTGAAGTTATCCACTCCTTTTTGTCCATCTACCAGCTGCCCTAGCCCTTGTGTAAGCATCCCGTTGTCTTCCCTCCCGTCGTAGGTTCTGTCCGAGAGGTCCAGCTCTGGTCCACGACGCACCCCTTGAGGGACGGTGTAGCTCAGCAGCCCCTCTGCAACAAGCATTAACAGATTACTCCCAGCACCTGGGACAACGACGCATTGTGCAGATTAATCAAAGCTAGAAATTATGAGGGATGATATTAAAAATGATAGTAATAAAGAAGGGAGGAAATAGATAATACTGTAATTAGTATAAATAAAAAAATAAGAGGTATACCAATTTCCATTGGTTATAATTACTGTCAGAAATTAAGGGCAGAAAGAAATAATTATTATTGGCTTTTAGAGTGAAAGATCCTAGATTCTAATCCTGTACACAATAATAATTATTATTCATAGGCCCGGTTTTTCCATCTCTGGATAACGTGTTAATTAATTTAATTGCCAGATACAATGAAAATATCGAATCGATATTAAAGCGTAAATTGACAAAATTATACACACTTCAATTGTATGACGCGATATTTTTCTTTTATCTGACAGATAAGTTAACAGGCACTTTATCAAGAGCTGGAAAAACTGGGCCATGAAAAATATTATTTCATCAGTTCGGAATAATCTCGTAAATAATGTAAGCATTTTAAAAAGATAAAATAATTCTATATCAGGCCAGTTTCATCAGGAAGACTGGCAAAGGGCCTAGAGCTTACGGACCTTTTAGGGCCTACGAGCTTTTTGGTACTTGCAATATTTCAGTAAAAAATGAAGAGCTAAAATAATAAAATACATCAAAATTAAAATAGAAATAAATAATTCAAGTTGACAACTACACGCCTCACTGATACAATTACAGACAGTCATATACTCATAGTAAGTAAATAGTAAAATACTTCCAGTTAAATATTGTTGAATGTATAGAACATCAGCAACGATACTCGAGGAAAGGGAAGGATATTGGTCGTATTTTCTCCTTTTTGACATTTCTAAAACAAGATAATTAAATAAAGCCTTCGGATACAGGATCCATAGAAATAGAAGTACGTAGGGCCTAAGAAAATCTTAAATCGACTCTACATAGTATAAAATAAAGTCCTACCTAGGCGTCAATCTGTCTGTATTGATGCTAATTTCGAGAAACACACTGGATGGATTTTGATGCAGTTTTTATATTTTTTTTATCATCCATCGAAGAAGGTTCAGGTGTATGTTACATTAAACTACGAAAAAAGGAAGACGTGCAGTGGTGAAATTAGTGAAACAAGTCTAAGAAATAACGGCAGTGCGCGTGCTTTCCTGGCTAAGCTGACTAAACCGTTAAGCAATGTACAGGAGAATTATTGAGTATAAAAAGTTATATGAAAAAGTCCGCAGCAGCTCAAACCTATTTTTAAACGAGAGGCCACAATAAGCGTTCCTATGTTACAGTTTGCAGCAAAAAAATGTTAACTTAAGAATCAGTTTTTAAAATAATCATTTAATCTTTATCAAAATAAATTAATTGTTTAGAATTTAGTTTAATGTAATAAAACATGGCTAACATACGAACACATGAACATATGAGGCTCGATTTAAAATTATTTAATATTACGTATTTAATGGCCACTTTTTCAAAAAAAAATCTTTTTTATAATGTTTTGAAATAAATTCTATTTAGTTTGTTCTAAAATCTTTAAACAAATACCATATTGAAATTTTATTTAATAAAATAAATCGTAGAATGTTTCATGTTTATCTATTTTAATATTTCATCCAGCTGACCAGAAAAAAATATATTTATAATTTGACTTACGAATCGAAACTGTGGGCTATGCCTGTCCTGTACAACATGTAACTTGCATTTACAGCCTATGAGATATCGTCGTTTTATTGAAAGCGCGTACATAACGCAGTCAGTCGAACGACTAATGTCAGACGCTCGTTCGTATTTTGTGCAAGTACTGCAGATGTCTTTTTAGATAATGTAAAACCGTCTTATCCTCTAGCTGTGAATTTCATGGTAAAATTATCAAAAAAATTCACGTAATTATGCGATAATAGTTAAAGATTTAATTAGTACCACATCTATATCTGTACTAGCTGAAAGTTGATTTTATCGTGCTTTATCAACATTCGTAAGAACGGGAATTTACTTAATAACGAATCAGAAAAAATCTACTATTTTGTATTTCTGGGTATTTGTATCGTAAAAGGATTTGAACATAGCCTCACAAATTTAACATGGCCAAATTAGAAACGATCTACAAATGTATAGCTATTATTTTACTAATGATAATGATGAGTTAAGGAATATACTTAAATAATTCTACAAAATTATAACCAATATCCATATCTTCTATAACTCTATGTATGTCCTTGTAAATTACATTTATGCAGGGATTGGGATCAGGATGCTTTTAAAACAAAATAGAGTTATTTAAAATAAAACAATAATTATTATAACTAAATATAATGAAAAAGGAAAATTAAATTAATTATTCCATGCAACTTCACCCTACTCTCTTGCGAGAGGAGGCGCTTATCTTGCAGTTTTGATAAGGACCTGCCAGGGTCGTCTCGTACGATTCTTATATTTATGGCAATAAAAGATTTTTTTTCAATTTTGATTTATATTAGCACAAATTACTTTGTTTACAAAGTCTTGCAAATACTATTGACAAGATTCTAGATTTGGAACGTTTTGGTTTTGATATTGATTTGTCTTGTATGGTCTTATGTAAGAATTGGTCTCGATTTTGTCAAGATCAAGACCAATACCAAAACTAGTTTAGGAATTGGTCATTTTTTTTTTAAGTTATGCTATATTTGACTTTTCGCCTGCTTACAATCATGATGTTTTTACTCCCTTTATACAGGGTGTCCCTTATCTTCGAGCAAAAACTTTAAGGGCATATAGTACTGACCAAAATGAATAAAAAAGCTTCATCAACATAGGAATGATCTTCAACTGTTTCCGAGAAAAGCGAAAAATCTAAGAAAAACTGACAAAGATAGCGATCGAATAAAATTTTGTCTATGTCAGTAAAAAGACTATAAAAAACAATAAAATTTTATATGAAACATTTTTCTCAATTTCTTATAGTTACGTAGTTATATGAAAATTAAATATTGACCAAGGTTGCCACAACATTTCACTTTTGATTTTTATAAAATAACAAAAGGCCATCTAAGATTACCTCTCAAAGGTAAACAAAAATTCTCAATTAATCAAAATCGTAATTCTTATAGTTTTCGAGATAGCAAAGGTAAATCTCGTAAAAACTCATTTTTCACTGCGTTATATCTGGGAAACTATTAAAGATCGGACACATTTTGACTGAGCTTTTTTTACTCATTTTGATCAGTATTATATGCCCTTAAAGTTTGTGCACCAAGTTAAGGGACACCCTGTATATAAATATTTCTGAATGTGAAATTTAATATATCATCTTTTATTAATTTTTTGTATTTAATGCATAGGTAAACATTTTCTTGGAGAACTATGAACAAAATAAGGTTTAAAAACATTCACGTGTAATAGCATCGTATGTATAGGAATAATGCTGTCTTAACTTCAGTTTGTTAATTATTTCAAAAGACACAATTTTATAATACCAGCAAACTTTAAACATTTGATTAAAAGAATATCGACGGATGATGGATAAATTGAAGGAAATAAAATATACTCCTTGTTGCAAACGTTTCGGATTTTTATTAATCCATCCTCAGTGCTACAGAGGAAAGGAAGAATAAATTGTTACAAAGTAAAATACAGCAAAAGCCCAGCAATAATTACACATTACTAAATAAATAATGCTTACCAACAGAAGATTGTTACAATAAATTTTTAAGTTTTTTAAATACATGAAGTGATACATGTATTTAAAAAACTTAAAAATTTATTGTAACAATCTTCTGTTGGTAAGCATTATTTATTTAGTAATGTATAATTATTGCTGGGCTTTTGCTGTATTTTACTTTGTAACAATTTATGCTTCCTTTCCTCTGTAGCACTGAGGATGGATTAATAAAAATCAGAAACGTTTGCAACAAGGAGTATATTTTATTTCCTTCAATTTATCCATCATCCGTCGATATTCTTTTAATTATTACACATTTGGATACGAACTATACATCGATTTAAACATTTGTTCCAAAAACATTAATACGAAATTTTTCAAGAAAATACTATTTTGTGATGCAAGTATATGTAAACACAGTATATTAAGTTCTTTTATTCTTAAGTATATAGGAGAAAACACTGAGGATGTAGTCTTTAATATGCAAAACAAAATAAATTTTTAGAGGAGTTATGATGCTCTTAGTTTGTACAAAGAGGAATATGTACTCGTATATTATTAAAATGTATATGACACGTTGTTTATAACAGTTTTTGTTTATGGTAGGTGCATAAAATAAATTTGAAAACGGGAAATATGAAACAAATTTGGAAATTGTTTTTCAAACAGAATGGCAAAAGCGAATGAGTGTAGATAAAATGATTATGTGAAAAATCCTCCGCTGTAAATAGAGTGAATGTTGAACATGTAGAGCGCATTATTTTTAATGGAAATAAATTGAAATCTGCATAAAGAGTAAACAAAATAAAATAGCGCGTTAAATTTGTTGTATTAGGCAAATCAGTTGTCGATGGTGGCATCAGCGTTGCTTTTTAAACAGAGAGTTTGTCTGGAATTAATTGAATTCTCGGGAGTAAATTGCATAGGAAACACGGTAGTGTTGCAGTGTCTGTTTGTTTCGCTCATATCCGTGACGCTACGAGTGCCAACAGTTTACTTCCAATTTGTTTCGTTACTACACAGCGAACATTGGCATTTTCCGGGGCCGCAACACATTGCTACGAAATACCCCACATGCTTTCACAGTTTCACATACGATATATCACAATAGTTAAAAGAATTTTCCACGGGCTTTGAGGCTTTTGTCTTTGTCTTTACGTGTTTTCTAGTCAACGGATTCTGAACTCCACTATATACTCTGAGATTGATTCAAGATGATGTGGAAGCAATTTAAGAATCGGATAATAAATTATTATTATTTCGTTTTACATCTTTTGAACATTGAATTCAAATTTAAATATCATTACTTATTCAATGTTAGTATAATCAAAATATGCATCGATCATTAATATTACTTTTTTTTAAATATTAATAACCTAATATTAATACATAATTTGTACTCGATTTGTATTATACTCGTACAAACATTATCTACAATTCTGTATTACAATACAACGATCCAGTATATAATCATACTTATATCTTCATCAGAATTAGTATCACAATTATTAAATCATGTACACAAAAATATATTTGTTCAAATTTTTAGTTTAACAAAATTAGTAACAAAAAATTCAAAAACCATACATACATATCTATTTACTTAACAGAATTTTCAACGTTTTTATTAAACGATTATTTGAACGAATGACATTTGATTGTACATGATTTTATGATTTTGATACTGCAAGATATTATTAACCCTGATGAAGATATACCAAGGAGCCGGTTGCGTAAGAATAAATATTATGACCTGTACTCTCCTCTTGAAGTACTGCAACTTCCGAATTAATGGTATTTCGATTTTTTTAAAATGGGAATATGACAAAATTTTCATTTTTACGTATGTATATAATACCAGACAAAAATCAAATAATTTGTAGTTCACGAGATTGAAAATATTAAAATTTTGGAGGAGTATAGTGACAGATGGTGTCATATTGCCATAACAACAATAGTTGTAAATCCCCGACCACCCACAAGTCACCGTATCCCTTCTCCAAACATGAAATTGCACGAAATAATTCTTAATTTTTATTATTATGACGAGATACCATAGTGGTTAATTTATACATCCATTTTATGATCCATATATTGAAATTCCATCAGGTTACATACACCATTGAATTTTATTTTATGTATAAATTAAAATTAGTTTCATTTACAAAAAACAAATTGTAAATTAAACCTATGATATATGACAATTTAATTTATTTCATTTCTTTAAATTTTCATATTAAAGTTAACAGTTGAAAATGAAGTAATTTTTCGGAAGTAGCCCTTCTTCATGAGGTGAGAATAAATGCCCATATGACTAAGATTTCAAGAAATCGTTTGCATCTAATTATAACACCAGTAGAGTAAATTTACTCTTATTAATCCATTGTTGGATGTACGTCCAAAATGTATTAATTAATTTTGTTAATTTAAACAAACAACCAAGAATCATAAGCAAAGATCACCATATCTGCAAATTGATTTAAAGTATAGACCAAACTGAAACCAAAGTTGAAAGTAGCTAGTTCTACATGTTTTAACACACACCTACTCAGAGATGACTAAATTCGATATCAAGAGTTTTCCATATGTTAAACGAATTTATAAACTGCTTTCAAAGTTGTTTTTTTTAAGATCTCGTAAGTAACAATCAGAAGATTGACAGTCAACGAATGAACTACGATTTTGAACATGTTTTGTTTGTCAAACCATAATTGATTTTAATTCGATATACTCGTCTATTAGGAATACCTTGAAAAAGAAATACTTAACTTGATAACGCTTCGACTAATATTTCATTTTTTACCTCCCGCCATATCGTAGGTAAGGGAGGTAATGTCTTCATTCCAAAAAATCGATACTGAGTTTTCAGAGAATAAACACAAAGTGGGGTCCCCACAACACGTTTATACTGTTGTTACAATGATGTCTGTGTGTATGTGTATGTGTGTGTGTGTGTGTGTGTGTGTGTGTGTGTGTGTGTGTGTGTGTGTGTGTGTGTGTGTCTGGGTTGAAAAAGAAGAGCAGGTTTTATTAACTCACATCAAATAATATTATCATTTTTAGTTTTTTTACCTCTCGCTAAGAGAGGTATTGCATTCATGCTAAAAATCGCATATCCAGATTTTATTGAATAAGCACGTTTTAAGGTCTCTACAATCCGATTTTAACATTTTTACGATGATGTCTGTGTGTGTGTGTGTGGATGTGTGTGTGTGTGTGTGTGTGTGTATGTGTGTATGTGTGTGGGATGTTGGAAGGACGGTTACTCAAAAACTATAAGACTTAAAATTTGTTTAACAACGTATTTCCCAATCGGACATTCATGGGAAGATCTGAAAAGGTTTTGGTAATAATTGGACAACCGGAAGTAGAAGATTCTTGAAAAAAAATCTTCTAAATATTATTTTTTGAAAATTTTTCGTGGTAATATTAAAGAAAATTAAATTGTCTATCTGATACATTTAAATATTTTATTATATATTCCATAGATTTAGAGATAAAAGAAGTATAATATATAAAATAATCTGTTGTAATAAATTTGACAGCCGAAAGAATGCCATGAAAAATAGTTGATAATTTAAATTATTTGTAACTGACAGATAAATGTCAGTGTCAGAAATAATGAGTAATGAATTAAAAATGTACTTGGAGAATCCCTTAGTTCTTGATCTGTGACTATTATGGAGATAACAAGTCTAGGTTGAAGGACTTAAATTTGTTTCAAACATTATGGGACAATGTACACCAGTACTGTAGACTAAAGTAACTTTGAATTGCGAAAAAGCTATCAAATTCTTCTCAAGTAAGTTGTAAATATTGACAAAATCGGAGTGCAATCTATCCGTCACTTTATTAAAGGGAATTAAGGTTATTTAGATATAACAAGTATGAAAAAATAAAATGTAAAAGAAGATATATAAGAATAGATGCACAATCCAGATATATACATTTTAGACCGCCCAAAATTAATGTTTTTACTAGAAGAATATGAAGAGAAAGTAAACAAAGTTGTTCGAATTGAAAATTGCTGTTACCAGCCTAATATTTATATATGGTAAACTCTACTTTGTAATTTATTGTAACATAATTTATGGTAAAATATCTTCATGTTGAGACATGCTATTATTGAATAATAAAGAAGTTTATACGTCATAGATTTATATGAATATATTATTTGTATTTATAAAAATAATCTTTGCTTTATGCATACAGCCAGGTAAAATATACGGCGAGAGGTTATGTGCTGGCTACATCAGATTTTTTTACAAGGTATATTAATAAATACGTACACATTCGGCGTAGCAGTTAATAACATATTCATTTTTTTTTTCTTAAAGACTAATGCATCTACAAGATGTATCGTGACTACTTAACTTAATTTATTAGCATACAAAATCATGAATCTCTGCGTCGATGAGAATGTAATTTAAAATTTCTATGCTGATAAATGGTGGTATATTGTATTAACGAAAGCGCCCAAAAAGAAATTTCTCTCGGAATATTTTTGCAGATTTTTTATTAATATACTCGTACAATGTTGTCCAGCAAGCTCTGCATCAATCAAGAGAATTTTGCATTTGGCTTAGTTTGGTCAAAGTTACGAAATAGATTGAGTGCCAAGATGGCTCAAAAATTAGTTAAAATATTTAGATATTTGGCACACCAGTGCTCTTCAAAATAAAAATAAATTGTAGATATACGATATAACACAAATTAATTATTATAAGTATATGTTTTGTGTGTCGTGTATACCATAAGTATGTATCATGTGCCCAATTTAATTAATAAAGTATGACTTCATAAAAGTTGTTTTTTGGGTTTTTAATTGGGTTTTTTTGGAAAAAAAACCGGGCGGGTTTTTTTTGGGTTGGGCAAAATTATAACAACCCTGGTGTTGTGTGTATGTGTGTGTGTGTGTGACGATTTTTTTCCACGGATAATTCATATCGAAATAATTTTTACTACGTATTTTTAAGCATTCATCAAAAATCAGGTAATACATGACATTAAGGAGAATTTCAGGCTGAATTTAAATTTTTAAACCGCGTTATCGCATCTTTAACCGGGTCAGAGTGCTGGTTGAATTTGTAGGAAAGCGTTGGCAAAATTATTTGAAAATAATATTGATAATTTACTTATTTCAATGACACGACAAGTGAAAACCTGTTGTAAATAGCAACACATATTAAACTAAGTATTAAATACCTACCATTGTTTATTTTTTGACTAATTTAAATTTCTTTCATAAACTGGTATTCTGGTTATATATTTTTTGACATAACTCTTTGACAGGTCATCCTAGATGATGTAAGAAACCTTTTTGTACAAAAACTTACGAGCTTTAATTTTGTGTTCTTATAAAATTTTGATACGGGCCACTGTTTTTGAGAAAACGATAAAAAAACTTGAGCACCGTCGTTCGAAAAAAAGTGTAGACGTTATTTGTAAAGATAAAAATCAGCAAAATTTGAATACATATTTGCATTTATCTAGTGACATGAATTTTTCGGAAAAAAACAAATATCTACATATTTAAAATGGTCTAGTAATGGGGCAACTTTGCCCTAATTTAACCGATTTTGTGTCTCTAATAGATTCCGAGATCCCAATGGTGAGTCTGGAAAAACGAATATCCTGTATAGATAACGTATTTTTCTACTATTGACAATGTAACTGAGCTTAACTGACTTTGAAAACTTTTAGACAAATATACTCAGTGAAATTTGTATTCTACTCTAATTCTAATTAAAATAGATTTAGATTACATTTCTAAATTAATCATTCTTTTTTCAGCTAGTTCTGTGCTCCATAAGTGACTTGCGCAATAGCTTGTATTCTTATTACAATTAGAGTTATCGTTCAAAACAATTATAATGGCAAATTTTTAATTAAATTGTAGTCTGTCTGTAGTACAAAAAAATTCATACAATATGCGCTGCGTAAGGTTTTTTTCGTTTTTGGTTATCTTATATAGCTTATAATGTAAATATCTATTTATTAAAAATATTCTAAAACATTGTACAGGAATTTCATTTGTTACATAAAAATTTCACAGTTTATCAACACAGGCTGACTGGTTGATACAGCAAAACTTATAATTTTTTGAAACACTTTAGCACAAAATTAAACTAAATTAATGACAAATGCAACCAAACAAGTAATCAGTTTAAATGGAAGCAACATCGAAGTTATAATCGAGTTCATCTACTTGGGTGAGCTACAAACTTTTCACCATGATACGAACAAACGAACATAGAAAGTACAGCAAAGAATAGACTAAGACTAGAAGAAAATTTGAAGCCTGAGATGGATTTTAAAGGGAAAATCAATGTGTCATAGCAACCCCGACATATTTGCACAATATTTGTTAATGAACAATATTATTGCCACACATTTTATTAATCTGAATTTCTTTGCAAAATATTTGAAGCATTTTGTATTGCCTTTTTGATAGTATTATTGGGAAATAATCTGGTAAGTACAAGTTTTGATCTTGGCAATGATAAATGTGAAATAAAAACAATAGTTATATAAAGTAATAATAAACTGAATTCTTGCACAAATCAATTCAGTTTATTATAGTATATAAAAAAAGCATCAATTTTATTGCATAATTATATTGAACGTCTATTCTCGTTCGGTTTTCAAACTTGACATCTGTCCGTTTCGTACAAACTAATCAATCGACAATGGAAAATGAAAAAAAGTTACATGTACAAGACACCAACGGTATAGACTTCCAAAGAAAAGGAGAAAAATCAGAGAAGTTCGAAGATGCAAAGATATTAGTAAGACAAGGAACCTGTGGAGAAGGAATCTAAATATCAGAAAAACTTTGATCGCATTGGAACAGGTTTTTAACGTTCAGGTAATTAAAATATTATTAATTTCTTAGTTCTTAAGTATGCAACTTAATATTTGCCTGTTATATTCATCCTTTTGATTGCCAGTAAGTTTAACATATCGACCAGGTTCCAAACAACAACCACAATCAAGAACATTCTATCAACAACAAAACCAGAACAATCGCCAATCGATTGTGAGTAAGCAATTCTTTGTTTTTGGCGCGAGGCGTGTCGGGCAGATATTGAGGCGTTGGATCGGAGGGAAGATCTGACTCGTACACTTCTACAGTAATAACATATACCTTATATTACAGTGGGTTAGAGCACCCACAGAAAAAACAAAACGACCGTTGGATATCAGAATAAGGAACACAGACGACATACTGCGAGAGGAGAAACATCAAAATCCGGACTTGCAGACCATGCGTGAGAACACCATCACCGTATCCAATGGGAGGGAGCGAGGTTCATCGAAAAAAAAAGAATATTGGTACAAGAAGAAATTGAAAGAAACTGTCATCATACAGAACAACAAAAAAGTAGTGTTCAGCCAGCTGAGTGTGGATATTCGACCTATATAGAGGAAACACACACACCTCATTGGACTTGACCAGCCACTCTGATCGAGATATGCCACTACAGTTCACCCCCGACACCAGATATAAAGCACGTATGTTAAGGAATAAGTCAGTAGCATCAGATTACCTGACGACGACAGCAGATTTTTTTGCTTTCAAAACGTGAATGTTTTTTTGTTTTTTAAGATAAAATCGTTTTAATTCATAACTATGCGCACCAAAGCTTGCGTCTGTTAATGTTCTACAAATAAATTTAGTTATAAAGCAATATCTGTATCAATTAAATTAAAAAATGGTTATCGTACATTTGATATTTGCCACAGATTCCATGATCCAATTGCTCTTAGCCAGCCCCGATGTTCTGTTCGTTTGCTTGTCGGTTAAACAATGTGTTTTTCATGCGTTTGGGAATTCCTCGGCGTGTGTTTGCGGTGTATTTCAATTGTTGGTAAGTTGTGCGCTCGCTCTCGCTTACAGCACAGCTACCCTACACTACACGTACACGTCAGCAGTTTAAATAAACGTCGTTAAAAGCTTCGGCGCGTTCTTGCCGCATTCCGCTCACAAAGCGAACGACTGAGCCTTGTCGATGAACAGCCCCAGCCTGAGCCCGCATTTGTAAAACACCAACTTACAATGTTACAATACACTCACACTCAACTATTTTCGTATGAACTAAAGTTTCAGAGGGTACATGGGTTTACACTAGTCATTTGTATTATATAGACGGACCTATTTAAAAAGGCATGTACCACTTACAATTAGAATCTTATTTTTCAACCGGTAGTAGGAAAGAGTTTTTCTATTTTGCGTTTCTAACACAGCTATTACAGCACCCAAAAAGGTTCGGAAATAGCTCATTCGAATGCTGTAATAGATTAGTATAATTTATTTCTTTAAGGTTGGGGCATTTGAATGTCAAAAAAGTGTCGCTAAAGAAACAAACACAAAAAAATGTTAAGAAATTTATTTTTATATAATTCTGAATTTAAAAGTAAGAATAAGAAAAAAAGAAGAAATATAATAATAAAATTAGATACAAGGGTCACATTAGTATCACCGACACCAAATTCCCTAAATTAGTGTCGAAAAAAAGACTTGTTACGTTAAAGTGCGGAAGTTTTCACGTACACGTAATCTTTTTCGACACGTTTCATAAAGAACATTTTTGCTACAAGTAGTCATTTAGAGCAGCGGTTCCCAAACTTTTTCGGTCATGGAACCTTTAAAAACCGCATGCGTTCCACGGAACCCTAACCCTCTCCTACATTTTTATTGACCATTGTGAATCTAAAATAAAGAACAACCTTGGGTTGAAAAGAGACAATAGTTCACAAATAACAATTTTTATTCTAGTGATCCAAGAAAATATTGAGACTTACCAAATTATTATAAAAACTTTGAATATATAATACATATAAGAACGGCAACGCATATGGCCTAGCAAGATACTATATCTGTCTCTTTTTATTCACAAAATTATTATAGATAGCTAGTGACTCCTACCACAAAACTATGAACTACGGTAAATCGTGCTGACAGCATTGCCAGATACTATTTGTTAGAGGTATTCAATAATCAATAATTCAAAAATATTGTTTCATAATAACCAGATAATATATTTTGAATCTTCAATGTACATGTATACTTGTTTTACAGAAGCAAACTTAAAAACCTTTATAAAATCTTAACTTGCTGTTCTAGCTACGTGGCAACACTGTGCAACATCCACCTATTATGTTTTTTTTAACTAACTCAGATGGCACCTTCTCTCGAAATATTTAACCTAAATACATTACGTTGCCGTTCTTATATGTATTATATATTCAAAGATAAAAATGATAAAACTTCTGCTGAAAATTATATGAACCCAATATATTTTTGGACTCTACTCTTAAATTACAATAATAGGAGGAGTCTAAGGTTAAAAATAACTCTTAAAGTAGAGTCGAGTAGTATTGATCCCAGAGTGAGGAAGTGCAAAATAAAAATCTTGTGTAAAAATCGGTTTTGTATCTAACAGAAATAGTTTCTGTTTTTGTTCAACGTTAAATTCTAATCCCTCTTTCATTCCAAGTAAAACTATGGTTGTTGAAATTCTTGCCACCTCTGATAAGTTAGGGATGTTATATTAAGCGTCGATGGGAGACTACATGATATGAAGTTAAGTAACTGACTTCCGGCGGATTCCCAGGATAGCAGTTACAGTTAATACACATATAAATGATTGCTTTTATACGTTGTCAACAACGTTATATAATTTGGAATGCCAAAAGTAATATTTAAGCGTTTTACATGAAGATAACATTGAAATTTTCAATTTTAGGCATTTTTAAATATTCGTCTCCGCATCTTTAAATTGGTACCGATTGACTCAATTCGACGAGTTGAATTCAAAAATGTATTGGGTTAATTATGATTTTCTCGTCCCATAAAGATTTTTTTTTCCTAAAATTACTTCATGATACGAATGAAATTGTGAAGGGCAAACTTATTTGGCATCTTCTCTATATTTCTTCACCAGCCCTACTGTAGCGCTGCTGTCGTTGACAAGATCAACTTTACAAGATCAGTCTGTATCTCTGAGCTACTTTATGACAGAACTACTTACCAGTGACAATAAAATTTGATTTTACTTTATACCACGTTTTTTTATTGTGAAATGTTTTTTGAACAATGTTTACCTCATTCATGCTAAAAATCGCATATCCAGATTTTATTGAATAAGCACGATTTAAAGTCCATAGAATCCGATATTAACCTTTTTACAATGATGTCTGTCTGTGTGGGTGTGTGTGTGGATGTGTATGTGTATATGTGTTATGTTGTTGGAGGTGCGATTTTCAAATTCTATAAGGATAAAGATCTGTTTGACTACGGATTCCTCAATCTAACATTAATGGGGAGAATTGAATAAGTTTTGGAACCTATTGGAAAATAGGAAGTAATAGTATCTTAAAAAAATCTAAATATTATTTTTTTTGAATTTTTTTATTATTAGTATTAAAGAACGTAAAATTCTCTATTCGACACATTTTAAAATTTTATTATATGTTCTATATATTGAGATAAAAAAGTAATATATAAAATAATCTGTTGTATTAAATTTGAGCCTAAACAACTCCATAGTAACCATCAGATGTTTGTAAATCACAGAAAATTGTCAGTGTCAAAAACCTACAATTCTAAAACTTGATGTTAAGTTATTTTAACTAAACACGTGACAGTGGATAAGAACCAATTCAAAATTTGTCATAGTACGAATAGGGTTTTATGTAAATTTTAGCTGAAACTAAATTTTAGAATTTTTTTTGGCAACATAGTAGTAAAACGTCAAATTACGCTTTTACGTTAAATGAAGAAGTTTAACTGTATTATTGAAGAATTTTTCTGTGATATTGGTAAGTTTACTATTTCTTGTTGTATAACAATAATAACAATTAAATATTTTATATTATAGCTATATACATATACCCGTCAGAAGTCCCGTCAAGACATTGGAAGAAATTCAAACATTTAGAAATGTAGGAGGGAACTTCCTTAAAAAATAAATTTAAAATTATAAAAATTATCTAAACATAAAGAAAAGACATGAGAAATTTATAGGGCGCGAGCAGTCATGTGACTTTATTGGACTTGACAAGCAAATATATGAGCCCGAGTTAGAATGACAGCTAGTAATTATGTACATAGATATTTAGTGTCAATTTTCCATCCCAAATTTCATGATATTCTAGTGCCATCTGGTTTATTTTCCTCGACAAGTAAATTCAACATTACTGGTGACAAATTAAGCACGTGAAAAATTATGACATTTAACATTTATGTAAATAAGTACTGTCATTTTGACAAGGGCCTCCATATATGCTTGTCTAGGCAAAGTATAAGAAACTATCTACGTGAATTTAGAAAACCTTGAAATTTTTAATGAAAAATTCTGACATTTGACATCTATGTATAAGTACTAATTGTAATTCTAACACGGGCCCCCATACCTGCTTGTCAAGGCCAACAATTTCACATGACTGCTCGCGCCCTATACTTATGCAACGAAAAACGGAAGTGGCGTGAGGTATTGTGTTGGCCACAACAGATTTTTTATTTCTGAATTTAGACTTTGTTCGCAGAACCCTGCACGTAACCTTTAGATTCCGTGGAACACATTTTTGGAATCTATGATTTAGTAATAAAAATATCAGGATTGATGAAATTTTCTAATATTACGTTAGAATATTTTTTTTACATGTGTTGCTACGGTTTGTTTGTTGATTGCTTAATTTTCTTGCTTATTTATAAATATTTCATTATTTCAATTTAATTTCTTCAAAATAGTGTTTTTAATCTTGCTTGCGCCAGCGTCGAACAATTTCACGATTAATACAAAAAAAAACTTTTTTTCCTGACTTGTAACATAAATAGCTATAGTGTTATCTTGTAAAATAAAGAAAAAAATTAATTGATTTTAGTCTCATATTGTGTAGTTTTTAATTCTCAACAAGTAAGCAAAATATAAAATTAACGTTGTACTCACTTCGAGTGTACATTAAACATCCGGTATCTATATGACTTCCATTTCCATTGAATAATATATATTTTATTCTACATGAATGGTTCATATCCATATGTAAATGTTGTTGGATTGATTAAATTAACAATTAGCCACATATCAGATATTGCAATTAATTGAACTTTCTAATCCATAATTATTAATTTTAATGGATGAGATTATATTTGCTATTTATTTATCTCTGAAATATTGTGTTTGCCACAATGATTTAATTTATTACCGCAACCATATTAATAGAAAACATGATTTATGGATTAAATACTATGAGTTATTTATATGCATTAAGTTTTCTAACCATACAACTAATTTCGAGTAAATGTCACAATGAAAACACATCTTGGTATACAATGTCTAGGCGTCAACTACATTTGTACGAGCACTATTGTAGGGGTTTTAATATTAAGGACATTAATTGCTTCCTACCGGTTTAGTCGAGATCTCCAATACATCCGATACCAGTAGAAGAACACTTACTGACCGCGATGGCTATTAACGCAAAAAAATAAAAACAAGAAGATTGAAAAAAATATTTTGACATCAAAAACTTTTAGTAGTCATTTATAAAGTAAGCTTTAATCGTTGTTATTATTTACTTACCGCCTCGCTTCCTGATCGGTAAGTAATCACAATATTTTACCGACCAGTAATTTGTAAATAAAACCAACTGCCTTGGAAATGCTATCAGTAAAGATTACAAAAAAGACCCGATCGTGCAACAAAAAAATTAATAACTAATAACAACGACCGGATCACATTTCTGTGAAGTTTGTGTACCTACTTACGGGGTATAGCAACTGAACGATTTACCTCATATAGTTTCTATATTATTAAAGATACAATTATATATTATAAGACAATCTTATAGAAGACCACGGGAGACATCCCAATAGAGAAGAAAATATATTATTTTAAACTAGTGGTCCTCGAATTACAGTACAATGTTAATAATTATTTTAAAAAGGGATGATGTGTATATATTTTTAAGTCCATTCGATAGAGAATTTTTTTTCTAAATGTAATTATTTTATATCTTTACATAAAAATATTTAAAACTGCTATTTGTTAATTTGAATTATTTAGGATAGAAATTTTTAAAGTCATTAACAAATATTGTTTCATTTTAATTTAAACTCAATTGTGATCTGTAATGTATTTTTACCTCCCACTATCATTGGTAAGAGGGGTATAGGGATCGTGCTAATAATCTTATGTCGAAATGACCACGTTTTAAGATCCCTATAATCAGATTTTAACATTTACACAATGTTGCCTGTGGGTGTGTGTGTGTATTTGTGTGTGCGTGTGTGTATGTGTTTGTGTATGTGGATCCTCTGGGCGCGCTAACTCAAATACCATCATTTATAAAAAATTGAAACCATCTATTTGTAGTTTATTCTAATACGGAAAGAAGCTATTAGATTTTATTGTAAATCGAATAACCGGAAATGGCACTTTACTTGAAGTTCAAGATATTTTTTTCTCAAAAAATACTCTTAGATGTTATTTTTTCGCAATTAGTGTTATTATAAAAATTAAAGATTATTAAATTTCCTACAGGTTTGCATTAATACTTTTTCTATATATTTTATATATAAATTTATAAAATAATCTATAATTTAAATTCCGGAGTCTATGCTTTGAACAAAACTCCTTGGTTATACAGTTCAACTCAAATGTATGTAACTGCAGATAAATGCCACTCAAAAAAACAACCATTTCAAATTATTTATAGGGACGATTTAAAAAGTAAATTGTAAATAGAACAATAGTTATATGGAAAGGAACATAACAAAGTTTCCAACATTAGTAAAATATGTAGGTTAAGTAGCTGAATTAATAAAAATTAAATGGCGGGAGATATTTACACTTTCCAGCATTAGTAAATATGTAGGTACATACTAGTACGTAGTTAAATTAATAAAAATTAAATAGCGGAAGGTATTGTGTTGGCGGTTGGCCACATCAGATTTTTTCATTTGTTTCTTAATAATTTTCAATTTTTTCACCCCAAAAAATTAATAATTCATGTTTTATTCATGTTTAAAACAAAAAACGTAGACTTGTTATATGTATATCGTTGAAAATCGTATAAAATAAGCAAAAAAAAAATAGACAATACAAAATCTATCTCAATAATTTTTCTATATCATAATACATAAGATATGAGATATTTTCAAAATTAGCGAAAAACGTGATTTTGCCTGTAGCATAGAAACAAAAGAAGATCGAAAATCCTGACATGACTATTAAAATTTTCTCAAAAAGTTGATCCTGCAATGTGCCAACAATTTTGACCCGAACCGAAAAGTACTTATGGTTAGGGTTCGGGAAATAAATTTCCGTTCAGGTTCAGCTTAGCTTCACGAAAACAAAAATTATTATAACGGTATTTTGGTTTTGGGTTCGGGTTCGAATTTAGGTTCAGAGTAGTAACTGATTATAGGCACAAAAAATGGTCATATTAATTAATTTTAAAATTATATTAATGATTTTATTTGAATCTACAATTTTTAATTATATATATAATTAAAAATTGTATAACAGATTTCAACCGAATCTGAATTTAGAACGATTTAAATTCAGTTTAGGTTAGGTTATGTGAAATTGACAAATAAAGGTTCGGTACTGGTTCATGGAAAATTCGATTCAATTCGGGTTTTCGGTTCAGGTTTGAGTTTAGTTTCAGGGTCCTCCCCGGGATACATTAAAAAACATTGAAAATGAGACGTCCATACAATATTAAAAGGGATAAATATTAGTAAAATAAATTGTATTTATCATTATTGATAATATTCGTAATAATCATTTGAAAAATACATGCAAACTTTTATTATAAGTAATTAATCTTTGTGGAACGCAAAGAGGAAGCAAATTCATTTACTACATTTTGCGATATACTCCAATGTGTGTATTTAGTTGTTTTTCACATTCATTCAATCAATGTTATCTTCCTTGCCAAAAATTATATTATATTTTTGGAAATTTTGTTGTAGGTGCTCGTACACCCAAACACACGGCACTTTTTGATGACCCTCCATTAATTTTCTGTAATTTGCTTAATTCTCATTCATTTTCAAATGAAATTATAAAATCACAGCATGAAAACTTATATTTTGTGAGTGTCACTCAATAGCATCAGTATATTATAAAGTATAATTTTAAGTATAATATTTTGTCAAGTATTTGTGGAGTAGTTACATAATTCTGCTTCACTTCGCTCATTTTCTTGTACTTAAATCCCTACAGAAAGTGCAAAACTCTTTTCATTTGAACCATAAGTAACACAGTAAGTGAACATATGTCCTAAATTCTTAACAAAAATTTCAACAATATTTTTTATAATATAAAATGCATTTATTTGAAGTTTATACTTAATAGTTAACTGTTTCGTAAGCAATAAAATTATGAACTTAAATTAAATAAAGATGGGCATGTTCTTCCACAACGACATTTACATCGATTTCTCGATCTTCATACTGAGCAACTCAGAAATTCAGGGGGAATGATCGTTTTTATACTGACAATATTGCAGAGGTCCCTAATAATGTCAGATATAAACAAAAGGCCAAATTCTCAGATAAGTTGTTGCTATGGTGCGTTATTTCCACAAGGGGTGTATCCAGGCCTTATGTTGGCCTAGTGAATAGGCAAAGATATATCAAACAAAATTGGTCAATTTTATTGAAGAAGAATACGCTGGGGATGATTTTATCTTCTAGCCATACGTTGCGTCCACTCATTATGCAACACAAAATCAAAATTGGCTAACTGACCAAAACGTACCATTAGTTCCGCGTAACCTTCCCCAGGGTCGTCCCATAGAAGGTTTTTGTGCGCTTTTATCTTGAAAAGTTCACGATGGAGGCTGGGAATCCCAAAATGAGGAAGAACTTCAAAACAGAATATACAGGAATTCAAGAATGACCGAGAAATCGATGTAAACGTCGTCCAAAACCCAATGCTAAGTGTCTGTAGAAAGTTGCGCCTTGTTAAAGAACACGCTCATCTTCATTTAATTTAAGTCCATAATCTTATTGCTTATGAAACAGTTAATTATTAAGTATTACAAAACTTCCAGCAAATTCATTGTATATTACAAAAAAATTGTTGAAATTTGTGCCAAAACTTTTAGGACATACGTTATGACAGAACAAAATGTGATTGTAAACAGTTATTTTCATGACTATACAGATTTCATAAAAATCTCTCCTTATATCTTATCTTATAGTACATAATAATAGTATTGGAAATGATATTGCTATATTGCGTATCATATTTTCCTCTTTATCTTACTTACCATTCCATCGGCAACCCAATATTTCCACCCTCATGCAGACGGTACGAACGTGCTCG
Source organism: Harpalus rufipes (assembly GCA_951394225.1). Lineage (NCBI taxonomy): Eukaryota > Metazoa > Arthropoda > Insecta > Coleoptera > Carabidae > Harpalus > Harpalus rufipes. The sequence continues at coordinate 21,689,192 of OX596277.1, forward strand.
CTGTAGGGCAGGAATCGAACCCGAGTTGCGATAATGGGAGGGTCTAGTCTTTGTTCAACCACTGTGTAAGTGTTTGTGTTGCCTGCCAGCAACTGCAACAAAGAAAAATAAATTATAGTGCAATAATTTTCGTCCCAGTTATTTTTTTAAACATAATAATTATTTATCTTAAATATATTGGGTTATCTATGAAGTATAGGTATTTGCAAAATGAATAATCTAGAAAAGGAAGTTTACTATAAATATGAAATCAGACAAACTACTCATAAAAAAATCTGATGTGGCCAGCACATAACCTCTCGCCGTATATTTTACCTGGCTGTATGCATAAAGCAAAGAATATTTTTATAAATACAAATAATATATTCATATAAATCTATGACGTATGAACTTCTTTATTATTCAATAATAGCATGTCTCAACATAAAGATATTTACCATAAATTATGTTACAATAAATTACAAAGTAGAGTTTACCATATATAAATATTAGGCTGGTAACAGCAATTTTCAATTCGAACAACTTTGTTTACTTTCTCTTCATATTCTTCTAGTAAAAACATTAATTTTGGGCGGTCTAAAATGTATATATCTGGATTGTGCATCTATTCTTATATATCTTCTTTTACATTTTATTTTTTCATACTTGTTATATCTAAATAACCTTAATTCCCTTTAATAAAGTGACGGATAGATTGCACTCCGATTATTCTTATATCGATGTGTAATTTTGTCAATATTTACAACTTACTTGAGAAGAATTTGATAGCTTTTTCGCAATTCAAAGTTACTCTAGTCTACAGTACTGGTGTACATTGTCCCATAATGTTTGAAACAAATTTAAGTCCTTCAACCTAGACTTGTCATCTCCATAATAGTCACAGATCAAGAATTAAGGGATTCTCCAAATACATTTTTCTTTCATTACTCATTATTTCTGACACTGTCAGTTACAAATAATTTAAATTTGCAACTATTTTTCATGGCATCCTTTCGGTTGTAAAATTAATTACATTATTTTATATATTATATTCCTTTTATCTCTAAATCTATAAAATATGTATAAAAATATTTAAATGTATCAGAAAGAGAATTTTTTTTTCTTTAATATTATCAAGAAAAATTTTCAAAAAATAATATTTAGAAGATTTTTTTTCAAGAATCTTCTACTTCCGGTTGTCCAATTGTTACCAAAACCTTTTCAGATCTTCCCATGAATGTCCGATTGGGAAATACGTTGTTAAACAAATTTTAAGTCTTATACATAGTTTTTGAGTAACCGTCCTTCCAACATCCCACACACACACACACATCCACACACACACACACACACAGACATCATCGTAAAAATGTTAAAATCGGATTGTAGGGACCTTAAAACGTGCTTATTCAATAAAATCTGGATATGCGATTTTTAGCATGAATCCAATACCTCTCTTAGCGAGAGGTAAAAAACAGTTTTAATTTTTGTAGCAGTTTCAATATTTTTTTTAAAAATAATTTTATAAGCTCAACAACTATTCAAAATATCTTCACGGTAATTTTACTGTTATATAGAATAAATTATCGTGACCCTTAAAAAAGTGATGCATAAAGTCATCATAAAAATCAAATTAAACTTCGCAGCTAATTGAGGTAATTAATTATGAATTTCCTATAAGAAATATGTGCGATAAAACTGTGGCAAATCATAAAATGAATATTAATTATACCCCATGCCACAAGCAGTTGAGGGTTAGATTTTAATGATACGTTAGAGGAGTAACTCCTCATCTAAAACGTGACTGATGTAGCTTGCGAGATCTTTCGAACTTTTCATAATTAATTATTAATTTACTATCATACACCATCATCTAAAGGACGTGATTAATATTAAAGCGAAAGATAATGAAAGATGAATACCTTCCTCAAGGAACTTTTTGTAATTTCCGTACGTTTGATTTATTTCGAGGTGGAAAAATAATTAAGAACTTTCAGGAAAGACATTATGAATCTGTGGTGAATTTCAAATATTATGTAAATATTTTTTAAAGAAGAAACTTTGTTTGACCTTGTTATAAATTTCTTCTATTATTTACATACTGAACGGAATTTTAACCTAAGAATAAAAAGTTAAATATCATATAAAACGAAATTGTAATACCAACATTAGTAAATAAATAAAAACTATAAACAGTATCAAGTACATTATTTTTCTCGATTATTAATACATAAGAATTTTTCTGAAAATAAGAAAAAAATTACCAAATTTCAATTTGTAATAGCTAGTATAATATGAAAATGTTGGCAAAGGTGCACAAAAATCAAATTTGACCGACATTCTAGTCCCCAAAAGTTCCATTAGTAACTAACAAAGTACGAAAAATATTTGTTATTTTTATAAACAAAACGTAACATAACAAAACATAAGACCTAGTTAGTATGTATTTGTTAGTATTCTAAACATACCTTAACCAAATCGCACACAAAAATATTATGTGATTTCGGTCTTTGCTCATTTTTAATTAACCCACAATGCATTTTGGTCGTATATTTCTCTTACTGATTGTTTTAGGTCACATACATTATCAAACATAGAGCGACTCCGAAGGAACTATAAAAAATACTTCGTCATGTTTTAAATATTCAATATATTTTCAAACATCTTATATAATCTATAGGCGACATATTATGGATGTTAAATAAGTAATTCAAAAGTATGGTAGTAAATTTCACAAGTACTTATGTATTTCTCATTCACCACTCTCACACGGTTAAAATTATTATGTATTACACTGTTCTAGCGAATGAATGGTTCACAAATAAAACATGACTCCAATTCCAAAGATATATCTTTAATATTTTAAAGTTTCAAATACGTAAATTTCTCATATTTCGTCCAGTAGGGTATTGGACACACCGTTAAAGACATTATAATGCGATTTGAATTCGACAGGATTTTTTCTTTCCTATGTATATGATTGTTGCTGAGGAGTATTGAATAGGTTTGAAATGTTTAATACATTACAGGAATTTCTTTGGATTGGAAGTTACGTTTTATTTGTAAACCACTTATTCGCTAAAATCTTGTGATACCTAATAAGTAAGAGAATTTCATACTAAATTCATATTCTGATACCCCGTTGTCCTATTTTTGACCGTGCGAGAGTGATGAATAAAAAAAGAGTTACAAGCCAATTTGAATGTATCTCAACTCGCAAACAGTCACCTAATCTGTTGGAAACAATCATTGACAAAAATATTGTATGGAATAATATTAATAACCCCAAGCAATTATTTCAAATTGTAACGGATGCATGGAAATTAATAAACCACAAAATCATCGATAATTTACTGAATTCGATGGCACGACAAATGCAATTTATTGTAAATAAATACAAAATATGTAACATTCACCAAAGAAAAGTTGACAGTGTTGGACTGGCCAGGTGATTCACCAGACTTAAACCCTTTGTGGACCATTGTCAAGGCTCAGATACGGAAGATGGACTGCTCCACCAAAACTATGATAATTGAGAATATGACAGTAATGAATAAAAAATCTGTTGTGGCCATCACAATACCTCTCGCGCCCTTTCCATTGTGGTACATATAAGTATTGTATTTAATAGTTTTTGTACACACAAAAAATTCTAATTATACCTAATCTTTCTATTTACGTACTTTCAATAATTTCAAATTCATTATATGAGCAAGTTTTCTCCATTTCTTCTAAATGTTCGAGGTTCTTCCAATTCATTAAAGTGATTGGCGTTATTTCTGAAGGGTTCATGTAATATACCTATATTTTTAAATATATAAATAATAATACAATAAGAAATATTAAATATAGTTCCCAGAAAAAGCCTTCAGTACTATCTCTGAATTTTTGACACTGACATTAGTGACATTTGTCTGTCATTTTAATTTCTCAAGTAGTTACAATGGAAATGTTTGGGCTATGAGCAGGCTGTGAGATTTACTACAAAAGATTATTTTATAGATTATATATCTATATATTTAAATCTATAGAAGCTATAAAAAAAAATTTAAATGTGTCGGATAGACAATTTTGTTTTTTAATATTTGTAATAACATTTATTTTCAAAAAATAATATTTAGAAGATTTTTGTTAAAATAATACTACTTCCAATTGTTACCAGAATCTATTCAACTCTTCCCATTATTGTTAAACTGAGGAATCCGTAGTTACACAGGTCTTTAGTTTTATAGAATTTGAGAAATCGTGCCTCCAACAACCTCACACACACACACACACACACACACACACACACACACATACACACACACACAGACATCATCGTAAAAATGTTATTATCAGATTCTAGGGACCTTAAAACGTGCTTATTCATTAAAATCTGGATATGCGATTTTTAGCATGATTCCAATAAAAAGTAAAGGAGATATACAAGACTCATTGATTCAATGGTTAAGAGGGTTAACAATGTAAGCAAAAGGGGGTTATATTTATAATTAAAATCTTTACATAACTGAGTTACATAAAGAATTTTTCCGTCGACCGTTTATTAATAGGCTATCTTAATGTATAGAAAATTATTCATTAATGACCCCTATTAATGCATGATTTTTTATTAATAAACGATTTATTGGGTGCGTTCACCACATGGAACACAGCATGTATTGCTAACGCTAAGTTGTAGCAAAAAGGTAGACAGAATTAAAAGTCATGCTTCTGACACTTACTAGCTAGGTATATTCACGTAACATACCTTTAAAATGAATTTGAAAGAATAAAATTCCTCAAATAACATAAAAAACAACTTTTGCTGTCTAGCATTAAGTAAACTGAACGCACCCACTGAAAACAATTGATGACAAAACTTATTGTTTTTCTGACGTAAAATTGTCATGGAATAAAATTAGATTTTCCATTTAAGTAAGATACGGTCAACGAAAAAATATTGTAACTAACACGTGTGTTAATTGGCGATTAATGATCTCAACAATTAACGCGTTCGCTACGCTCACGCGTTAAAATGTCTCGATCATTAGTCGCCCTCATTAACACACTTGATAGTTAAATAACTATTACACTACTGACAAACTGATAATAAAAAAAAACAGGAATATATAAATAACGATTTCTTTAATATCAATTTATGAATTATTGACACACACTTAATTCCACTACTTCAGAAGGAAGATATATCGATTTCAGAACACTTTCAGAACTCATTTTTAATTATATACGCAAGCACTGATGTAAGAATTAAATTAAATAATTAAATTCATTTATTTTAATGGCAACACTTTAATAAATTGATTTTGAAGTACGTATAGAAAAACCTAAAATTTTGTGTGTATTTTTATATTATTTTAGCGGAATTAGATAAAATTTTGTACATAATACGTTATGAAAACGTGATATTGTTTGAATTACATATTTTGCAAAATAATACCACTCTTTTCATAAATGATTATGAAAATAACTATTTCAATTAGTCGTACACCTTTTAACCCGCCACTTTTTAATGATTTGTATATTAATCATACAATTTCAAATGAAATATAAACTCAAAGAATGGAAACTTATTTTTCTGTTAAACCAAACAATGGTTTGCCATATTTACACATTTTTGAGAGGTTGAACGTGCGCCGTTATTTTAGTTCCCTCAATTCCGTTGGTGTCGCATGCTACTCTGCGGGTAGTAAATAACAATGAAGAATATGTATTAATTTTAACCACTAATAATTATAGTGTTTCAGTTAACGTTAAGTTCTAATTTTATTCCCTAATTTTTCGTATTAATTTCCATGTTGTTAATATACCATTAGATTTACTGGCGACATTTATGGCTGAAACAATTAACCAAGTATGCAAATAGTATTTAGAAACAAATTTTAATGAACCGCAGTAAAACAATTAAGATAAATATCTAGTGGCTTGTAAATAATGCAAACGAATTGGAATTTAAAATCACATTCATAAATCAGAATATGCTAACGAGGAAAATTCACAATGTGAACTCTCCATTGCTGGTTTGAAAAGAGATTCATTCTCTTAGTGGCGTTTTACTTTGTCATAATTTTGTAAGTTATTGCGACAGGTAGTGCAGTGAACTGGTTGCAATACCGCGCCATATTTTTCTCTTTTGTTTTGCAGAAAAAAACGCCGTAGTCAACTTGATACATGAGTCCAAAAGGTAATCAATTACTCAGAAAATTAAGACTTCAATTTACAGTATTAATACAATGCTGATGCACTAAAGCGATTTACTTTATATTATATGTATAATTTATTTCGCATAATATCTGGTTTGCATGAGGTATTAATCGTCTATATTGCATTAAATTTTGCATGGAATGTAACATTATTTTTAATTGTTTTTATCTTTGTTAATTAATAATTTACTATTTATGTTTAGTACAATATACATTATAAATCAGATATAGTAGGTTTCATGATATTTCTAGAAACTGTCCTGTCACATAAATACTCTAAATAAATCAATACTCATGTTTGTTACTAATCTAACTCAATAAATAATGTTTTATTACGAGAATTACATTTGAATTATAGAGAACACAAAAAGCAGATAGGCCGTGTCAGTTGAAAGTTAAGTTAAAACTTGGTTAATAAATTTTTCAAATTATCGTTATTAGTAAAAATATAGTATTAGCGACAGAACATTTTAGAATCATGATTTAAAATTTGACAGTTTTAAAGTCAGTCTAGAGTTAAATTTACAGTTTATAAGTAACCCGTAGTTTTTAATAATTTTCTTGACAAGTTTAACAGTTTTTATGTCTCCCAGAAATTAGGTGGAAAGAATGGTGAAGTGTATTATTGTTGAAGATGGAACTACTTTATGTATTTAAAATAAAATTCTAAAAAATATTTACCATGTATCTTATTCTCAATAATTATAGCATGACCTCGGTGTTTAAAAATTAGTTTTGAAATTAAAATTTGATAATAAAACTTATTTATGGTATAAATTAGTAAAAACGTATTTTAATTTTATCCACAATCGGAAAATTTAACAATAAATGTAATACTCGTGCATCTCGCAGGTTAATTTCCACACAAGTGGATAAAAAGGCGAATATCGAGTATATATTTTTTTCATCACTTATCTTTAATCAGTTTTAAGTAAAATTAAAAGGAAATAATTTAATCATTCACCAAAAACTTATTTGTTATTACCAAACGCAAGACTCTAGATTATCTTAATCCCAGGCATTTACTTTTATCTCAGATTAACTAAACTTTGTCCAATTTTTTGTCTTCAAAGTAACACCTTTTTTGTTCTTTGCGAAATTAGTTGTGTGCACAAATTATTTACTTTTGTGCCAAAATATGTGTAATTACTGTGTCGCAGAAATTATTGATTTGTCAACACCACTAAATAAAATATTCTTAGTGCCAAGTTATAATCAGTTTTATTTTATTACCGTCGTCATTATAGTATCCACAATTAGTTTACTTAGTTATTAAAAAATACGAAGTGTTGGCAACTTTAAAGTTTTGAATAACAAATTCTATATAAAAAAATCTGATGTGGCCAGCACATTACATTCCGTCAATCCTGTGTTTTATTTATAAAACACATACATAAATTTTCTTGCAAAAGATCCTATATATCCAGCAAAATTATTTCATTACAAACTATGTAAATTACACTTGTTACAGACATCTTCTTCTTTAGCTTTTCCCATTCGTTAGGGGTCGTTATACTTGATTTTCTTCTTCCATTTATTTCTATTTTGCGTGACTTTCACATTCAGTTCCGTTTCTCTCAAATGTTTCGCAACCTTCCATCTTTTCTTTGGTCTTCCTTTTAATTTTCTATTACTAAGCTATTCATTCTTCATCCTATATATTATTCATCTGTCGTCATTACATGTTTAATCGTCTATTTTGTATCTTTCTAGAAATTTCGAGTCATTTCGCTTGTCCTCTCATTTCTTATCCTATCTTTCCGTCTCTTCCCAACATCCTTATCTCTCTGCTATATTCATTTTTATTTCATTGACACTGACATCTGTCAATTAGAATTTTTTTAATATAGTAGCTATTTCCATTGTTATATCATAGCTGGCTGATTTATGATTATTTTTTTATAATTATATATTACATTGAATATAAGGTATAAAATGAAATCAAAACGTAGAGAAAATGAAATATTCTTTAATATTTAAATTAACATGAAATGTCAAAAAATTATATTTAACTGCGTTTTTTTCAAGAATAATTGCCATTGAGGGTACTTCCGGTTGACCAATTATAACCAAAATCTAATCACCTCTGCGTTTGGATATAAACTCGTGGAATACAAAAAAATTATAATTTTTGGAATGATGGTATTCGAGTTATGCGATCCGAAACGATGGTCACATACACACATGCACATACACATACACACACATATAAATAGACATCGTAAAAATAGAAATATCGTATTCTAGAGGTTTTAGAACGTGCTCATTCATTAAAAACTCACCATCAAATTTTTTGACCAAAGAAAATAACTTCCTAGAAAATGCACCGGAGAACGATTTGAAAGGAGTAGGGTCAACGTGTAGGGAACACGTGAATGTGAAAATAATATTAATCCTATATATTTTTGTATTTTACTCTTCGAGTAGAGTAGATTGATTTCACTGCCAGAGTGAGAAAATGTAAAATAAAAAATCTGATGTGGCCAGCACATAACCTCTCGCCGTATATTTTACCTGGCTGTATGCATAAAGCAAAGAATATTTTTATAAATACAAATAATATATTCATATAAATCTATGACGTATAAACTTCTTTGTTATTCAATAATAGCATGTCTCAACATGAAGATATTTTACCATAAATTATGTTACAATAAATTACAAAGTAGAGTACTATATATAAATATTAGGCTGGTAACAGCAATTTTCAATTCGAACAACGTTGTTTACTTTCTCTTCATATTCTTCTAGTAAAAACATTAATTTTGGGCGGTCTAAAATGTATATATGGATTGTGCATCTATTCTTACATATCTTCTTTTACATTTTATTTTTTCATACATGTTATATCTAAATAACACTAATTCCCTTTAATAAAGTGACGGATAGATTGCACTCCGATTATTCTTATATCGATGTGTAATTTTGTCAATATTTACAACTTACTTGAGAAGAATTTGATAGCTTTTTCGCAATTCAAAGTTACTCTAGTCTATAGTACTGGTGTACATTGTCCCATAATGTTTGAAACAAATTTAAGTCCTTCAACCTAGACTTGTCATCTCCATAATAGTCACAGATCAAGAATTAAGGGATTCTCCAAGTACATTTTTCTTTCATTACTCATTATTTCTGACACTGACATTTATCTGTTAGTTACAAATAATTTAAATTATCAACTATTTTTCATGGCATTCTTTCGGCTGTCAAATTTATTACAACAGATTATTTTATATATTATACTTCTTTTATCTCTAAATCTATGGAATATATAATAAAATATTTAAATGTATCAGATAGAGAATTTAATTTCCTTTAATATTACCACGAAAAATTTTCAAAAAATAATATTTAGAAGATTTTTTTTCAAGAATCTTCTACTTCCGGTTGTCCAATTATTACCAAAACCTTTTCAGATCTTCCCATGAATGTCCGATTGGGAAATACGTTGTTAAACAAATTTTAAGTCTTATAGTTTTTGAGTAACCGTCCTTCCAACATCCACACACACACACACACACACACACACACACACACACACACACACACACACATCCACACACACACACAGACATCATCGTAAAAATGTTAAAATCGGATTGTAGGGACCTTAAAACATGCTTATTCAATAAAATCTGGATATGCGATTTTTAGCATGAATGCAATACCTCTCTTAGCGAGAGGTAAAAATCTGATGTGGTCATTTACCTTCCACCAATCCTATGTATTATGGTCAAATTCCATAAATTAATTTTCTTGCAAAATGTCTTATATTTCCAATAAAATTATTTCATTAAGAGCATTGTGTACACTTTGCTCTAGTACTGCGCTCATCGGTGAGGCACGAGAGGGGTAGACCGCGTGGACATAATAGGCGTGGCCTATTATGGAAATCAAACAAACAGCACAGTTAAATATTCCATATGGTTCAGTACGTTGAGCGTTCCGTTCACAGACCAAAAGTGCCCGTTTAGAAACAGAGTGAAGCGCTCGGAAGTCGTCGAAATATCCTCTCGAGGTTGGGAAAATAACACGAAAGACTAGAAAGTAACATAATAGATTGAAAAATTTCTGCTACATCGAAATATGAAGAAAAATATTTAATCAAGAAATGAAAAGTACAGTAAAAATACAATATTCATCACCCTTTTCTTTTCGGTGGAGAAGTTAAACATTTTTATTGTGTATCCAGTGATGTAAGATTTTTTAGAGTTCATAAAGACAAATAAAGAAGAACTTATAAAAAATATGCAGGTGTCCTATCTTAAAAGAACCAATTAATTTCTCGCTTATTTATCCATTTATTTACATAACTTGATTTATACAAAAACAGATATTAAATAATAGTGGTTACTATTTTATGATATCAATGTCGGTTGTAGAGCAATTAATAGCAACTTTGTAATTTCAAAAAATGTAACTTACTATTTTTTCATAAATTTGAAAAATAAGCAAAATTTACATTCCAAACTAAACAAAAAACAATCCATATTTAAATAATAAAAAAATGGCAGACATTTGACATAATGGTTCGAAGAACGCTAAAATAGTAGATCATGTAAAAAAAATAATTAATAATAGTTAAGCTACTGTTATTATGCTGTTATTACAATTTTAAGAAAAGTTAAAACTGTCACTTCTAATTTAAGGAAAGTCATTCTGAGGAAAGTTTAATATAAAAATAAAACAAGTATTTTTTATTTATTTGTATGGGATTTTACTATTTTGTTATTGCAAAGCCTCCTATTTTAGCCTATCTTAAGGCATATTTCAAATACCCGTCACTTTTAAAAACAATAAGAAAACAGTTACATAAAACAATTTTCTTGCGCAATTTTTGGATTTTTTTTTCTCGATGGTATCTAATGTATTTTGGTTCACGTACAGACAAAGATCTTGTATGTCTTGGGTAAACTAATTCGGGAAGTAAACAATTCATATAAAAAAATCTAGTTTTGAAACTATTTCATTCCAGAAATCATCTTCGTTTCTATGTTTGTTAGCGAACAACCAAATTGTGGAGCATGATTTGATATTTTATAAAGTTTTTGTAACATATATGTAGCTTAAATTTACAATTTTTCTACCGCTCATCTCAAATTTAAAATCACTATTTGATGTTTGTATATTCATTTCGGCTACATTTTCCTGCAAAATTAAATATGTATGTATATACTGCCGAATATATGGCGGAAGAAATTAATAAAAACAAAAAACTAGTTCATTATCTACATATGTTTTGCAGTCTTCGCCTTCATTGTAATTTCGAATACTCAAAAGTATTGCATTCTGCAATACTTTCCTCAACCATGCCTTCGCCTTCAATGTAATTTTGAATACCTACTCAAAATATTGCATTCTGCAGTACTTCCCTAAACCATGCCTTCGCCTTCATTGTAATTTCGAATATTCAAAATATTGCATTCTGCTGTACTTTCCTCAACCATACCCACAACTGTTTCATTTCGAGTAAAAGGAATATTTTAGCTTTTGGTGTCAAAAAATATAGAGAAACAAAAAAAATGTAACAATAAAAATTTTCCGCCCGAAATTAAATTTGGCTAGTTTTTAAATGAATGCATTACTTATATAAAGTTTATTTATACTCATATATCAATTTACCCTATATTCGTATCTTGAAACGAAATTTCTTGAGGAATATTTGAAGATAAAATATTCCAAGAGCTTTTTTAACCATATGTGCTAAATTCAGTTTTCTACATCTAAGAGAAAAAAAAAATTATACATTATAAAATTAACTTTAATAAATACCTAGACACATGCAAATTACCGAAAATCAGTCACTTTAATATGTTGAGAGTGAAGATTTGTTGTATGATGTAGATATTAGTATTTTCGGGTTTTTGCTAACTAAGTGGGACATGTGTGATTTTATGTATGTATTTTCTAAATTTTTAGATTTTTTGCGTTTTGCACTTAATTGCATACGCTTTTTAGTTCCGAAACGTTTACCCATTGTTGCGGCTGCGAGAAGCTAACACTGTCACACAAAACATGCATATTTGATACACATCAATTTATTTGATCCACTGTAAATCTCAAGGACAGCTCAATGTTTCTCAAACACTCCGCTAGGGGCAGTAGTGCACGAGACAAAAATCTTTCCAATTTACGCCATGTAGGACATTCGTTGTACCATTAAATTTTTGAAACTGAAAGCATTAATCAATTTTTCAAATACATGTACATGTTGACGAAGGTTCATTTTATGTTGATGTTATGTTATTTTTCTAAAAAAGTTTACAAATTGTGCAGAAATGCACATTAAATATGCACAAATTGAATTGATTATAATATTGCAAAAATTTAATAATTCAAAATTATATTATTGAACTAACATAGAGCCAACCTTTATCTTTTAATTACACTTTGGTTTATTATTTTATTTGTTATAGTTTTTGTGTAAAATGGGTTCGCGTACACCATGTTTTCAACGTTCACGGCAGATGTACACAATGCTCTTAACAAGCTATGCAAATTGCACTCGGCACTGACTTCTTCTTCTTTAGCTTTTCCCATTCGTTAGGGGTCGCTATTTTTTATTTTCTTCTTCTACACTTTTTTATTTTGCGCGTCGTCCTCATTCAGTTCCTTTTTACCTCTCGCTAAGAGAGGTATTGCATTCATGCTAAAAATCGCATACCAAGATTTTATTGAATAAGCACGTTTTAAGGACCCTACAATCCGATTTTAACATTTTTACGATGATGTCTGTGTGTGTGTGTGTGTGGATGTGTGTGTGTGTGTGTGTATGTGTGTGTGTGTGTGTGGATGTGTGTGTATGTGTGTGTGTGTGTGTGTGTGTGTGTGTGTGTGGGATGTTGGAAGGACGATTACTCAAAAACTATAAGACTTTTTATTTTTTTAACTACGTATTTCCCAATCGGACATTCATGGGAAGATCTGAAAAGGTTTTGGTAACAATTGGACAACCGGAAGTAGAAGATTCTTGAAAAAAAAATCTTCTAAATAATATTTTTTGAAATTTTTTTTTGATAATATTAAAGAAAAATAAAATCTCTTTCTGATACATTTAAATATTTTATAATATATTCTATAGATTTAGAGATAAAAGAAATATAATATGTAAAATAATCTGTTATAATAAATTTTACAGCCGAAAGAATGGCCATGGAAAATAGTTGAAAATTTAAATTGTTTGTAACTGACAGATAAATGTCAGTGTTAGAAATCCGAAGACATTACTGAAGACTTTTTCTGGGAAGTACATACATTATATTATTTCTTAATGTATTAATAGAATTGGAAACATTTCGAAAAATTAGAAGAGGACAAAATTTCTTCATCAAAAATTAATTTAAAATTAAACAATCTAAATATATATGGAATAGATATATGCGTAAGTAGAATTTTTGGTGTAGAGTGTAGGTATACAAGAAATGTTAAATACAATAGGGAGCGAGCAGTCATATGATTTTGTTGGCCTTGGCAAGCAGATATGGGGGCCCATGTCAGAATGATAGCTAGTAATTATGTATATAGATGTCAAATATCATATTTCTCATTCTAAATTTAGTGATTTTCCAATTCCATGTGGAGCAGAATTAAATGTTAAATATCTAAGGCATACAAGTAAATTTTAAACTCCTGGTGATAAATTAACTACGGAAAATTAGAAAATCTTGAAATTTTTAATGAAAAATTCTAACATTTGACATCTATGTACATAATTACTAATTATCATTCTGAAACGGGCCCACACATCTGCTTGTCAAGCCCAAAAATGTAACATTACTGTTCGCGCCTTATACTTATGTAACCAAAAAAAGGAATTAGCGAGAGGTATTGTGCTGGCCACAACAGATTTTTTCTGAAGTCTTCTGCAACATTCGTTCCATCTTATCTTTGGTTTTCCTCAGTTTCTTCTACCTTCTACTACTAAGCTATAGACCTTGCGTATTTACGTGGATCCTAAGCATTCACTGAGAGCGTATACTCATCTATTTTTTATCTGTTTCAGGCTATTGGCGCTCGCAGGAAAAAGTCTGGACCACCCAGGGATTAGGGATTATTATATTTGTTTGGATCTGTTTTCCACTATGTATTTTTTAGATCTTTCATCAATTAATTATATTGGTTTCTAACATATTCAGTCTAAAATATCTTACTTAGTATCATAGATTCGCTTTTGAATAAGATTTTCCTAGTAAATTGTGAATTTCATTATTACATATTAAATTTAGCTAAGTTAGGATCGATTTTACCTTATTGTCTTACATGTCCTTACTGAAATAATATTAAAATGTTTTCCCGAGAAATTAATATTTAGACTTTAGTATAGAAAAAAATGTTAAAATAGCATCTGTCAAATTCTATTAAGAGAGTTGTTACATATTGTGACGTGCGCCCCTGGGAGAAGAGTATACAACGCCGCCACTGACAGAACGTTCCAGAGCGATGACGCAATCCCCGGCGCCGCAGCGGCTAGAGGCTAATTACGCCGTGACCTTATTCCTTTGTATACAGATCATTGTTGCTTCCGAGTCTTCTAGAATGTTATAAGCGGTATAAATACCGGCCGAAAGAAAGCGGAGGGACAGTCTCGTATATACAAGCAACCAGAAATGAACTCAGTGATATAAATAAACAGTTTAAAAGTTGTTAACATAAATAAATGTAGTTATATAATAAGTGATATAAATATTGTATAGATAAATAATCGTAGTGTTTAAGCATTTAATAATATTCTTAGTGTTTATAATTATTTAATCATAGTGTTAGTTGTTTTTATTATCTTTTAATATTTAATTCTTAATTATTCATCGTTTAATAAACGTATTCTTTTAGTTAATAATATTTGTCTATGTTTTACACTTCACCCATATAGATAAAAACGTTACAATATAAAATATGGACGTAGTTGTGATGAGATATGCATATGTTTTTTTTTTGTATATTTACTACATGTAATACATTTTTAATTCTATCTTCCGTTTTTATATATTTCTCTTTATTATTTAAAATTATTCATATTTTAAAATATAATTTATTCATATACGGTCGAAGACTACAAAATGGAAAAATGTTGCATATTACAAAAAGCGCATTTACACATAAAAACCTTGTTTCCACAATACACTGAACTCAACTTACCTACATGCAACTGTCATTTACAAACGCTTTAACAAATGAAAACGGCACAGTAAAGCGAGGACTTAAATTAAAACTGTTTCCAACAGAAGTAGTTACTCTCATTTCATCCTCCCACATAATTTCTTTAAATATTTTGTCCTGTATAAAATTAGTTACACATTAGAAAACTTCCATAGAGGTTATCATTTTCATCTCATACATACAAACTAAGTTTTAAATACATTCTGGTTTTGCTCAATATGAAAATCTAATCCGGCCAGCACATTACCTTCCGCCAATTTTATTTTAACTGAGAATCTTACAAAACGTTTCTTGCAATGAGAAATGTAAATATTTTTATATTTTAAAATACAATTTTTTTCGCGCTATTTATATTCTACCAATGTATTTCATCCACAGTTACTAAACAGGTAAGTGGTGTGTAAAATTTGTTTACTAATTTTTCTTTACTTATATTGCTAAGAAAATAATAACAGGTAATAAATTAATAATAAAAAATTCGGCGTAGGTACCTATGCTATGATATCAATACCCTTTTATTTTTATACAACGCACAAATCAGGCACCAAATTGAAGAAAAATATTAGAGAATACTATACAAATACATTATAAATGTTAAGTTAGGTTAAATTTTTACTTCTCTGTAATTAATTAATAATGATAACAGCAATTAACGTAGGTAACTTTAATGAACTATGAATGAAATAACTAGTTACAATACAAGTAGCACGATGTAATACGAGTATGTATTACTTTTTTTCGATAAAATTAATGAAGCTAAATTTAAAACAATTACAAACTAGTTATAAAAAAATAACAATATTTGGGTTAGAATATACTCGTGAATAACAATATTTGCGATAGAACATTCTAGTGAATAATAATATTTAATTTTTTTTAACGTAATAAAAGTGTTCACAATTATGCGACAATAATTGGATATCATTAAGATCATTTACGTTTGAAATTTAGAATTTGTTCAAAATTGAATTATCGTAACTCTGTAAACAATATAATTTAGAGGTAGAATTTATCACCACCCAGATCTCACCTTACTTAAAAAATGAAAAAAGTATATGTACCTATTCATAAAAATCCGAAAGGCATTCAATTGAATAGTAATTCTTCCATCCATATATTTATATTCAAAAAATTAACTAGATGAGAGAATTGAGACCTATGGGAAATATTTTTTATTGAAATATTGTAGGTGGCTATGTGAAAATAAATAACGAATAAATAAATAATTAATAATAGTAACAAACAAATGTATACTTTGTTGATATTAATTTAACTGTTTAACATTGTTACAGCTTGTTTATTTTCACAAAGCCACCTATAATGTTTTAATAAAAATTATTTCCCATGTTTCTCAATTATCTTATTTTTCTCGATTTTTTTCAGATACATAAATAAAAACTAATATATAGTTGAAAAGAAAAAAAAATGGCGGTTTATATTTCAGCAAAATATTATATTTTCATAGCCTATTTCACTGCCGATACTAAAATAAGAAAAAAATAATGGACTAGCTTAAATTTTAAGAGTCAGTGTTGCAGATGGCCATTACATATATTTATTTTAAATTAGAGTGTGATAATATCATTTTATCTACAACTGTCAAATAATTTAACCGACTTTTATCAATTAATGACCTTGGTTACTGTTGCTAATTGAATAATATTGACAGTTTGATATAATAATATTATTCAATCATGTCATATTTAAATCTTAACTTTCAAAGAGTACAAACAAAATTACTTTTAATAAGTTATTCTTTCCACCTAAAAAGTCAAAATTACACTAGTTTTGTTATTTTTCATGCTTTTATCGGTTTTAAGATTTTCTGTGAAATTCCAAATCATTGCATAAATTATAACATCAACAAAGATAACTAGATTTGTCTATGTAAACAAAAAAAATGCATTTGTCAGTAAAAAAATTCTACTTATCTTTCAATACAAATATGTCACTGATATGTATTATTTGACAAGTGTGGATAAAGTATAGTATTATATTGCATGTAATGGCTATTACTCACTCGAATGGTTTACATCATTCACCTTCCGGCTCGTGATACAAACTTCATTCACAAGAATAATAGTATACATTACATGCTCATTGAGTAATATACTATTGTTAGCTGTTCGCTGTTCTTTTATTAAAAATAATCATTCGTAATTTAGAAATAGTATTCTTTTTAAGAAACCCGTTCCATAAGGCAATCTGTTAGCATACGAGTCCAACTTTTACAAAGGACAAGGGCGATAATAAGCCTTATGAAACATGTTCTTATACTACTTATTTATTCTGTTGAGGTAATTTTCTAATTTCAATTTTTTTTTTCGACTTGTCAAAAATATGATTTGGTGTTTTTTTTATCAGTTATGTTGGTAGCGATTCCCGCTAAAAAAATTAACTTGACAGAAGAAAATATATTGTTGACTGATAACAATTCAAAGTTATGTCATTCATCTGTCAGTTTTGAAAGCAGTCATAATCTCCGGAAAACGAAGAAGCGCCATTTTCTTAACGATGTGATTGCAGTGCACTTGCAGACTCATAAAGATATTGAAATAGAAAACAAATCATTTTTCTTTGTAATACGGGCATTGACAAAAATTAGTAAATTACAATCTATATAACTTTTATTTGTATTATTGGATATTGATACATACATTTCTTTAAATACACCTCAACATAATCTAAAGCACAAAAGTCACGCTTGAAAAATTCGAGCCAATCTTTTATGGGTTAGGTTAAGTTATTGTTGTTATACAGGTTTTTTCAATAAGAACTTTATTTAAATTGTAAATATAACACACATTTTGGATGAAAGCTCGGAATATTTTAATTGAAATATGATGTAGAGACAATTTATGAATGAAAAATAATATCCGATAAATGACCACCACGATTACGTTGATATATACGATAAAATATTCAATCACATTTGTGCATAATTGTAGCTCAATCTCATGAATTACGCGCTCGATGTTGGTTTTGAGCTCAGTAATTGTTGTAGGATTATCCGTATAAACTTTTCACGTGCCCCACAAGAAATAATCTAACGATTTTAGATTGCATGATCTAAGTGGCCAATTAACAATACTTTTGCGCGTAATCAAACGTCCATTAAATTTAGTTTTCAATAAATCAATTGTTTCTTGGGTTGTGTACCATATTGTCCCGTCCTGTTGATATCACAAATCGTCGACATCCATATCATCCAAAATAGACCATAAAAATACAGCGCACTCTATTGACCATAACGATAGCACCAGCCTCATTTTCGAAAAATTACGGTCCAATACCACCGCCAGCCTAAAAAGTACACCAAACAGGGACACGTAATGAATATATTGGTTGTTCAACAATTACCCTTAATTTTTTAAAAGCCCAGATGTGA
The DNA here is from genome assembly GCA_951394225.1 of Harpalus rufipes. Taxonomy (NCBI): domain Eukaryota; kingdom Metazoa; phylum Arthropoda; class Insecta; order Coleoptera; family Carabidae; genus Harpalus; species Harpalus rufipes. The sequence goes on from OX596277.1 coordinate 21,707,918, forward strand.
CAACTGTTGTTAACGTAGCCAGTCAAATGAAAATGAGCTTCGTCAGAAAAGATGATTTTTTCTGAAAATCCAGCACATTGTTCAATGATGAAATCAGTAAATCGTCGACGTTGATCATGATCTGGTGGCTTCAATTCTTGCCCCAACTGGACTTTATAAGGATTTAGAGCCAAATCCTTGCGCAATATACGCCATGTTGAGCTCGGGGCCAAGCCCAATTCTTCAAAACGCCGTTGAATTGACAAATTTGGATCCTCCTTTTATCGCTCACAGCAGCAATGTTTTCTTGCGAACAACCGGTACGAGTACGTTTTGGTGTTGCTACGTTGTCTCTCAATTTTTTTACTAAATTCTTAATTACAGGCTCTGATGCACTATTAATATATAACGAACGAAAATATCCATGATTTTACGAAATTTGGTTTTCACAGATCGACCATTTTCATAATGAATTTGAATTATTTTTATGCGATTTTTGAGCAAAATTGTATTCATTTTATTAAATTGGAGACCATATACTGTAAATATAACCACAAACTGAATGACATATCTGTCATCTTAACCAAATACAATCTTATTAAAAAAATTCTTATAGAAAAACCCATTATTTAAAGACATACAAGCTATGTACGCTGTTCGTCGTTTTATAAAACGCTTAGACCCCTAGGCCTAGACGACTAGCCAGATTTTAAAACATCGCTACGAGCGATGACATATGCGTATATAATTAGAAAATATTATTAAATGAGTACTATTATAAATGTAGAAGTCGGAGTCGAATGTCAAAGAAAAGAGAAGTAAGTAGGTGTAGGAGATATAAAGAAAGTATCGGAATTGAGCATTTTGACTGCCGATTCCGGAGCCCTGCTACTTCCTTATGAGTTTCTCTATTCCTGATGGCAGAAACTTTTATAAAACTAAAAAGAAATATAGTTTTAGAAAATGTAGGTAGAATTGTTAGTTTATTATTGAATATTCTATTTTGACTGTGAGTTTTATGTGAAAATTCCAATTCCATTTTATCAAAATTAATATCCATGAATAAATATATCACATCTCATATATTGTGTGAAAAAACAAAGTGATTGCAACGAAACAATTGGTAGCCGACATGTGAAAGGTCCAACAATGCGCCGAATGATAAAAACCATCTGTTTTATACTGCGAAATTATTATTTTTGTCATCGGCATACATGTATGCGTTATGAAGCCGAAACTGGCCTGAAAAATTTCAAAATACTGTATTTTAACGCCGGTCGAGCGGTTAATATTAGATAGCACATCGATAGGCAAGCGTCGCTTCGCTTCAGCATACCCTGCCAAATAAAAATTTTATTCGCGTTTTGTGTATCATTGTGACATGAGTATATTATCTCCTACATTACTGATTGCTATATGAAGTATTTACGAATAGGAGCGAAATGTATTAGTTATGTTTGCTTTAATGATTTCATTCAAGTTAGTTAAGTTATAAAATAGTTCATTACACGTGATTTGTTATTAAATAAACTAGAAATCGTAGCTACATAATTAATTGATACATTAAATTTGAAAGCAAGCTTTTTTAAATGAAAACGTTCTTTGAGGCAGGTCCGGTGATTTAAAAATGGTACAACTGTCATAAAATTACAGTAGGGCTGTTGCAAGAAATTTTATATTACTTCTAAGTACTAAATTTTAAAAGATATTGTTCTTTAAAGAGCCTCAAATTTGAAAATATTACAAAATGTGCATTAAATATTTTATAGTAACAGAATGTGACGTCAGAGTATATACAGTTTAACATGTGAGAAACTATCGCCTACTTTCATTTATATAAATAACGTAGGTGATGGACAAACTGATTTCCTATTGGTTGCGAATGACGTAAATGTACGCCGACGTCACAGGATTAGCGGGATGTTTTCCATTAATATTTCTGGTGCCAAAATTTTAGGTCAATTAGTCAGGAAAATAATAATTTTTTATTATTTTTTTATTAATATGAAAAATATTGCATAAACTTTTATTTAAAATACTTTTTAAAAGTGTAAAGTCGATCATTGTAGATAAAATATAAAGTCAAAGATGAAACATTTTTATTAAAAAAGAATTGTGTAGATAAACAACTGCAAGTACCAAAATATTTTGACTCATACGTGGAAGAGTCACACGTATTTAATATGTTTTTAAATAAAATGAATACAAATATTTAAAAAAAAATGTATTAGTAGATACCAATATTGTTACGAGCAACACTTTTTTCGTTGAGTTAATATAAAACATAAAAATTGCACTTCTGAACTCTTTGAATTTAACTATTTCAGTTTTTCCAGTTAGTAAATTTTGTTAAATATATACAAACAGTTAATAATAGAATGTATCCGTTTAAAAAATGTATAGATTATAACATACAAGCAAAATTGTAAATTGTGCAGATTTTTATTTTTGCATATAATTTCCGAATGTGAAATATGTAATAGAAAATACATGTTTAACTTTATTTTCAAATATGTTGAAAATGATGGAGGTTGTATCAACGTGCAGCAAGTAATGTTACGAGATTACAGTACAGTTCTCCACCATCGATATAAATACTGAAGTAAAATTGTCGGAATTCGTTATATTTAAGTTTGTTATTTTTTTAGTGCAATTTAATTTTGATATTGCCATTTAAATAAAATAAATAAATATTTCATCACGGCATATTACCCATTGCTGGGTGTTTCAATCTGTTTAACAAAATTTTGCGACATAATTTAATCCTCAAACTGTGAACACCGTATTTTTGTAACTCTGCACCGTATTTGTAAATTTTCAATAACGTATTTGAATGCAAGAAAAAATTCAACCCAACGGTATGTAAAAATAAATTGTAAAATATTTTATCTAATTCCGTTTTAAATAGTTGACTTTTACTTAACTTTATAACGTTATATGTTACCTTTTACATAATTGATACGAAATGAGTTTTGTAAAAATCTTTACATAACTGAGTTGCGTAATAGCTAATCATATAATAAATTGCGAAATGTTAGTGTTTTAGGTTCGCGACGTGAAATATGTACGCACGAGCGGCAGCCTAAAACACTCATTTCGCAATGTATTACATACAAGATTTTTTTATAATTTCGTTTTATAATTCCAAACTAAATATTCCATATAACATATTAAATAATTACATTTTTAAAATATGTAGTAGGTCTTAGACACAAAACAAAACTGCTATAGTTGCTATGAACTTATTTATAAATAAAATTTTATTGACAGTAGAACTAAAAAATTGTGTCATTTTATGTTTAAAAAGAACTTAAAAATGAGTGATTCAGAGAATTCTGATATCGAAAATGCTGCAGAGGCTGCTATGTCTACGTTAATTCCCGAAAAATCCAGGAAACTATATGAAATTTGTTATAACAAATTTGAAAGTTGGTGTGAACAGAAAAAAGTGCCCACCATTACAGAAAAGGTAATTTTGGCATATTTTTCCGAATTATCTTTAAAATTGAAACCTTCTACTTTATGGAGTAACTAATCAATGCTTCGCACAACAATTTATTTTAATCGAAATGTGGATATTAGTAAATTCACGACTGTAATTGCATTCCTAAAAAGAAAATCTAATGGTTACAGACCTAAAAAGCCCAAAAATTTTACAAAACATGAAATTGAAAGATTTCTTAGGGAGGCAGATGATGAAGAATATTTATTAATGAAAGTAGTCTTGATTGTTGGTATTTCTGTGTTCCCAATGCTAGTGAGTATATAGGCCACTGTTTTAGACGGTGCTTTGCTACCTTCTTAGCTGAAGCGGGAGCAAATATATCAACGCTCAAAAGACATGGGGGTTGGCGTTCTACTTCTGTTGTGGAGGCATATATAGATAATTCTATAGAAACTAAAAAGGAAATCGGAAAGAAGATTCTAGGGGAGAAAGAAAATACAGTCCAGAAGCTAAAGCTATTCAACAATAATATTGTGGATGCTGAATTATCTTCACCTGGAACAAACGTTCAAGTCCTCCAGGAGGAAGAAAAACCGATCGTTAAATCATCAAATAATATTGAATTTAGTAATTTAACATCATGTATCATAAATATTTATAATAAATAAATAATTAATTATCAATTTCTTCAATTTTTCTTTACATAAATGTGATTAGTTTTATTACTTTTAAAGTAATTACTTTTAAGCACTAGTGCGCAAAACAGAGTCATTTTGATACTAAAATAACAATCGAAAAGAAGTCATTATGAAACGAAATTATAAAAAGAATATTACACAACTGATAAACTGATAATAAAACAAACAAGAATATATCAATAATGATTTCTTTGTTATCAGTTTATGAATTATCAACGTGATATTATTTGACTCACAATTGCAAAACTCGCTTTACTCGTTTTGGCAAATCAAACACTCTTTTCATAACTAGTTATGTAAATAACTATTACAGTATTTCATATGCCTATTTGAAAAAAATATAGCTGTTGAAAGAGTATAAATTAATTAAAATTGTCGTTTTGTTTAAATTCCCTGTTCAAAGTCGAATATATATTTTTTCATATCAAATAGTAGATTCTCAATGCATTTGTCGATATAAATATTTTAAATCTGGATTGTCGTAAACAAAAACATTTAGATATCTGCTAATACATTTTATGATGATATTGGACAGAAGCTAACATTTCAATATATGTAAGGGGTTATGGGGTTTCAAATGCATGACTTGCCTCGGGTGGCATAAATTCTAGCGCCGACTATAGCATCTTGCCCATACCTAATATAAGCCATCAGTAGAATAAAGAATTAGAAACACAGTCGACATGTTTCAAAAAGATTTCAGCATCTGAATCAACCTGTCGGTCATTTTTCAGATGTTGACCACCGAGCCCAGTTAGTAACCACAGAAACGTTTCTCTCTTATTGGAGCTCATCATTGCGGTGAAACTGGCGTCTCTTTGCAGATACATTGGCTAACTGGGCTTCATGGAGCTCATCAGTGTGGTGTAACTGACGTTTATTTTTAGAACTCAGCAAGAGATATACTATATCATACAAGATAGATGGCTTCAGATGTAATTAACCATATTCAGAGCCATCGACCGAAGAACGTCGTAAAGCTCTGGCAGCTATTTAAATAACAAATGTACAATAGCGAACTTTAGGTGAAACATTGTCTAATAAAGATCAGTCATTGTTTCTGCAAAGAGACGTCAGTTAAATCGCACTTCTGAGCTCCAATAAGAGTGAAACGTGTCTGTGGTTACAAACTGGGCTCGGTCAACATCTGAAAAATGACCGGCAGGTTGATTCAGATGCTGAAATCTTTTTGAAACATGGCGACTGTTTTTCTAATTATTTATTTTACTGATGGCTTATATTAGGTATGGGCAAGATGCGATGGTCGGCGCTAGAATTTATTATTAGACATTGTCCCACCTAGAGTTCGTTGTTGTACATTTTTTACACCAGTATCCAGTAACTCTTGTGGTAGGTACCAACTTTGTTTTCAATATCACTGATAGCAATAGTCATATCTTATTGTATTCGGTGTTAATATTATTACGAGGGTCGTCAAAATATTAAAGATACATAGGCTACCAAAAAGAAAAAAATTATTTTCAACAATCTTACAGGAGGGTGTAGGTGTATATCTTAACTATTTTTCTACATAGGAGAGACACACGATTTGATGCTAGTGTCGAATAAGGTTACCACCTGCTCCCTTATACAATGTTCCACTACCTCTTTTACCTTATCTTCATCTTCAAATTATTTTCTTGTCAGATTCTTATAGAAATGAAGTAAGAGATGAAAATCATATGGTGACAGATCAAGACTGTGTGGTCATCCCATCCAAAATCGTCCAATAAAGCTTTGGTGATTCACGCTGTGTGAAGCCGTGAAGACATGTATTAGACACGCCGCGAGCTAACATTCCCAGCCTTCGGTTTTGAATCGCCCGTCGACGTTTTTATAAGATTTTATAATAGTGATCCGCATTCACAATAAACCCAAACAGAAAACATATGATCAAGCGGATCTCGCATCTAGCAGAAGAGTGAAAGAAATGCTGAACCACTTGTTTGAAAGAGGAGGAGTCCCTCTATATGACACTGGTACCAAGTTTTCGAAACAAAATTTTCCAAGTCACCAGTGTCCTTGTATCTTTAATTTGTGGACGGCCCTTATAGTTTATGGTTCGGAACCGGGCCTGCACACAGAAATTGCCAATGTATTATATAAAAGCCAAATATGAATAAGAGATTAAATTAAATCAAAATAAATATTACATACATTTATTTTATTTGTTATTTTTCAATCTTAATTCTATTTTCTTTAATTAACTTCTATTTTATTCATATCATTATTTAATTTCCTTTTGAAATGTAGCGTTTTAAATCTTCTGTAATTTTATACTCTTGACAATTTCATTTAGTTGTTTTAACTGTGTAATCCTTTTTCCCTCGTACGTTACGTTACTTTATAACGAAAATAAAGTACAAGTATAACAGCAGGTTATTTCACAAAGCAGATTAAGTATTTTCCCTGTGATTTACTCCCGTAATAGTTGAGCTCTTTGTAGCTACACGTCGTCGCAGAGTGGAAAAAATCACTCCCTCTCCACACACAAATGTGTTTCCCATCTAAAATTGAAAACAATCTGCCCCAGCACATAAATTTATACAGTTTAATGGTCAGGCTCAATAATCATCCAACGGCCAACTCAGTTCGATAGATTCAATTGCTGTACCGTGAACAATGTCCTGTGTTTTTGCCAATGGTTCTTTCAATATTCAGAATTTGATTTCGCATATTGTTTCCTGAATACATACAGTTTATTTACTATTTCCAAGCGCGTTTTTACTATACCTATCTCAATGTTATTAAATTCATAAAAATGATTAGCAAAACAGAAAAACTTTTAAATAAAATTTATAGAAGAGGCATTTTTTGTAATAGCAATAAAAAATCAAAAACAATAGAATCATTGCAATATTACTATTTGACTAAACAGGCAAAACAAGTGTATTTATGTTTAAAATAGATAAATATAAAAGAAGCATAGGATCATTATAATTAATAAAATTTAAAAATGTCTTTAAACGTTATCATTTGACAAATTGAGACCATTTCGATGAAATCTAGCATCATCATCAGCTCTAATACTATATGTAAAATGAAAGCGATAACTGTTACGTGTTTAAATTAAAATAAAAGTAATTTATTTTAATAAAATGGCAACATGACTTCTTTTTGAAAACAAATAATAAAATATAGGAAAAATATAGTGAAAAATTAAATTATGAGAGCAAAACAAATACGAAACACATAAACTCTTACGTCATTGAGGCGAATAAATATTATTTTAAAGGGTTCTATTTAAATATATGTAGGAAATGGAAGATCTTCTTAAACGAAAATAAGTGACTTTTAAGGTTAAATATAAAGAAACTAGAATTATCGACTAAATGATTAAAAATAACGACACACGGTAAATCAGAATGATAGTAATTTACAAAACACTTTTCTATACTTGACGACTGCCACTACTGCTGTGCGTGTTGCGTCCGATGTGGGGAAAATAGAGTCGAGGAAAAGGTTGCCTACAACTATATATATGAAGATTTACGAATATAAAAATCTGTTTCGTACGTCACTGGTTAGGTAATAAAAATATTTAATTTTTTTATTTAAAACATTTTTATCGATTTCTAATATTTTTGAAAAAGAAAAAATCTACAGAATTGTTTTTCGTGTTTATCTAGAGCTCTATGAGAATTTTTGGAAAAACAAAAGCAAATCTACCCGTAGTATGACTGTGGTATGACCCGTCAAAGGCGCAGATAGAGTCTCAATTAACCGACGTCGTATCTTGAGATTTTAATGGTATAGCAGTTTTAAATGGAACACGCTCTATATTCATAGATGTTTACGCGCCTTTTTATTATTATATCGCCATCAATAGGTAATAAGAGTAACATTGGTTATCTCCATTTATCAATGCTTTCAAGTTGAACTGAGTCACACTACAGGTCACAGTGGCAGGTGGAAGTATAAAGCATAAACCATTACCGTAATCTTCCTTCTCTATGAGTGAAGAACTGAAGGTATAGTTGCCAAATAGTATTGGAAATAATAATAATAATAATAGTAATAATAATAATTCCAGTAATAATTGGAGCGACGGGTTATGTAAATAAGGAGTTTATTAAAAATGCCAAACGCATCCCTGGAAATCACGATCCATATGAAATTCAAAAACAAGCAATATATGGAACAGCCCACATTATAAGAAAAGTACTTTCGTAAAATCCCGTATATCCTTAGCTGTATGGTTTATATCTGGAATATGGTTGAAACGGGCTAGGACACCTAAACATCACATCCTAGTCAGCAGAAGAGATCTCCATCCTGCCAACCAGAAGTTTAGGCCATCATTACGAGCAAACCTAGAACCATGAAAATGAAATGTACAATTTTCCTAATGTATTGTATATAATTATTTACCTTGTTGCTCTTAGATGTACTAGACTTAGATGAATAAAGTTAATAATAATAATAGCAATAGTAATAATAATTGCATTGCATATTACAAAATTCTACAGTTTTTACTTTTAAGTGGTCGCGACGCGAGAGTGTTGTGCTTCTGACGGCCTATAGGTTCATATATGATCTTAGCTTCAATATTATCCCAATTATCCAAATAGCCCAATACCCACTTATAGTGTTTTTGTTAAGTGACGATTGACCTCATAACAATATATAATGTAAAAGCACGATTCATAATATAGTTATTATAATAGTGCGGTCGTCATGGGTCATTCCCATTATCGCAATCTTCGAATAATAAGCAGATGTGCCATTGTTAATGAACCGTTTTAATATATTTATATTTATTATACTTCACCTATGGGGTCTTGTGGCCGTGTGCCTGAGTATCTGGTCGCGAATCTGGGGACCCGGGTTCGATCCCGACCGACGCCAAAAATTACTTCAAATTTTAATTGCACAAAATTGACCCCTTTGTGTCTCTCCACGCCATTAATGATTGCCCGTGAGGTGACACCTGGTAAGCGCCCGCACGGTGCAAATATTTCAGCATTACCGATATCTGTGTACAAAGTAGATTGGCACACCCAACAATGGGTAATATGCCGTGATGATATATTTATTTATTTATACTTTACCTAGGAAAATGTAAAAATAAAATCAGCAAAAAATTTAAGAGTATAATTTACGTTCAATAAGAGATAATTAAAAACTACTGTTCCTCAATGAATCAGTTTTTAATTTTAGGGAGCAGTTAATACTCGTATTCTATTGCTTTTGTGAAAGAAGGGAAATTGAATAATTCTGCCTAGTAAAACAATGAAATGAAATGAGATGAGGGTCCAATAAAAGAATGATTTCCCTTGTGATAGTAGGTGGTGTTTCACCGCGGAATGCAGTTTTCATTACGTTACCAGCTCGCGGTAAAAGTAATGTCCGTTTACGGTATTAGCGTTTAATCTGTTCGAATTCAGGTCACCCATAAATATACATTATTTGTTCTTTGGCGAGCAGAGCCAACGTGATTATCGGCTTACGGAATCGAACGTGAACGTGGCTGCTCTGCTAACAGCAATAACACACACTACGTTTTTTACCATTAACTAATTAACATACAATTACGATTGTCTAATGGTTAGTGTACTCGTTAGCAAGCAAAAATCGTGTATTGACAAAAATAATTAAGGAAATAGTGCCACTGTAATTCCACTTTACCAGTGCAGTAATTGCGTGCATTTCGAACACTACATATTTATTCAAATGTTACGGCAATCTGGATAATTCATTGCTAAAATTTTACATTAAAAAAAATTCTCTGGAATCTCTTGGCCAGTATATTTTTTGACAGAAAAATTCTTCGCCATATACGGTTAGATCAGAGGTGGGCAAACTTTTTACCCTAAAGGCTACAGGGACATCTAAAAGGCCTTTAGTGAGCGGTATGTGACGTAAAAAAGGCTTTTACAGAAATACATTGTTAAATTCTTCAAAGACAAAGAATAAAAAGTTTCCATTATTTACCCTTACTACTCGTTAGTAAACCATCAATGATAAAATCAATCTCAATACAAAATTCAAAACAACGGCATTGTTATAAAGTAGCAAATATGCAAAGTTTCGTAATTTTGTCAATACCTAACCATTTTTAATTTATTTATTAAATGGACATTGCACTATGGTCACCATTTGCATTGTATAATGTGCCTTTTATAAGACATACTTTTCCACAAACTCTCACGGGCTTCTCATACATAGATTTTGGACATTTTTCTTTTCTTTTAAAGCATTTCTGAAATATCAGTTATTTTTATTTCTTCACATTTTTCTTTACATGTTTATATTATTTAAATTTCATTCGTTTCTTTGCATACATGTAAAATGTAAAGAATCTTTGTTTACATGTAAATGCTTATGACTGATATGCCAGATCTCGCAGACCGGGAAATAATCTTGAGGTTGGAAAGTGACATCTTCCCGCCCTGATGTTGGAAAGTTGATATTTTCCAAAGTCTGCAAAACTTTCCTACTTCTCGGAAAATGACGTTAGCAATGAGATTAACATTAATATACTTCCCAACTTTGTAAAAATCAGGAATAGTCATATTAGTAACCAATTCTGAATAAAATAATTTTCAAATCCTTCTTCCCCATCCCCACTCCTTCATAATTTGTCACCCTAGTAATTACGTTTGCATCCATCCTATAAAAATCTATATACGAGGGTTATTTTATAAATATAGCACACAATTAATTGTTAATTTATTTATTTTATATTTCATTACATATCTCTTTACAAGTCTTCAATATAGTCTCCCTGCTTCTCAACGACCGAGTCTGGGAAGCTTGACTATTCCATCTAAGACACCATTTCATTTGTCGAATTGCTTGGGTAAAGGCAGCATGACGCTCTTCCAGAGATGGAAAGCGAAGTCCACGCATAGTCTATTTCAACTTTGGGAATAGGTCGAAGTCTGGTGGACTAATGTCCCGACTGTAGGGAGCATGAGGTACCACTTCCCATCCGTATTCACATAGGTCAGGTTTTGTGAATTTTTTTGCGCAGTTTTTGCATGAAGGCCCGATAATAAACTGCTATGACACTTTTCCACATGGATCTCTGTCTGTCATTATGATTCCTTTGTAATCATAAGCAAAGATCATCATTTGTTTGACTCTTGAGTGAGTTCTCCAAAATTCTTTTTGATCGTGGAGAATTTGGACCTCTCCACTCGTTGGACTGTGATTTCAACTCCGGTTTAAAATCTCTAACCTACGTTTCATCAATAGCGACTATTCAATACAAGAATGTTGGGCCTTCAACGTCGAATCTTTGTTTCAGTAAGGTTGCAATGTTCAAGCGTTTACGCTTCTGTTCAGCAGTCAAACAGTGAGAGATTCATCGCGCAGAAATGTTTCTCTTGTTTAAATTATTTGTCAGAATTGGGAAAACTAAAGTTGGTGGAATCCCTGTGGTTTCAGAAATTTCCTCACATGTCGCACGACCATTTTATTTAAGAAAATCTGTCACAAGTTTCATACTTCGTTCATCTGTTGACGATTTTGGCCTTCCTAGTTTTGGATCATCGTTTATGCTCACAGGACCAGCAAGAAAACGATTAGCCCAATGATACACTGTACTACGGTCCACTGTTAAGTCACCGCAAACTTCAATGATAGTATTTTGAATATCTGTTGGGTTTCTGCCGCGTAAAGTTTTGATCTAAATGTACGACCTCTGATCTTAAACAATCAAATTACCTAAGACACGTACAGGCTCCATTTCTAGCTGACGTTTGTGAAAAACGGATAACGCTATTGTTGAAAACTAATCATACGCTTATTCCCCAAGCCTCCTACTGCAACTCACGTAAATGTTACTGGTGTTGCATCAACCAATTCGCAGTGTTGCCAACTTGTGCATTATTTATGAAATCACCCTCCTACTTACATTTTCTCGAAAGTCATTAGTTTGCCTAAAAAAAGGTATTTTAGTGTACACATTATATAAAACCAGAACGTAGGAATTTGATATAAAAAATATGCATTTTTAACCCGCATTACTCATTATTTTAAAAATTGTTGTACGTACTTTGAATACTAGAGCATACATATAATATGCATTTTAATCTTTGATAATAAAATAAACGTATTTTAAATATTTTTTAAAAAATATATCTAATACGAGATCATATCACAAAATGAATGGCGACTAAGCAATAACGAGCCACGGTCACGGACGTGGTCCTTTGTTTTACCCAATCATAGTTTGGTGTCTATTTGGTAGACAGACAGACTGGATGTAAACTTGAGAAATATGAAAAAAATATAACTTTTGGAATCGTGGTATTGAAGTTATGCGATCCGAAACTTTCGTCACACACACACAGACACACATACATACATACATACAGATATCATCGTAAAATGGTAAAATCATATTATATGGACCCTAAAACGTACTTATTCACTAAAAACTCATCATTGAATTTTTTGACCAAAGACAATACTTTCCTTACGTAAAGGTGACGAAAGGTAAAAAACTGTATTACAATATAAGTTTATCTTTGAGCTAAAGTTTAAACTTGAGTGGCTTAAACTTTATTCTTAACAAGATGGGGTTCATAATGAAGAACCGACAATAAAGAAATGTAAACATATTGAATTTAAACTACTGAAATTTAGCGGCATGATGAGTATAAAACTATGTTAAATATTCAACAATCAACTGAAAACTTCTTTCCATTTAGCGCCCCTAAAAAGAAGAAAACTACCGCGTTACAAAACGAAGCGATTGTAGTTGAATTCAACTTCCATTTGATCCTTAATATGAGCGATAAATACCACACCAGGATTGGTTAATAAAATAATATAATAATAAATATTAAAAAAAAATTCAGAACTCATATTTTAATTAAAATGATACAACCTTTTAGTTTTATTTCTGTTTATTTATTTAAAATACGACGTTTCGGCAATATTAACTATTGCCTTCTTCAGGAATTAATTAATTAATTAATTCCTGAATTTTATGCCATTAAAATTCAGTATAATTTTTGGCGTCGGTCGAAAATTTAAAAAACTCCAAATATGTACGAGTAAGTATTACGCGGTACAAAATTGAGATTAAAATAATATTTTACTATCTAGATAGGTATATCAAGAGATTTTATTACATATAATTTATCGTAACTTTGAAATTTGGTGAAATATATAATAAAAGAAAAAAAAATCTGTTGTGGCCAGCACAATACCTTCCATCAATCCTGTGTATAATGTATAAATTCCATACATAATTTTTCTTGCAAAAGATTCTAAATTTCCAGTAAAATTATTTCATAAACAAACTCTTTAGCTTTTCCAATTCGTTAGGGGTCCCTATTTTTGCGTGTCGTTGTCATTCAGTTCCTTTTCTCTCAAGTCTTCCACAATACAGTCCTTCCATCTTATCTTTGGTGTACCTCTGTTTCTTCAACCTCCTATTACTAAACTACTCATTCTTGTTCAAATATAATTCTTCATTTCTCCTCATGACATGTTCTAACCAATGTATTTGTCTTTCTTGTATCTTTCTAGAAACTTGTAACACGAGTTATTTTCTTATCGTATCTTTCCGTGTCTTCCCCAACATCCACTTCAACATCCTCATCTCTGCCACATTAATTTACTTTTTATTGATACTGACATCTGTAAATTTGAATTATATGAATATATTAATAGTTTCCATGTTTAGCATAGCTGGCTGAATTATAAAATTTAATTTCTTTAAAAGTCTTGTATCTATTGAATATGAAGTATAAAATGTAATCAAATCGAATAGAGAATAATATATTCTTTAAGTTATAATAACGTTAAATGTCAATAAATCAAATTTAACTGTTAAATCTTCAAATGAGGCTACTTCCGGTTCACCAATTATAACCAAAATCTTGTTCTTCTGGATGTAAACTTGAGGAATACGAAAATAATATAATTTTTGGAATCGTGGTATTGAAGTTATGGGATCCGGAACTTTTGACACACACACACACACACACATACACACAGTCACACATACACACACACAGACACACACACAGACACAGACACACACATACATACATACAGACATCATCGTAAAAATGGTAAAATTGTATTATAGGAACCATAAAACATCCTTATACACTAAAAACTCATCATTGAATTTTTTGACCAAAGACAATACCTTCTTTACCTAAAGGTGACGGAAGTTAATAATACTCGTATGTAATTATATTCAGAAAGATTCATATTTTGCGATAAAGTAGTGGTTTCTGTGGCCTTAATTTAAATAGATAGTAATTTCCAAGGCATTGTCCTACTCTTTGTTGCTAGAAGACCTGCGCCTTTGAATTTCATGAATGAATAAACGTCGCATTTACATTAAAAAATGTCGCGGGATTATATGACACTTCCTAAATAATTGTAATTGAAAAAGAAATTCAATTCATATGCAGATTGGCGTCATTTTTTATAAATTCAAATTGTTCTTTTAAATAACTTCAATTAAGCGCAGCCATTTACAAAACAATAGAAGGAAGTAGGTATAATTTTGCAGCATAATTTAAGTGTTTGATAGGTAAGAATTGTAAAAGCAGAGTGACTGCTGTAGAAATGATTTCGAGACTTTACTACGTTTACACCGGGACTACTATTCTGGTATGCGGACCAAGTGTATACTAAAATTTATTTTAGTATACGGTATGTTTACACCGGTATCTATATAAACATACCAAATATTTCAGTACAGACTTGGTACGTTAAATGTGCTTGCGTACTTTCACCTGTCACAGACACCTTAACCTAAAATTACTTAAGAAAATATTTGTGAATCTATGTATTTTACATCGCCACACAATTTTTATAATACAAATCTATTTTTATTAGTGTTTTTTTTTCTTTGAATGTTATGCTACTTTGGATCACTTTTAATTATTTTATTTAATACTTACATTAAAGTTTATTGGAATAAAATATAAGAAAAAGAACAAACGTAATATTATTTTGTGCAACCGGGCGCAAACTAAGCATTTTGCAGACACAATACATGTTGTGAAATTGGATGTAAACTAAAATCACTTTGAAACTTAAGAATTGACATAACGGATGAGACTGTCGTTTTTAAAAATGATAACAAATAACTTTGTATACCGCCTTTCTATTTCAAAAAAATCTGATGTGGCCAGCACATAACCTCTCGCCGTATATTTTACCTGGCTGTATGCATAAAGCAAAGAATATTTTTATAAATACAAATAATATATTCATAAAAATCTATGACGTATAAACTTCTTTGTTATTCAATAATAGCATGTCTCAACATGAAGATATTTTACCATAAATTATGTTACAATAAATTACAAAGTAGAGTACTATATATAAATATTAGGCTGGTAACAGCAATTTTCAATTCGAACAACGTTGTTTACTTTCTCTTCATATTCTTCTAGTAAAAACATTAATTTTGGGCGGTCTAAAATGTATATATGGATTGTGCATCTATTCTTACCTATCTTCTTTTACATTTTATTTTTTCATACATGTTATATCTAAATAACACTAATTCCCTTTAATAAAGTGACGGATAGATTGCACTCCGATTATTCTTATATCGATGTGTAATTTTGTCAATATTTACAACTTACTTGAGAAGAATTTGATAGCTTTTTCGCAATTCAAAGTTACTCTAGTCTATAGTACTGGTGTACATTGTCCCATAATGTTTGAAACAAATTTAAGTCCTTCAACCTAGACTTGTCATCTCCATAATAGTCACAGATCAAGAATTAAGGGATTCTCCAAGTACATTTTTCTTTCATTACTCATTATTTCTGACACTGACATTTATCTGTCAGTTACAAATAATTTAAATTATCAACTATTTTTCATGGCATTCTTTCGGCTGTCAAATTTATTACAACAGATTATTTTATATATTATACTTCTTTTATCTCTAAATCTATGGAATATATAATAAAATATTTAAATGTATCAGATAGAGAATTTAATTTTCTTTAATATTACCACGAAAAATTTTCAAAAAATAATATTTAGAAGATTTTTTTTCAAGAATCTTCTACTTCCGGTTGTCCAATTATTACCAAAACCTTTTCAGATCTTCCCATGAATGTCCGATTGGGAAATACGTTGTTAAACAAATTTTAAGTCTTATAGTTTTTGAGTAACCGTCCTTCCAACATCCCACACACACACACACACACACACACACACACACATCCACACACACACACACACACACACACACACACACACAGACATCAGCGTAAAAATGTTAAAATCGGATTATAGGGACCTTAAAACATGCTTATTCAATAAAATCTGGATATGCGATTTTTAGCATGAATGCAATACCTCTCTTAGCGAGAGGTAAAAATAACCTATTTAAATACAAAAAAAATTGTAATTACATATTTTTTACGGTTGCACATAAATAGTGTATACACCTTGTCCGCGAAAACCTTTAGCGCCCTCGAGATTCCCTAAATGGGAATATATATTGAAAATAGTCTGATCTTTTTCCTCACTTCATAAGCTTCTCTCTTTTGAATATTCGAATTTTCAATGTAAATAATTTATTTTTTCAACAATGTAGTATTATTATTGAATAAATTTAAATTAGATAATAAGTGAGTACAATATTTGGTGATATAAATTTATATTTTTGGTTTGTACATTGTAAAATTATTGTATAATAATTCCTGTGATGTCTTGATGACCTGTGTGAAAAAGTTGGCCCATAAAGACATACTTCAATTTTCTGTATCGTGAATAATAAGAAAGTTTTTCATATAAGGAACTCGAATTTGTTCTGTACTATGGTCAGGCTGTCAGGGAGACTCAGACAAAAAAAAACAAGAAAAGGTCTGGTCATGTAACAAATATTTGGTGATGCTAATGTTTACAGAATTGAATTATACTTGTCAGGTACCGAGTGTCCGGGTGGCTGGCGCGTTCATTCATTTAGCTCTTACTCAAGTGCGAAATACAAGAAACGCCATCAAAAATTATCAAAACTTATTTCGCTCTGGTGAGGGCTTCCAACTATGAATATTATTTTTTTAATTTTTACTTGTACGCTAGAGGCAGCACTAGATGAATGGTAACTATTCAAACGAACGCGAACGATTTTGAGCATTAGGTTGTCATTATTGGTATTACTTATTAAATGGATTTAACATATAACATATAATTATCTGCCATTTATACTGACGGACAATTTTTTACCGATTTTATCTGACAGTTTACGTTAACTTTTGTTTGATAAACGCGTTCTATGTTTTAACTGCCACTGCAATGATAAACCGGCCCTAAGCTGTGTTTCACGAAACACAATTTTTAGCGTATTTGGGCGCAAACAAATGAATCATTATGTAAACATATCATCCATAGATATAAATAAACATTTTTTTTTACATTTCGTAATTTTTTTGTAATAATTCGTTGTATAGTCTTAAAATACAGCTTCAAAATTTTTCTGAATATACAGTTTGCGGACTAGATGTGTTACCTGAAAACACATCTCATCCTCTCAACTCTATACTCGATTATTTTCAAATCTCTTGTATAACTACTACCTATGTTAAAATAGAAAGTGTTTTAGATATGATTTACGAGTACTATAAAATATTTGATAAAAATAAAAGCAGATAAATTTATGATGCAAATATTAGTTGTCTTCCAATCATTTCTATTAAACAGTTTTTCTGCGTCTCAAAAATATTTTATTCACAAACAATAGGTTTGTTCATAGAACATATTTCCAACGGTTGGAGTTTGAGTTTGAGTGCGCATGCGTGGTTTCAAACTGGTTGCAAATCAAACTGTTTGAATTCTTCTGTGAACAGCATTATGTCACTTAACTTTTGAAAATGAATAATAAATGTCTCTGCTTAATTTGGTAGTAAATATATCGATATTATCGATCACTGTAGTGACACTTGTCAGTGAGTCAGTCTTTTATTATTTTATTACATTAATTGACAATGATTTACTTACCGTAAAATATTTATTTCACTAATTTATTTTATTTGTAAGTATATAACCAAACATTAAATGAAATCAAAACCTGTAATCAAAACAAATACAAATGTCTTGTCAAAACAGTGTAAGTACGCATGCCTCAAATTTAAAATTTCCTCCCGAGTTGGAAATTATTCTGATAGTTGGCAACCGATCAGCAACCAGTCAGAAAGTTTCTATGAACATTAAACTAATAATTAGAGTTGGAAATTTGTGACTCTGCGAACGCTTTTATGTAACTGCGCATGCCTCTGACGGTTGCTGACGGTTTCAAACCGTTCTATGAACAAACCTTTGTAATATGTCGATTCCTAACCTTTTAGATGTTGGGAAATACGTCATTCCTAACTGTAATGAAAATGTTTCAGGTGGGAATTAACAGATTTCACTTCCAACCCATGGGCTGAAATGTTTATGTAGGGATAGCTTAGCAACGTTGCATAGATCCATATAATAAAGTAGGCTGCACAAACTTTAACACAGCTGTCAAAAGTGTTAATAAAATTAAAGGTTATAACTCATTTATTCTTCGCCCTCGGCTGTAATGAAATATATCCCGCCTCGGATATAATATACTATTTGTACCCATATATGTATCGAAATGTGCTATTTAGCGTTGCGTAGGCAACGTCCAAAATGTCAATTTCCCAGGTCTCCAAACATAAAAATCTGTTGTGGCCAGCACAATACCTCTCGCCACTTGCTATTTCTGAAGGGTATGTGTACTATACCTGTAATATTTAACTATTAATACATTAAGAAATAATATAATGTATGTACTTCTCAGAAAAAGTCTTCAGTAATGTCTTCGGATTTCTGACACTGACATTTTTCTGTCAGTTACAAACAATTTAAATTTTCAACTATTTTCCATGGCATTCTTTCAGCTGAAAAATTTATTACAACAGATTATTTTATATATTATATTTCTTTTATCTCTAATTCTATAGATTATATAATTGTATCAGATAGAGAATTTAATTTTCTTTAATATTACCAAGAAAAAATTTCAGAAAATAATATTTAGAAGATTTTCCTCAAGAATCTTCTACTTCCGGTTGTCCAATTGTTACCAAAACCTTTTCAGATCTTCCCATGAATGTCCGATTGTGAAATACGTAGTTAAACAAATATAAAGTCTTATAGTTTTTGAGTAATCGTCCTTCCAACATCCCACACACACACACACACACATACACACATCCACACACACACACACACAGACAGACATCCTTGTAAAAATGTTAAATTTGGATTATAGGGACCTTAAAACGTGCTTATTCAATAAAATCTGGATATGCGATTTTTAGCATGAATGCAATACCTCTCTTAGCGAGAGGTAAAAATAATTGGAGTTAGATATTCACGGGCTTGGCAGAAAGCTTGGCTTAATTTGAAAATGCTAGATAACTCAAATCAAGCCTGCCGTTAAATCCCAAGCCACGTCTAACAATAAAAAGCTTGAATTTTCAAGGTACGCAAAGACTTCGACTGTCAAATAGCTTGGTTAAAAACAAAGTTTTTTTAAGCTTAAGAACATGAAGATTTCGTTTTCTCCATATGTTAAAATTCGACATATGTAGAGACAAGTAAAAGACGTCATCCCTCTTCAGTTATCAGGGATTTACCAGATTCCATGTGTTTGCGGGAAAGTTATTTACATTGGTCAACAGGATTGAATGAACACCAGCGTTCGATCATATTGAACCTGCCAGAAAAATCTTCAGATGCAGAGCATGAATTCCAACATATCAAATTCGACGAAACAAAAATTCTAGCAAGAACTACATACCTCAACACCAGGTTAATTAGTGAAGCCATTGAGATTTTGAAAACCAAGAATAATAATCTCAATCATTGTGACGGTTTAGAATTTAGTCGCGCATGGCTTCCTATATTAAAAATGTTGTAATTTGTTACCTTGGTTACCTGTTGCTATTGTTTTTGTTATTATTTATTTATATATTTGTTTATTCCCTGTAGAACGCAGCAGTTCATGCTGCCGAAACGTCGGTTTTTATAACAATAAAGAGAACTAAAACTAAATCTTTCAGAACTCATTAATGTACCATTAATTGAACAATGAGTTCTGAAAGATTTTTCAATAATTTAAATTCTTAAATTTTCAAGTAACTGGAATAAAACATAATAACAAAGATAAAAAAGCAATTAGCTTTAATTTTCAAACAAAAATGATTATTTTTCAATTTATCTGATTATATTACACACAAAACTAATTAATATTCATTTACCGCAAGATAAATTAAATGACATGTTACGTATATGATGATAATATAGTTTCATTTTGTTAAATTATTTGCAAATGTTGGGTTTTTTTTTTGTCAGCAATGGATTTACAATGTTTTGTTATTGTAGTATTTACGAATCTTAGAGAGGATAAAGTTTCTGTTTGTAGACATGTATATATATTTTTATATTTACAAAGATTTCAATGCTATTTTCAGCACAGCCTAGGGGCTACCCGTAATAAAACGACCTTGTACGTGACAGGTATAATAGACATGTAATCCGACAAAGAGAGTATTTTATTTTAAATATTTCCTTTATTCAAGTTTTCATTGTTTATATAAATAAATTAAAGATCTATATTTAATCACGGCTTAATAGCTAGTTATTGGGGTGTCAAATTGCTTTTATTCGAAATTTTCGGTAATGACAACATAGCCGTACTATTGAGGTTAATAATATTAATAATTACGTTAATTATATTGAATTTACATGATTCCTTCAGAAAAATAAGTTCAAATTTAATAGCGTTGAAAATCGAAAGAGATTAGTATTTATCTCAAACAAATTTCGAGAAAATTCCCATTGTAGTATTTTATTACTCTAGATGTTCTTTGAACACTAATCTTGTATGTTTGGAGTCTTGAGTTATATATATATATATACAGTGGAGTCCGGATATAGTGAACTTGAAAATGCATTAAGACTGGTTCACTATATCCGAGGTTCACTAAAAAGGAAAATAAAATTTCTCGTGTTAATTGTACGTTTAACATATGTATGTATTTATTTATTTTATACGGTTACATCATGTGTATGTAGTATTTATAAATTATTGAACAAAACATATTTATATGTATTATAAACTACTTAAGATAGTCGGAAATTTTAGTTTGTACACGAATGCTAGAAAAACGAATGTTATTTATATAGTTTTCAAGGGCACAAAACTATCCCAAACTTGAGCTGGAACTTCGCGTGATTGTAAAAAAATGTGAGTATCGGTAATTTTATGGGGATGGACGCATGGGGATTATGGGGAAAATTTCAGGGAAGCGTACTGCGCAAGCGACGCCTCGACATACTCTCTAGTCTATCGTTCTGGTTTTACTACCTCTCGTACGTCGATTCTTTCGATCTCTTGTGTTTCCATCTGTTGTGTGTTTGTTGTCATTATAAAAGTTTACTATAAACGGAAATTTTATACCTTAAGTTAATAAAATTCGGTTCACTTTATCCGGAAGTTCATTATAAGCGGGTTCATTATAAGCGGATAAAATTTGTATTAGTCTTATGGGAAAAAATTAGGATACCTAAAGTAGCGTTCACTTTAGCCGGAAGTTCACTAAAAGCGGGTTCATTATATCCGGACTCCACTGTATATATATATATATATATATATATATATATATATATATATATATATATATATATATATATATATATATATACAGGGTGAATATGAACTATATAAGTAGCACTTTAATAGTTTGTTGGGAGGAGATTTCGGTCCTATTATTTTTAGTTTTTAAAATAAAATAATAAATGAATGCAGTCAATAAAATTATAAAAGTAACATAAATAACGGGGTAATTTTTTGACAAAAGATAATAAATAAATAATTGAATTCAAAAAATCTGGTGTTGTCACCACAATACCTTCCGTCAATCCTGTGTATTATGTATAAATGCCATACATAAATTTTCTTACAAAAGATTCTAAATTTCCAGTAAAATTATTTCATAAACAAACTATGCAAATTGCACTTGACACTTACATCTTATTCTTCTTCTCCTTTAGCTTTCCCCATTCGTTAGAGGCTGCTATTTTTTATTTTCTTCTTCCACTAATTTCTGTTTTACGTGTCGTTCTCATTCAGTTCCTTTTCTCTGAAGTCTTCCGCAATACAGTCCTTCCATCTTATCTTTGGTCTTCTCTGTTTCTTTAACCTTCTATTACTAAGCTATTCATTTTTCATCCAATATATTCTTCATTTCTAGAATTTCTCTGTCTCCCTTCTTGTGAAGTAATATTATGTTGGAGTTTAGCCATTGTGTTGGGATACTTTCTGCTACGAGAATTTGATTAAAAAGATAATATAGTGATTCAACAAGTTCCTCTGCTCCAATTTTCACCATTTCATTGTTTATATTATCGTCGCCTGGAGCCTTATTATCTTTAAGTTCTTTTATTGCTTTTAATATTTCTTCTTTAAGGATATAGGGGACTTCTGTCTCCTCTTCCAGATTAAAATTCTCTTCCAATTCCTCAGGGATATTACTTGTATATAGTTCTGTATAAAATTGTGTCGCAGTGGACAGTATGTCATTTCTGTTTGTGTTCACCATCGTGTTATCTTTTATTTTGGTTATCCAATTTTTCCCTAGGTTTATTTCTTTTTTCATTTTCCTTTATTATTATTATTATTATTATTATTATTATTATTATTATTATTATATTCTTCATTTCACCTCATGACATTTTCAAACCAATGTAATCATCTCTCTTGAATCTTTCTAGAAACTTGTAACACTAGAGTTATTTCTTTACCTATCTTTCCGTGCCTTCCCCAACATCTACTTCAACATCCTCATTTCTGCCACATTAATTTACTTTTTATTGATACTGACATCTATCATTTAAATTCTTTAACTCTATATCTATTGAATATGAAGTATAAAATGCAATGAAATCGTATAGAGAATAATATATTCTTTAAGTTATAATAACGTTAAATGTAAAGAAATCAAATTTAACTGATAAATCTTCAAATGAGGCTACTTTCGGTTCACCAATTACAACCAAAATCAGGTTGTTCTACTGGATGTAAACTTGAGCAATACGAAAAAAATATAATTTTTGGAATCGTGCTATTGAAGTTATGCGATCCGAAACTTTTGTCACACACACACACACACACACACACAGACACACACACACATACACACACATACATACATACAGACATCATCGTAAAAATGATAAAATCGTATTATTGAGACCCTAAAACATGCTTATTCACTAAAAAAAATTTGACCTGACAAAAAAATTAAACATTTTGTAATCATATTATTATATACATTCAAAAGTTTGGAGAAGGGATGTGGTGACGTCAGCATGGATTGCGATTATAATTCTATCGCTATGACTTAATTTATGTCTTTATCTACCACACTCGGGCCATGCTGACGTTACTATACTCCTTCAAATTTTTATTATTTTTTTCTCTATTATTTCTCATTTTTCCTCTTATTTTTTCATCTTACACTCCTACAATATTAAAGGTACATAACGCGGCTTCAACAGGCCCGGATTAGCATTTCTTTACGCCCTAGGCCAAAGTTAACGACTACACCCCCCGTCTCAATATATATCAGGTGCCTACTTTTTTAATGGACCATAAAAAATAAGTTTAATGGTGACATCTAACAAAGTTTTAATAAAGCTCGATTTTATTTTTTATTAAATTGTTTTTCTATTTCCGTGTCGTTATGATTATGAGTCTATAAATACACTGGAAACATGTAGCTAATGCCCAACTGCATCAACGTAAACTTGGATTTAATTGACATTTTACATTTTTTTTTTAAATTAGTTTAAAATTTAAGCCTGGTTGGTGCAATTGGCCCCAAGAATATCTATAAACGCACTGTTTTTGGCGCTTTAAGTTTTCTAGACATGGTATGACTGCTCTTAAAACTGACACATAAATGACAACACTAAATTGCTATCAGTCAACAATGAATTTTCATCTGTGCAAACTGTTGGGGGGCAGCGCTAATATAATTAAGTACCACAACAGAAATAATAGTAAAAAAAAACAATTCATAAGGCCTGTAATCGCATTCGTTCTTTGTAAAACTAATCGTGAAGTGCCCCGTTTTCCAAAGTTGGACTCGTGTATTAACAATTTGCATTAAGAAATTTGTTTTTTAATATACTATTATCAGTAATCAGAGATATAATTACCATTTTTTTACAATTAATGAATTAAAAATTAAATTATTGAAATCAATATTATTATTAAAACTTGATGATAGATGTCATCTATCAACTCAAACAATACAACTGTTTGCATTTTTTATTTTTGTTCTATTTCTCATGGGAGTCAATGGCAGCCTGTAAGTAGCTAAAAATTACAACTTTTATTTTGCCTCTCGTGAACAAAACGGGTATTTACAGTTTTGTTCTAAAATTAATAGGGCAGAAATTACAGCCATAGGAAAATTTATCATTGTATTTTCTGTGAACCATAATAAATAGGTAAATAATATTAGAATTATTTAAAATCATCTTAGCTCAACAGGTTTTACCAATCACTTTACCATTTTGTATGATTAAAGCAAATGTGCTTGTTTACGTCGTGTGGTACCTTCAGGTACTTTTCTCTGTCCGTTTTCCCATTTTCTAAACTACTTGATATGCGCCCCCCACCGAGCCTGCACCCTAGGCCATGGCCTAGATTGGCCTTATGGGTAAACCGGGCCTGGGTTTTAATAATTCAGCATGAAATTTTCTTTCAAATCATGTATCGCACGATTATTTCCGATAAACATTTTGCAAGGTATAAATACTAACTAGTATGTAATTAGTTATTAGAACATTCGCATTTAATCCATGGAATATCTTTGAGATATAGATAATAAAAAAAATTACGAGGACTATTATTAATAATTATGAGCAATTATTTAAAAACAATATTAATGCCGTGTGCCTGAGTGTCTGGTCGCGAATCTGGGGACTCGGGTTCGATCCCGACCGACGCCAAAAATTACAAAATTGACCCCTGTGGCGCACTTTCCACGCCAGCAATGAGTGCCCGTGAGGTGACGCCTGGTAAGCGCCCGCACGGTACAAATATTCCATCATTACCGATATCTGTGTATGAAGCAGATTGGCACACCCAGCAATAGGTAATATGCCGTCATGAAATATTTATTTATTTTATTTAAGCTATAAACAACAGAATCAATTATACTTTACTTAATTCGACGCCAGGACGATTGCAAGTTGTTATAAATAAGAAAGCCTTTCTTACTTTGATCAATAGCTTATTGGAAAAATTCTTCCACGAATTATTATTCAGCTTAAATTTTGTAATATAAGAGGCTTGCACCAAAAAAATTGGCCTACACATATTTATTATAAATTTTGGTATAAGATAAAATGTTTACACTTATTCTATTATTATTTCTAAACTTACTTTTGAGTTATTAGAGTTAATTTTTTGCTTAAATTAAATGCGTTGTTATCATTAATAAATGTATAGTTGTCTTGTAAAGAAATAGGTTATATGCCAATTCTTTTGGCGCAGGGCTCATATGTTTTCTATAAAAAAATTGTTGTATCTCTCAACCCATTCAAATTCATGAACATTTTTGAATTACTTATCCATAACGTTTATTTTTTTAATATAGGCACGTATATTGTCTTTAAATTGTACTACTACAAGAAGTTTCAAAATATATATTGAATATTTAAAATAAAGGGATATATTTTTACAGGTTTCTACAGAATCGCTTTATTTTTGTCCGATACTGTATATATAAGTATAGTTTTTTAAATTCTTATATAACTAAAGCATGGAATACCGAGATTTCTACCTATGACGTCAAAGTTAAATTAGTAATAGTAGGAAGTGGCAGCAATGACATAAAGATTTGTTTTGGCTTTCCAAAGACGTATTTTATTCGTGTTCATTTATTTTCAACAACAAAAGTATTTCAATAATTACATAAATGGGATAAAAATAATGGATACGTAAACTGTTAAGTGAAACAATTGTAATTATACTTCATTTTAAATTATTAAACATTTACGAGACAATTAATATTTTCTCTGCCCTCTGGGAATACTATATTTAACAGTATTAAACATTACATGTTACCTCAAACTATTTTGCGAAGTTATCCAAACCGCAAAGTCTGAATAATTGTTTTCCTGAATCAATACTTCACACAAGTCTATCATCAAACAAATCTTCTGTGATTGGTAGCGTAAAAAGTTAGTGATCGCTTGGTAGAGAGAATGTTATGGTGACGACCTCATTACGACTAATGGCGGGAGAAAAATCCCGGACTCCCGGATTCGAAAAGGAATACAAATAATGACCAGGATAGCGGCAACCAAACGCCAGTTAGGGTAGGGATGCGAGCGAAATGAAGCCAGTTAGAATAGGCCAAATTCAAACAGAGAGACGTAAGAGATTTAGATAAATAGAATTAACATTTTGTATTTTTAAAACCGTAGAAAAAAATTAGCTACATTATAATACCATTAGGCATCAGTGCTGCTTTTTTGTATATCTTTTACTACTTATAATATTAAAGCATAGATAATACTTTGCATTATAATTATACAGGGTATTTTGTAATTATTATATTGTATTCTCAAGTAATATATGTGGAAAAAATCTTAATAAACTTTTGTTCCAGTATCATAAAAATTGAAAGAGAGCAAATCTTATTTAAAATATAGTAGGCTGGGTTTTTAATTTCGACACATTTTTTTTTGTTTTATTTACTTTACAATATGACGGAGATTTACAATGGTATTTGCAAGAAATGAAAGAAGAGGTGTACAAATAAAGAAATATTTGGGTGCAGTTCTATAAATAAATACGAGTATGTAGTCGTGTTTACAAAATAAAATAGCATAAATCAACAGTTTTTAAAAATAATTAGTCTTCTCATCCAGTGATTTTCTCTAGCTAGAATCGTTGTGTTTTCGAAATCAATTCAATGTAATTCTTGAATGCCATGTTCAGATACTGCAGATTTGTGGGGTTGATTTAATCAAATATGCCGTTTGTGTTCCTTTAATCTAGTTGCTACAATGTAAGCGATGTTAAAATTAATCAATATCTCATTTGTCAACATAAATACCTTCTACATTGATATATTTTTCCCAGCGTTTCTTTAACTGCGCCATCCCGCCAGAAAAAATATTTTGGAAGGCCTATATATGTGTAATATTTGTTACCAGCATAGATATATCATCTCGTTATTTGAAGAAATAAATCTTTTGCTCTATTACGTATAGTTTTTGATATTTTTGAACTTGGCTCGGTGCCAAATCTGGACTATAAGATGAATGGAAGAAATTCAATAAAGCTGCAGTTGTCGGTGAGATGATGAACTTCATGTGCTTTAAGAACCAGAAGAAGCACTTGTATGAAAGATTATCTATTTGTGAGAATGTGGATGTTTTTCTTCCGGCGAGCATTTATAAATCTATAGCATGGATTTTTCTTGATAGAAGGGACCCAGTGAACATAGTGTCATCTGTAGTTACAATCTTAAAAAATAAGTCGTATCGTCATTCCGAACTCAAATTGTGAAATTTCTTTCCTAGCTTTCCTCTCAAGAAATTGACCAAATTGAGATTCATCTTGTACGGATTCCATGCCCTACCGAATTTGTTTAAATATAACTTTCTTTCTTTTAATGGGGTCTCGTGGCCGTGTGCCTGAGTGTCTGGTCGCGAATCTGGGGACCCGGGTTCGATCCCGACCGACGCCAAAAATTACATCGAATTTTAATGGCACAAAATTGACCCCTGTGGTGCACTCTTCACGCCAGCTATGAGTGTCCGTGATGTGACGCCTGGTAATCTGTACAAAGCAGATTGGCACACCCAGCAATGGGTAATGTGCCGTGATGAAATATTTATTTATTTATTTATTTATTTAACTTTCTTTCATATTTCGTTGTACGACCATTGCTCTCTCTCGTCAAAAATTTTATTAGGTGTCAGTATGCTCTAAGTTTGATTAATATATTTTGTAATTAACAATTATTTGTCAAATGTTAACAAATGGACGAATTAAACATCTGGTCTGTACACTTATAAATGTAAGCTTTGATAACAAAAAAACACTATCATACCGTTCGTCTTTTGTTTTATGGATGGACAGATAATTGCTTTTTTATAGCAGACTTAGATAATCGAGATATATCAGGTGTAGCACGAAGAGCGGATCATAAGAGTTTAATCTGCGAAAAGTGGGCTATTAATTTTAAATAATAATGCTTCAAATAAATGTTGTAGGGAATTAAATTTTACATCAATTTCAATAACCACATTTTATTTTGTACGTTTTGTAACGGACCACATCGACTTTAAAATCTTTTGAAAGTTAGATACTTCTTTATATGAGAATTTAATTATGTACAAGTATAAAAATAAATGAGCCACTTTTGAGCAAGGAAAAACTGTTTTCTATGGCATGGTCCTCTTTTCGTGTTGCACCCTCTAGCTGAAATGGCCGACTATCGGGCGGCATTTAAACATTCCTGTATATATTTCCGCACCTGCCAAAATACGACCGGTTATGACAGCGAACTAGGCACTTCTGCACTTATTGGGTAATCTATTTCGTCATAGCAAAACTTATATTGGCGGGTGTCGAAATGTACGTATACCAGTGTGGTTGCGATGATGTGTGTTGAGGTAGAGGTTATAATTTAATTAAAACAAGGTATTGGTTTAAAGGAAATTTATTTACAAGAGAATAATAGCGTAGTAAGAAAAAACAGATACCTATTTCAGAAACATTTGATAAAGGTCGAAGTCATGTAGACAGATATAGACAAAACTTGCAGATATTGAAATTAGGAAAGAGAAAAGAATTATACAGGATGTTAGGGAATACAATGACCAAAATTGAAGGACAACTTCATAATGAAAAATGCAGTTAAAAAGTCCATTTTTCTCTCTGGTTAACACTTTCCTACTAAAATTTTTAAACTACGTTACTAAACAAGAATAAAATGTACGATGAAAAATGGAATTATTATAGCAATTCTCACAAATTGTGGTAAGGTGAAGTGGGGTAAATGTGTACTTGGGGTAAGTATGTTGGCGAATCACAACATCGTAACTCATTGTGGTATACACGTCACATCTATGGACATATAGTTGAAATAGGTTTGTTTACTGTTCTAAAACACAAAATTTTAAATAACGCCATCTATATTGGAGTAGCGTTATTTCAAAGGCATGACCAGCTTTATGCGCAACAACAGTAACTTGACAACCACCTGTGAACAGAAAATCATCGGCACAGGCAACATTTATTTTGTTCGTGTAAGAAGTTTGTTGCATTATAAAGGTAAGAATTGTTGTACTTATATAAATATTTTTTATACTTCTTTGGCTTAACCTCAAAATTTTGGTTGCTAAACACTTGCCCCATTGAAAAATCATCCCGGGGCAAGTGCGTAGTAAACAGTGTGGGCAAGAGTGTACTATGCTACACACTTGCCTGGCAATCCAGAAAGTTGAAAGTACTAACGTTTTGTTTTATTTTTAAAGAATAATGGTACGCAATTATAAAAGAAAATCAACTAGGGGAAGTACATATACTACAGAAACACTGAATAGAGCTCTAGATGAAATAAGAATGGGCATTATAACTCAATATGGTGCTCATAAGAAATACAATATTCCACAAATGACTCTTAGTTATCACCGACGAGGATGTAGGGGTAAGAAAAGCTCAACGATGGGAAGAAGCACAGTAATTCCCCGCGAAGAAGAAGCTAGGCTTGCCGATTGTTTGACAACAATGGAAAAATGGGGTTGGGGATTAACGCGGCGTGACGTTTTCAATATCGTTGAACAGTATGTTACAAAAAATAATCTTAAAACGCCATTTAAAAACGGACGACCAGGCGAAGACTGGTATCTAGGTTTTTCTAAGCGCCACAATTTGTCTATTAAAAAACCCCAATCAGTGGAATATGCCAGAAAGAAGTCGTTAGATCCATTCATAATTAACAACTATTTCGAGATTTTACAGAAACAGTTAGATGACCTCAATTTACATGATAAACCCCGTCAAATATGGAATCTGGACGAAACCAATTTTTGTCTGGATCCATCAAAAACCAAAATAGTAGGTAAACGAGGAGCTCCTTCGTCGCGAACAACTGCTGGAAGCGGAAGAGAAAATACTACTGTATTAATGGCGGTTAGTGCTGATGGGTTTAAGGCTCCACCAATGATTGTTTTTAAGGCCAAGAATATGTGGGACGATTGGGTTGCACCACCAGCAGAATCTTTTCCTGGAACTACATATGCTACAACGAGTAATGGATGGATGGAATCAAATATTTTCCTACGATATTTTGAACAGAGTTTATTGGAAGTATGTGGGCCTGACCGACCGATATTGCTGATATATGATGGCCACGCTTCGCACGTTGATGAGAGGTTAATTAAGGCCGCGAGAGAGAATGGGGTAACTATTCTTAAATTACCTCCTCATTCGTCTCATATTTTGCAGCCGCTTGACATAAGCGTTTTCAAGTCATTAAAAGTAAAATGGGAGCATGCATTGCTTGAATGGCAAAGACATAATGAAGGAAGAAAAATACCAAAGAAAAAGTTTAGTTCGTTAGTATGCAAAATATGGACAGAAACTAAACCTGAGATCATATCAAATGGTTTCAAAAAAGCAGGCATTTCACCTTACAATTCCAATGTTGTCTTCAAAGAGCGGTATGATCCTTTATCATACAAAAGATGGGAAGAACATCAACGAAGCAATTTACCAAGGGATAATTTACAACTAGGTCCTTCAGTTGACAATCAAGAGGTATCAGATAGAAATTCCACTTTTGAAGAATTGCTATTGTCAACAGTTAAACAGACTAACGCACCCGAAAAAGTAAAGAAGAGAAAAGTGGCTTCAGGAGCAGAAGTAATAACAGCCGATGAAGTTATGCGTCGCATAAAAGATAAGGACGACAAAGTTAAGACTACTGTTTCGAGAAAAAAACAAAAACCTGACAAAGCTCCTCGCGAAGAACAGAATCCAGATATTTTTGAAGGAGATGATGAAGAAGAAGAACAAGAAGAAGACGAAGCAGATGCAAATGCAGAACAAATGATATTTAATGACAGTGATGATGACATAGAAGAAGAGATGAGAGAAGCGGAAGCGTTAGATGTTTGCATGGCAGAAATCAGTAAGCCTTCAGAAGATATAACTGAGCATGATTGGGTATTGGTATCCATTGCAGGGAAAAAGTCAAAAAAATATTATGTTGGCCAGGTTGTCTCTGCTAATAAGAACGATGAGGAAGTAGAAATAAAATTTACCAGAAAGATACCTTCTTTAGATCCCTTATCTTCATCAACTTTTTCATGGAAAAATCCCGAAGAATGTGCTATGGTTACCAGAAATGATATCATCATTTCCCTTCCGAAACCTACCCTAACTGGTCGACGCGGTTTAATAAAATTTGATGTCAATTTTTCGGCATATAACATACAATAATTTATATTAATAAAGTTTATAACGTTTTGTAACATAACTAAAGAAGTTCTATTTATTTTCAGTTTTGTAAAGAATTTTGAATTCTATATTTATAATATTAAAAAGTTTGCTACTTAAATTCAGGTTATTTTTAAAAAACAATCTCCACTTTACATCATACAGTGCAAAATTGAGTTTCACACTCTCGCCCCATATTCTTCTACGAGAATAAATATAGAAGATATCGGCCGATTACACACTTACCCCAAAGACAAGGGGAAGTGTGTAGTATGGACCTAGTTTTAAAAAAATAATCACAAAATCAAACACATTCGTTTTTACCTCTCGCTAAGAGAGGTATTGCATTCATGCTAAAAATCGCATATCCAGATTTTATTGAATAAGCACGTTTTAAGGTCCTTACAATCCGATTTTAACATTTTTACGATGATGTCTGTGTGTGTGTGTGTGTGTGTGTGTGTGGATGTGTGTGTGTGTGTATGTGTGTGTGTGTGTGTGGGATGTTGGAAAGACGGTTACTCAAAAACTATAAGACTTAAAATTTGTTTAACAACGTATTTCCCAATCGGACATTCATGGGAAGATCTGAAAAGGTTTTGGTAATAATTGGACGACCGGAAGTAGAAGATTCTTGAAAAAAAATATTCTAAATATTATTTTTTGAAAATTTTTCGTGGTAATATTAAAGAAAATTAAATTCTCTATCTGATACATTCAAATATTTTATTATATATTCCATAGATTTAGAGATAAAAGAAGTATAATATATAAAATAATCTGTTGTAATAAATTTGACAGCCGAAAGAATGCCATGAAAAATAGTTGATAATTTAAATTATTTGTAACTGACAGATAAATGTAAGTGTCAGAAATCCGGAGACATTACTGAACACTTTTTCTGGTAAGTACATACATTATATTATTTCTAAATGCATTATTAGTTAAATATTTATAGGTATATTACACATACCCTTCATATATACTGTTATTTCTGACAATGAATTGGAATCATCTCGAGAAACAAGGGTAGGACAAAACTTCTTCATAGAATCTAATTATGTGGAATAATTTAAAAAATCTAAATATATGGAATAGATATAAGTAGAATTTTTGGTGTAGAGTGTAAGTATACAAGAAATGTTAAATACATTAGGGCGCGAGCAGTCATGTGACTTTGTTGGCCTTGACAAGCAGATATGGGAGCCCATGTCAGAATGATAGCTAGTAATTATATATATAGATGTCATATATCATAATTTCTCATTCTAAATTTAATGATTTTCCAATTCCATGTGGTTTATTTTCCTCGACAAGTAAATTCCACACTCCTGATGACAAATTAACTACGTGAATTTAGAAAATCTTGAAATTTTTAATGAAAAGTTCTGACATTTATGTACATAATTAATAATTATCATTCTGAAACGGACCCCCACGTCTGCTTGTCAAGGCAACAATGAAACATGACTGTTCGCGCCCTATACTTATGTAATCAAAAAAAGACAGTGGCGAGAGGTATTGTGCTGGCCACAACAGATTTTTTAACGCTGCAGTTGTGATGATATACTAAGCAAAGTATAGAGAATGGGTAAGTATGAAGAAAAATTTGCTTTTAATACTAGCACCATTTTTACCAAAGCGTCTATTTGAACTTACGTATTTTTACTAAAAAATTTCCCCACTTCACCTTAAATGTTATGTAAAAATCTGATGTGACCAACACAAAATCTCCCGCTATTTAATTTTTATTAATTTAAATACATATACCTATTATTATTATTAATTTGCAATTATGTATATTAAGTTCCTTTTCATGTAACTATTGTTCTATTTACAATTTTCTTTTGAAAACGTTACTGTTATTAATTTGATTTTTTTTGACATTTATCTGTCAGTTACATACATTTGAGCTGAAGTCTGTAATGGAGTTGGTTTAAAGCATAAGCTCCGAGATATAATTTTTATATTATTTTATAAATTTATCCATAAAATATATAGAAAAAGTATTAATGCAAACCTTTAGAAAATGAAATAATCTTTAAGTTTTATAATAACAAATTGCGAAAACATAACATTTAAAGGTATTTTTTGAAGAAAAACTATTGTGAGCTTAAACTGCCATTTCCGGTTATCCGATTGACACCAAAATCTAATGGCATCTTTCCTTATTAGAGTAAGTTAGAAATACAAGATTTAATTTTTTTATGAACGGTAGTATTTGAGTTAGAGCGGACACAGGATCCACACACACACACACACATACACACACGCACAAGCACACGGACACGCACACGCACACCCACATGCACACACACACACGCACGCACACACGAAAACACGCACGCACACACGCACACATACACGCGCGCACACGCACACACTCACACATGCACAAACGCACACACGCACGCACACACGAACACACGCACACACACACACGCACACACACACACGCGCACACACACACAGAGACATCATCGTGAAAATGTTGAAAATGGAATCTAAGGACCTTAAAACGTGGTCATTTAACAAAATCCCGATATGCGATTTTTAGCATGATCCCTATACCACCCTTACCAAGGGTAGCGAGAGGTAAAAAAATCGGATGTGGCCAGCACAATACCTTCCATCAACTCTGTGTTTTATGTATAAATTACATACATAAATTTTATTGCAAAAGATTCTAAATTTCCAGTAAAATTATTTCATAAACAAACTATGCAAATGGCACTTGACACTGACATCTTCTTCTTCTTTAGCTTTTCTCATTCGATAGGTGTCGCTATTTTTTATTTTCTTCTTCCACTCATTTTTGTTTTGCGTGTCGTCCTCATTCAGTTCCTTTTCTCTCAAGTATTCCGCAATACAGACCTTTCAGCTTATATTTGGTTTTCCTATGTTTCTTCCACCTTCTATTACTATTCATTCTTCTTCCACTATATACTACATCTTTCCTCATGACATTTTCAAACCAATGAAATCGTCTCTCTTATATCTTTCTAGAAACTTCTAATACTCTAGTTTTTACTCTTATTTATTCATTCCTCACCGTACCTTTCCGTGTCTTCCCAACATCTATCTCAACATCTTCATCTCTCCCACATTCATTTTCTTTTCAGTTAGAATTTTCTTAATATAGTAGCCGTTTTCATAATTATAGCATAGCTGGCTGATTTATAAAATTTATTTTTTTATAATTATTTAACTCTATATCTATTGAATATGAAATATAAAATGCAATGAATTCATATAGATAATAGAATATTCTTTAATATTTATAATAACATTAAATGTGTAAATAATATTTCATAGTTTGTTTATAAAATAATTTTACTGGAAATTACTTTTGCTAGAAAATTTATGTAGGGCCGTGTTCCACAAGGCGCAACTTTCTGAGGACACCTAGCATTAGATTTTGGGCAACATTTTAAACGATTTCTCGGACATTCCTGATTCCTGTAGATTTTGTTTTGGGCTTTCCGTCCTTCATCGTAAACTTTTCGAGATAAAAGAACCCAAAAATATTATATGGAATGAGCCTGGGGAAGGTTAGGAGGTTTGTCGTTTCGTGGAAATAAATGATACATTTAGGTCTTTTAGCCAATTTTGAGTTGCATAATGACGAGACGCAAAGTCTGGCCAGAAGATAAAATCATCCCCAGAATATTTTTTTTCAGCAAAGGAGGTCAGCTCAGTCGGCCCACATAAGGCTTGTATACACCCCTCGTAAAAATAGACCACCATATCAACACCTTTTTTGTT
This sequence comes from Harpalus rufipes, assembly GCA_951394225.1. Taxonomy (NCBI): domain Eukaryota; kingdom Metazoa; phylum Arthropoda; class Insecta; order Coleoptera; family Carabidae; genus Harpalus; species Harpalus rufipes. The sequence continues at coordinate 21,743,301 of OX596277.1, forward strand.
CTGCTTTATGTTTTTAACTGACATTATTAGGGACCTCTGAAATATTATCAGTATAAGAACCATAATAATTTCCCTTAATTTCAGAGTAGCTCATTGTGAAGTCCGAGAAATCGATGTAAATGTCGCCCAAAACTTAATTCTATGTGTTGACAGAGAGTTGTCCTTTGTGGAAGAACACGGCTATTTATTTAAGTTCATAATTTTGGTGCTTAGGAAATAGTTAATTATTAACTATTACAAAACTTTGAGTTAATGCATTTTTATATAAAAAAAATATTATTGAAATTTGTGCCAAAATTATAAAATATATTTACATTATACTCGTAAAACATGTTTATAATTATGTGTAAGTATACTCATATGTATTTGTGTGTCTGAAAATGGCACAAACGTATGTGGCCGTACTCGCCACACAAGAATGTTTAAATGCTACCGGACGTTCTAAAAATGCAGTCTGAACATGGAGAGAGCACCCCAGGACTGCTTGTCTTGAGAGGTCTACAGTGTGGCCATACTGAGTCCAGCGTCAAGTGTTTGACATAAACAAAAAACGACACCCATGGCCTCAACATGGCTGCACTACGATGCGGCCATGCTTATTCTCCAAACGAACCCGGTGCGGCCTTGTTGCTCCCATTATAAAAAAAATTTGTTGTGGCCAGCACAATACCTCTCGCCACTTCCTTTTTTTGGTTACATAAGTATAGGGCGCGAACGGTTACATTTTTGGGCTTGACAAGCAAATGTGTGGGCCCGTTTCAGAATGATAATTAGTAATTATGTACATAGATGTCAAATGTTAGAATTTTTCATTAAAAATTTCAAGATTTTCTAAATTTACGTAGTTAATTTATCACCAGGAGTTTAAAGTTTACTTGTATGCCTTAGATATTTAACATTTAATTCTGCTCCACATGGAATTGGAAAATCACTAAATTTAGAATGAGAAATTATGATATTTGACATCTATATACATAATTACTAGCTATCATTCTGACATGGGCCCCCATATCTGCTTGTCAAGGCCAACAAAATCATATGACTGCTCGCTCCCTATTGTATTTAACATTTCTTGTATACCTACACTCTACACCAAAAATTCTACTTACGCATATATCTATTCCATATATATTTAGATTGTTTAATTTTAAATTCATTTTTGATGAAGAAATTTTGTCCTCTTCTAATTTTTCGAAATGTTTCCAATTCTATTAATACATTAAGAAATAATATAATGTATGTACTTCCCAGAAAAAGTCTTCAGTAATGTCTTCGGATTTCTGACACTGACATCTGTCAGTTACAAACAAATTAAATTTTCAACTATTTTCCATGGCCATTCTTTCGGCTGTAAAATTTATTATAACAGATTATTTTCATACTATATTTCTTCTATCTCTAAATCTATAGAATATATTGTAAAATATTTAAATGTATCAGAAAGAGAATTTATTTTTCTTTAATATTATCAAGAAAAAATTTCAAAAAATATTATTTGAAAGATTTTTTTTCAAGAATCTTCTACTTCCGGTTGTCTAATTGTTACCAAAACCTTTTCAGATCTTCCCATGAATGTCCGATTGGGAAATACGTACTTAAAATTTTTTAAAGTCTAATAGTTTTTGAGTAACCGTCCTTCCAACATCCCACACACACACACACACACACACACATACACACACACACATCCACACACACACACACACACACACACACACACACACACAGACATCATCGTAAAAATGATAAAATCGGATTGTAGGGACCTTAAAACGTGCTTATTCAATAAAATCTGGATATGCGATTTTTAGCATGAATGCAATACCTCTCTTAGCGAGAGGTAAAAAATCATTTTTACTCGGGACTACATGTGTCATTATTGTGGTATTAGAACATTTGAAACAAGTTTGATAACAGTCAGATTTTGTGTGTAAATATGAGGAAAGTATTAAAAATACGTCTGGCACATGAACGAAACATTTCGATAGAAATGTTTGGTATGGAAGAATTGTTTCATGAATAGGTTTCAAGCTGGTGTAAATTCACTCCGTGGAATATTGCATGACACTACGTACGTTTATATTACTGCAATATGCCAATAAATACATTTTTCAAAAGAATATTGTTTGGTAATCGCTTCTTTCATATATGGTACGGTAAAAAATATTACACTTGTATGTAAAACGCTAACTTATAAATGATATATGCTGCGAAGCAATACATCTTTGATCGATATTGGAAAAACTCTACAAGCAAATTGATGATGAATACGGTTATCAACCCACAACAAATCTGCCGGTTTTGAGAAAAATATTACCGCGGGAGATGCATAAGAAAAGGTAAAAAAATCGCGAGGGTACCCTGTGGTGATCGCATCTCGGGTATTTCCCTACAGCTACTGCTACTGCTGTGCTACCCCTATCGTTTATGCGTGATAGTGAAGGTAAGTGGCTGTCAGGCACGGAGGAATATTTCACCGGTGGAGTCGGAGTCTGGCTCTGCGTCGGCGTTGCACCGCCGCCCGATAACAGATGATGGATGGTCCAGCGTAGATTTGCAATACTAATATCGAGGGCAATTCCGACCAGATCGGGGCATTTTTCACTTTCAAACGGATGACCGAACCAGACACGAAGAAGAATTTCATAACACAAACAACGCGATGAATGTATAGAAAATTCGAAGATTAATTCTCAAAATTGTTTCATTATATTATTAATAATTATAAAAACTTTAGACTTGTAACTTGTATTTCATAATGCAGAACAATGTATAGACTGTGTGAATATTAAGAAAACTATTAAAAACAAAATTTGCTTTTTTATTTTAGTTAATCAAATTAAAAAATCTGTTGTGGTCAGCACAATATCTCTCGCCACTTCCGTTTTTGGTTACATAAGTATAGGGCGTGAGCATTCATGTGACATTGTTGGCCTTGACAAGCAGATATGGGGGTTCTGTCAAAATGACAATTAGTAATTTTGTATATCATGAAAAATTCTAAGATTTTCTAAATTCACGTAGTTAGTTTGTCATACTTGACCTAGACAAGCAGATATGGAGGCCCTTGTCAAAATGACAGTTAGTAATTATTTACATAAATGACAAATGTAATTTTTCACGTGGTTAATTTGTCACCAGAAATGTGGAATTTACTTGTCGAGGAAAATAAACCAAATGGAATTGGAATATCACGAAATTTTGGATGGAAAATTGACATTTGACGTATATGTACATAATTACCAGCTGTCATTCTAACTCGGGCCAGCATATTTGCTTGTCAAGTCCAACAAAGTCACATGACTGCTCGCGCCCTATAAATTTCTCATGTCTTTCCTTTATGTTTAGATTATTTTTATAATTTTAAATTTATTTTTTGAGGAAGTTTTCTCCTACTTCTAAATGTTCGAATTTCTTCCAATTTCTTGATTGGATTTCAGATGGGTATATATATATATAGCTATAATTTTAAATATTTAATTGTTATTATTGTTATACAACAAGAAATAGTAAACTTACCAATATCTCTGAAAAATTCTTCAATAATGTCAGTTAAACTTCTTCATTTAACGTAAAAGAGTATTTTGACGTTTTACTACTATGTTGCCAAAAAAGAATATCTAAGATTTATTTTCAGCTAAAATCTATATAAAACCATATTCGTACTATGGCAAATTCTGAATCGGTTCTTATCCACTGTCATGTGTTTAGTTAAAATAGACTTAAGGTCAAATTTTAGAATTGAGCTGCCAATATCGCCCAAACAGGTTTATGAACTATTGTTGATTTTTGGCAATGACATTTTCCTGTCATTTACAAACATCTGATGGTTACTTTAGAGTTGTTTAGGCTCTGAAATTTATTACAAATTATTTTATATTATTATATACTATATCTCCAGACCTATAGGAGATATAATAAAATTTTAAAATGTATTGAATAGAGAATTTTATGTTCTTTAATGCTAATAATAAAAAAATTCAAAAAAATAATATTTAGAATTTTTTTTTTTAAGATACTACTACTTCCGGTTTTCCAATTGGTACCAAAACCTATTCAACTCTTCCCATTAATGTTAGATTGAGGAATCCGTAGTCAAAAAGGTCTTTAGTATTATAGAATTTGAGAAATCGTGTCTCCAACAACCTCACACACACACATCCACACACACACACACACACACACACACACACACACACACACACACACACACATCATTGTAAAAATGTTAAAATCGGATTCTATGGACCTTAAATCGTGATTATTCAGTAGAATCTGGATATGCGATTTTTAGCATGAATCCAATACCTCTCTTAGCGAGAGGTAAAAAGTGAAATTATCACTAATTATGAGTAGAGGGCATTGATTGTAGAATATGACTAGACTCGCAGAGGATATCCGGAGGTAGCTTTTGTAATATATTTTATCAGCAACACATAGCAATACCCGGTATAACTTAAAACTTGTATTTTATACCGGCTTTAGCAAATAATTATTGTATTCATAACACTTTTACGTTTAGGTTTAGCTTATACCAATATATAATAAATTTAAACCAAGAGGAACTAAGTATAAATCGTTGGTTTAAGACCTGTTAATTTTAAAATTTCCGCGATGTTCTGTGCATGATTACGCCCGGAGGCAAAGAATCCAGGCCTAACCTAATCTCAGTAAGATTTATTGTAAATATTTGTTATGGGTAAATAAAATTTATTTTAAGGGATTCAATCTATATTTTTATAATTTTCAGATTCTTCAGAAAGTGAGAATGATGTTTATGACATGCTAAAATTTGATTCCAGGCTTTATCTTTTCATTTTTATTTGAATTTTTATTAATTCAAATAACGAATTCTTTTCCTCTTTCGTCCAATTTTCGGATTTCTTTTTTGCTTTCATTTTATAATTCTACTTAAATATTAAAATTGAGAAATTGTTACTTCCTGTTTTCATCTCCATCCCAAAACACAGTCGATCATCGTTTTTCAATTTAAGATTTTGCTTAATATTTAATATGATAGCAAATTGTAATTATAAGTTCAAAACTTAGCTGATACTCGTACCTGTTTATCACAAAGACAAATTAATTAATTTTTTGCTTGTATAAACGTCAAATAGAATAAAAATACAATATTGTCAAATGTTTTATCTGGAATACTTAGCCCTAGTTACACCGCTGACCCTTAAGTTTTAAGCTAGGCTTAAACAATAAATGGAAAGAGACATTTTGACAGCAATATTCAATCACTCATTTGACATTTTGTTTCGATACGATATTGTCAGTTTAAGGAATAATTAAACTTTAAGTGTAAGCGGTGAATCGTGCATTAACCTAGTAAAATTAAAATATGTAATGTTATTATGAATACTGAAGTGTTAAACCAATTTTAAATTTAAACTAGGTGGAATAGTTATACCGGTAGTAAGTGTGGAATAATGAAGCTGCTATGAATACGGCTGTATAGGTATAGTTAAAATATAATTGTTGACTAATAAAGGACATTATTTTTTGATCTTTTTCTCATTACTTCATTGATAGTTTCAGAACAAAGTGAAAGATATTTTGCAAAAAAATCATGAGCCTCACCGAGACTTTAATTGCCTATGTCAGTTACAATGCTTTATCAACGGAGTTATGAAGCACTCTTCAATTCAATGAACTTTTCACTTATCTTAATGCTAATCTTAGATGAGTATTTACAGCATTGTATATGCATCTAACAGCACAACACCTCAGTAACTGTATAAAAAAAACTGTTTTTATAACCATTTTGGTAAAATTCAGAATCAAGGACAATTCAAATATTAAAAACTGACGAGAGTTTTTTTGAGAAAAGTTCATGGACTTCACCGGGACCCAAGACCTACCAAGTCAAGTAACTATTCGGTATTTAACTTATTATTGTAACAGTATTGTATGAAACCAGTTTATAGTATAATTAAAAAGTAATTACTTAAGAATAAATCATATTCCAATGACATAATGCAAACAAAATAAATGTGTATGCATATGAAATGGAAAATGTACATTGAAAGTTGCTATAGTTGAAAACTGTTTTTAATTAAATGATACTATTGCATAAATAATTATAATATCTTGTAAAGTTTATTTATTCAAAGTGGTTTAAAAATTTATGCCATATGTTTATTTACTTAATTTATTTTGAACTCACTAATATTTATATATAAAACTAAAACAATTACCCCTTAACCTTAAATAATAATATAAGCTAAAAGCTAAATACGTATTTCGAGAACTAAGTTCTCATCATCAGTAGAACAAAACAAAAGTTTAAGCAGAGAAGTTAAGATTACTCAACATGTAAACCATGTCAGAGGTCTAACAACTCTGAGCAAACAAGGGAGAGAACTGGGATTATATAGGGATAGGAGTCACAGGTGAATGAATACCAATTAAAACTAAGATTTAACGTCCAATGAAATTTAAGATTTAAAATGTCCTATTAAATTTAAGTTTCTATTAAATCGAATAATTTAGAATTTGGTATGGGACCGAAATCTGCGTTCATCAAGTTATTTTTAAATTTATTTATTATTAAGCTCTCGTATGCATCTAAATATCTATCATTATTAATATTCTTTAAAAGTTTAATGTTAGAATTGTTAATTTTGTGATTATTAATGAACATATGTTGAGCCACGCTAGATTTTTCGGGATTACCGCTTTTTAGATGATAAAAATGTTCTTTAAACCGAGTGTCAATTTGCCTTTTAGTTTGCCCGATGTAAACTTTATTACAATCATTACAGCTAATTTTATATATACCGGATTTTTTGTTAGTGTCAATTTTATCTTTAGGATTACCTAATAGAGATTTAATAGTATTACTTGATTTGTAAGTCACGGTTAAATTTTGATTTTGAAAAATTTTATTTAAATTTTTAGAAGCGTGATCGTACGGTAGTGTTATGTATTTATTATTATTATTATTATTAAATGGTGTTAATGTTGTAAAATTAGAAACGGATTGGCGATGTTTAAATTTATGAACTAATTTATCTATAGTTTTAACCGGGAAACCGTTATATTTAGCTATTTCTTTAATATAGTTTAGTTCAATATTAAATCTTTTTTTGTTTAAAGGAAATTTTGTTAATCTGTTTATTAAAAAATTGAATGATGCTAATTTATGTTGCCAGAAATGATTGGAGTCAGCAGTTATAAATCTGTTAGTATTAGTGGATTTTCTGTGAATATCGAACTCTAGTTTATTTTTATTTCGAATAACCAGTACGTCCAGAAATGGTAGTTGTTTATTAGTTTCTTGTTCAATAGTAAATTTAATTGATGGGAAAACTGAATTTAAATTGTCTAGAAAAGTTTTCAAATCGCAATTTTTGATATTAACTATGGCAAAAATATCATCTACATATCTAATCCAAACTCTAGGAAAATATTTGTTGTTTTTCTTAAATTCAATTTCGAAATTACTCATGAATAAATTAGCCAAAAATGGTGATAAACTATTTCCCATAACTGTACCTTCATTTTGGTGATAAAATTTATTATTTACTTGAAAATAATTTTGATTCATACAAAGTTTAGTGAGTCGTAAATATTCATTAATTTGTGTCACATCCAAGTTGTTATTTTCTAAAAAAGTTTTTAAATATTCTAAAGTTTCCGGGATCGGTACACTTGGAAATAAAGAACTAACGTCAAAAGAAACCAATATTTCATTTTTATCTAAAGTAATATCTTTGACTTTTTCGATGAATTGTAACGAATTTTGTACGGAAAAAGTTTGTGGTTGATTTTGAAAATTAGTAAATTCGTTGACTAACCATTTTGAAAGCAAATAAGTTGGTGAATTTATGCCAGAAACTATAGGTCTTACTGAATTACCCGGTTTATGAATTTTTGGAAGACAGTACATTTTTGGAACTACTGGGTTTGAAACGTTAAGTTTAAAATTTATATTTTTCGTAATTAAATTTGGACAATTTTTAATGGTGTTTTTATATTCTCTAACCATTTTAGGTAAAGGATTTTTATTAATTTGCGTGTAAGGTCCATTAGTTAATTGGTTATTTACTCTATTAAAATATTCTGATTTATCTAAAATGACAATTTTGTTACCTTTATCGGCTTTTAAATAAAATACGTCGCGTTTTTTAAGATTATTTATAAGTTTAATATCACTATTATTAGGTTCCAAAAATTCATAAACCGGGTAATTCAGTAAGACCTATAGTTTCTGGCATAAATTCACCAACTTATTTGCTTTCAAAATGGTTAGTCAACGAATTTACTAATTTTCAAAATCAACCACAAACTTTTTCCGTACAAAATTCGTTACAATTCATCGAAAAAGTCAAAGATATTACTTTAGATAAAAATGAAATATTGGTTTCTTTTGACGTTAGTTCTTTATTTCCAAGTGTACCGATCCCGGAAACTTTAGAATATTTAAAAACTTTTTTAGAAAATAACAACTTGGATGTGACACAAATTAATGAATATTTACGACTCACTAAACTTTGTATGAATCAAAATTATTTTCAAGTAAATAATAAATTTTATCACCAAAATGAAGGTACAGTTATGGGAAATAGTTTATCACCATTTTTGGCTAATTTATTCATGAGTAATTTCGAAATTGAATTTAAGAAAAACAACAAATATTTTCCTAGAGTTTGGATTAGATATGTAGATGATATTTTTGCCATAGTTAATATCAAAAATTGCGATTTGAAAACTTTTCTAGACAATTTAAATTCAGTTTTCCCATCAATTAAATTTACTATTGAACAAGAAACTAATAAACAACTACCATTTCTGGACGTACTGGTTATTCGAAATAAAAATAAACTAGAGTTCGATATTCACAGAAAATCCACTAATACTAACAGATTTATAACTGCTGACTCCAATCATTTCTGGCAACATAAATTAGCATCATTCAATTTTTTAATAAACAGATTAACAAAATTTCCTTTAAACAAAAAAAGATTTAATATTGAACTAAACTATATTAAAGAAATAGCTAAATATAACGGTTTCCCGGTTAAAACTATAGATAAATTAGTTCATAAATTTAAACATCGCCAATCCGTTTCTAATTTTACAACATTAACACCATTTAATAATAATAATAATAATAAATACATAACACTACCGTACGATCACGCTTCTAAAAATTTAAATAAAATTTTTCAAAATCAAAATTTAACCGTGACTTACAAATCAAGTAATACTATTAAATCTCTATTAGGTAATCCTAAAGATAAAATTGACACTAACAAAAAATCCGGTATATATAAAATTAGCTGTAATGATTGTAATAAAGTTTACATCGGGCAAACTAAAAGGCAAATTGACACTCGGTTTAAAGAACATTTTTATCATCTAAAAAGCGGTAATCCCGAAAAATCTAGCGTGGCTCAACATATGTTCATTAATAATCACAAAATTAACAATTCTAACATTAAACTTTTAAAGAATATTAATAATGATAGATATTTAGATGCATACGAGAGCTTAATAATAAATAAATTTAAAAATAACTTGATGAACGCAGATTTCGGTCCCATACCAAATTCTAAATTATTCGATTTAATAGAAACTTAAATTTAATAGGACATTTTAAATCTTAAATTTCATTGGACGTTAAATCTTAGTTTTAATTGGTATTCATTCACCTGTGACTCCTATCCCTATATAATCCCAGTTCTCTCCCTTGTTTGCTCAGAGTTGTTAGACCTCTGACATGGTTTACATGTTGAGTAATCTTAACTTCTCTGCTTAAACTTTTGTTTTGTTCTACTGATGATGAGAACTTAGTTCTCGAAATACGTATTTAGCTTTTAGCTTATATTATTATTTAAGGTTAAGGGGTAATTGTTTTAGTTTTATATATATTTTTAACCTTAGACTCCTCCTATTATTGTCACTAATATTTACATTAGCAGAATATAAAAATATTAAACAAATACGATTAATAACAATGAACAAAATTATCACAAATATGCTAGGAATGAATGTTAGCATCATTTAACTAAATACGAGTAAATATAACCAAATTCAACTGAATACTTATCATTATGCGACTATCATAGTTTCTACCTAATACTTATCATTATGTAACTGAATACGCTCTTGATGTGCTAGTGCCGCAATTTATATAGCTAACAAATTTCCAAAATCCTTTCTGCACGCTTAGTAAACCATTCTTATTGTACACATTCACATACAGGGTATTACAAAAGGGTAATGAGAAATAAAAGTTGAATCAACATAGGTTTGATCATAACTGTTTCCGAGAAAAACGAAAAATTGAAGAAAAACGGACTAAGATAGTGGTTAGGTAAATAAAATTTGTCTATGACAGTAAATAGACTATAGAAAAACAAACAAAAAAATATATGGAACATTTTTCTAGTTCTAATAGTTACAAAGTTATTTGAAAATTAAAATTGCGTAGGTCGCCACATTTAACCTAGTATAATGTTTTGGTTTTTTAATAAAAAAATCTGATGTGGCCAGCACAATACCTTCCGTCAATGCTATGTATTATGTACAAATTCCATACATAAATTTTCTTGCAAAAGATGCAAGACATTTGTCAGTTATGGACGTAATTAATAGCTGTCATTTTCCACGGGTCCCCATATCTGCTTGCCAAAGTAAGCTGTCATGTTACTGCACGCGCCATGCACATAAATTTTCTTGCAAAATATCCTATATTTCCATTAAAGTTATTTCATAAACAAACTATGCAAATAGCACTTGACACTGACATCTTCTTCTTCTTTAGTTTTTCCCATTCGTTAGGGGGTCGCTATTTTTTATTTTCTTTCTGTGCACACACACACACACACATACAGACATCATCGTAAAAATAGTAAATTCGTATTGTAAAGACCCTAAAACGTGCTTATTCAATGAAAACTCACCACCGAATTTTTTGACCAAAGACAATACCTTCTTTGCCTAGAGGTGACGGAAGGTAAAAACAAAAGCACATCTAAGATGATCTCTGAAAGGTAAAGAAAAAGTCTCATTTATTCAAATTCGTAACTCTTATAGTTTTCGATATAACAAAGATAAACTCCGTAAAAACTGATCTTTCACTGCCTTATATCTCTAAACTATTAAAGATCGGACCCATGTTCATTAAGCTTTTTTAACTCATTTTGGTCAATACTAAATGCCTTTCAAAATTTTACCCTTTTTTAATACCATGTACTCGTAAATGGCATCCGACTGCTATCACTCCTGTTATATTTGCTCACTATTATCGCTTCCTTTCGTTCGTACTTGGATTCTCTCACATCGAGAATATTCTAGAATATTTCCATGATAGAATTTTCTCGAATAAACTCATACACGTAAGACAATTCAAAAAGATTTTAACAAGTAGTATTAATTTGCATCGCTAGTTTGCACGTTTACTAGTGTAAGCCGTAGACGAAGCCTATACAGGCGCTTGCAAAACAATCTCTGGACGTGCAATAGGTATACAAAAATTCTCAATACAAGTTTCTTATACCTATTTACATTTGATCTTAAAATATATTTAATTAAGTTACTATTAACAATTTAACTTTATAATTCTTGACAATATTCAAAAATTAACAGTTCACCAGAACAGTAATACCAACTTATAAACATAAAAGTCCGTACCAAACAAAGTATTTCTGGACGATTTAGATATGTTAGTTAAACATATGAAAGCACATACAAATATATTACATACCGTGTCGGGAAATGCACCATTTACAGCCAAGTGCTAAGTTAGATTATCGAGATCAGCAATTAGCGCGAGACTGAAATAAGAATTCTCGTGAGGTGATTATACTATTTTATTCGCAATTAGTTCGTAATTATTAAGTTTTACACATTAATTGTATTGAAAGTTTATTTATTTAGTCTATAACAATGTCATTTTTATTACAATTTGACTCCTCAAAATAAGTCACTTTAGCGATGGCGTATAAGTGATTAAAAAAATATTGATGCCAAATGAGAGCGAAGGAGATTATCTCTTTCGCTCTCATTACTTGTATTACTTCGCACAAATGACGTTACAGAATTTTTAATACCACTTTTATCAAATTCTATTAATATTTAACTAATTTTAAAAAATACGGATTTATTATTTTTAACTCTATATAAATAATAAATAAATATTTTCTCAGTTTTAATCTAGGTCACATACCTCATTAGAAAATGACATTTAACTTGCCGAGATAACACCCCATAGAACCTCATTGTAATAGATATGAATATGTTCCATCACATAAATTTATAATAATAAATCATCCTTTTAATATCTTGTGACCGCTCTTATTTCAAATCAATATCTTGAACATTACATCTGAATGACATGAAATTCATCTTGAAATGTCATCTTATATACTGCATCAAGGAACTAAGGTACGTGTGTTTCTGTGTATAAGCAGCACATGTATGTTTATTTTGCATTCCGCATATGAGATGAGGGTATATGCTTCGTATTATCATAGGTTTAATTTTAGTATGAAATTAATTTAGGATATGGAGAAGCAACTTGAAACTGAAACGTATCATAAACAAAAATGGAAATTAATAATTATTATTCTTGAAAATATTATTTTTGGTATTATAAACATTTATAAAATATGATTTGTGAAATATATATTTATTAAATTTTACACCGATTTGATATAAATATATTTCATATATGAAAGGGCGCAATTGGTAACTTATATTATATATTTATAAAATAACTTAAAAGTAGGTACCTACACTAGTTCACTAGTTCACATAAAGGAAAACTAAAATTTAAGGAGATATAGCTGATTTTTTTAGATATAAATATTAGTACAACACGAAATGATGTATTTTTTTTTTTTTTTACACAGCAAATCAAATTTTCTACGAGGACCTTTTGTGATGGGATTAGTGTATTGGAACATCATTGGACTAAAAGCATTGCACTGTTAGGAGACTATTTGAAAACTGTCATTTTAAAAACATGTAACAACTTTCATATTATTAGGCTAACTACTCGTGTGAAAGAATTACTAGGATTACGAACATTAGAAATAATTACGTTTTCTCAGGCACGTGGTTCCATATAAGATTAGATTTGAGATAATATTTTATTTTAATTATTCCTTTTTTACCTCTCGCTAAGTGCGGTATTGGATTCATGCTAAAAATCGCATATCCAGATTTTAATGAATAAGCACATTTTAGGTCCCTACAATCCAGTTTTAACATTTTTATGATGATGTCTGTGTGTGTGTGTGGATGTATGTGTGTGTGTATGTGTGTGAGACGTTAGAAGGCCGATTACTCAAAAACTATGTAACTTAATACTTGTTTAACTACGTATTTTCCAATCGGACATTAATGGGAAGAGCTGAAAAGGTTTTGGTAACAATTGGATAACCGGAAGTAGCACATTCTTGAAATATATATATATATATATATATATATATATATATATATATATATATATATATTATATATATATATAGTCTGATATTCTCTTGTATAGGGTGTCGAGTTTTCCTTCTATATTTCTTCTATGAATCTCTTCCATTCTTTCCTGTCTTTAGCTATGGTGCTTGCTTTTCTTGTGCTTAAGCCCTTCCTGCGTATTATCTCTTCAATATTGTCGTCCCAGCTCTTCTTTGGTCTTCCTCTGCCTCTTTTTCCTGTAGTTCTTGTTTTCCATATTATCTTCGTTGGTCTTTCGTCTGGCATTCTTTGTAAATGTCCATACCATTGTAGCTGCTTCTCTTCCATCTTTTTAAACGCGGGTTTTACTTCTAAATTTGTTCTGATAATCTCGCTTTTTATTTTATCTTTTTTCGTCACTCCTTGTATTCTTCGTAGACATTTCATCTCCATTGCTTGGATTTTGCTGTCTTGTCTTTTACTTGTTACCCAGGTTTTACTTCCGTACAGTAGTATAGGTAAATAGACTGTTTTATTATTTAGTTCTCTTTGTTAGATATTTATTGTTGAAGATGATTCTACTTAACGCGTAATATGTTCTAGCCGTTGACTGTATTCTAGCATTAATTTCTTCTTCTACGCCTCCTCTGTTCTCAATGATACTGCCTAAATATTTGAAGCTATCTACTTGCTGTAGTGGTTTTTTGTTTAGTTTAATATTGATTAACTTATTGTCGCTAGTTACCGCCATTACTTTGGTTTTGTCGGCGTTAATGGTCATATTTATTTTTGATAACTCCTCTTTCCATATGTTTATGTTTTCTTGCAGTTATTCATGGCTGCTTCCAAATATTGTCATATCATCTGCGAAGAGGCATTCGGTGATGGTTGTTGGTTTTAAGTTCAAGTATCCGATATTTGTTCTTTTAACGCTTTCCTTTGCCTTCTTAACAGCTTTATTCAGTGCTATTATAAATAATAGTGGACTCAAATTACCACCCTGTCTCAATCCTTTTTGGGTTGTGAACATTCCTGATAACATATTTCCGGTTCGTATACAGTTCTTATTGTGTTCAAAGATGTTCTTAACTATTCTTACTAATTTTGTGCCCACTCCTATTTGTGTTAATGTGTCGTACAGTTCTTCTCGGTCAACTCTGTCGAACGCTTTCTCCAGGTCTATAAAACCAATGTACAGTTCTTTTTTTTAAATTTATTACTCTATGAATGATTTGTCTTATGCTCAAGCATAAGACATTGTTGAAATAAATCTTCTAAATATTATTTTTTGAAAACGTTTCGTAATATTAAAGTAAGTTAAATTCTCAATTCGACACATTTAATTTTTTTATTATATCTCGTATAGGTTTGGAGATATAGTACATATTAATATAGAATAATATGTTGTAATAAATCTCGTTGCCCAAGAATCAGTTCAGGTATTTATATGTTTATAAATGACAGATTACATTACATAAATTATTGTATTATTAACTAAATATGTATTTAAATTATAGGTATGTTAATATTACATATATCTTAAGATATACTGTCAATGAATTTGAAGAATTTTGAACATATTAGAGAAGTATTTGTTTGTACAAGAAATGTTAAATTCGTTACTTAAAGGGCGCGAGCAGTCATGTGACTTTGTTGGCCTTGGCAAGCAGATGAGGATCCGTGTCAGAATGACGGCTTGTAGTTATTTACATAGATGTCACAATTGCAATATGTCATAATTTTTCAGTCAAAATATTCTGATGTTTATTTGTCATCAATATACTTGTCGAAGAAAATAATCCACGTGTATTTTGAAAATCATAATGTTTTGAATGAAACTTCTGATATTTGAAACCTATGTATATTATTACTAGCTGTCATTTTTACACGGGCCCCCTATATCTGTTTGCCCAGGCTAACAAAGTCACATAACTGCTCGCGCCCTATGCAACATAAAATGAAAATGGCGAGAAGTATTGTGCTGGCCACAACAGATTTTTTTAGTCTTGGAAAACGGTTAACCGTTATTATTTGCCCGTTTCCTAGAGTGCTAAAACTTTGGCTATGGGTGATAATTGGTATAATTCAAGTATGAATTCAACTAACATTAATTATTTTATATTCACATTTCAAGATTTATTTTGAAATTTTATGCTTAAAGCCCTGTTGTAAAATGTTATACGTGGAAAGTATAAATTCTTGTATGTAATTTGTATGTATCAGAAAAGAAAGCAAAGTGAAGAAAAGACATAAAATGTGCGAGTTTGTTGTTCTAATGTGGTATATTTATGTGTGTTTATCTTCCTATTCCCAGCTGATTTTTATTCTGAAAATGCAGTTTCAATGTACGAAAACTCGAGCAATCTCAGACATTCTATTCCTCTTATTTTCCTATGTAGATCTGCTGCAGAATACACGAGGTATTATTTCCATTGCTTTTGTACTTTTATTGAAAAATATTTTGTCTCACTTTTTCTTTATTATAATACAATGGCTTTGAAAACAAAAAAAGCTTAGTAGGCGTATCGCAATTGGCACATTTTTACAAAACAATGGAGGGTTTTATTTTTGCTTTGTAAAAGCAATTAAGATTTTATTCATTATTTCATTATCTTTGAAGTTGGAACAATAATTCAGCGGAAATCAATACAAGAGATTTCAGTGAAATTACAAAATTAAAAGGTACTCTCAAAAGATTAAATTGTTAAAAACTGTTGTTGCTAATAAAAAATTTAATCTCTTTTGAGTTAAGCTGCTCACATTTTTTACTTGCTTGTTTTTCACTTAGTTCTTACGACAAATTATTATAAAACTTCCTTGTTGCTTTAATATTTTAATCCACCTGCCAGCTTGTACAACAACTGCAAGTATTTTATTATTATACATTAATCTGATTCTAACTACTTGTAGTTTGCTTTTTATTCACAATTATCCCACCAAACTTTTTATGTGCAATTTCTCTTGTTTCTTTAACAAACTATAGTCTCATAAACAAGAACTTTCTGCAAAGGAAAAACAAAAACTATTATAATACAAGTATTTATTAGAATTTGTGATAAAGAATATAAGGAAATTAATATGAAGATAATTCATCAAAACTATATTCCACATATGACAGATGATGACAGGTGCATGATATTTGATTAAAATCATTGTCGTACGTTGATTCATTTGATATTTGTTTGCACAACTTCGGGAAAAATCTTTAATTTTATTTTATTATTCCTTTTAATGAAGAGCGTTACAGATTTCTTCTTGAAGCATATTTTCGTTCGGGTGAACATAAAGAAGACGGTTTTTGGCATTAATCTTATGAGAGCTAGCAAAGAAAGGTCCGCCCATGGAAATAACAATGATGTCGTACTAAGTAAGCGGCAAATGTCAAAATCGTATGGTGCGGCACACTTCAGCCGTTTTCGATCACTCTTTATAACAAAGCAGTAAATTTAAATATGTATCTAATGAAAATGGGAACACAAAAGATGATATCAAAGATAAATTAGATACAGGAGAAAACTATTCTATGGAATAAAAACTAATATTTTGAGAAATAAAAATGCAGATTGGCTGGCTTGGCGGTCGAGCAGTTTAATGCACATCTCCTAACTTGCTCTGACGTCGCTTGAACAATGTTCCGTTCCTTCGAATCCCGTCGATCGACAATGTACGATTTTTCGTAAAAAATAAATACAGCTACTAGGATGCTATAAACTGTCCATTTATACATCTTAAATAAATGTAGCAATGACTGAAATCCTACCAGCAGTAAATCGTAATAACACTGCGGCTCGGTGATTCCGCTTGAAAATAAAATAATAATAAAATATAATAAAAATAGAGATAAAGATATAAAAAGAGAAAACAAAAATAAAAATACGTAAGAAATACAAAAAATGATCGTCACATTATATTTATGTCACTTTAGGTCTGATGCATCGCCCTGAATTAACTAGGACAGTGGTCCTCACCTTCTCCGGAAATTCCGTTTGGCTGACAGTGGAAAACCGTCCGCAAAACCTTAGCAGAGAAATAACCTTCGCTCGTGTATTTTTCTTTTAAGTCGGCGCAAGTTAGCAGACGCACCATTGTTTATTTTCGATCATAATGATATACAGTTAATTCAAAGGCGTAAAAAATCAATTCTGTTCAGATAAATTAGTTCAATTTTTCAGATCATATGTTCATATAGAACAAGAAATATACATATAGAAGTGTAACCAATAATTAATATAAATTATGAGAGCTAATATATATTGAATATAACAAAACATAGCTGCTTATTACAGATTTTCAGTAATACTTTTTCCATCATAATATGGGTACATCAATAATATACGTAGTATTATTTTCTGGAATAAATAGGTATTTTAGTTGATTTATTATAAACTATTTTAAATTTTCTATAAACGCCCGCATTACTACTGATCTAAACTAACTGATCTGCCAAAAAAAAAGTCACTCCCAGCTAAACCGAATCACTTATTTCGGTGGTAGGGATATTATCTCAAGTAGTGATTCCGACAAATAGAATGACAGGTATCTGAACCGATTTAGAAAGTGTAAGTTTGACCTAATCCAAGTGGCAAATGGAATACGTCTTTACTTAGTAACCCCAGTTATACGAATACATATTCACTCCAAGCTTTCAGACATTTCCAAATGGGTCACTTTTGGTCTTTCCTTGGTAGTAGTTTACCGATTGCTCAGCCTTTTTATATTTCCTCATCGTTACATCCCACATTAGAGGTCTTGTCGCATTTTTAGTTCCCATTACAGGACGCAATGGACTGAGGAAATAAGGTCTGCATTTGAGACAAAATCGTACAGATTGTTGATCGAATTTTGGGATCGATCGTCCAATTTTTTGCGGAACTATATCACTAAGTTGGTGTAATTGGTTGAGTGATGTAGGTTTCAAGCAAGTTTTCTTTAAAAATGGATCCAACCGCTAAATGTTCGTTGACATCTTCCATATTGAAACTGCATACGTAACTCTGCAAACGACATAAAATGACAGAGCAAGAGCTGATGTTCTGATAGTATGTGAATGAGCTCCCCATTTGGCGCAGATTAATTTCCGAAGATTATTCCTTGCTGTTAGTTTGTCCCAGATTTTATTAACGTGATGTTTGAACGTAATAGCTCGGTCTAATGCAACGCCCTGATAGAACGAAAGTTATGAAACCAATAATCATGTATGTATGCGAATCATGGTCTACATCAGATAAACAAAGTAACTCGAAAACATTAAATAAGGTGTTTGAGAAAAATTCATTAATTATCAAGAAGAGACAAAATTAACAATGAAGTACACAAAACACAAGTTAAAGAACTGTAAACAACAGCTGAATCGAAAGAAATTAGATGAGAGGAAACAACAAGCCCAGGAAAGGACAGGAAATCATGAAAAGTTTTAAAGAAAAAAAAAGAAGCAAACTAAACTTGCAATTGAATTTACACCGAAAAGTTAAGTAGATTGCCGGACTAAATAGATACCGAGGTAGATACTAAGCAAAGTATTTATTTTAGAATTATACAAATAGAGACTAACATTTAATACACATCTATGCACGTTGTGTTAGTACTTGGTAACTATATATGTATATAATAAGCTCGATTTTTGTATGAGACGAAACTTTTTCATCGACCAGATCAAAAATTACCAGTTTGGATTGTTTTATGATGATCCATTTTACCTTTTGGAACCCATAGCTCAGTTTTGTTTTGCATAATTTTCAGGAAAGAGTCTTTAAAGATCGGTCTACCAATCGCATTTCCCCATTTGCGATATAAATCTGGGAAAGAAACTCGGCGATCTTCCATAATACTATAAGAGCTCTTTGAGCACGGACTTCCCTTTTCGCATCATCAAAAAATGTCCATTGTAACATTTTTCTCTATATTTACTATATTTTTAACTGCAAAATTATGTTTCTCATCGTTCCTTGAGGAACACCTATTTAAGTTTTTTACAATTTTTTGCTAAAGAAGCCTATTTTTATGTGCAACAATAATAGAATTTCGCATATAAGAGGATAAAGACTTTCCACGTAGGTACTTTTATAACAACCGTATTACGTGGATGTATCACCAATAAGTTTCAATTGGTTTCTTAATGCAAACTCGATAATATATTTAAACAAAAAAATCACATATCACTGTGTTCATCAAGATATAAATATTTAATACTGCGTTCGAGTTATAATATGCGTCAAACTCGGTGTCAACCATAATGATAATGATGTTTTTATTTTGTTTTCACCTTCCGTCGTCTATATGTAAAGTATGTATTGTCTGGTCAAAAAAAATTGTTGGTGAGTTTTTAATGAATAAGCACGTTTTTTAGTCCCTAGAATACAAATATACTGTTTTTACGATGATTTCTGTATGTGTGTATGTTTGTATGTATGTATGTGTGTGTGTGTGTGTGTGTGTGTGTGTGTGTGTGTGTTTCTTTTTGTGTGTGTATGTGTGGGGAGGTTGGAAGGACGAGTTCGCACAAACTACAATACTTAATACCTATCTGTTTAACAACGTATTTCTCAATCGGACATTACTAGGAAGAGCTGAAAAGATTTTAGTAATAATTGGACACCCGATAGCAGATTCTTAAAAATATCTACTAAATATTATTTTTTGAAAAATTTTGTTCTTGCATTAAAGAAAAAGAAATTCTCTATAAATATTTTATTATATCTTTTATAGATTTAGAGATAAAGAAATATATGGTATATAATAATATGTTCCAATAAATCTCACAGCCCAAATAATGTTAGGGAAACAAATTGAAAAAATAAAATGTTTGTAACTGACAGATAAATGTCAGTGTCAAAAATCCAGAGACATTACAGAACATTTGTTTTTGGGAATTACATACATTATATTATTTCTTATTGTATTAATAGTTAAATATTTAAAATTATAGGTATATTACATACATCCTTCAAAAATACTGTCAATCTCGACAATGAATTGGAAAAATTTCGAAAAATTAGAAGAGTAAGACAAAATTTCTTCATAGAATGAATTTAAAATTTAAAAATCTAAAAATAAAGAATAGATGTAAGTAGAATTTTTGGTGTAGAGTATAGGTATACAAGAAATATTAAAAACAATAGTGCGTGAGCAGTCATATTACTTTGTTGGCCTTGACTAGCAGATGGGGGCCCGTGTCCGAATGATAACTAGTAATTATATACATAGATGTCAAATATCATAATTTTTATTCTAAATTTAGTGATTTTTCGAATTCCATGTGGTTTATTTTCCTCGACAAGTAAATTCCACACTCCTGGTGACAAATTTACTATGTGAATTTAGAAAATCTTGAAATTTTTAATGAAAAATTCTGACATACTTTTTATACTTATGTAACCAAAAACAGAAGTGGCGAGAGGTATTGTGCTGGCCATAACAGATTTTTTTTGTCAGCTGATTTTCTTTATAAATACTAGTACGGTAAACCTGCATAGCTTCAAAAGTGCTCATGTGTGAAAAAAACTTCTGTTGTTCCAACCGGACGGCTATGACGGCAAAAATAGAATCGAATTCTATTTTGACCTTATACCGATGATGACGGCCATAAGGGTGTCGCCCGGAAGATGCCACCAATAAAAATGCGATCCGTGCCGGTGACACTGTTCCATGTAAACTTAGCTACATCTGCCCTATTTTGAATTAGGTAGTCACGAAACGAGCACTGACATGAACACCTGCAGGAATTTTTCTAGAGGGTGCAAAAAGAGGTGGGAGAAAAGCGTGGAATTTTTTTTTGGCATACGACCCCTTAATTAAAATCGTTTTTATTACTGAATATAAGTACGTTAATGTTATTAATCTGTTTGCAATTTATTTTATTTACAACTTTCAAGAAAGCTCAATAAATCTGTGAAGAGTTGCGGATGAACTCAAAGGCCCGCGTGTTGTGAAACGACAAACACAGCGATCAAATCAGCCACGCGGCTATTTGGACGAGTTTTTCAGAAGATCAGTTTTTTTGCAAATTGTAACATTTTATCACTGAACAATCGTTTTTTAACCAGCAACCAGAAGGCGTTCTCAATTTTACAACTTCACCTTAAAGTTTTGCGAAAACAGACAAAACTACTTATTTTTGATATTGTAAAATACATTGATAGTCTTTAAATAAACGGAATCAGCTTTATTGCCGAAGCAATCACATAGTTCGAATTTTGGAAAACTGATTGTTCAGATAAATTGTTTGATTTTAAATACAGTGGTTTAGTTAATCAAGCTTTGCCATTTTACTCAACCGTAGATGATGCCATAAAAATTGATCTGACTCTTTCAGTGACAACATGCAGCATCGAACGCTCATTTAGTACGGCGTGTTATGACTTGGAATCAATCGAAAACGGGAGACGAACGACTTAGTGAACTATGTGTGCTGAGTGTTCATAAGCAAAAGTCAAGGACGATATTTAATTTATTGATAAATTGGTTGATACATTTGGCAAGCAGCCCAGAAGGCTTAAATTTTTGTTCCAAAATTATATTCACTAATTTCTTACTTATTATGTACTTAGATATATTATTTGTGATCCATCCTAAATGTTTAAATTGTAGAAATGGGCTTAATAGGTCAAGGAAATTTTAAATAAACGAAGAAAGGAATTGTGAAAAAATCATGGTCCTCGTTGGGATTTGAACCTAAGGCCTTCCTGTATCTAGTAGGACGCTCTACCCATTTGAGCTACGAGTTCCCATCGAAGTCAATGAATATTTCACAAGTCTTTTTACAAATCGTAACGAATACACTCTTCTAGAGATGAATACTCAGCGAGATAATTATTATCTACGTATGTGTGACGGCTAAAGTTCACAATAATTTATGTACATGAGCACTGATTGTCAATTAATTTTAAAAAAATCTCTATATTTATAAAATTATTCCAGAACATTATCAGAAATTTTGTACCTACATACCTACCTACTAATATGAAAATAAAAATTAATGAACAATTTTGTAAAATATTGATATAAATGCTGGATTAGTAATTCACAAAACAAGAGTAAATAAATTTACGGGTGTAATACGTAATGAAATACATAATTTATTTATGAAATAAATGTAGTTATGAAATATTTTACTCTCTGAATTTATGGTTTTCTATAAATAATTATACTACTCCTAATCCATTTTTAGAGTTTTATATTTTAAGGACGCAGACGCAACAGACGTCAATTCGACGCTTACATCTAGACGTCTGGAACGCAGATGTCCCCATGCAAACGCCTGTAAGTCTTTATGAGCGCATAAAACAACGTTCTAGTTTAGTTAATCATAATTAGATAAACTTTCCAGCCAAATCGACAAGATGGAAAATTTATGCTTTTATGATATCTAAATTCAGAAAGATATTTATATTTATACTCAAAATTAATAAGAACTTTTTCATATGATATTAATTTTAAATGATTTCAGTGTTTGCTGAACTGTTTTGTTAAAATGGTTTAAATAAAAATAAATAAACAAACTTTCTAATTTCTGTTTTAACTATTGTTTCCAAACAATAATCGTAAAGGTAAAATAAAATATTGAATAGGTATATTAACTTCTATGTTTTGTATTTTAGCAAGAAGAGTAATAAGCATTGCGTAAAAAAATTGATCTTGAAACTAATAAAAATATATTTTAAAATTAACAAGATTATATTATAATTTGAGTTCTGTATAAGGTAATCGTCACATTATTAAAACAGTTGCACTAGCCTAACCTTTAACTAGAAAAATATATTCTCTGAATAAAAATGACATATTATAGCGCGCTTATTGATTCTAGAATGAGCTGCATTCATAAACTATTTAAACATTTTATTATTTGGGATTGATATTGATATGATTACAGTAAATCCAAATTTCCAGGCAACGGACAAACAAAAAAATTACTGTAACCAACTTTATTTTTATATCAAAAATTTATCTTAATATAATTGTCTACTATTTTTGATTAAAATTAAAGATGACATTTGTGAATTCCACTATTCTTTTTTATAGTTATTTTCAATGTAATATTGATGGTTAGTACTCATATGTATTTTATTTTTCAACTCAGACAATTATTTAAAGATTGAAATCACAATCTAAAAATTGAATTATTCCATATATTCGTAAATATTATGTTATTCGAGAAAGGGTTAAAGAAATAATTTCTTTACTGGATCGCCAAAGTTGTAATTAGTTTATAGTATCTATGTGACAGTTACAAATTCATGAAAAGATGTCGTTAGCGAAGTATTTAATAAAGAAAAGCAAAAAAATTATGATGACTGATGAAGAGAAAAAACACATATTTTCTCTTTTTGTTTTCTTTCTTTCAATTCCATTTCGTGTCCCATATATCCTTCCTAATTTATGTAATACAAGTTAACACGTTTTATTGTAAGTATCTCATTATAATATTTGGGGGTCGTGCATATCATTTCCATGTCTAATGGCATGAAATGTGTTTCTGAAATGAAATTTGTAGTCTACTTTGATTTATTAGATCGCTCTTAATTAAAATGTTTCCTTAGGTACCAGTGACGTAAACAGATTAGTTACTATTCAAGATATAAAGGAACAATCAAAAATATATTTTCACACGTATAAAAGCTAACAAGAATTTTTATAATATTTTGAATTAAAATAGGACGCTTGTTTAGACTAATATTGGTATTCTAAATATTTTGTTGTAACTCCTGTAAAATAAGAAAAATATTCATATGTTAGGTGTACTCAATTTCAAATACGTCACCTACTAAATTTATCTCTTATTATATTATCATTCGAAACAGGATACATAATAAGTGAGATAAAAAAGAGACTAAATAAATAAAATTTACTTGGTGCCTATGTGCTTGTTTGTATTCATGTGTGAACGCGCATCACGCTACAACGAGTAAATTTAATTTAACTAAATTTGCAATAAATGTTCCCAAGGAGTCTGCAACAATCAAATAGTTTATTTTATATGCAATAAAATGTGTCTAATATCAAAAAGTCAGTGCGAAACGACAATACACGAACTTCACAATTGGATGAGAGGCTATCTACTGATCTACGAAATACATATTAATGCTGAGAATGAGAATATTTTTAGAATCATGTTATTTGTCCATTATATGAGTGTTTCTACTTCGTTTGAACAAGGCCTGGACATATAAAATATGTATATGAATAGTTATTTAATGCCCAGATGGCCAACCTACACACACATATCAGTAGGCTATTCGCGACTGTAGAGCGTCTACCAGGTATATAACCAATAGAAATAAACAGTTTCAAATAGTGGCGAGCTAACATCAGTCGCGGGGTTCTCCACTCTATTTTTTTCATTATTTTAAATGAATGAATTTCGTTTAATTTTGAAACAATTTGTAGTATTAAAAAGTCTTAATTGTTTTTAGTTTAACTGCATTTAATTGCAGTAGTATGTCGCCTCAGAGACACTGACAACATATTTCAAATATTTTGCAAAGTAATTATAAAAAAAATGTTTTTTATTTATTTTATCATTATTTATTGAGTAATCCTTTAAATATAAAGTGTAGGTATATTTTATTATTGTTTTTTATGGTGGATTACCCCATTATAAGCATGTAGATTTATATAGTGTTGTAATATTAATGCGTTTTTTATAAATACAATTTTTGTTCTTCAAGAACATTTAGGCCCGCAAAGATAACAGTATGGCATGAAAACACATTTAGCAAATTTTAAGGTACCATAACTTGCTTATTAATAGGATTCTTTTACCGGATTTTCAACAATAGTTTTAGTTTCACTTACACTGTCAGATAAAGTTATTAAAAATTCTGATATGACTAGCACAATACCTACCGTCAATATACGTATTTAAACTGTATACCACTAAAAGACACTTTCAGCGTTTTTTAAGGCTGGATATATCTATAGATATCTGAGAAAAGAATAAATCTAGTCTTCTAAATTAAAGTGTATTTTTTTTTAATTTTGTTAAAAAACATCAGTATTATTATAACAACCGCTAATTACACGTCTAAATTTATATCGTGAATTTTATTGTATGTTTTTTACAATTTAATTAATTAATTGTTTTACAATGGATTGTAGCTAGTTACACTACTATACGAGTACAGGTAATTGATATATAATTCAAGAGAATTGTCTCAGTATTGGCCTGCCTTCGACGAAGACAGTCTGGTTCTATTTACTGAGAATCAATTTAGGCGAGTTCTAGTGCCGTGTTTGGTGTTCGTTCAGTAAGTGTGTGTTATCGAGACAACAAGCCGTAGACTTGTCGCATATCTCTCCTCTACGACTATTCAGCAACTGCCTGAGCCAGCGTCTTCAGTCGTATCCTGAGTCCTGCCTGAGCCAGAGTTTTCAGTCATATCCTGAGTCCTGGCAGCGTAACTGCAGAGTATAACTCCAGTAAATCATGTTCCTGTCGACAGTGCATCTTCAGAATAAAAAGATACTAGAGTTATTTTTTTTCTCATATATCAAACATATAGAACCAGCCTTCGTCTTTACATTTTTAGTCCCGCGAGCATTATAACAAAATATTTACGTCCTTACGTTTTGGTCCTTTCAGCATTGACACAAAAAAATCTTACTTACAGGTATATTGTGTAATAAGTACATTATTTCCAGTAAAATCATTTCGCATAAATATGTAAATTTTATTTAAGACTGACATCTGTCAATTAGTAATATTTGAATATTATTTCCATGTTGCACTTTTATATTTCTTTTTATCTCTAAATTCGTTAAATATGAAGAAAAAATTATAATTAAATCGAATAGAGAATAAAATATTCTCTAATATTTATAATAACAAAATGTCAAAAAATGATATTTAACAGCGTTTTTTCAAGAAATACTGTTAAAACTTTCAAATTAGGGTACTTTCGGTTAAAAAATCGTAACCAAAATCTAATCAACTCTTCATATGGACATAAGAAAGAGGAATATAAAAGAATTATGTATAACTTTTCGAATTGTAGTATTGGAGACACATATGTACACAGACACACAGATATCATCGTAAAAATAATAAAATAGTATTCGAGAGACCCTAAACGTGCTTATTTATTAAAAAGTCACCATCGATTTTTTTGATACCTTCCTTACCTAATGACGGCCGAAGGTCAAAATGGTGAAATCGCTCATTAACATATGAAATAAGTTTTTCTTTGCGCAAAACTTCCCAATTAATTTTAGACAAAACTCGAAATCTCAATCAAACAATATTTGTTCTTACAACACTGACGTTTCGGTGCACACAGGGTCTGGTCTAAAACAAAAACAAAATAATACATACAAAATAACATGGACATTTTCATATATGCAGTGAGATCTTACAGATTTTTCATATCATGTACACAAAATACATTCGTACTAAACTTAGACAAAAATCTATAAATAGAATCAATCGAAATTTTGGCAGAACATTCAACATCTTATACGATATTATTATTTTTAAGAAGCACTTAAAATACAATGTAACTCGATATTTTGAACATTTATTGTTTATATTATTGTTATTTAATTGTAAATATAATGTAAATAAAACTAAAACAATTACCCCTTAACCTTAAAATTATAACACAAACATACTACATTTTACTTGACACTGACAGCTCCAGGATTTATGAAACTTAATTTCTTTATAATGTTTTAACTCTACATCCATTGTATATGAAGTACTAAATACATTCAAACAGTATAGAGGATAAAATATTCTTTAATATTTATACATTAAATGTCAAAAAATGATATTTAACTGCATTTTTTCTAGAGAACCTGTCAAAATCTTCAAATAAGGGTACTACCGATTGATGAAGGAATTATAATTATCGGAATAATAATATTGAATTTATCGAAGGAGAAACTTTTGTCACACACACACACATACACATATATCATCGTAAAAATAGTAAAATCATATTCTAGGGACTCTACCTAGGTGACGGAAGTTAAAAAATATTAATACTTTCGTATGTCTAGCGTTACGGGCCTCTGTTAATATATTAAAAGAAAAAATTCTGTTATGGAAATAGATAAAGCAAACGTACAGTCGGTGATACGAAAGAAATCTGATGCGGCAACGGAGAGTATTCCACGTAATGGTGGTGTTATAGTAAACCATATATAGATGTTGCTTCAGTGCAATCTACTATACTCTTGGTTGGAGCGGTTCATATATTGCGTATAATAAGTCATAGTAAAATATTTGTAATCGTAGTGCCGCTTCATAAAAATCCTGCTAGCATTTAGCATTCTTCAGACCGATTTTCTTTGTATATATTAAGCAAAAATTTATTATTGTACCAACGTTTTATTTTTCGAACTATACAGGGTGTTTCAACGAAAGTGTTCAAAAATTTAAGGGCATATAGTACTGGACCAAAATGAGTAAAACAATCTTAATCAAGTTAGGTCCACTCATCAATACTTTCTGATATATAAAGCAGTGAAAACTAAGTTTTTACCTCTGCTATCTCGAAAACTACAAGAGTTGCGACTTCGATTAAATAAGACTTTTTGTTTACCTTATAGAGGTCATCTTAGATGTGCTTTGGTTTTTATTTAAATCAAAAAATTGTACTATGTTAAATGCTTGGCCAATATTTAATTTTCAAATAACTTCGTAACTATTAGAAATTGAGAAAAATATTTCATATAAATTTTTATTGGTTTTTTATAGGTTATTTACTAACATAGACAAAATTTTGTTCAATCACTATCTTCGTCAGTTTTTCTTCGATTTTTCGGTTTTTTTTTTTTGAAAAAGCTTAAGATCGGACATGTGTTGATTAAGCTATTTTTACTCATTTTGGTCATTACTATATGCCCTTAAAATGTTTTACACTTTCTATGAAACACCCTGTATAAAATTTTGTGTATACATTACAGGAAATATTATAAACTATTCGTCCATAATTATCAATTTTTCATTTAAAAGTTTTTGTGATACTCGAAAATTCAAACTGAACTTTATATTATAAAATAGTTTTCCTCTTGAATTATAAATTCTTTGCTATAAAGCAAGCTTATTAAATCTGTTCAATAATTTATACTGAAATTCTAGCGAATGAATATACTTGAGGAAAACATTGCAAAGAACTTAGTACGTATACAATATGAGAATGTCTCTGTAGATATTTACAAAAGACATAAGATTTGTAAACATATTTTGGCTAAGTAAAATAAAAATAATGAAATGTGAAATAAAATTTGTTCATATAGGAAAGAAAGCGTATTTTTAATGAAAAAGTAAAGAGGCAAGCAGTAAAAACTAATAACAAGAATATTATAAATTTCATTTCTGACAAGTTTACAACTTCTGTATCAACTTTCTGTCATCATCAGCAAGCACAACAAATAACCACAAACGCGTTTTGCATTTTTTTTTTATTTGGTGCTCTCCAGTCAGGTGTACCCTGCAGTTGCTGTCTAGGTCCACAGTGACTGAACTTCTAGAGCTTAGGCAGAAAATTCCAGACATTTGCATTGCAAGTGCGACTTGCGTGCTACACGTGCTGATTATGACCCAAAGATTATTTTTTCAATTGATTAATATTATAATTTACGTTGGATAATGTTAATCATTTTGTTCGACTGTCAAATAAAAATATAATACATTGGTATTTCAGTGTTTTTTTTTTCGTAAATAATTTAAAAGTCCGTATGATTTCAAAGTCCGGGTGGAATCTTGACAAGAGCCTAAAATTCCGGAGGTAACCCTCCGCTTACTTTAAGAAACAAATAATTATTCTTATTTTTTTAAAATTTCTTAAATATAATATAAATCAAGGAAAACTGCGTCTTATCTCTGAAGTAAACTAGTATATACTTCCGGTTGTCCAATGGGATCTTCCACCACAGCAAATATTAATGAAATGATCACTTTATACTTAAAATATTACTCAATAAATAATGATTAAGATAAAAAAAAAACATTTTTGTAATAATTACTTTACGAGATATTTGAAATTTGTATTAGTGTCACTATGACATCACACTATTGTTGTTTCTCGTACAGCCTACTATAGAGACTGGTACGAAAATATAACAATAGGTGTCGCTGAAAATCAAATACAGTTAAACTGAAAACAATTATGACTTTCTAATACTACCAATTGCTTCAAAATTAAACAAACTTTCATATAAAATAATAAGGAAAAGAATAGTGGAGGACCACATTGTTGTTGAAATGAGAAATACGCAGTGTCATACAATTTATGCTCGGTTCCACTGCTAATGATTAAATTTGAAGTGACAATATCGTATCAAAACGTCAACTGAGTAATAGAATATTGCTGTCAAAATTTCGATGTACATTTGTTTAAGTCTAGTTTAAAATTTAAGTGTCAGTGGTGGAATTAAGCACTAGACTTACAATATTTAAGGAACCTTAACTAAATTAACACCCATAAGTATACATATACACACACGTCACATGCGCATACGCACATGATATTCACACGCACACTCATGCTCTCGCACACTCAGTCACATTCGTACGCGCACGTACACACACGCATGCTTATACAAACTCATATGAATTCCGGCTTATACCTCTCTTACCTAGGGCGGCCAGAGTTAAAGTAAAAATAACAAAGTTAAACTAAATTGGAAAATTAGTGAAGCTTATAAAAATACAGTATTTTTTTAAAGATGTCCGATCAAGGTTATTTGTATCATGAACGAATTAACAAATTGGCATACATTTATCTCTCTCCTTTGCAGTCTATAAGCGTGCGCGATAAGGATGGATATAACACGTTTGTCTTTCAAAAATTCATATTGTTTCGACTAAGTTAGGACATTCCACTTTAAAACAATTCTCGTTGTTGATAACACTTTCGCTGTAACGTAAGCTTATATATTAATTCAGATACATTACCTTGATTCATAGCCGTACGAAAAACATTATTTTCTGTCAGTTTCACTGACACTGACATTGTGTCAGTATCTTATTTTTCACATATTTGGTTTTACATTTGCTAATAAACTTACCAGTTGATTTATTTTTGAATTTTAAATGCTTTTATTGTAACATATATTTTTATAATAAAATAACAGTAGTATCTTATGTACCCTCATAAAAACTAAGCAAACGACACTACTGAATTTGTCAGAATGGACGGAGCAAAAATCTAAATTCATACAATTCGTAGATTACCTTGATCGGACATCTTTCAAAATTTTTACTGTAAACACAAAGAAATATTGAGTGGTCGAAATTTGTAGTAGTTCGTTGCGGTTATGAATACTCAAAATATATACCTAGTTTATTTTTAGTTTATATTCTTTTCAGTTTAGATTTAGAGTTTTAGAGTAACTATTATGGATTATTCATTCCTCCGTGATAGAAGTTTGTGATATCCCTAGGTAGAACAAACAAACAGTAAAACAGATGTTTCGTGGGTGTTTCGTATTGCTTCACCCCAATATAATTAATATTAAAACTTTGATAGATTAAAATGACTTTGCTCATTAATATACTTTTATTTCTTAACTTGTGAAAGTTCAAAAACAAAAGTTTGCTCAAGTTGAGCTCGTTATTGCCACTCGTAAAATATTTTATAGAATAGTTCTTGAAAGGGGATTTAAATCAATTGTCTTTAATAATGCCGATCTCATTAGAGAAGGATTGCTTCATAAAATAAAGTTTGTTTATCAGAAATAACTGGAAACTGCATTAATGAATTGCGAGTAGTAAATAAAATTAATTAATTATTTATTTCTTCTCCGATCTACTTTTAAACAATAAATAGTAAATTTAACAATAGTTACTAAATATTTTTACATCAAATTTTAAATTTGTGACTGTTAATCTCAGTTTGGTCTGTTGTGATTCTAAGGGCGGGATTCGAATCCGTCCGATGACTAACTTTTAAATAATTTCTATTTTTGATTAACAAAAACGTGTCTCTTCTGAACGACAATTTTAAGAGGCTTTGAGGTATGGTACGCTCCTTTAACAAATATATCGTAATGATCGAAATCAGTAAATAAATTCAGATAGGAAGTGTTGCGGTATATTATGTATTTAGATATAAACACGGTCGAAAAACAGCCAATCAATTTATATTCAATAATCTTGTATCATAGATAATTATACCTATACTGGTCGATTCGTACTCGTGCAAATAGAGAACTTAGTACTTGAACAACTTTTGAGTACCATTTCATTATTAGTTATGGCAGCAGAGATGTACCAATGAATGCATCAGGAACAATGTATAAATTAAGGTATGACCTTTTTTTATGACTATAACTGTGTACTTGTACTCATATACTCGTACTTACCTGGTAGGTACAGAGATGATCACTAATTATAACAGAGCAGAGCATTTTAAAACCGAACTATCTTTGCTAGCATGTTGACTAACACTACATAATAGAAATTAATTAACTACAAAATGTGTTAATACGGGTGATTAATAACCGAGACATTTTAATTGTTAAAATTATTTATCTCCAATTAACAGGTGTTAGTTGCAATATTTTCCGTTGCTCGTATCTCCATTATTTACAAATTAGCTACATTTTGACTTTAGTTGTTTAAAAGTAGTATCTGTAGTTACTTATATTGAAATCGTTTCTTACTAGAAAATCATTCATTAATAAGGGTCAACGATTTTCTATACATAAATTTAGCTCATAAATAAACAATCAATGGTAAAATGACATGTGATATGCGTACCTAACATAAAATTTTAATTCTAAATTAGCATCGAACAAGTGCTATAATTAAAACAGTCAATCAATGATATAGCAGTTAATTTATAAAATATGTCAAATATATTTTACTATATTTTTAGTTTTAGCACAAAAACATGTTTAAAAATGAAATATTAATTAATATTAACGTTATACGGTTATATCAAATTCATCAAAAAGAAATAAATCATTTTATATTTTACGGATATTTTTAAACATTGTTATTTCTTGTAATATGCACATCCAAATCAATTCCATACTCTGTAAAACGGTATTAAAGGATATATTGATTTAAGTAAATTAATTAAAAATTATAATTAAGTTAACACATTTTAATTATTTAGTTACAAAGAAACATTCCTAGGTACTCGTATTATTTATGTATAGATTCGCAAGCAATAAACTATATTAACGTAATCAATAGGAAACAAAAACTGATGAGTACTGGTGGTTAAATGGACTGTAAAAATTAAGATATCGGTACTGATTTGATTTTATGTTGGAACAAACCTTATATTTTGTTATTCTAAAGACAGCTAGAGTTCATTATTTTATTATTTAGTCGTATTTAAATTCATATTAAAACGTTTCTTGCTATGATAACCGAAATTTTTATCAGAATGCTTATATGAAAGTCGCTGGAAGACGAAAATATAAATATATATATATATTAAATTTGTTATCGCAATTTGTGGAAAATGAAAGAAAATGACATTTAAAACATAATATTAAACGAATTAAAATCACGGTAGAAAATAGTTATTACAAGCGGTTGAAGTAAATGTTTAATAAGCGGTAAGTTTAAGTACGTGAACGGAATAGCCGCCTGCGTGTTAATACCGCGAGTTAAACATTCATTTAAACAGCGAGTGTAATACAATTGCTTATTCAATTTTGCCCTAATAAATTTCTCCAATTTGAGTGTAAGATTTTTATAAATGAAGTCAGTAGCTAGAAATGTCACTAATCGCTTACGGTTATCTAGTCGCTGAGTATGAAATTTTTGATCCGTTGCTATGGATTGAATTGTTGACAGGAAAAAAAACTGGAACGCAAATAAAGAATGACAGTGAATTCTCTACAATAAAGTCTTGCATCATTATTTTCGAGAATGTGATATTAGGAAGTAACTAGAAAATTGTGTTTTAGCGACCAGATTGTATATTATTTACATTATTGTTGTAGATACCCTAAAGTGAAAGCTCTGTTCAAGAGATATTAGGAACAAAAAATCTAAAGGATTGAGCCGTGATGAAGTCTTAATATTTGTCAGAGAGGCACCGGACGAAGTTTTTTTTGCTGGTTAAGGTCAATTGATTCTATAAAAATGAAAAGGTAATAAGTAAAAATTGTAGACCGTACTTGTCACGGGTATAGCTAGTGGATGCCAAATTAGTTACTGCTACGAGAGGTGTAAACTTTGAAGTGGCAATGTTCAAAATTTCAACATGTTCTGATATGAATCTTTCGCAAGAAGAATTATATTACCTAATCGCACTAATATTAATAATAAATAGTTTTATTTATTGACTGATACTAAATACTTTTATTATTGCAATTGTTTCTTATAAAAAAAAACAATTTCCATTGTATACTAAATTTAATTTTTATTCGAACAAATGAATTTAAAGTAAAATGGTGAAAAACTCCAAAATTATTGGGTTTAGGCAAAGGATACCCTTAATAACAAATGAAGATAATATAAAAAGAAATACCACTGAATAATAAGATATAAGGTGTATAATGACATTTAAAAGAAATTATATGGAAACATAGAGAATAGTTATAGTTGTACAGTAAAAAAAATCTTAATTTTTTCTACTAAAATAATTTCAGTACGCATTTATAAAGCAATGCATGTATTAAGTCTTAATAACTTGATAATGCTGCGGAAAACAAAAATAAATGTATATATCCATATAGGTGAATAAGATACAATTGAATGTATATGTGAAAATAATTTTACGTTATGCTCCTTGAGTTTGGTTTCATTACTATGATTTATGAAAACATTTTGGAACTATTACGTAATTACAAAATATTTTTAGAATTCATTTTAGTTCTTCACTATATTCAGAAAATTATATTCTGAAACTTGTTTTAAAATCTTTTATAGTACTTCCCTATCTTATTACCAATCTATACTAAAATTAATTTCTTTCCCTCTTACCTCTTTAGAGTGCCGGTTTTTCCATCTTGCCCACTTAGTGAATCCAGGTCTCCAGTAGTCCAGCTTGTACTCTTCGGCATATTCTTGTCCCTGGCCATTGCCAAACCGGCCCTGGGACCTGGTTCCAGTTATCACATGGGGCTCCTTGAGATCTACCTCTAGATATTCCTTCACGTCAGAGGAAACCATTTGCCGGGGACACCAAGCGCCGCCTTGTTTGTCCACTCGCAGTCTACAAGAAAAAAATACTTTAGGAAAAATGTTAACTTTTTCACAGTTCTGCATGAATATGTTATATACTCATATTATTATTGTTCACTTAAAAAAAAATTAAACTTTTAATTATAGTATTAGGGTACACACGTGACATTTTGCTTTAGTCAATCATGGTTCGGTTTCTACTCGTATCTATCAAACTTGCGGCTGAGGATAATGGTGAGTGTTAAAAACCAGAATTTATAGTGACATTTAATATCATAAGAATATTATATAAAAGCACGTTTCAAAATAGCACTTTTATTATAAAGTACGTTCGATATACTTTCGGTCAAACCGGAAGCGCTAACATCATGTTAAATACCATGATTTGTGAGCCCGTAAGCCTAGTTTACAAATATTAAAGAGTATTAAACGAAACATTATTTTATTCCATAATATTAAATAATATATTATAATAAGTACATTGTGTCTTTAAAATGGACTTCGTCGATATCTCGCTTGTCATTAGAAATACAGTGTATTAAAGTTATTTTAATAGTAAAAATTAAGATTTTTTTCTGTACAACTATAACCATTCTCTATGGTCTTAACAAGCAGATATGGGGGCCCATGTCAGAATGACAATTTGTAATTATGTACATAGATGTCAAATGTCAGAATTTTTCATTAAAGATTTCAAGATTTTCTAAATTTACGTAGTTAATTTGTCACTAGGAAGGTGGAATTTACTTGTCAAGGGAAAGAAAGCACATGGAATTGGAAAATTAATAAATTTAAAATGAAAAATTATGATATTTGGCATTTATATGTATAATTACTAGTTATCATTCTGACACGGGCCCCCATATCTGCTTGTCAAGGCTAACAATGTCAAATGACTGCTTACGCCCTGTACTTATGTAACCAAAAACGGAAGTGGCAAGTAGTATTGTGCCGGCCAAAACTGATTTTTTTACCATTGAATTCAGCAGAAAAATTTAAATAAGAAACAATAAAAGCATTTACTCATGACTAAAGATGTGAATTTGAATTAATTATTACATAATTTCTATTGTTGCAGATAGAACACTATTTATAAAGTTATTAACAAATATTTATTTCGTTTCATTTCTTTTTTATACATACCATACTATTTTTTTTAATTTCAATTGAATTTTTGTTATGTACGTATATAAAATGATTCCTTGGTTGAATTCGGAATAAACTACTCTATAGAATGTACATAAAAATATATGTCATCCCATTTAAAAAAATATATAAGGTAAGTGCGACAAATAAGGCCCACCTAACAGTAAATAATTTTTATTTTTTAATCAAACAGTTTTATTGCTACTACGTCTGTATAAAAATTAACTTTACCGCTTATAACATAAAATAGAACACTTTTATGTGGTTTATAAAAAAACCTGTATTATAAAAAATATTTTTTAAAAAATAATCGTTTTGGGCTTTATTTCTTCCAGTACAAAAATTAAGGCCCACTTATTTACTGCAAGAAATACATTCAAAATCTTCGTCGTCAGATGAAGTATAGCCAATGCAATGTTCGTGCATCCATGTGTGACATGAAACACACATTCGCATTGAATATTGCGCACATATGTTGCACACTGGGCAGTACCAGGAACTGTCATTTTGGTTTTGCTTAGATGTACTTGGTAGAGGTTCGTCCTTTGATGTTTCTTTGGATGTTCCAGGTTCAGTTTTTCCAAGTTTTAAATTATTTTCTTTAAATAAGGCTTTTGTGACTTGTTGTGCTTTGTAATTGATTGCCTTTCGTCGAACTACATTACTGACAGGAGTGTATGTTTCTGGGGTACTCATCAATTCGTGAAATGATGTATTTTTGTCGTTTTCTACTGACTTTAATTTAGCCAATGGAATATTATCATCCGAATCCGAATTATCATCTAAAGGAATCTCACTGGGCAATCCTGGTGCAAACGCAGCACTGGGTATTACACAAGGATCAAATGGGTATATTCCTGTACTACGGAAACCATTTATTATGTTTTCGTGTGTCATACATCTTGACCAAACCGTAGAAAATTTTTTGTTAAATCTTGTTTTTGTTAGTCGTCTCTCTGGATGACGATCCCAGTAATTCAAAACCTCTTGGTCCCAATAAGCCTCGTAAGCTCGATACACCGATTTATCTAATGGTTGCAATTCATGAGTTGTATTGCTCGGCAGGCAAAACAATAAAATTTCATGTTTTTCTGCGGCGTCGACGAT
This sequence comes from Harpalus rufipes, assembly GCA_951394225.1. NCBI lineage: Eukaryota > Metazoa > Arthropoda > Insecta > Coleoptera > Carabidae > Harpalus > Harpalus rufipes. The sequence goes on from OX596277.1 coordinate 21,780,052, forward strand.
TGAGTAATCCAGATGACAAGCGGCACCATCGAAAATTAAAAGTATTGGACCATGGACTTTGTACTTTGCCATGTGATTAATAAATTCTATAAACAGTTCTGTGGTCATACTGCCCTTAGGAGACATTTTTACAAGTGCTCCTGCAGGTAAATTGTCCTCAAATTCTGGTTTCATTCTTTTTCCTTTAAATAGTATCATTGGTGGCATTACGTTCCCTGTAGCTGATACACATGCAACCACTGTCACATTCTCCGCATGCTCTGGAGCTATGAGATGCAGGCGTTTGGTACCTTTTCGTGCTAATACTGTTTGCTGATGATGGATTGTTAACCTACACCCCTTTTCATCCATATTATAAATACGTTCTGGTTTGTTTTTCAAGCCCATTGTTTCATAGATTTCGTTAAGTTTTGTAAAATAATCTTTTACAATGAACCTGTTCATTTTTTGAGCTCTGGCAGCATTCATAGCCTGTGCCTTTCTTTTAGCTAATTCAGGATGCCTCTTCATAAATAATCTAAACCAACCTCGTCCAGCAAGTTGTTTGTTTTCATTGAAATTGTGTTTTATTTTGTTACTTTCCATAAAGCGATAAACTTGGTGACGCATCATTTTCGGAGTTATAGGATAACCAATGTTTGCTAAGCGTACAATGCGTTCTACAAGTTCTATTTCTTGTGCAGGTAATAGTAACGATGTGCGACCTAATTTTCTTGCAATACTTCCAGTTTTCAAATGTTGACGTAAAGTTCGTCGGGGAATCCCATAGCGAGAAGCTGCTTCTCTTTGACTTATTCTTCCGCGTTGTACAGCCTTTATTGCAGCTTCCATACTTTCCGACGTCCACTTCGCTCTAATATTTTTACAAACCTTACCCATCTACAAAATAACATAATTGTTAACTACAGCAAGAAATAAAGCCCAAGCAAAAAATTGGCGGACTTTATTATATGCATTCGTATTGAAATAGGTTAGAATAAATTTCAGCATACTTCAAACAGTTTAAAACAAAATACAGTTATAATGCGGTTACCAAGGTTCTAATGTATCTAATAATGTATGACATAAATAATTTAAAATCTAAATTACCTTAAAATTGTATTTAATTGCCAACGTCTTTCATGCAATTTATTGTTGTTAACCAGTATTTACATTTTCAATCGACGTGACGTAGTACACAAATATAGTTACCAGTGCCTCCCTCTGTTAAATGATAGTAAAGTGTTGTACCTAAGTAGGCAATGTAGCAAATTGTAAAAAAAGTATCAAAAAGGCGGAAAATATGAAACTGGGCTTTATTACCACCTGGGCTTTATTTGTCTCACCTACCTTATATAACTTTCTATTGTAACTGGTTTTAAATAGTATATTAAGTATCAATAACAGTAATTCCTTAACGTTCGTGATGCTTATAACATTTTTTGCCTAATTGGAGTTCGCTAAAAAAAATATTTTTTCTACTCCCATGCGTGAAGTGAGTACTGCACGTATCAATTTTTATGTGTGAAGCTTGATTTTTGTACAATGTGCGTGAAGTGTTACTTCACGCATAGTGTGCGTGAAGTAAATAATTAAGTTTTAACACATACAATGAATATCTTTATATACACGTAAATCATGTGTTGGTAAATGGTCCGTAGAAATAACAACTTCATGAGAAATGTGTTATTAATATATAAAAAAAAAATTATTGCAACGTCGTAGAAAAAGTATGTGTGTGAAGCCTATTTTACATTCGGGTGGTTTGCAACACTCGCCTCCGGCTCGTGTCGCAATCTCCACCCTCATGTAAAGATTTCACACACTTGCCACATAATATACTATTTTATTTTATTTTTAATTTTTTTCATTATAAGTATTATTGAAACTGAATATAGTAGGTAGCTTTACAGTATGCTATGACTTTATTGTTTTGTTATGGTTTCATTGTTTGTTTATGCGTTTGAATGTCAAGAAGTCAAGGTGTTATTTAAACTTAATTTAAACTATTCAACAAGGAAAAATAATTAAAATGAGTGACTCTGAGAGTGAGAATTTAAATATAGAAGAACCATGGAAGATCGGATATACAAGAAAAATCCAAACTGCGATATGAAAATATTTACAAAATTTTCAAAGAATGGTGCAGTGCAAAGAATGTTGGTATAAACGAAAAAGTTATGCAAGCATATAGTTCAGAGATCTAAGCAACTAACAGCACTTGGAAGCTTATGGGCTAAGTATTCAATATTAAAGAGCACAATTTTTCTTTATGAATCTATTGATATTTCAAAATTTGGTATTCTTATTGCTTATTTTAAAAGAAAAAAATGTTGGCTATACACCTAAGAAATCTAGTATTTTCACTAAGGATGACATGACAAAAATTATGAATGAAGCACCAGATCAGGAATTTTTAATTCATAAGTTATGTTTAGATCACTTGTAAAATGTAGGCAATAATTATATTATTTTTTTGTGTATTTTTAGGTGGGAATGATATTAGGAGTATCCGGTGCATGTAGGAGAGAAGAATTATACAATATGACTATCAAAGATATAGAAGAATATGAAGGATTCATTATTATAAAAATACCAAATACAAAAACTAACATTCAACGGACATCAAACAAGATGAAAAAATACACTACTTAGACATTTTTCGTAAATATATCAAACTTCGACCAAGCAACGTGAAATCGGATAATTTATTTTTGAACTATCGCAGAGGAAAATGTACTGTTCAAGTTGTGGGAAAAGGTACAATCGGGAGTTGGCCGTCATCTTAATTTACAAAATCCGGATAGTTACACTGGCCACTCGTTTCGGCGCATTCAGCAACACTTTTAGCTAATAAAGGAGTGGATGTTCTTGGGTTAAAAAGACATGGTGAGTAGCGCTCTTCCACAGTGGCGGAAAGTTACGTGGAGTATTAATAATTGTTCTAATTGTACATTTAGTATTAACATACATAAATAATATTCGTAAAATAATTGTAATTATTGTAAAATCAAATATGTGAAAAATAAAATACTGACATTGTGTGTATTTATTGTAATCAAGCATTTCTTTGTTGTAATCAAGCATCTCTTTTATGTAATCAAACCCCCTTTGAATGCCGGACGAACTATTATTATTTAAATAAATTTATAAATTATTAAATTTATATACTTTACTTACCGTCGCGTTAGTCCTAGTAACTAGTAAAAATAACTTATTGTCGTGGAAACAGGCATGGTAAGTTGATAAAAGGATCAATCGCGCAAAAAAATATTTTCTTCTCGAATCAGATACTTCCCTTGGTCTTCTATAAGATCGTGTTATAGTAGTTTATTATATTACGGGTTTGCGCGTCTGGTGATGCTTTTTCCGTTGCATGAGCAGTGTGTGTTTGCGTTTTCTGGTGCCTCATAATACAGTTTTTGCAGTGGTAGAACTTTGACCATAATAAAGAGAAGAGACACTAAATGCTGGTCACTAAAGTATTTCAAAACGAAATTCTGTTTATTCATTTATGGTCAATAGAAAATATGAATAGTTACTAAAAAAACTTTTTTTAAATAAATAACTAATTTATTACCAAATTGTGATCGCCAAATTATTTCAGTTGGATGCTGAACCAATTTTACACAAGATCTTGATTTTGCTTTTCCTTACTCTGTCTGGGTCTAATACCAATTGACTCTAGATAGAGTCAAAAATATAGTGGATTCATATGATTTTCACATTCACGTATTCCATGCACAAACTAGATTTGACTTAACCCCTTGTAAATTGGTCTCCGGTGCATTTTTCACTGAATTTGTGAATCAAAGCTATAAAGTTACCAACGCTTTTTTATTGCGTGACACTCGCAAGAATTTTGCGAGATTTCTCGCTTTTCGCAGTTCTTATATCGATCTCGCCTCGAATTTTAAACCACAATCTCGCTCTCGTTCTTATCTCGCATAATGCACCGAGACGAGATGCGATACGAGAGTATTCTCTCCTCGTCGTGCGCCTCTAATATTTGTAATAAAACCTGGAAAAATATTTTTTTTCTTGTCATATGATCACATTGCAATATTATTAAGTAAATACAGCAAAAGTAGCTCGTATTCCAAGTTTTTTTTTTCATGGTCGAAAATTCTTTATAATTTTAGTACGTTAACATTTTTTTGTTCTGATCTGTAATACTCGGTTAGAATATCCCGCTGGGCCGAGAGAATACAATTTTTCCAATATGACCCCGACTCCTTGCAGGCATTTAAGACTTTAAGAGTGGATATCAAATCCAGTTATATGTAAAGATTAGTGGTAGGACGCATAATTATTTGCTAATACATATTTAAAAATTCAAGAAAATATTTAAAACTTTCGTAGAAATAACAAAACTTCCACGGGACTTCCAAAATTTTCATGTCTTCCCAAAACTTCCGTGAGATTTCCATGAAACTTCTAAGACTTCCATGGAACTTCCAAGACTTCCAAAACTTTGAGAAGAATTCCAAAACTTCCATAAGATTTCCAAAACTTCCATAAGACTTCCAAGTGTTCCATGGGCTGTACACCAAACTTTCGAAGTGGTTAACCCCTCGAGTATTTTAGTTTAAGAATGGAATAATTCATTATAAAACTGCACATATTTAGGTTAATATATGACGTAATTGTATTTGTACATAAAACTGTTTGAGATCTGCTTGTAATCACATTTCCGTTACTACCAATAGCATTTGATTCATACAAACATCAAACTATGACGTGAAGCTCAAGAGTGATTGTAATCGGTGTATATAGGGTGCAAGAGGTTCTGAAACGGTTGACGTTATTAATTAAATTAAGGAGATTATCGAGTAGAGAATAATTTCAATATTATAAAGAATTTGAATTAAAACAGTTATGAATATCACAAGATAGTGACTGTCGCATTATAAATCAATTTTCTTTATGTACTTTAAGGCATAGAAATAAACCTTATGACGTATTTATATGTCAAATTCTTCAAAAAGTAATGGGCCTGGGATTTAGTTTAATAATGACAACTAGTTTTTTCTTGAAAAATTTTATCCAAAAGATTTTTTTTTTTTCGTTCGGGTAGCATTGTAAATGAATACTGATAAAATGAGAGTAACTACTTTTGTAATAAATAATATGAGTAGGTACACTGATTCCCACCGAGGACTTATATTTCAGACTGGACACGAAAAAAGTAATATGTACAGTCATTGACATCAATTTATTGAACTCATGTTAAGCAATTATGTTCATTTCTATGGTGCAGTTAAGTTAAAGAAATTCTGCTTACATATCTATCCCAATTAGTCATAAAATATTATCCGAAAATAACTATATTTAACGAAAGATTGTTCAAACTGAAAATGGAGAGATGGACGTACAATGAAATCATTTGATGAGAATGACTGCACAACTTCTGATAAACCCGCATTATAAATATACAGTGTATATTTAATTAATTAATAAATATATTGAGTATTCAGGAAGAATAACATGTCATACCAGGTTTTTTTAAACAATATGTTATAATGTAATGCAATTGCGAATATGATAGGTACTCATAATTACAGTCAATTTATTATTTATTTCACTTTTCGTTGTGTTAATTGTCCAAACGAAAAGAAAAAGTTATAATAAATATAAAATATCATTTTTTTACTTCGTTATACCATATAAAAGTAATGTGTTTTATAACGTTTTGAGTTGTGAATAAAATGATTGGCAATATAGTAAAATTTGTGGACGTAAAGAGTAAAGCATGTAGAGTATATCCTAGTTTCAGCTTCAGTATCAAAACGACATCAGCAAAGTCCAACTTCAGCTGCGGTTCATTTCCACGACCGGCTACAAAAACTCAACGTGCGGAAAAACAGCTGATCACCGTTTGATCCGTATTAAAAGCCTTCGATTCGCTACTCGGAATAGTGAATAATTTTTACTCGTCTGCGCTTTATACGCCATTAAAGTGCAATTAATGGCACGGCGGAAATAAAACACATTCCACATCAAACAAAAAAATAATCATACGTGAAAGCTTTCCAGCAAATCTTACACAGGCGCCGATTTAATACTCTTTGTTTCCACGCACGGGGAATCAGCTTTTTCATGCAGCAAAAAACCTATTGTCCAATCTTCCAAACGCGGCTATTGCCAATAATCCACTCATCAGCGCTACACTTACATTTTATTTATTTTCTCTATTCACATGAATCTGTACTACACGCACCAGGCAATACAAATACTTAATACATTTTCATCAAATAGTCCGTATATTTAGAACTGCTCTACAAAATAAATAAAATAGAAAATACCAAACATGTTCTAATTTCTGCTGTATTACGTTTGTTTATGCACAATGTTTACAATACTCTGCTAAATTATTTAAAGTGGCGGTTTCTATACTCTGAATGAGTATGACAAAAAAATATGTAGTTGTAAGGTTTATTTATTTATTTACTTACCTTATTTGTAATACACTAGTATTAACACTATTATAATAGTAATATACTTAACAAATACATTTTGATTTACATATAACAATGAACACAATAATAATCGCAAATATACTCCCGGCCAATGTTCACACCTTATGACTACTCCCAATTATTACAAATTGCAAAAGCCCGTTCATGGTTCACATAATGCTATATGTATAACACAATAATATAACCATGTTATGTAATATGTTACAGAAATTTCAACATAATATTGCAAAATTTTGTGTTTATAACAATGTTATATATTAACACTTTGGGAGCGGTAAATATGAAAGAATGTTATAAAATAGATGTTAACACGTCTAAAGGTCCGCATTTAAAAACAAAGACCGTTAGTATGAACAACTAATTAAATGTGATAATGAGCACTTGACTAGCATTGTTTTATCTCTGTCGATCATATATAGATTTTTTAGGGAAAAATACTTCAAATAAAATATTTATGTAAATAATTTTTCTGTAACTACTATTTGAAGTATTTTCCTTTAAAATAATTTATAAACGATTAGCAGAGATAAATCAATGCTAGTTAAATGCTCACTAATCACCCTTAATCACATATTCATACTAGTGGCCAATGTTTAATAACATTTTAATAAAGGTCAGTTGAGCTCTTCGTGTGCGTGGTTGCACAGTTTCTTTGATTTTACATACCACTTACGTGTATGCAAAGAAATTGAGAAGGGATCTACTATTCCACTTATAGACTTATTTAAAAAAAAAGAGATGTTCTTGGTTATGGGACACGAAAAACAAACAAAGAATCCACAGCCCAAACAAGATGATCAGTGCGATATCTAGACAGCGATGTTTTAGGTGCCAAAAACTTCCTCTTTCTGCGTTATTTATTTATTTAAATTTATTTTGTACTGTATCCTACAGGCTAGTGCCCAATTATACGATAAGTAAAGAAATTGAAAATCAATTGCAATGAATTGGGGAGATTTTATTTATTTATTTATTTATTTTTCACATTAATTTAAAATATTCCCACATGACATCGTGAACATCTGAAAGTTGTATAACAATGTTAACCATACAGGGGGCGCGCGCCGTCTCCTAGACGAGCTCAATATATATTTTCATTTATTTCAATTGTTTCTGGCAGTAATGACTTGTAATTTTCAGTAGTTTCCTGATTTTTTAGTCCGTGCGTCAGTACAGAGTATCACGTCAGTGCGAATGTACAAAATAATTTTTGATTGTTTTTGAGGTGCTAATTATTAAATTTTTGCAACGATTTAGTACCCAATTTGTACCAATTAGTACCCACAAAACACTTTTGTTTTTTATTCTGCGTAGGAGTTATTCATTGTTTAATTATTTTAGTGCCAACTTCACGCTAGCACCACAACATAGAAATTTAAAAAAATAATTATACGAAAATTTAGTGCCCAATTAGTACGTAGAATAAAAAACAAAAGTTTTTTGTGGGTACTAATTGGTACAAATTGGGTACTAAATCGTAGTAACAATTTAAAAATTAGTAACCTATACCTTGGTGCCAACTTCACGCACCTCTGTTTTTGGTATGTCAGGCTGGCGCGCCATTCCATATCTCAATTCGCTTGCCCATACTGTTGTTGAGAAATATAAAAAATTGTTTGTGAGCTTTACTTTTTATCTTTTAACAATTTCATATCATACTTTTAGAGGACATGTTACATAAACTTCTACTTGTACAAGCAGATATGGATAACATCCCAAGAACACTGAACACGGATGTAATGTAATAGGTAATCAACGTATAAAAGGAAAAACTAGCTAGATATATCTTGTGGATTTCAAAAATCAACAGAAAAACACATTGTTATTACAGTTGAACCCCGGTTAACCGAACTCGGGTCAACCGAAACCCGGGTTAACCGAAACAATTCCACGTATAATTATCAGTTCCACGAATGATTATGTAGCCTCACTTACTGTCCGGCTCCTTCATTCCACAGACGGGCTGTAGCGACGGGGAGCTCGCACGGGGCTCGCAAATGAATAGTAGAGTGGCACGTAGGTTTTTTTGTGTGTATCTTTACGTATTGTTGTGAGCGGAAACGTGTTGTGATTTCTATTGCGGATAAATTAGCTGCTAGCAAAGAAGTTGGAAACTTATGTACATACTGTACTGTATCTAAAAACTGTAACTACATATGTATATTATGTAATGTACATTGTTTCAAAATAATTCATTTCCCCTACACACCCATTTTAGTACCTATGTAGGCTATTTTTAGCTGTTAATGGGTTAACCGAAAAAATCGTTATTCGAAACGGCTGCGCCCTCTTTATTTTGGTTAACCGGGGTTCTACTGTACTATGATTGTTCAAAATTCTTGTGTTAGGAAATTGTAGTAATATTATGAGAAGATTTTCATCGCAAAACTAATTAATCCATGTTTTTCAGAGTTTTGTAATCGATAATATTGTTCAACCTTTCATATAGATTATTAATTAAAATATAATTTTAAAATTATAATTATAAACCTAAAACTTTTGTATTTTTTCAAAGAATGATATTTTAGCTTTCAATTGATTATTCATCTTATATTTTACCATAAAATATGTCCATTAATATTTTTTTTTATAAATACACTGTGTCCGTAAATAATTGGATAACCAGGGGATAATAATTATGAACAAGTGCTAATTAGGATCATATACAGGGTGTTTCTATATCTCTGCACGAAACTCTAAAGACATATAATTTGATACACTGATTATAGAACATAAAGATTTTTTTTGAAATTCGCGAAAATAAGGGTAGTTTATTCCTAGCAAACATTTTTAGTGCCACTGGTTTCATAGTACATTCAATTACCTACATAATAACTAATTAATAAATGATTATTTGTAGGCAGTGTTTACAATTTTATTTCATTAATAACATAATTGTAAATAATTAAATGTACCATGAATTCAGTTGCACTAAAAATGTTCGCTAGGAATGAAAAAAAATATTTTTTTTGCTGTATAATCAGTATATCAAAATATAATGTCATTAAAGTTTCGTGCCGATCTTTTTAGTCTCTTCAGTCCGGTGCGCCCTCTGATATTCTAAAAAAAATTATCGTCTCCTATAGGGTTAAAAAAAACTTAGTTATTTAGCATATTATACAATAATGTTACAAAGTCCGGCCGGGTCTTATCAAAATACTTATCATTATTACTATATAACTATAACAGATTTTAAGTGAATACTTATCACTTATAACTATCGCAGACACAGATACTAATTTAATACCCTGTTAACTATTATAGATTAAAAGTGAATATTTCTATCACTATGTAATTATAACAAATTCTAACTCAATATGTACCTCTAATTAAATTCTGATATATAACTATTACAGATTAAAATTCAGTACTTTAACTAAATCGTCCAATTTAAGTAATAATCACAGATTATTACTGACTATTTTACTGGCGCGCTACCTTTATTCCACATATATTCATATATTATACAACAAGACGATTGAAAATTCTCGATTATACGAAACGTGTTGCCTGGAAACAACACGAGATCGAAGGTCGAGTGGTATTTCCAATAGGCAACTCGTTGAGTATTTCGAGAATTTTTGATCGTCGAGTTGTATACAGGTAGATTACATCATGAATAAAAAATAAAATAAAAAATAAATAGTAAATTTAACGTAGACCTGTGGTCTATTTTATTTTGACAGATACGTCAAACTGTGTGCTACATAACCCATGTTTTTAAATATAGTTGTAGTAGTACGTAATATTACATTGAAATGCTCGTATTTCAAAATAAATGCTTGTATTTCAAATAAACTAGCAACAGTGCAGTTCGAGATTTGTGATCCAAATAATTTTTTGTTTACTTGTCAAATTTTTACTTCCACAATGCCTTGCTGTCAAATAATAGATGCGTTCAATTATTTGTTTCGGTGCACTTGGAGTTGTCAGTGTGATTTTAAATGTCTACTTAAAGCATACACCGCACGATTTTCCTCCTTAAAGTCTAACGACAGATTCATTTATATACTCGATAATGTGGTCGAATTAAAAAGATCATGTCCGTAAATATAATTAAAAATGACATTGCCAGTTCCGAGTACATAGAACAAAATAACCAAACGCACCTATAAGTGAATATACGAAGGTAGGTATATTCGAATATACAAAGGTTCGTATATTCGTTCACCATGGATACTCAATAATAACCGCTGTAACACTGGTAACTAAGAACAATTACGCAGTTTTATTGGTATATAACTTAATGAATGAAATAGTCAGCCAAATAAATTGTAAAACATTCTACCCTGTTCCACGTGTACACACCTATTAGTCCGCTCATTGGGAATTTTCTACAAAAATTCCATGGTGGATATTTTCTCGAAACACTAAACCCCTTAACATTATATTAAAATTAAACAAAATAACTTATTTTTTTAAAATTAAATACTCAAATAATAATTATAATTGCATATGTCACGGTTTTGTAAAACAAAGCCTGGTTGTTGACTAAGAGAGAAAGAAAAATACAGCAAAAACGATTGGCAATTAACAAATAAAAAATATAATAAGTTAATGTAATACTTGTAGATAACTGTATATAAATTTACTAGTACCTAATAATGTATTTAGTAATCCACTAATATATTATGATAAAATGTTTTTCATGATATTCACTGACATATACCACATACTGCTGCAGAATAGTGATACATATGTTTGAATTCAATTACTTACGCTCTTACGCATGATATATGGAGCAGGAATTTCATCTATTTCAATAATTGTTTTATTTGCATTTCGGTACAACATATCATGTTACAGTTTCAGTGAAGGGTCTATAGCTTATAATTTATACCAAATCATTTTAACACATCGGCATTTTAGGTAAATCTGTAGTTGTCCTCATCTTAAAATTATTTTTAAAAAATAAAGCCAATAATAATTCATTTTCAAAATTATTATTCATTTTCCACGGGGCGGTCAGCTTAATGACTAGCCCTCGCAATATTACATAGTTAATAATTATTTTTTTATATGAATAGAGAAATATGTGTACTACTAAAAAATAATATGAGCGTATCACCACATTAATGTTTTAAGGAATTTAATTTTTTTGATATTTCATTAAACGCATTGTGTGTTGTTGCGCGCAAGTATAATATTTCATTGCGCTTTTCCTAGTTAAGTGTAATAAAGGTGTCGGAGTCAAGATAATGATTTAGTAAAATTTAAAAATTATACTTTGTGGGACCCGTAAATATAGAAAAACTGATAATTAGAAACTCTATCCGCCCGCTCATAAAGATATTTCAGAAAATATTTTGAACAATTAGCATAATTGCAACCTTTGTACATGGCGTCATGAGTTTGAGTACATTGACGAGGCGAGGAGTCTCATTTGTGGATCACTTTGTAATTTTTTCGATGCTATTGTTACGCAAGCATCTTTTATCGTGCGGGTTCTTAATTATTTATTAGTACGCATAATTTTATTATGGTGTGTTATGCAAGGATATAAATGAGTATGATGTGTTGATTGGAGATTATTATTGTATTGATCAGTGGTGACTAAAGACGTACAAAACGATACTGTGACTGTGTCCGTTATTACTGAAACCGAATGTGAACAATTGTTTTGTGGATTAAGGCCCGGTATTTTCACTTATAAAAGTTTCGGATAAGTATTCGTTAAATAAATTTATTCTATATATTTATTCAACGAATAATTCCATTGAGTCTTTTCACACATTTGACAAAAAACAAATACGTATCTGTCGAATAATTTTAACGTTTGTAAATTGGTAACCTTGCAGAGTGAATTTGTGTCAGCAGAGAAGGATGGAGTTTTGCGTAGCCACGTTAAGCAGACAAGGATGAAATGTGTCAATTTTTTTTAAACCGTCCTTGTCAAAATTTTGCTTGACATCCTTAATGTCATCTATATTCTTCTGCCTTTATAGCTCTGGGAGACTGTAATTTAACAAATTTACCATCTATTGCAGTAATCATTAACGGTAAACAAAATATGTATATTGTAAAACTGTCCTTATATTTTTTTTATATATTCCTTTCAGTTCGAGGTAAAAGAATATCATGGTATTCAACAAAATTATCCAAAATCCAAACATATTTTACCAACGTCAAATGTCAGGATCTTTATAATGATTTGCCTATTCACTATTTGAGATCAAATATGAACCCCAATGTGTAATAATAAATTGAAAACAGTTTGTTCTATAATCGGAATCTGTCAAAAATTCCTTGATGTGTGAAAGGTTAGATCGCTGTCTAATAGTCTGATGTTGTGTTTAAAATTATCACATTATTTATTAATTTACAATTCAAAATCAAAATCTCATCATACTCATCAAAATATTTAATATAACTATTTGGTTAATATATCTGTACTTTGTAGAAATGTAATGAACATACGAATAAACCATTTATTCGCTACGCATCTACCGAATAATTTATTCTGCGAATAACATATTATTCTTTCGAATAAATTTACAAGTGAAAAGACAACAAAAATATTTATCCAAAGGTCAAATTTATCTAAAGCTTTAGTACCGGCCCTAAGTATATAATAGAATGATTTATAGAAAGAATATAATAATTTGTTAAATAACAGCGTACCATGTACATCAGCACGTAATAGAATATTATAAAGCAAGGGAGAGAAACGCATTATTTTTTCAGAGGTGTAAGAATAATAAAAAAAAAATTATTGTGCCTTGTGTCATTTTAGCAGCCTCTGAATCGTTGCAAAAGATTCATTGATTTTAATAATTGTAATTAAGTTCCAAATCCTCCTTGTTCAGTTCTAAAGAACCGCAGGAAATAGTTCATGCTGCCGGTACTGCATTTTGAAACTTGTTACTTCCGAAATCCAGAGAATTGCATGATAAAGCATTACTTACATATCAAAATAATGAAAACTCCTATAGTGGAATAATTTCAATTTTGATACCATGGCAATTGACTTTTACTTTCGGTCATGGAAAAAGTAAATTTTTAGGTAGGTATATGGTATATATATTAGTGAATTAGTGTATATGTACATGTATCATAATTTGCGGTACTATACAAAAATTATACGTGAAAATTGCGCGGAAAACCTGGAAATTGGGCTTCCAATCCATAATAATAGAAAACAGTATATTTTGGACAACCTGGGGTCTCGTGACCGTGTGCCTGAGTGGTCGCGAATCTGGTAACCCGGATTCGATCATGACTGACGCCAAAAAAATATGTTGAATTTTAAATGGCACAAAAGTGACCTCTGTAGTGCATTCTCTACGGCAGCAATGAATACCCGTGTGGTGACATCGAGTAAAGGCCCACACTGCACGAATATGTCCCCCATTACCAATATCTGTGTACGAAACAGATTGGCACACTCAGCAACGTGTAATATGCCGTGAAGATATATTTATTTACCTATTTATTTTTGAAAAACCATAGATTGTGCTAGACTTGAATTGTCCAATAGAATTAAAATGGGAATTACAAAATTTTACCCTTACTTTGTTATTATTCAAATTTGGCGTAAACTATATTTATCCGCTTTGAATAACAAGACTCAGATTTTGAAATCCCCCGTGATTTTGTCCTATCACCTTAATGCTCTATTAGTTAGATATTATATTTATATTCAATTGTTTTTAATTCATGTTATTTTTTTTATTACATACTTTATTTCCGTAAGAATACAGTTATGCCTCTGCTGTGCAGATAAGTACAATGGTAGTTCGAAAAGTACTCGGCCTGACACAATGAGAGACGGTACCATAAGTATCAAATGTCAATAATTTTTGTCAAGTTTAATCTACCAATCATTGTATAGTAAAGTTTCTGACAGATCAGTTAAGTAGTCTGATTATTTTATATTTTCAAATAACAATAATAAAATCTGTTAACAATCATTATTTCTTTATTATGTTAATAATGTTTTATTCGTACCCCTTCGTAGTTTCTAAGATTCAATATATGAATATTTCTCTCTCGTACATCTTTAAATTGATTGAACTGGCTACTAATAACAAACTAAACCAGCTAACAAATTTACTTAGAATGATGATATGAACATTAATAAGATATGGAAGGAAGAAAAATTACTGGAGTTCAGTCAAAAATTTATTTATTTTCCGCCTCTACCGGTTTCGACACCTCATGTGTCTTCTTCAGGAGCTACAATAATAATAATATAAAAAATATAAACAAATTTTGTTGTGAAAAATTTAGGACAAACATGTGTAACTTACGTGAAAATGAAGAATTTAAAAAACATGGATAAATACATAAAACAATTAATAAATAACATAATTTGCATACAATGGTCGTCAAGGTTTAAAAAAATAAATAAATAAATACATTAAAAACTCATGTAGTCGTCAGATAAAATTGGATATTTATTTATAATCCTTGAATTAACAATGGCACCCTTTAACTGAAGGATAAGTTATGACTTGTTCCGAAGGTCGTTACTTGAAATGCCGCTAGTTTTTAAGTCATTTCTCTTCTTATTATTATTTTATAAAACTTTAAAAAAAAAAAAAAAAATTTTTATAATTAATATTAATTTGGTATATAATTTTTATTTTGTTTGGTTTTTATTGTATTTTAAAATGTTTGTGTATATTTTACTTATATTTGTAATGTCCGTTTTTAAATTTATGTTGTTGCTGTTAAAAATAAATAATTACCCTAGAGGAATAGTCAACAGCCTCATCAATGAAGTAAAAAATAAAAATAATAACAAACATATCAACATAAATCAACAAAATAATAACAATGACGCAAAAACAAATGAAAATAAAATTTATTATCCGTTAACATACATAGATGGCATAGCTACCAAACTTAAAAAACTATTCACTAATAATTTAAACATTGATATTGGGTTCAAACAAACGAAAACAGTAGGAAATCTTTTTAGCAAATTAAAGGCAGACATAGAAAAAGATTACAGGTCACAAATAGTGTACAAAATTCCTTGCAAGGACTGTACCGCTATGTATACAGGACAAACAAAGCGGTATTTACGAACCAGGATGGTAGAACATGAACGAAATTCCAAAAAAAAGAACAACAACAACGGGAAATGTGCACTAGTGGGACACGCAATATCACTCGGACACTCTTTTAATTTTGATGCCGTCAAGGTCGTAGATACAGAACAAAATTTACATAAACGCCTTACTCTAGAAATGTTATACATAAATAATGACAGCAACAACATAAATTTAAAAACGGACATTACAAATATAAGTAAAATATACACAAAAATTATACACCAAATTAATATTAATTATAAAAAAAATTTTTTTTTTTTTTTTAAAGTTTTATAAAATAATAATAAGAAGAGAAATGACTTAAAAACTAGCGGCATTTCAAGTAACGACCTTCGGAACAAGTCATAACTTATCCTTCAGTTAAAGGGTGCCATTGTTAATTCAAGGATTATAAATAAATATCCAATTTTATCTGACGACTACATGAGTTTTTAATGTATTTATTTATTTATTTTTTTAAACCTTGACGACCATTGTATGCAAATTATGTTATTTATTAATTGTTTTATGTATTTATCCATGTTTTTTAAATTCTTCATTTTCACGTAAGTTACACATGTTTGTCCTAAATTTTTCACAACAAAATTTGTTTATATTTTTTATATTATTATTATTGTAGCTCCTGAAGAAGACACATGAGGTGTCGAAACCGGTAGAGGCGGAAAATAAATAAATTTTTGACTGAACTCCAGTAATTTTTCTTCCTTCCATCACCTTTCCAGTCAAGAAGTTTTGCAGCCATTAATAAGATATCTTGTCAATTGATTCTATTCGTGCTTGAATTTGATCTAGTCGCTCCTTGATTGGGAATTAGATTCGATGGGCTAATGTGCACGTGTTATTGTCTTAGCAAATGCAGGCTAATTCCATTAGGAAATTCGATGCCATGGGAATAGTGGATGCAAACTAGCTGCATTGTTCCGTGACAAATACGTGATAATCAGCGGGAATTGGACGCAATGTAAAGCAGCGGGTAAACACCATCTCCAGATGAATACAGTCAACTGAATTTATCTTTATTGTACGCTAAGCGGCGCGCAGGCTCATGTAGAAACAGGAATCAGGACTGTATAGGAGGAGTTTACAATTCTTTATACGTACATGGTACAAGCATATTGTAAAAACTGGCGTATTACAGAATGCCTAGGATCTTTTAAAAAATCCAGCAAATTATGAAACCCGATTATGTTTCAGAATATAGGTACCTGAAAAACAATAGGCTTTATACACAACATCTACGTTCAGCGCTTCTTAACACCTGATATTCTAATAAAAATATTAAAAATTATAATCATTTTAAAACTACACGAATTTACAATACTTTTTTACTTGAATGTAAAGCCTATCTATCTTTCGGTGTAAAGCTTTACTGAAATCATAAATATATTTTATTTTCATAAACAACAAAATAAACTTTAATATTGTTGTTATTAGTGAAAATATGATAATTGTATGTATAAAGTTTTAAAGTTAAAATTGGTATGGATGGCGTCATATTCCTTTACCATTAATAGAAAAATAATAAAAGGGGTCTTTCCACATTTCCCGATTAATTCTTGTTTCTTAAAGTGTACTTCAAACAATTCACACTAAAAAATATATTAGGAAAGTAAACTAACACAAAACATAAAAAGATAAACTGCAAAAAAAAAGTTTAGTAAAGACAGATGCAGAACAGAATTTTATACAAAAACTTATTTAAAAAAATTCTTAATTATGGTTTGGAATGTTTTACAGTGCTAAAAGGTCAGTGTAGCAGAGATATTAAAAAAAAAACATATTCTCCTGGTTCCTTGTCCTTAACTCTTGCATTTCTGATAAAGT
The DNA here is from genome assembly GCA_951394225.1 of Harpalus rufipes. Taxonomy (NCBI): domain Eukaryota; kingdom Metazoa; phylum Arthropoda; class Insecta; order Coleoptera; family Carabidae; genus Harpalus; species Harpalus rufipes. The sequence continues at coordinate 21,797,393 of OX596277.1, forward strand.
CGGCACTGTTTCACACAGATGTAAGGAAAAATATTTGAACCGATGCGGTAGTACCGCTTGACATTGAAGATATAACATATTAGTCAGAATACAGCAACACTAGAGTGACAATACTGCCATGAGATGAAATAAGAAACCCAACGATGGCGACTCATCCTCGTTTTACTCTTTTACTTAGGTATACTGTTTGTGCTGCAGGTTTTTTATTTATATTTTACTAAAATTGTGTAAAAATTGCAATGCGATCCAATCCATATATAGTCACAATTTTAGAAAAACAAAACATTCATATAATATGGAATATAAAAAGTGTACCATCTGGGAATTTCGGCTATATTTGTGTGCAATTTAGTAAGATATATTTGAGCTTTCAGTCTTCTCAAGAGTATTCACTTTTGGGAGAAAGGTGTCCCCTCCATCATGATCTCGGTGTCAGTTGTGTATGACTTCCTGGAGAATACGGCCCTGGCGAATGTGTGGCTGAGGCGGCGAAGGATAAAAATGTGTTAAATAAACAGCGCTCGGTAGATAGCAGCATGAAATATACCCGGCCCTTTATGTTCGGCTTTGTTTGCCTACACGAGTGCTCTTCATAAATTTATACGTAACGACGATTTGATGTTTCGCACAAGACTACTGTGAAATTGTCTGTCGATATAATAAATCATCCTTTAAGCACAAGCTCCAATATACTCTTTAACCACTTTGTAACACCATACTAGATAAAATATTCACGATGCCGCACGCCGCCAGGAGAATTTCTACATTTTTCGTCTAACAAAAAAAAAAAAGATTATGTTACAGTTAACAGTAGAGCTGAATAACAATTTAATACAAAATTTATTATTTAGTGACCGGTTGTGGTTCTGACGGCCTTAGTTCGAAACTAACGATGCCACATTAGAAAAATATTTCTAATTTTCAAATTACACCAAAGTGATTCAATCCCCATGACAAAATGAGCGCCCCAGTTTAAGACAAAATCAACGGAAATAGTTACTTACGTATAGATTTACGCTACGGACTTTTCGTGCGATGGTGCAAACTTCTTTCGACCTGTGGTACATACAACGTTTTATGTACAACTGCAATTTACAGTCAATGAAATGTTTTTACTTCCTTGTACGTAAGTAAAAAAAAATTTCGGTTTTCAGATTTCAGCGGAAATATCCATTTTGATCATCCCTGAATCCATTTTGACTAATTTCGTCGTGACGTCTGTAAGTACGTACGTATCTCGCATAACTCAAAAACGGTAAGCCGTAGAAAGTTGAAATTTTGTATTTAGGACTTCTATAACATCTAGTTGTGCACCTCCCTTTCTGGTTATTACACAATTTCCAGAAGTGGCACTTTACATGAAGCCTATAATAGATTTTAATGAAAAACTGGTTTAAAATATAATCCAAAACTTTTCAAATTTGGTATACAAGACTTTTATATCAATCGAAATAACATAATAAATTTTGGTTAAAATAGGCTAATCGGAAGTGGTACATTACTTGAAGTTGTTAACAGTTTTTCTTGAATAAAATGATTTTATTTTGATTTTAGAAATAAATGCTTCAAATAAAAGTTTTAGACAATTAATTTCTGCGTCTAGCACATCAAGTATTATTAAATTAGCCCTATGTATAAGCGAGATATGTAAATTTAAAAATTATACTTTTTTGTTTTTGTAATAAAGCTTGCTATGGATTAGGACAAAAACATAAAAAAATGTTCATGTCAAATTACGTTAAATACGTGCAATTTTATGATTCGTACAATAACAAATATTATATTTTTATTGTGAAATTAGTCATATTCATTGTTGTAATCATATATTTCTTTGTTGTAATCAAAACTCTCTTTAAAAAGAACCGGGTTAGATTATGGTCGCTATATATCTTACTGTTTTGAAGTTAAAATTAATATTTTGTTATTTATTTATTAAAAAGATATGTATAGTTTAATAATCGTACAAGGAAGTCGTGTGGTGTCCACATCAGATTTTTTAATATAAGAATATAAATAATAGCAAATTAAGACCGACTTCAAATATTTCAAATTTTAAATGGCACAAAAATTTACTCCTCTGGTGCACCCTCTACGCCAGCAATGAGTGCCCGTGAGATAACGCCTGGTAATCGCCCGCACGGAACAACTTTGTCATTATCATTACCGAAATCTGTGTACAAAGCAAATCGGCACATCCAGCAATGGGTAATATGCCGAGATGATATATTTATTTTATTTATTTAAAGAACGAATATCGTAAATGTCATTTTATTTTGTGAAAAGGATGTTTGGGTGATGACGCGAAGAGAAATGCCCCAATCCTTCGAAAAAAATAATCGAGAATTAGGAAATGAGTTCTTTATACATATTTTTTTTTCTATTTTGCGCATAAAAGCCCTTTTTCATTAAAAAATCGTAGTTTTAAAATTTACGAAATTTTGTGTCATTTGGTGATATTAATGTAACGCTTGAAAATTCATTTGACATTCAACAGCATAACTCTAACCTTATATTTGTATACTCTATTTCTTCTCTTCTTCTTATTCTTAATTCTGATTCGTAATTCAAAATTACATGAAAATAAAATTGTTAATAATCGTTTATGTTCTTTATTTAGCAAGATTTAATATTTTATTGACTTTCATAAAAAATAAATTGTACTAGTTTATTACAGAATTTGAATGAGTTGTTAATAACGAACACTTTAGGGTGTTGTAATAGCTTTGTTATAGACGCAAAAGAGAAAAAAACATGTTTTTTTGTGTTTTTGACATTTTTCCGCCAGACATTTGTTCTACTTTATCGCTCACGGAGTGTAATCTATTAGTTTCCGCCAAGGTTACTACGATGAAAACAAATTTTAATGAAGTCGTACATAATAGCATTATTACTAACCAAGGTGGAAAGTCTTTCATTACAGTCGGGGTCGGATAGCTAACCAAGGCGCAAAACGTCAAGGTTACTTATAGCATAAGGCGTAACTATTTATTTAATTAGGTACCCCTAAATTAAAATAATAAAAACAACTTATAATCATAATATAAATTAACTAAAATTTGGTTCACGAAAGATGACAATTCAAGGTCATTTATTTACCGTATGGTATAATATTACTAGCAGATAATTTCACTGCATTTCGTATACATGAAATATTTATGGATACATTTGAACTGAAAAAAATAAGTATAATTTATTTGAAAATGTTTCTTTTTAAATAATGCTTTTCTGAAAGATTTATGCTCTTCACCTATGTATTTGCAAAACCCAAAAACATAGACAGTGCAGTACATAATTAGATATCTGTAACTCTACGACATACGTCATTATTATTTATAATGTGCTGGAAAGTAATGTCACCTTTTACGTATATCTGTCACACAACATAAACCGTATAGACATAGGTCAAATAATCTTTCTCTTTCTAACATGAAATGTTGCTACAGTATAAAGTGCTGTGTATTCTTTATTCGAACAAGTAACCTTGAATTGTCATCTTTCGTGAACCAAAGTATATCAATGATATACAATGGTAGATTTAGAATATGTCATACACGTATTAAGACCTAGTTAAGCTGGAAAGTTGTGAACTGTGATTCATTTTCAAAAATTAATCTAGATTACACAAAAAGTAAAAAATATGCAGATTTTTTAATTTTCTTTCATTAACTCTACGACTTTTAATAACTATGGAAAAACAATTCCCAAACAAATCATTAAAAAGATCGTCAAGTATTTTTAATATGAATGAATATCCTGTATGTAGGGTAATTCTGTAATGGAAGCGAGAAATTTATTGCTTCGTTTGCGCAAATAAATGAAGCAAATGCTAAACATTAAAGTAGTTCGACGAATTTTGTTTACAGTTTGCTTGTTTTGCTGAGCTTACTGAACGCATCAATATACATAGCGGCTAAAACTCTCCTATTAGAAATGAAATATGTATTTCCTTCTATTTTAGTTTAACGCGTTTATTTGGTTACGATTATATTACATACTTGTAGTATTATATTATGTACATTGGTGTTAAAACATTATCAACATTAATAATTATTTTTTTAAAATATTGACAGATGGGAGACAAATACTGATTGTGAACGCTCCTTTCCTCATAAAAGGAAGTTAGTTAGAAATAAAATCAATCTGGCAAGAGTCGTAAATTTATTTCTTTTTGTGCCGATATACGCTACATTAGTAAGCTGATTCCAAAATATACATGGTAGTTTGCATTTTACAGTTAGTAAAGAACAAACTGGGTAACAAAGGTGCAAGGACTGTTTCTGTTTTGTATATATTTCTAGAATTATCCACAATTACGACAACAGATCATTGCTAAAATTGTACCCGTAAACGTTGTTATGTAACAAGATTGTGATATTCAAATTGCTTTGTCAAGTGATACAAAGTTTTCACGTTAAATGTTTTAAGATGTCAATTGAAACTTTTGTAGTTTGGCTAACAAATGATGCACGTAAGTTTATTGCATTGTATTGAATTCAAGTCTGACAAAAATCTAACTAATTTATGAGGTTTTCTGGAAAAAACGATGACTGGTTTAAATAGCATTTATAGCGAGAGACAGTATCTTCTATGTTGAGACTGTTTGACACATTATAATAGTCTTTTAAAAATAATATTTTTTACAGAATCTTTATCACAAAAGTGATACATTTGTAGCGACATCAAATTATCCTAGTCGTCTTAGGCTATTGTTACTGTTTTTCCCGAGGTTACTTGGCGACAAAAGGAAAATAAATATTCATTCATAATTTTGTAATTCATATATATACGTCATTAATAGATCATCTCAATAAATATTTACAACTCGTTATACAATTTCATTATCCAAAAGTTTATTTTACATGTTGTGTAACGGTGGTAGCCTTTCATTTAACACGCGACCTTGCAACATGATTTCGCCCAGTCCTATCATTGAAGACTCCGCCACGACACACAGAATTGAACAAGATCAAACTAATATTTCAGCACTTATTTCAAGTAAGTTACCAGAATTTTGGGCAGAAGATCCTGAACTATGGTTCCAACAAGCCGAAATTATATTTGATTCTCGACGCATCACTTCTGAGGTTGGTAAATATAACGCATTAATTACATCACTTCGACCAGAACATGCAAATGAAATCAGAGACTTAATATTGAACCGCCCAACTAAGGATCCTTACACTACAACAAAAACAGAATTATTGAAAAGAAAGACACCTACAAATTTTCAAAATTTAAATACGTTATTAAATATTACGAATTTGGACAACGACATACCATCACAATTATTACGAAAAATGAAGCAGCTAGCAGGAAGACATTTGCGCGGAATTGGTGTATGGAACACAATTACGATTACCAGGGAAAATAGAACACGGAATCTCCGAAAATTACATGGACAATATAAATATCCCACTCTACGTACAAAAACTAACAAAATTCATAACAACTTTAATAGCAACAGCCCCAAGACACACAAATACTCGACCTAATTTCATACATCCTGACCTTTTTCATTCAGACTACATCTACGTTCGGAAAACGCGATTAGACGACCTTTAGACCCTATATACACAGGTCCTTACGAAGTAACAGCAAAAACAGACAAATACTTTACAATTAAAATAGACAACACATTACAAAATATTTCAATTGACAGACTTAAACCAGCAAGATTACATTCTAAAAACAACAAAAACAAACAGACACAAACACCTTTTGCACCTGAAAAATTTTTGGACGGCGGATAGATTAGAAGACACACAATTTAATGTTACTTTAATTTTTATTATTGTTGTCTTGGGGGGGGGGGGGGGGGTTACTAACGTAGCGACATCAAATTATCCTAGTCGTCTTAGGCTATTGTTACTCTTTTTTCCCGAGATTACTCGGCGACAAAAGGAAAATAAATATTCATTCATAATTTTGTAATTCATTTGTAATACGGCATTAATAAATCGTATCAATAAATATTTACAACTCGTTATACAATTTCATTATCCAAAAGTTTATTTTACATATTGTGTAACGGCTGCCACCGTTACACATTTATTGTACATCATTTGAAACCAGATATTTTGATTGAAAACGTGCTAGGGCTGAATTGCACAATTTAAGTCACATAAAGTCAAATTTTGACTATACAGGGTCAGTCAAACAGATTTTACTATTACCATTAATATTGTCATAATATTGCAATCAAAAATATGTTAAAATTATCACATCATAAACACATTACAAACGTTACCAGCTCAATACCTACAGAAATGTGCCAACTGTTTACTGTATGGCGTATGGTGACTATTCATATGTATGCACATGTATACCTAAAAAGCACGAACGAAATGCATTAATTAAATGTAGAATTAATATAGATAGTTCATATACTTATTATAATATTTTGTAATAAAGCCAGGCCAATTTCATATACAGGTTGTTAAAAAGGGTAAAATTATTTAAATGTATATAGTACTGACCAAAATGAGTAAAAAAGGATAAAAAAACATAGGTCTGATCTCAACTGATTCCGAGAAAAATGGAAAATCGAAGAAAAACTGACAAAGATAGTGATCGAACAATTTTTTTGTCTGTCAATAAATAGACTTTAAAAAAAATATTGGAAACATTTATGTTAATGTCTAATAGTTACAAAGTTATTTGAAAATTAAATATTCGCCAAGATCGCCAAAAGCACATCTAAGATGACTTCTGAAAGGTAAACAAAAAGTCTCATTTAGTCGAACTCGAATTCTTATAGTTTTCGAGATAGCAGATGTAACCCCACTGCCTTATATCTCGGAAACTATGGTAGATCGGATCTATGTTGATAGAGCTTTTTTTATTCATTTTGGTTACTACTATAAGCCTTTTTACCATTTTTAACAGCCTGTATGTGGTAACGTGTTTTTACCTGGTTTGGCATGACAACCAAATGTAACATCTTTTTGACTGACCCAATCCTGTAATGATGTATGAAAATAGAATATTAAAATATAGAAATGGAAGGTTTAAAATCTCTATAATTCAATCTGCTCCTGCTCTTATTACGTACAATTTTCAATTAAAATGTAGAATCATTATTATATTTTTCTCAAAGTTTTTCTGTACAATTTTCTGTTTGAAACGGCATTTTTTTGTGCATGAATCTTAAACAGAAAACTGAACCTATATAATAATGAAAAAGATATTTTATGTCAAACGGTATTTATGTACGCCAATGAAAATGGAAGCGCCTAGAATTTAGACCATAGTCTCGATATTGCTAAACAGAATGACTGGAAGTATAAATATAGGCGATGCGTATCACAGAGAAGATTAATCGTTCTGTAGAGTGGCCAGCTTTTGGATTTATGGAATTGGGACAAAAAGGTGTAAGTAAAACACATTGTCAAAATATTTATTTAAAAAAATCTCATGTGGTCAGCACATAACCTCTCGCCGTATATTTTACCTGGCTATATGCATAAAGCAAAGAACATTTTTAGAAACACAAATAATATATTCATTTAAGTCTATGACGTATAAACTTCTTTATTATTCAGTAAGAGCATGTCTTAACATAAAACAATGTTCACATATATTTACAAAATCTATAGGATATTTTTCCATAAATTATGTAAAATAAATTACAAAGTAGAATTTACCATATATAAATTTTAGGCTGGTAACAGGGATTTTCAATTCGAACAACGTTCTTGTTTACTTTCTCTTCATATTCTTCTAGTAAAAATATTAATTTTGGGTGGTCCAAAATGTATATATCTGGATTGTGCATCTATTCTTACATATCTTCTTTAACATTTTATTTTTTCATACATGTATCTAAATAACACATTAATTCCCTTTAATAAAGTGATGGATAGATTGCACTCCGATTATTCTTATAACGATGTGTAATTTTGTCAATATTTACAACTTACTTGAGAAGAATTTGATAGCTTTTTCGCAGTGCAATGTTACTCTAGTCTACAGTGTTCGTGTACATTGTCCCATAATGTTTGAAACAAATTTAAGTTCTTTAACATATACATGTCACCTCCATAATAGTCATAGATCAAGAATTAAGAAATTCTCCAAGTACATTTTTCTTTCATTACTCATTATTTTGATGAGATACAATTTTTCTGTATTTTACTTTCATCTTGCGTTTATAACATTTAAATATCGTCTTCCTTCGAGCTGTATTCTCGCTTATATCTATTCTTTACATTTGGGCGTTTACCAGGTATTACATCACGGGCACTCATTGCTGGCGTGCAGAGTGCACCACAGGGGTCAATTTCGTGCCATTTAAATTTCGAAATATTTGGCATCGGTCGGAATCGAACCCGGTTTCCAGATTCGCGACCCGACACTCTGGCACGCGGCAGTATTAAAATAATTTTAAGAATTCTATTATGACATCACAATAGATGCGATTTTAATATCATACTGAAAGAAAAAGTCAATATGAACAAGAATTGATAAATTTTTAAATCTTAGTAGGTATGCGATAGATCTCCGGCCATGATAAACACGCCATACACAGTATAATATACCCTGTATTGTTACACAGTAATACAGTCACCATACATAAAAGTCAAAACAGCATCGTATCTCGTAGTACCGTATAATAAATAAATAATAATAAAAATGAAATCAATTTTATTTTATCGTGATTATATTGATATCGTACCAGTTATGTTACTCAAGCTTGGTATTATTGCATTTGACCCCATGAATAAGAAATGAACTATTGAATTTTATAGGATGCAATAAAACAGTTTCAATTTTTTTTTATATAAAGTATAATCATATGAATGAAAAATGTTCAATCAACCTTACTTCGAAAATTAACCATTTCAGTCAGAAAAGTGCACTTTTCATTAAAATAGGTTCATAAAGTAAGTACATAACAAAGAGTGAAAAAAGTATGATGTATATTTATTTTAGGACAATTCAATTCGTGAAATTACATATTCGTAATAAAAGTCCCTTGATACATAGACTACGTTCACACCGTGCGTCCAATTCTGATACCTGAACTGTGTATACCAAAATTTATCGTAATAGGATATGTTTACAGCCATATCTAAATAAACATTCTAAATATTTTGGTACTCTACACACGCTTGCGTAGATTCAACTGTTACAATTACCTTAAGAGGGTATTATTCGGACTTGTTAGTTACTGAGGGGAAACAACGTGCGATGGCTGGTAGCCGATGGGACGGCGTAGCATCAGTAAGTTGCTCTACCCCTACCACTCCACTACACATCGTGTATTAAAAATTTATATTTCAATCTCAATGGAATTAATTATTTGGAAAAACTGTTGCCTCTGAAAAATATATTAGTCTTAGGACAATTGTTGTGATTCTGATAAGTATATTTTACTGACAAATTTATTATTTTGAATTTGAAGTACGCGACCACATGTCCCTTATTTTAGTTTTAGAGAAAATATGGTAAAATAATTATTATGAAATTAAAAATAGGTTTTTTTTTTCAAAAATAGTTCATAAACTATCTATTTTTTACAAAATAAAAGCCTTTTAACGAAAATGGGTGAAGAAACGCTATGGCACTTTTTTCAGCTTTTATAATTGTAGACGATTGCGAAATGTACCTTTGAATTTTTGAAAATTTACAAAAATGTAAAGAGAAAAATCTGTAACGTTTAGGTATAAATAATGTGACATCTAATGTTTTTATGTATTTATTTTAAGTAAGTAAGCGGAATTCATATGGATAATGAGCCGGTTTCACATTTTTTAAAAAGTGTATGCAATATTTTTCATAATAATAAAAAAATAATTTATTGCTATTTTCTTAAATTATTAAATAAAAATCTGTTGTGGCCAGCACAATACCTTCCGTCATTTTCGTGTATAATGTATAAATTCCATAATTTTTCTTACAAAAGATTCTAAATTTCCAGTAAAATTATTTCATAAACAAACTATTCAAATTGCACTTGACACTGGCATCTTCTTCTTCTTTAGCTTTTCTTATTCGTTAGGGGTCGCTATTTTTGTATGTCGTTCTCATTCAGTTCCTTTTCTCAAATCTTCCGCAATACAGTCCTTCCATCTTATCTTTGGTCTTTCTCTGTTTCTTTAACGTCCTATTACTAAACTATTCATTCTTGTTCCAATATAATTCTTCATTTCTCCTCATGACATGTTCAAACCAATGTAATCGCATTTCTTGTATCTTTCTAAAAACTTGTAACACTAGAGTTATTTTCTTACCGTATCTTTCCGTGTATTCCCCAATATCTACTTCAACATCCTCATATCTGCCACATTAATTTACTTTTTATTGATACTGACATATGTCAATTTGAAATATATGAATATATTACTAAAGGTGACGGAAGGTAAAAAGATTGGCGCAAGAAATAGTCATAAAAAACAAGCCCCCCATCGGAGTACATACAACACGTCATTCATAGCCAATAGGAAAACATTATGTTTCAGATCATGTTACTTTTTTAAAATATTATACAAATTTTAATATTTAGTTGCAAAATATTGAATGGGTATTTCGTGATATTTTCAAATTTGAGACTCTTTAAAGGATATCTTTTAAAATTTAGTACTTAGAAATCATATAAAAATTCTTGCAACAGCAGTATTGTTGAAATAGGACATTAAATATAAATTTTGTTAAAAAATATAATGAGGTCCTCAGCTATTTTAATCTTTTCTGTAAAACTTCACTTAAACCGAAAGCAATCTGTAGTTTTAGAAAGTATTTATTGTTATTCGTTAAACCGTAATATTCTTTTAATAATCTGTGATGTAGATACAGAGATGATTTTATTCTCAAACACTGGACTTCGTTAATAATTGATCTTTTTCAACACTTGTAAATATATATATTAAAGTAATTTTCGTGGTCAATAATTGGAATTATGCGTGCATAATAAGCCTGTTGAATAAAATAATTAATAAAAAACAAAGTATATTGTAGTCCTAGGTTTGAGTACCACCGACTGCCTATGTCATTCAGCAAATCTTTCACTTTCATACCAACGCATGGAATTTGGCGTAAGGCATCATAAATTTAAACCAGTGAAATATGGTTTACTTTCGTTACTTTATTGATGTTATTTTCTGCATTAATGTACTTGAAAATAGATTCCGCATTTAAAAAAGGCGATAACAGAGGACTTAAAAGTAGTGATAATTTGGAATAGAGTAAATGTGTAACAGATTAGAAATGAGAAAGTGATATTAAAAACTCGATTATTTTAAATACACATAAATTTATTTCAACTAATTTGTTACTGCGGTGGTAGATCCCATTATGGTATCTAAGCAAAAAATTAAAGTGTTACAATATTTATCAAAAAATTGCAAAATTAAAAAAAAAATATACAACTTGTATGCGTTCTGTAGACAAAAAGCTATCATTTCGCGTGGTAGTACTTGTCATGTAAATATCAACTTGTCTTAACAGAAAAATGAAACTTTGAATACTAGAGTAAAAAGTGCCTTAGTTTGCTCATAGGATTTGACGCACTCGCCTACTTTCCTATTCGTGAAATAAGATTATACTTTTTACTCATCCTGCATATATAAATAATTTTAATAATATAAAATAGCTCATACCTATCTCTGAAATGGTTGTTCTGCGGACCCATATTCTTTAAGCATTGAGTACTCCTGAATTTTTTCAAACGGTTTCTTTAAAAACCCTGTATAAAATCTGTGAAAAATAATTGTGAAGTGAACTAAGCATAACTCTGTAATCTATACTTGTTGGTTTAAATAGGGATATAAATTCTGCCCTTTAATTAATCAAAATACAAACCTAGTTTACGAAAAAAAAAACTGTTGTGGCCAGCACAAAACCTCTCGCCACTTCCTTTTTTGCTTACATAAGTATAGTGCGCAAACAGTCAAATTACGTTGTTGGCCTTGACAAGCAGATGTGGGGCCCGTTTCAGAATGGTAATTAGTAATTATGTACATAGATGTCAAATGTCAGAATTTTTCAATAAAAATTTCAAGATTTTCTAAATTCACGTAGTTAATTTGTCACTAGGAATGTGGAATTTACTTGTCGAGGAAAATAAACCACATGGAATTGGAAAATCACTAAATTTAAAATGAGAAATTATATTTGACATCTATATACATAATTACTAGCTATCATTCTGACATGGGCCCCCAAATCTACTTGTCCAGGCCAACAAAGTCACAAGACTGCTCGCGCCCTAATGTATTTAACATTTCTTGTATACCTACACTCTACAGCAAAAATTCTACTTATATATATTCTTTATATTTAGATTTTTTATATTTAAATTTATTCTATGAAGAAATTTTGTCCTACTATTCTAATTTGTCGAGATGCTTCCAATTCATTGTTCGCAGATCAGATAGAGATTTAAATTTCTTTAATATTACCAAGAAAAAATTTCAAAAAATAATATTTCGAAGTTTTTTTTTTAAAGAATCTTCTACTTCCGGTTGTCCAAGTGTTACCAAAACCTTTTCAGATTTTCCCATGAATGTTCAATTGGGAAATACGTAGTTAAATAAATATAAAATCTTATAGTTTTTGAGTAATCGTCCTCCCAACATCTGACACACATATATACACACACACACACACACACACACACACACACACACACACACACATAATCCGCACACAGACATCAACGTAAAAACGTTAAAATCGGATTATAGAGACCTTAAAACGTGCTTATTCAATAAAATCTGGATATGTGATTTCTAGCATGAATCCAATATCTTTCTTAGCGAGTGGTAAAAACGAAAAAAATATCACCTATCAGTTGTTAGTTATCAAATAAAATCTACCGAATTAAGTGATGTTTAACCATGTTTTGTTGTAATTTTTAATATTCAGGCCTGGAACATTTTTACAAATAAAAATATTTATTATTGACAAAGTTTGGTTTGACGAATTTAAATTATTTATTTAATGCATGTAAAAACAATCGGCTTTCAAGCGCCATCTACTATATTCTTACGTGAAATGAAGTATAGAGTTATAGTTGCAGTGTGAAATATTAATTTTGTCAATTATAAATAATATTTTATTTTAATAAATATTGCCTATATTAAAATAATTTAATTTTTTTATAATTTGAATGTGCTTTTAATTAACTCGAAATGCATAAAATCATAAATCTGACCACCGGTATTCTGAAATATTGTACATCTATTGTGTACTTAAAAATTGGATACTAATTTTTCATTTTATTTTTATATAAAAATGTAAAAGTTTCTAATCTGTGACCAAGCCTGCGCAATATTGTTTCATTGCACTTCTCTCCGACCCGGCGTCCTTCGTAATTGAGTTTTGACCGGAAATTCAATTGCTGTGCCGAGACAAGAGAAGAGCTGTCTTGTTACTTTGTTTATCATTTTCTTCTCGGTCGGCTAGATCATTAGCTCAATTAGCCATTCCACGAACAAGTCATTGTTAATTCTGTTTATTTACATGTATGCTGTAAATTGTTATGGTTACATTTTTGCATTTCTAGGTTTGCTTGATGTTTTGTAACTAATACATAATCGATAGCACACGGACATTTGTTTCGATAACCGATCTTAATGTCTTTGTGATTGATGGTTGCTATTATACAATTTTGTTCTATTTTTACTGAGATAAATACACGGTACACAATACACAATTAATAACCGTTAAACATATTGCTGTCTTTTTACCTAAACAAGACTTCTAATTATGAGCGCAAGTTATATGAATCAATTATTTACTGAACGTATTGCGTTTTATGTAAATTAGGATAACAAATATTTTAGTTAAAATTTAACAATTACCAGTCTTGTCATTATTAATAATAATTATATTAGATCAATAGAAACAAAAGTATATGATAGGATATAAAGGTAATACAAGGATATAAAAATAACAGCAACACTTTAACTGAAAATTACAACTTAAATAATTAAAATTAAATCAAAAATATGTTATTCCTAGCACAATAACTCCAGATAATTTCATTTAATTTTACCGACAGAAGTATCGCATGAAACATTTCTGGCAATAAGACTATTGCATAATTCCCTCGATAATTCCTTTAAAAAATATTTTCTGACCCTACTACATCTTTTACTAGTTTTTATATCTCTTGACCTTTTAACACTAATATTTATCTGTGAATTACTAACGTTTGATTATGTTACACACACATATTATTTACGAACAACATTAATAAAAACATTAATAAAAGTTATATAATAAGAAATAAAATATCTTGTTTTTAATGTGTAACGTATGTAACAAAAGTTTTCGGAATTTTTTTTTTCTGAAATTTAAAAATACAAATCATGTATTCAAATAATTTATTTAGCAACTTCTTTAGAATAAATGATTAACAGAAAGTATAATTTAAATAATACCATTGTTTTCAATAGCACGCAATTTTTGATTAACATGTCGCATCATGTTCAATGGGCCTTGCCTGGGGAATATTGGGGAGATTGTCATTTTAGGCGCAAATGGGATGTTGTGGAGCATCTAAACAATCTCTGGTTATTCTAGCGTAATGGCAAGATGCTAGATCTGGCCAAAATATAATATTATCATTAGGATGATGTGTATTAATAAAATCAACCAGTTTCGGGAGGTATCTCTCGGTATCAATGTTAGCATCAACCGCCTCACCACTCACATGCCCAACATAAGGACGTGAAATACCTGCCGCTGATATGGAGCACCAGACCAAAATATTGTCTTCAAATTTCTTTTTTGTTTTATATTTCACATTATTTGGACAATTTTCTATATCATCCGTATAAAATCCATCATTACCTTTAATTTCCGAATTAGAAAACGTGAAATATTTTTCATCATCCATGATCAAAATCTTCTTCATGCACGGCAACATATCGGAATTCTACGTAACTGATCTTCTGTATATTTTGGACATTTCTTCCTCTTCCGATGATTGTCATGTGTGAAACCCGAAGACGGCGAGCCAATTTTCGAGTCGAAGTTCCCAACCGGTCTTTTGCACTTTCCACCAACCTATTTGGCATTAGTCAAAGCTTTAGGCTGTCCACTTTTTGGAAGGTATACACATGGTATGCCTTCCTCACATTCACTTATAGTTTTATAAATGGTAGAAACTGCAATATTTTTTCTTCTAAATATATTTACTATTTCAGATTTTGACACCCGTCCAACCAAATTGTATATACTTTTTCGAATATCTAGTTTGTACGACATAACTATGTTAATATTCGACAAATATGATATGACATATTAAAATTTAAACAGTATTGAACATTTGTTTTCAATGACAACTAGATGCTAAGTTTTTTTCAATTAATTTATAGACTACGAAATTTTTCCGAAAACTTTTGTTACATACGTTAGTACAGTCAAAATATAGCAATGAGCGTTTTTATAACAGATGTTCAAAGTTGTTACTATGGATTTGTATATACACACTCCTACTAAAAAAATCTGATGTGGCCAGCACATAACCTCTCGCCGTATATTTTACCTGGCTGTATGCATAAAGCAAAGATTATTTTTATAAATACAAATAATATATTCATATAAATCTATGACGTATAAACTTCTTTATTATTCAATAATAGCATGTCTCGACATAAAGATATATTACCATAAATTATGTTACAATAAATTACAAAGTAGAGTTTACCATATATAAATATTAGGCTGGTAACAGCAATTTTCAATTCGAACAACCTTGTTTACTTTCTCTTCATATTCTTCTAGTAAAAACATTAATTTTGGGCGGTCTAAAATGTATATATCTGGATTGTGCATCTATTCTTACATATCTTCTTTTACATTTTATTTTTTCATACATGTTATATCTAAATAACACTAATTCCCTTTAATAAAGTGACGGATAGATTGCACTCCGATTATTCTTATATCGATGTGTAATTTTGTCAATATTTACAACTTACTTGAGAAGAATTTGATAGCTTTTTCGCAATTCAAAGTTACTCTAGTCTACAGTACTGGTATACATTGTCCCATAATGTTTGAAACAAATTTAAGTCCTTCAACCTAGACTTGTCATCTCCATAATAGTCACAGATCAAGAATTAAGGGATTCTCCAAATACATTTTTCTTTCATTACTCATTATTTCTGACACTGACATTTATCTGTCAGTTACAAATAATTTAAATTTGCAACTATTTTTCATGGCATCCTTTCGGTTGTAAAATTAATTACAACATTATTTTATATATTATATTCCTTTTATCTCTAAATCTATAAAATATGTATAAAAATATTTAAATGTATCAAAAAGAGAATTTATTTTTCTTTAATATTATCAAGAAAAATTTTCAAAAAATAATATTTAGAAGATTTTTTTTCAAGAATCTTCTACTTCCGGTTGTCCAATTGTTACCAAAACCTTTTCAGATCTTCCCATGAATGTCCGATTGGGAAATACGTTGTTAAACAAATTTTAAGTCTTATAGTTTTTGAGTAACCGTCCTTCCAACATCCCACACACACACATCCACACACACACACACACACACACACACACACACACACACACAGACATCATCGTAAAAATGTTAAAATCGGATTGTAGGGACCTTAAAACGTGCTTATTCAATAAAATCTGGATATGCGATTTTTAGCATGAATCCAATACCTCTCTTAGCGAGAGGTAAAAATCTGATGTGGCCAGCACATAACCTCTCGCCGTATATTTTACCTGGCTGTATGCATAAAGCAAAGATTATTTTTATAAATACAAATAATATATTCATATAAATCTATGACGTATAAACTTCTTTATTATTCAATAATAGCATGTCTCGACATAAAAATATTTTACCATAAATTATGTTACAATAAATTACAAAGTAGAGTTTACCATATATAAATATTAGGCTGGTAACAGCAATTTTCAATTCGAACAACCTTGTTTACTTTCTCTTCATATTCTTCTAGTAAAAACATTAATTTTGGGCGGTCTAAAATGTATATATCTGGATTGTGCATCTATTCTTACATATCTTCTTTTACATTTTATTTTTTCATACATGTTATATCTAAATAACACTAATTCCCTTTAATAAAGTGACGGATAGATTGCACTCCGATTATTCTTATATCGATGTGTAATTTTGTCAATATTTACAACTTACTTGAGAAGAATTTGATAGCTTTTTCGCAATTCAAAGTTACTCTAGTCTACAGTACTGGTATACATTGTCCCATAATGTTTGAAACAAATTTAAGTCCTTCAACCTAGACTTGTCATCTCCATAATAGTCACAGATCAAGAATTAAGGGATTCTCCAAATACATTTTTCTTTCATTACTCATTATTTCTGACACTGACATTTATCTGTCAGTTACAAATAATTTAAATTTGCAACTATTTTTCATGGCATCCTTTCGGTTGTAAAATTAATTACAACATTATTTTATATATTATATTCCTTTTATCTCTAAATCTATAAAATATGTATAAAAATATTTAAATGTATCAAAAAGAGAATTTATTTTTCTTTAATTATTATCAAGAAAAATTTTCAAAAAATAATATTTAGAAGATTTTTTTTTCAAGAATCTTCTACTTCCGGTTGTCCAATTGTTACCAAAACCTTTTCAGATCTTCCCATGAATGTCCGATTGGGAAATACGTTGTTAAACAAATTTTAAGTCTTATAGTTTTTGAGTAACCGTCCTTCCAACATCCCACACACACACATCCACACACACACACACACACACACACACACACAGACATCATCGTAAAAATGTTAAAATCGGATTGTAGGGACCTTAAAACGTGCTTATTCAATAAAATCTGGATATGCGATTTTTAGCATGAATCCAATACCTCTCTTAGCGAGAGGTAAAAAGATGCTAATATATTTATCGTTACGAATCGTTATTTTATATCGGCCTCATATCTCATAGTAGTTGAAAAATCGTTTTGACTATATCCACGCAGACATATACATACACAAACATAATCGCGAAAGTGTTTAGGGATCTTAAAAGGGCGTATGTAACAAAATCTCGATATACGACTTTTAGCATGATTCCTATACCAATTTCTCTTACCTATGGTGGCATGAGGTAAAAATTAATTAAAATACAAAAAATATAACAATTGAAATAATGTACGTTTAATTGCCGAAAAAAATCTCCGGTTCCTAAATCAAACATAGCCAATTTAAATTTTTACTATCCGAAAAAATAAATTATGTGATACATTAACTAAATTCAGCATAGCAAATTTTATAGTAAAATAAAAGGCATTGGGATATTTACCTGTGAAACAAGGTAGTTCTTCGGCACTAATCTATGCTATGCAAATTTAGTTGCACAAAAAGAACATACTGCGCACTGTTTTGGTTGGCTATAAAATTTCATTTGAAAATTTAAAAAATGTACAAAAACTTGTGTTTATACAAGTACAAGTGCAGAATATGCCAGGTAATAATAGAACACATTAACATAATGAGAGAATATGCTTCTACAGTTTCTAAGGTAGGTAACGGTTTAGTTTGCATGCGCAATTTCAAAATGTTATTGGTTGGAAAATAAGAACACAATTTTATATTTACATATTGTAAATTTAATGTGTAATTGTTTTCAAATAATTTAGCTACAAATAAATCTATTATAGCCTGTTTCCAAAATTAGAAGGATAGAATTAAAAGTCATATTACAACATTAGAAAAAATATTTACAAAATATACATACTCGTAAATGATTAAACTTGCAATCCCAATAAAATAATATTGTATAGCTAGTTTTTATAATTTCTTAAAAAAGATTAACTTAACGTCAAATTAGTAATAATTCTTCGTGTTTGGTTGTATATGAGGTGAGTAGTAAATAAGTCGGATACATAAATAGAACAGAAATTTTGAATTTACTTCTCATAATAAAATCTAAAAACATACAGGGTGGTAGTTAGAGGTGAACATAGGGATTTAATATGGGATTTTTGCTTTATGCAATTTCCTGCTCTCCTGTTCATTTTATTGTTCTTTTATTAAATAAAAGAACAATTTGATCACGACGTTCAACAATCAATCCGTAGCTGAAGATGAAGAAAAATATGATCTCCGTATCGTCCAAATAAAGCGTTATTTGAATTTAAAATTAAATTTCTTTTATTTTGACAAATTAATGTTAAGACAAATCTATCAATAAATGTGTTTTCTTATATTTCGACGGATTTAAACTTCTGTGTCGTAAGCGGTTGTATGAGTTATAATAGTTTAAAATAGCACAATTTACATCGAAATCAGATTGATTCATACGTCCGGCATAGTGCGTAGGCGTCACGTATCTTTTATTAGGTGTACACGTGTTGATCGACGTATTGTTCCTACTGCTGGAATAGAATTTATACAGAAGGAAATTGAATAGTGCTGATCCGGAAATGCTTTTAGCGGAATGTTATTCCAGTCAATCCCCATCACCGTTTTGACGTTTTACGGCGGCGTACCTGCCGATGTCGATGGACGCTGCCCAAACTAAGAGGTGGACCCTATAGGGATTATTCAAACCTTTTATTAACGTTCCAAAACGTTACCTTCATATAGCCACTTTGTAACAAAAAGCTAAGTGCTCCCTCAAAAGGAAACGAGATGAATTGCATTTCAACGTTTTACTCAATCGTTTTAGATTTTAATCTTTTATACAAATCGTATTGTTTGTTCCACTTTGTACTTCACAAGGAGAAGACCACTTCATGTTGAATTCATTCCCATTTAAATAAGACAGGTAGTCGTATTACAAGGAATTGAATGGTAGTAGGTACACTTCTCATATAAAATATTTTCAAACATATTATTTCTCATTTAATAATTCAGAGGAAAATACCGCACATATGCATTGCATATATTTCTATTCCTTTACAGTATATTTTATTTTTATTCTATTTTCATATTATGATTTATAGGAATTGTTTATTTTCTGAATAGTAATCGAACATGTCAATTTATTATGAGAAAACCAATAGTCTGTTTTCTTTAACTAAGTGCAGTAACTTTATGAAATGTTTACAAGATGTTTAAACGCAATGGTAGCATATATCCCTAATTGAGACATTGAGATATATATAGGGACACTGAAAAACGGGCCACTCAAAATAACTTTTGTTATTTATAATTATTTCTTTAATTCTCTTTATATATTTATAAACTAGGGTTAGGGGCTCACAAAGCGTGATATTTGGCATGATGGTAGAGCTTCTGATTTAACCGGAAGTGATATTAACTTTCATATTTTAAATAGAACACGCTATATATTTTTATATTTAAAATCTACGTTAAATTATGAATTCAACACTAGTAACATTGCTGACCTCTGAAATTGTGTTTTGTTACAGTCATACATATTACAAATAAGTATTCACTGCAAATGACAGGTTTTGGTTATTTAAAATTTTATTTAAAAGTGATAATATTTACTAATAATTAGTTATAATTTTTTTTGTGCAATACACGACAGGTAACTATTTTACTGCTAAAATGAGGTGACAGGCCGCCAATCATTTCCTCCTTTCAGCAGTAAAAACCACTTTACCTGTCTTAAATAATATAAAATAAAAATACTGCTTTAAGAGCCTGTAGCTTGAAAACGGTGCATTTGCGGATATGAGTTTATTATTAAAAGTTAATTTATTTTGCATCCCCTACATTCCCTATAAATTTGTAACACGTATTCATTAATTGTGCATAGGTTGTTTTTTTTAAGGTGTACATAGAAATTAGTTTTTTTTGCCCCCCGTTTTTACTAACAATAGTTGTATCAATAGAAAAAAAAAATCTGCATCAAATAATGACATCAATCACATGTCAATTGTGTAATCTTTTAGTACCATAAATTAATTATTAAATTTATTCAATTTCATATTAATACAACAAAAAGATAAACAAATGTTTAACATTTTACCTAACCTAACCTGTAACTTGTACAAATTTTATTAAATTAAATTTTATCAAGCACTTGTTATAAAACATTAAAAACAAAATAACACAAAAATCATTGCTTTGACACATGAAAAGTCAAACCAGTCAAACATTTGTTTTTCTTCTTGTTCAAACGTCACAATCCTATTAATATGAAATTGAATAAATTTAATAATTAATTTATGGGACTAAATATAACAATTTACATCTATTTAATGCAGAATTTTTTTATCATTCTCTTGTTGCCACAATCATTATTGTCAGTCAAAACGAGGGGCAACATATAAGTACAAGTGAAGTATTCATCACGTAAAATGTGGATAATAATTTTGTGAACTCTTCGGCGAATGAAGTATAATGATGATAAGAAATTGGTACAGCGACTTTGAAATAAATTTGAAAAATCAACTGACCTCGCCCCTCGCCGGTACTCGTACCCGGGAACCCTCGGGCCATCGACGATGTCAGTTGATTTTTCGTGCACTAATTTGTCAGCAACTGCATGTTGATAAAGCGAAATTAAGAAATGGGTATAGCAACCGACGTCAATGATAATGATATGGTAACTATTTACAAAGAAATATTTTTTCTGACTCACCTAGCATGTTGCGGTCCTACGCTACCGCTGTCATAGGCCGAAGACGCCGAGATCTGCGAGTCTCTGATCATCCCAGATTCCATGCCAAGCGGTCCGCCGCACTGACCTGCAACAAGAAGACATTGTTAACTCATTCGCCTCCACACTGCTGCTTCCAGAACATTCATTAGCCAGCACAACATTAATCTCCCACAACAAAAACATACAGATATCGCAACAGGAATAATTGTCACACCACAATGGAAGATAGTGAAAAAATAAGGAGATAAATAATAATACAATAGAAAGGAATATATAGAGCAATTTGAAATGTCTTAATGGTCGTCCGAAACTAAGAATAATACTCGTACTACGAGAATTATTAGTACTAGTGTAATAAATGTAGCAACCTAGATTCCATAGATTCTTAGGAAAATATAAACATAAATGTGAAAATATTACAATTTTTTGTTTTATATAATATTCATACAATTTAGATTATTCTGTAAAGCAGCCCCCAGACGTTCCATAATTTTGCATATTATTCATTACTAAACAATATTATAGATTGACTGATGGGCATATTGAAGGTTTGTGTAATATGTTACCAATCAAGATCTTTTCTCGCCCCTAGGCTATTTTCTCAGATGCCTCTAAAAATCAGAGCAAAAATTGCTTAGAAAAAGAAAACTACTTAATTTTTATTCGTAGGATATTGTTAAAAAAGTTACGTTTTTCTCGCTCGGATAATATAATAAAGATTGTGTTATGAATAAAAGAATGTTTCTTAAATGAGATAAAATCACAGCACAAAGTAATAAAGAACAGAAATACATAACTTATATAAGTAATCACAAATTCACAACGACACCTAAAACGATAATTCTTGACAAACACATCAAACAAATTAAACATCAGCTTTTCTGGATTTAATTCTGGAAATGTTTGATATAATTGAACATTTTAGCGATGTTTTAAGATAAATTTTATTTTAATATTTTGTCACAATGCTTGATGCTTGTCGGCGGCGCCCCCTGATTGTGTTTGCCCCTAGGCAGTCGCCTAGTTTTGCCTATTGGGTAATACGGCCCTGTAAACCAACCAATATTTCTCATGTTATGTGAAAAGATTTTGTTTGACAAAATAAGTTGTACAAACGTTCTATTTTCAATACTCTCCGAAAGATCAATTATTCTTCAATTGCAAATATTGTTCTCAATGATTGTTTAGGGACCTTTAAATATTTAACTTAAACATTTGATACGGTACCATGTGATAGCTATAGCAATCTATAACAGATTGTTAACTACATTAAGATTTCTAGTTACAAGAAATAGCTTTACGGATCTTAATGTACTTATATGTGTATAATAACACAAGCGGTTTTCACTAAAAATACATATAAATACAACTCCAATGGCGCATAAATGACATTTGTTGGTTTGACGGGAACACAACAAAAGTTATTTAATAATTAAATTCAATTTATAGTTTTAGAGACTAAAGGTTAATATTATACTTATTTCCCAAAATTTAGGATTTTGGGAAAAATCTTAAAGTTTGTATTAAATAGAAGCCTACAAGTTTTTCTTCCATAATAAATTTTAAATTGAACATAAGTTGCAGTAATTAGTGTGCATCAAATTCAAGGTGTAAGTATAGTGTGCTCCTACAAAATTCTAAATTTTAATTCTCAATATTTTCAATCTTATGTTTTAACTTAAATTTATTATATAATTTTCATGTAATATTCTTCTGAATTTAATTATAATTTATTTATTTTCAAAAATATTTAATAAATTGCGCATTAACCCCGTCAACTCCTTTCCAGTGTCATCACAGGGCAGCATAGTGACTCAGGTAAGTATAACTTACTATAACTTTCTTACTGTGGCTTTAATTTAGTACGTCAACAAGGATAATTTTCCCTACACTCTACGTATCCTCCTTTACAATTAGTGATAAAAATGCAACTTGGAACACAAACTAGGAATGACAAAGTAGAGCAAATATAACATTAAGAGGAAACCGCGCGAAGTCAAACATAAATATGACATAACCACAACCTCGTCGCAGAACTTTTCATCATTCACCACGTATTTTTTTTTTATTATGGATTTATTTAACTCGCAACATGCTGAAAAGGTAAAGTGGGTAAAATGTTTGGAAAGTATCAATATAAAATAAAATTTTCGTATCAATATTACACGATCTACCTTAAAATCACGGCATATTATGTTAACCAATACGACAATTCATATGAAGTTGAGTTTTCGTTATATGACACCGCAGGCGGCACCTCACAACCTCTCATTACTGGCGTGAAGAGTGCACCACAGGGGTCACTTTTGTGCCATTCAAATTCGAAATATTTGACGTCGGCGCTCAGGCACGAGGCCACGAGACCTCATATAAATTTTAAATTAATTAAATTTTTATTATAAATATTGTATAGTGAAAATAATTAGGCAGAAGACGCACATTATCAACCTGAAAAATACCTTATAAAATCAAATATAAGTTGTAGAAATTATTAAGTGTTATTTATTTTTAAAAGAAGAAAAAGTACTAGTATTAAGTAATGTATATATTAATGATATTTACAATTATTTCTAAGCCAATCGTTATTCCAATTACGTAATATAATATTATTTGATATAATTGTAGTTTGTTTTCATACTATACGTTGGCACTACTGAGAATGACCATGTTGTGTCAAATAATTTTATATTCCATAAAAGGAATAAGGATTGACTTAGAAATAAATGTAAATTCATTAATATATACATATAGGTTTTTTTAATACTAAAATATTTTCTCTCCTTTTTTAAAAATTAAGTAACAACTAATAATTTCTACAAGATATTTTATTTTATAAGGTTTTTTCAGCTTGATGATGTGAGTCTTCTGCCTATTCATTTTCACTATATAATGAAATAATATTTTAGTCTTATTATAGCACATTTTATGCTAAAATTTATATAGCTATGTGCATACAATAACAATTTTTTCGAATCTTGATTATCAAAATTATATACGTTATAAAAATCCAAATTAGATCCAATTTGAGATTCTCATTTAAAAGTTATTAGTTATGTGGTGTGGCATAGAAAATCGCAGCTCATAACTAGTTGTCAGTGTGCGGTACGGTTGAGCAATATTGATGCTCGTTCAACAAGAATACAATAAACACAAACAGCTGTCAATCATCTGCGACAGCTGAAGCAAGCTCGTGACTTTGACGGCCTGAGCGAGGCTGAATACCCTCGCCGAAAGCTGCAATTAATCTTCAGCCGTATTAAATATCACCACAGTGACAAACTGCTTGCTCTATACCCCAGGAAAACCTCAAACGAATCAACGCAAATCACAAATTGCTGAAAGGTTGCATTATTTATACTTGATTCATATTCAGGCCATCACCTGACGCCTGCATTATTTACTGTTTTAAGATTTCCTGAATTATAAATGAGCTAAAAATAGAAGATTTATTAAGGTCGTTATTTAGAATACCCAAGATACGTTCATAAGACTTTGTAAAGCTGTTTTTCATTTCAAAATTGAACAGGCACTAACAGAATTTAGAATAACTTTTGGCTTTCAATTGTTGTTTTAATGACATAACATTTCGTACTACAACATTTGCAAGAAATGTATTTATAATAAAATTTAATATGAAGTTCAAATAAATAAATAGGTAAATGAAATATACTGTTTACTGAAAAATCAAACAGGAATTTATGCATAAGATTTTTGATGGAGGAGCCGAAACAATCTTCGATAAGGCTATCTGTACGTACAAATATTTAGCCATTTTCCTATACAGAGACGTAAAAATAATCTAATAGCAAATTATATTCTGTCAATTATAACAGTTTCTTGAATATATATATTTCAGGGGATCAGTCCCTGTTCTCTTAGCCACAGATCTTCATGATTATGCTCCTCCATTCTTTCCTATTTCTTGTTTTTTCTTTCCAATTTTTAATTCCTGCTTTTTACAAGTCCTCTTTGACTTCTTTAAACCATGTTGATTTCGGTCTTCCTATCCTTTTTCTTCTTGGCTCCCATTCCATTATGCTGTATATTGTTGCTGCTTTATATATTCCAATAAAACGGATTTATGATTTTACTGTTAATAATGGCCAATAACACCGACGTATCTTAAATAAGTATTAAATTTGGCTTAAACAAGGTGGTAGCAATATTTTTGTGTTTATAAAATAACATCATATCCTCGTACTTTTGATTATTTAAACATTATTGGAAAAAAATATATAATTATGCTTATAAATAATGAGCGCATCCAAGGAAACAGCTTCTAATGTCAAACACAAAAGCACATGTTAAGTTTATTTACAAGCGACAGAGATAGAGAGATACGCGATTGCAATGCGATGAACAAGAAAGGTTGCTTGTGTTCAAACAGTCAATAGGAATAGGTGCCTTCTTACGTGATAAGAGTGGGGGATAGTTTTTGTCCAGAGATTTAAGCCCGGTTAATTTTGATATAATTTAAAAAATCTGATGTGACCAGCACCAAAGGGCGCGAGCAGTCATGAAACTTTGCTGACCTTCAAAATTTCATTTTTTCTATTGTATATTTTTTTTGTCGGCAGCTGAATTCCACACTCCTGATAACAAATAAACCACATGAAATAAGAAATTTATGAAATTTTGATTGATAAATTAAGACATTTGTCAGTTTATGGACATAATTAATAGCTGTCATTTTGTCACGGCCCTCCATATCTGGTTGCCAAGGTCAGCAAAATCACGTGATTACTCCCGCCCTATACATAAATTTTCTTGCAAAAGGCCCTATATTTCCAGTAAAATTATTTCATAAATAAACTATGCAAATTACGCCTGACACTGACATTTTCTTCTTTAGCCTTTCGCAATTGTTAGTGGTCGCTATTTTTTATCTTCTTCTTCCGTTCATTTCTGTTTTGCGTGTTGTCCTCATTCAGTTCCTTTTCTCTCAAGTCTTCCATATTATCTTTGGTCTTTCTCTGTTTCTTCTACCATCTATTACTAAGCTATTCATTCTTCTTCCAATATATTCTTCATCTCTCCACATGCCATGTGGAAATCAATGTAATCGACTCCCCTGGAACTTTTTAGAAACTTCTATTACTCGAGCCATGTCCCTTATCCTTTATCATTTAACATATTTTTTCATGTCTTCCCCAACAGATATCTCAACATCCTCACCTCTGCCACATTCATTTTCGTTTCATTGATACTGATATCAGTCAATTTGAATTATCTGAATATATTAGCCCTTTCCATGGATAGCATAGCTGGCTGATTTACGATATTTAATATCTTTATAATTCTTTAACTCTATATCTATTGAATATGGAGTAAAAAATGCTATCCAGTAGTATAGAGAAAAATATAATCTTTAAAATTTATATAACATTAAATATCAATAAATGATATTTAACTCCTTTTTTCGAAAAACTGTTAAATGTTGCAAATCAGGGTACTTCCGGTGGACCAATTTACCAATTATAATCAAAATCTAATCCCGTCTGCATATGGATCTAAACTTGAGGAATACGAAAATATTATAATTTATGGAATCGTGGTATTGGAGATCCTAAACGATCGTCATATACACACTTACACACACACACACACACACACACACACACACACACACACACACACACACACACACACACATCATCATCGTAAAATAGTAAATTCGTATTTTAGAGAACGTGCTTATTCATTAGAAACTCTATCGAATTTTTTTACTTAAAGGTGACGGAAAGTAAAAATATGAACAAAATTATTTTTTTCAATTTACTATGAATTAATTTGTATAATATATCACATAAAGTATTAAAAAAAATGTGCAACCACCAAAATAGAAAAAAGTCATGGTATTAAAATAAAATAACTAACAAATATTTTACCAGTCACAAACGCTCTCTTTGAGTCATCATGATTGAAAATACAGAATTATTCACATGAAGAAAAGTAACAAATTAGTAAGTACTGTTATTTTGATCCAAATTATCCATATAATACGATTTTACCATTTTTACGATGATGTCTGTATGTATGTAAGTGTATCTGTGTGTGTGTGACGAAAGTTTCGCGTTGCATAACTTCAATACCACGATTCCAAAAATTATAATTTTTTCGCATACCTCAAGTTTACATCCAGAGGAAGAGGTGATTAGATTTGGGTTTAATTGGTTAACCGAAAATACCCTCATTTGAAGATTTTAAAAGTTTTTCTTAAAAAAACACAGTTAAATATCATTTATTGACATTTAACGTTATTATATCTTAAAGAATATATTATTCACTATACGACTGGAATGCACTTTATACTTCATATTCAATAGATATAGACTTAAAGAATTATAAAGATATTAAATTTCACAAATTAGCCAGATATGCTAACCATGAAAACTGCTAATATATTCAGATAATTCAAATTGACAATGTCAGTATCAATGAAAAGTAAATGAATGTGGCAGAGATGAGGATGTTGAGATCGATATTGAGTAAGACACGAAAAGATACGATAAGGAATGAAAGAATAAGGGAAATAACTCTAGTGTTTCTAAAAAGATACAAGAGATACGATTACATTGGTTTGAACCTGTCATGACGAGAGATGTAGAATATATTAGAGGAAGAATGAATACTTAGTAATAGAAGGTTGAAGAAACAGAGTAAGACCAAAGATAAGATGGAAGGACTGTGTTGCGGAAGACTTCATAGAAAAGCAACTGAATTAGGACGACACGAAAAACAAAAATGAGTGGAAGAAGAAATTAAAAAATAGCGACTTTTAACGTACAGCAAAAGCTAAAGAAGAAGAAGATGTTAGTGTCAAATGTAATTTGCAAAGTTTGTGTATGAAATAATTTTACTGGAAATTTAGAATCTTTTGCAAGAAAATTTATGTATGGAATTTATATATAATACACATGATTGACGGAAGGTATTGTGCGGGCCACATCAGACTTTTTTTTGTTTGTGATTTTATTTCAATACCATTGGTGACACTATAAAGAAGTAACTTTTTTAGTATATAGTAACAAGCAGGCAATATTACACGAGGATGAAACAGGCTATAAACAAAGAAATGTATGTCAATTTAAAAATATTAATTAAATGTTAATTTGACACTAGATATTATCAAAAAATTTATCTAAAGAAATCAAAGACTTTCTTCTTGAATCTTATTTTAGAAAAGGAAACAAATTAGAAAACGGCGAATGGCATTATACTGTATCCTTCTTTGTTATCTTTTCTCCTTAAAATTATATTTTAAGATCAATTTTGACAACTTGACTTTTGAAATGAATAATAATCAGACATAAGTTTCTCTGTTCATAGTCTACTCCAAATTAAGTTGTCTATTGAACACACTGTACTATAATTTACGTACAACTATAAATTTCACAGATTATAAATATATGGTAAATATGCTTTGTGCGGTTATGTTACAAACGTTGACGTTAAAGCAGAAAATGCAATTATGTCAAATGTTGTCATATTCACATGACGTACTAACTGATTTCTTTATTAATAAATTTAATTAGCTGGTATATTATTAATCAATATGTACCTACAGAGTTTTATAAAAGTACTAATAATAAAATGTAGCCGATATATTTAAAAATAAGTCTTACCGTGGACGTGGAATATGAATATTTCATATTGACAAATCGTAGTTTTTCCACTGGTGTAATATGAGTAGCATAATGTATTTAAAGTTGGGTAGGTACATAATGTAATTATCGTATTTCAATAGTTGTAGATAAATATGTGCAAGAAGAAAGAATTAAATAATTCCGATGAAGAAGTCTGAGATAATACACATAATTTTGAGTATTCAATACGATAACTTTATTGCCCTACGGCCTCGGCAATTAAATTCCACATTCGTGATAAAAAGTAGAACTTCAGTACCTTGGTAAATAAATACTCATTAATTCACTAACAAATAAATTTATTAGCTAGTTATAGTTGTTACTCTGGAGTTAATAATAACAGTTTAAAACGTCAAAATTAAATTAATAAGTTATAATTATAAATTTTGTATTCTATGCAACTCCTATGAAACCACTAAACAGCTATCCTCGACCAAAGTTTTGTGGGCGTAAATTTTATGCATTCTGACCGAATTGTGTTAAGTTTATAAAAGTCAGAAGTGTCAATTTGAACTATTTTTCCCTTTAGTTGTCAGTTTATTGCGAAAGGTCTCATCTATGTTGAAGTTGAGGATAGTTTTACGCAGTTTCATTAAAAGTATTATTGGTGGTCAGTGATGTGCTAGCTACATTATATTTTTTTGTATAATACTGGACAGGAATTTATTTGTTTGAATAGTAATTTCATTGTGCTAATTATAATCATTTTTTCAACTTCAGAGCGTTTTCGTAAGGAATGTAAATATTGTACTATTTGTGGATTTCGGGAATAGATGCTGAATGTAAATGTGCGTTATTGACACTTATCTCTAACGTGATTGTCGTTAGTTTCTTGTGAGTGTTGGAGCGTAGAATGTAGTTCACACTGTGGCTGGAGTTTGATATCAGGTTTGCGGCAGTGAAGTGTAAACCCTGGGAGTTAACAGTTCGCGAGTGTTTAGCTCGACGCCGATAACATCACCAGCTCATTGTCCCATCACAGCGCTCCTGATTACCAGCCCATCACCGACCTTGTTTGTCTACACACAGAGCTTTATAAACCGCCCTCAATGAGGACATAAAAATCCTACCGCCAAGCTGTGAAAGCAGTCTATTTTATTAAGAAAAGTGAATTATACTAAGAGAAAAATCGTAAATTTAATTTGTTAACCAATTAATAATAAAAAACATTCTTGTGGTTAATAATTCAATAAAGTATCAATGTATCAATCCGTACAAATAATAATACAAATAATAGTGCATTACTTCCTACACGTTATTTAATATTAATTACTTTATTATTATTGCATAAATCGACAAAAATTTCCAAAGAAATAATTCTTTCAATTTTGTATTATGTGTTATGAAAACGTCTTCAAATGTCGGCGTGGTACATTAATTAGCTTAATCGAGAGTATAGCTGCCTTTGAATATGAAGATTGAGGTTCGATTCTCTATTAGGATTTTTTTCTTTTTTACATAAAAATTGTTGAACTTTTAAAAATTAATCTTCTATTTCCTATTACAATCATTTAGAAATAATAACAACATTGTAATAAACAATTACTAATAATTGATTACAATAATCAAACCATTGATATAACAATGCATTATATTTTATTTTAATATTAATAAAAAATATTTTTTACAAATACAATAAAAAAATATCAACTACACGTATTCATTATATCTCAGTTATTTGTTATTAGTATCAAAAGAAAATATAATGCATTGTTATTATGTCAATGTTTTGATTATTGTAATCAATTATTGTTAATTGGTTAATAATCTTATTATTATTTCCAAATGATTGTAAAAGGAATAGAACTTTTATGTAAAAAAATCCTATTGGAGAATCGAATAGAATCGAACCCCAATCAAAGGCTGCCATACTAACCAATGTACCACGCAGACATATTACATAATAAAAAATTGAAAGAATTATTTGTTTCAAATTTCAGTAAGTTTTTCCTACCGGTAGAAGAGCATGTACTGACCACAAAGTTTATTGCATTTTTTGCACAGTCGACGCACAATTTTTTGAAAAAAATCTAGTGTGACCAACACAATACCTCCCGTTTAATTTAGTTCTTATACTTCAAATTAAATTAAATTTAAATACCGGGTTCGATACCGACCGACGCCAAATTACCCTTGTAGTGTACCCTCCACGCCAGCAATGAGTTACCGTGAGATGACGCCTGGTAAACGCCCGCAAGGTAAAAATATGTACACCCCGTAATTGGTAATATATCGTAATGATATATTTTATTTATTTATATACTTATGCTGGAAACTGTATTAAGTTCCTTTCCTTTCCATATAATTATTGTTCTATTAGTATTTTCTTTTTAAAATGTTACTATTATTATTTGAAATGATTAGTTTGTTGACAGTGACATCTGTCAGTTACATACATTTGAGATCAGAACTTTGTAACCATGGAGTTGTGTTATAAATTTATCCATAAAATACCTATTATAGAAAAAGTATTAATGCAAACATGTAGAAAATTTAATAGTCTTTAATTTTTATAATAACAAATCTCGAAAAAATAACATTTAAAGGTATTTCCGGTTATCTGATTTACACCAAAATCTAATGGCTTCTTTCTATATAAGAGTAAGGTTTAAATTTTCTAAACGGTAGTATCTGAGTTAGGGCTTAAATAACCGCCTACATCTAGCAACACATACACACAAATTGAATTTTAGGGACCTTAAAAAGTGGAAATTTACCAAAATCTTCATAAGCGATTTTTAGCACGATCCCTATACCTCCCTTACCATGAAAATAATCTTTATTCATTTTCAGTTAATATATATATAGTGTGTTAATTAAAAACCTGGCCATAGGCGTTTAACATGGGAAATCACTTTTTCCTTGCGCAAAAGTTCCCAAATTATTTTAGACAAAAAACAACCAGCGCTTTTTTGGGCGAACTAATGACTTTAGAGAAAAATGTTATATACAAAAAATTACCAGGAAAAAGGGCTTAATTTATGAGGAATAATAAATAAAAAATTCAACCAGTGGTTCTCAAACGGTAGAATAAAATTATATTTTTTTAAATGGCAACCTATATAAATATTTTGTCCATTAGATAGAGTTTTTTTCTGATATCAACGATATAAATATGATATGGGGTTGTATAACAATTATTTCGAGAAAAATTATATTAAAAATCAGAAATAATTCTACAATATTGAAGTAGGCTATGCAATAAACAAATGCAAACAAATGATACAGGTGACAGATAGTTTTGTTACTTACGTTATTAAGTGTTTGTTTTCGTAATTGTTTAATTACTTATTAATAAAAAATAATGGTCCAATACTTTGGCCTGCTAGATCGCCTGATTTAACTCCATTAGACTATCTAGTTTCTAGTCGTTCTCCATAAAGGGAAGAAACATTAATTTTCATATTCAAGGTGCAACTGAAAAAAATAAAAGTATAAATTGACAAAAAAATCATATGAGACTGTAAAATTATTTGAACCAATAAATTAAAGTTCCATTATTTTTAGCTCTCATCGAATAAAAAAAATGTTGGCAAAAATTTGTTCCCGTTTATTTTCGAAATGATTAAGGTAAAAGACAATGTGAGAAAAGAAGGCAATAAGAATATTTTTAAATCAAAGAAAATAGATTTGCCTTCATAATATCGTAATGATCCTAAAATTTCATTCAGATATGAAAAGAAAAAGAAAATTCAGACGGACAAATACTGTTCAACCCTTAGTGAACTAAAGTGTATTATGTTATAGCCACATTTAAAAATCCGAGTTTTCTTTTGAAGTATTTAACTTGCAAATTGCTAGAATTAATGGTTTATCTACTCCCCGAGTAAAATAACTAGGTAAATAGAAAAACCGATAATTCGGCACTGCCGATTCTGCACTGCACATTCAGCACCGGAAAATTCGACAAATAAGATGTAGATTTTTATAATTCCTTAGTATCCTTGATATTGTTACAGTTATCACAGCTTCAGACAAATTTCTGTGTTATTAGAATTTACAATGACTATATAACAGAATTTATACAAATATGTATCTAACAATATGAAAACAAACAGTAATGGGTAATATGTCGTGATGATGTATTTGTTTTATTTTTATTTAACATGAAAACTCTAACAGCGGTAATAACAAATAATTACTTATTTACAGATTAGGTATTAATATATCTTAACCATGTGTTAAAATATAAAAATATAAAGTGTCATATTGAAACTGTGACAGCTGATTTCACCACAGATTACTAAAATTTCTATGTATACATATCCACTGTATAATTTTGTTTTCATCAAGAATTTTCCTACCTTCACCAACAAACATTTCCAGGGGCGTCTTTCATAAGTCCTTTACATTTCTAGGGGCCCTCTGTTCAATTTTTTTACTTAATTTTATGGAATTTCTCGTTTTAGAAATAATTACAATTTTTCATTTCTACTTTACTGGACTCTATTCAGGAAGAAAAGGAGAAAATATGCGTCTAACTTGTTGTTTCTTAATGTATTGTTGCTGGTTGTTTCATTCATTTAAAAATATTAAACTAAACCAAAAGTGTTTATCTTCTACATTATTATATCTATGATTGTATTATTGAGGCGTTAGGATGTTAAGGTCAATATGATTTATTTACTCTTTTGTTATTCTAATATTTTTAAATATTTTAATTTAAAATTTTCTGTATCATTTTGTACATATATTCATATTTATTGAAATACTGCAGACAATAAAAAAAATCATAAGCCCTGGATCCTTTGCCCAATATGCTTAATGAATAAAGCAGCTCTGAGCACTTCCTTACGTTTTATTAGTTATTTCTGTGTGCAAATATATCACAAAAATGGTTAACATTTCGGTGCCTACGTAACTAATTCTTAAGGACTTGTCATTAGTTTGATGAAATCCAAAATATATCAATTTAAGCATTAAGGAAATTCTTAGTTAGGCAATAGTTTAGGAATAGTTGATGAAATGGCTTGCCAATGTCTTAAATGATTTGAAGTACTCATGTCTATTTTGTTGGGGGTAAAGATATCACCTCCGATCGGGGTGATTTGAATTGATCAGAACTGGGTATAATTAGCTAGGGGTTGAAGTGAGTAGACATGTAGACTTGTGACATTTGGCTTGCGACGCTCTGATTGTCACAGGCTGTCAGATATAGGTTAGCGGAAACAGTTAGATCGATATGGGTACCAGGCGACGCCACCGTTCGGTTTCAACTCGGCATAAATCACCTGAGCACGGAGAAGCCCGTGATTTACGGTCGTGTTTCGTCTTCCAACTCATTCTCATTCTCTGATTCTCTGATTCCTGTACCGCACTACGTGTTCGACAACACTACTCACACATCTAATTTACTTCTACCACAAGCCTCCTCTTTAATTCAGGACTTGAAACGGGTCCAACTTTTACAAATAATAACGCCGGGATGCTTAAAACGAGGAAACTTTACTTTTATACTTGGAAAAAAATTAAGGCGTTAAATATTTAAAAGATACATGGTCGATTGCTCCAATATTTTAATCGAGAATTAAAAAAATAAAATTAACACTTATATAATACATTATGGGGTCTCGTGGCTGTGTGCCTGAATGTCTGGTCGGGAATCTGGTGACCCGGGTTCGATCCCGACCAACGCCCATAATTATTTTGAATTTTATATGGCATAAAATTGACCCTATGGTACACTCTCCACGCCAGCAATGAGTATCCATGAGGTGACATCTGGTAAGCGGCTGCACGATACAAATATTTCATTATCCGTGTACAAAGCAGATTGGCACACCCATCAGTGGGTAAGATGCTGTGATGGTATATTTATTTCTTTATTTTTTTATTTATATAATACATTGTATGCTACCGTAAAAACCCGACATCAGTGAATATTCGATTTGCCTAGTTAAAAATGTTTTTGCATGTCCAGATATATTATATAGTCCTTTTGAAAAACTCGGGTCGAGTTTTATGCGTTAGGTTAGATTATTGTTGTTACATTTAGAAAAATATGGACATGCAAAAACAGTTTTAATTAGGCAAATTGGGTATTCACTTATTTCGGGTTTTTACGGTAATATATATAATATATATATATATATATATATATATATATATATATATATATATATATATATATATATATATATATATATATATATATATATATATATAAATGTTAATTTTAAGATATTTTTTGTATAATTTCAAATTAAACATTGGTGAAATCGGCCAATAATGATTACTAGTAAAAAAATCTGTTGTGGCCAGCACAATACCTCTCGCCACTTCCTTTTTTGGTTACATAAGTATAGGGCGCGAGCAGTCATATTACATTTTGGTCTTGACAAGCAGATGTGTAATTAGTAATTATGTACATAGATGTGAAATGTCAGAATTTTTCATTAAAAAATTCAAGATTTTCTAAATTCATGTAGTCAATTTGTCACCAGGAGTGTGGAATTTACTTGACGAGGAAAATAAACCCTAAAATAGAATTGGAAAATCACTAAATTTAGAATCAGAAATTATGATATTTGACATCTATATACATAATTACTAGCTATCATTCTGACATGAGCCCCCATATCTGCTTGTCAAGGCCAACAAAGTCATATGGCTGCTCGTGCTCTACTGTATTTAAAATTTCTTGTATACTTACACTCTACACCAAAAATTCTACTCCTTATATTTAGATTGTTTAATTTTAAATTCATTTTATGAAGAAATTTTGTCCTCTTCTAAGTTTTCGAAATGTTTCCAATTCATTGTCAGGATTGACAGTATTTTTGAAGGATATATGTAATATATTTAAAATTTTAAGTACTTAACTATTAACAATAAAAAATAAAATGTATGTACTTCCCAGAAAAAATCTTCAGTAATGTCTCCGAATTTCTGACACTGACATTTATCTGTCAGTTACAAACTTTTCAATTTTCAACTTTTTTTCATGGCATTCTTTCGGCTGTAAAATTTATTATAACATATTATTTTATATATTTTATTTCTTTTATCTCTAAATCTATAGAATATATCATAAAATATTTAAATGTATCAGATAGAGAATTTAATTTTCTTTAATATTACCAAGAAAAAATTTCAAAAAATATTATTTAGAATTTTTTTCTTCAGGAATCTTCTACTTCCGGTTGTCCAATTGTTACCAAAACCTTTTCAGATCTTCCCATGAATGTTGGGAAATACGTAGTTAAACAAATATAAAGTCTTATAGTTTTTGAGTAATCGTCCTTCCAACATCCTACATACATACACACTCACACACACACACACACACACACACACACACACACACACACACACACACACACACACACACACACAGACATCATCGTAAAAATGTTAAAATCGGATTGTAGGGACCTTAAAACGTGCTTATTCAATAAAATCTGGATATGCGATTTTTAGCATGAATCCAATACCTCTCTTAGCGAGAGGTAAAAAAAGAAATGTTGACATACCTAATCACACACCTCGGACTCGAAAGGAAAAACTCAGACGAAACAAAGGAAAAGTATTACGACTTTTGTTACATGAAACATACAAGCAATGAGAAGAAAAATAAACTAAGTTATAAATGAAATAAAAGAAATGAAACTAGATATAATTGTACTAACAGAGACAAAAAAGAAGGGGCAAGGATCAGAAAATCAAGGTACATACGACCATTAGTACAGCTGGAGTACCCAAACATATTAGAGCTCAACAAGGAGTATCAGTCTTGGTTCACAGAAAATTAAGGAAATGTATTACATCTTGCGTACCAATACATGAACGCCTCAAGGTAAATTTCAACATTCATGGTTATAAATTAACAGTAATAAGTGTGTATGGAATTAGTCGAGATGAAGAAAAAGAAAAAATATTTGAACAACTAAATGAAGAAATTGTAAAAGTAGGATCAGAGAATTAATCCTGCTTGGAGATTTTATAGCAGATTAGGATAGCATAAAAGAATTATACAAGAAAAGATTAGATGAATAACTAGAAGAAAAAATCCCAAATGACAGGCATATAAATGAGAGAAAATTATTATTAATTCATAAAATTATGTATACATTCGGCAGCTACTGAAGCATTAAGAAATTCAAAAATAAATAGGAAAACTAAACCATATTGGTGGGATGAATCTATAGAACTAGATATAAATCATAAGGAAATAAAATATTTCAAATATCTGAACACTAAAAGCGACACAGATAAGATAATATTTAAACAAGCACAAGCAAAATTAAGACGAAGCATTTCCCAAAAGAAAAAAATCTGATGTGACCAGCACATAACCTCTCGCCGTATATTTTACCTGGCTGTATGCATAAAGCAAAGAATATTTTTATAAATACAAATAATATATTCATATAAATCTATGACGTATAAACTTCTTTATTATGCAATAATAGCATGTCTCAACATGAAGATATTTTACCATAAATTATGTTACAATAAATTACAAAGTAGAGTTTACCATATATAAATATTAGGCTGGTAATAGCAATTTTCAATTCGAACAACGTTGTTTACTTTCTCTTCATATTCTTCTAGTAAAAACATTAATTTTGGGCGGTCTAAAATGTATATATGGATTGTGCATCTATTCTTACATATCTTCTTTTACATTTTATTTTTTCATACATGTTATATCTAAATAACACTAATTCCCTTTAATAAAGTGACGGATAGATTGCACTCCGATTATTCTTATATCGATGTGTAATTTTGTCAATATTTACAACTTACTTGAGAAGAATTTAATAGCTTTTTCGCAATTCAAAGTTACTGTAGTCTATAGTACTGGTGTACATTGTCCCATAATGTTTGAAACAAATTTAAGTCCTTAAACCTAGACTTGTCATCTCCATAATAGTCACAGATCAAGAATTAAGGGATTCTCCAAGTACATTTTTCTTTCATTACTCATTATTTCTGACACTGACATTTATCTGTCAGTTACAAATAATTTAAATTATCAACTATTTTTCATGGCATTCTTTCGGCTGTCAAATTTATTACAACAGATTATTTTATATATTATACTTCTTTTATCTCTAAATCTATGGAATATATAATAAAATATTTAAATGTATCAGATAGAGAATTTAATTTTCTTTAATATTACCACGAAAAATTTTCAAAAAATAATATTTAGAAGATTTTTTTTCAAGAATCTTCTACTTCCGGTTGTCCAATTATTACCAAAACCTTTTCAGATCTTCCCATGAATGTCCGATTGGGAAATACGTTGTTAAACAAATTTTAAGTCTTATAGTTTTTGAGTAACCGTCCTTCCAACATCCCACACACACACACACACACACACACACACACACACACACATACACACACACACACACACACACACACACACACACACACACACACACACACACACACAGACATCATCGTAAAAATGTTAAAATCGGATTGTAGGGACCTTTAAACATGCTTATTCAATAAAATCTGGATATGCGATTTTTAGCATGAATGCAATACCTCTCTTAGCGAAAGGTAAAAATTTACCTCGAATATGCTTTAAAAAAATCTGTTGTGGCCAGCACAATACCTCTCGCCACTTCCTTTTTTGGTTACATAAGTATAGGGCGCGAACAGTCATGTTACATTGTTGGCCTTGACAAGCAGATGTGGGGGCCCGTTTCAGAATGATAATTAGTCAGTATGTTTCATTCAGAATTTCAAGATTTTCTAAATACACGTAGTTAATTTGTCACCAGGAGTGTGGAATTTACTTGTCGAGGAAAATAAACCATATGGAATTGGAAAATCACTAAATTTAGAATGAGAAATTATGATACATCTATATACATAATTACTAGCTATCATTCTGACATGAATCCCCATATCTGCTTGTCAAGGCGCCCTATTGTATTTAACATTTCTTGTATACCTACATTCTACACCAAAAATTGTACTTACATATATCTATTCCTTATATTTAGATTGTTTAATTTTAAATTCATTATATGAAGAAATTTTGTCCTCTTCTAATTTTTCGAAATGTTTCCAATTCATTGTCAGGATTGACTGTATTTTTGAAGGATATATGTAATAGACCTATAATCTTAAATATTTAACTACTAATACATTAAGAAATAATATAATGTATATGTATTTCCCAGAAAAACTCTTTAGTAATATCTATGAATTTCTGACACTGACATTTATCTGTCAGTTACAAACAGTTCAACTGGTCAACTATTTTCCATGGCATCCTTTCGGCTGTAAAATTTATTATAACGTTATTTTATTTATTATATTTCTTTTATCTCTAAATCCATAAAATATATAATAAAATATTTAAATGTATCAGATAGAGAATTTAATTTTCTGTAATATTACCAAGAAAATTTTCAAAAAATATTATTTAGAAGATTTTTTTTCAAGAATCTTCTACTTCCGGTTGTCCAATTGTTACCAAAACCTTTTCAGATCTTCCCATGAATGTCCGATTGGAAAATACGTAATTAAACAATTTTTAAGTCTTATAGTTTTTGAGTAATCGTCCTTCCAACATCCTACATACATACACACATACATCCACACACACACACACACACACACAGACATCATCGTAAAAATGTTAAAATCGGATTGTAGGGACCTTAAAACGTGCTTATTCAATAAAATATGGATATGTGATTTTTAGCATGAATGCAATACCTCTCTTAGCGAGAGGTAAAAATGGAAAATAAAGTGTAAATATATGGGAATACAAGTAGGGAATAACACGGTGTACACTTTATCCTTCGCCGATGACCAAATACTCATGGCTGAAGACTACGATGATTTAAATTTTATGACAAGGAAACTGATGGAAGAATATAAGAAATATGGACTAGAATTAAACATCCATAAAACCGAATATATGTATGTCGGTGAAGAACAAACAGATTTAATATTAGAGAATAACGATGGCACAAAACAATGTAAAGAATATAAATACTTGGGTATGAAAATCACAAATGATAGAAACCTAAACCGTACTATAAAAGATAGGAATACACAAGCAAGTAAAGCGATTACACTACTTAATGGAATGCTGTGGGATAGACAAATAACAAGAGAAAATAAGATACGGATAAAAAATACAGTTGTAAAATTATCACATACGGTAGCGAAATATGGCCGCATAAGAAAAAATGTGATGTGGCCAGCACATAACCTCTCGCCGTATATTTTACCTGGCTGTATGCATAAAGCAAAGATTATTTTTATAAATACAAATAATATATTCATATAAATCTATGACGTATAAACTTCTTTATTATTCAATAATAGCATGTCTCAACATGAAGATATTTTACCATAAATTATGTTACAATAAATTACAAAGTAGAGTTTACCATATATAAATATTAGGCTGGTAACAGCAATTTTCAATTCGAACAACTTTGTTTACTTTCTCTTCATATTCTTCTAGTAAAAACATTAATTTTGGGCGGTCTAAAATGTATATATCTGGATTGTGCATCTATTCTTATATATCTTCTTTTACATTTTATTTTTTCATACTTGTTATATCTAAATAACCTTAATTCCCTTTAATAAAGTGACGGATAGATTGCACTCCGATTTTGTCAATATTTACAACTTACTTGAGAAGAATTTGATAGCTTTTTCGCAATTCAAAGTTACTCTAGTCTACAGTACTGGTGTACATTGTCCCATAATGTTTGAAACAAATTTAAGTCCTTAAACCTAGACTTGTCATCTCCATAATAGTCACAGATCAAGAACTAAGGGATTCTCCAAGTACATTTTTAATTCATTACTCATTATTTCTGACACTGACATTTATCTGTCAGTTACAAATAATTTAAATTATCAACTATTTTTCATGGCATTCTTTCGGCTGTCAAATTTATTACAACAGATTATTTTATATATTATACTTCTTTTATCTCTAAATCTATGGAATATATAATAAAATATTTAAATGTATCA
Organism: Harpalus rufipes; assembly: GCA_951394225.1. NCBI lineage: Eukaryota > Metazoa > Arthropoda > Insecta > Coleoptera > Carabidae > Harpalus > Harpalus rufipes. Next base: position 21,838,560 of record OX596277.1, read on the forward strand.
GATAGAGAATTTAATTTTCTTTAATATTACCACGAAAAATTTTCAAAAAATAATATTTAGAAGATTTTTTTTCAAGAATCTTCTACTTCCGGTTGTCCAGTTATTACCAAAACCTTTTCAGATCTTCCCATGAATGTCCGATTGGGAAATACGTTGTTAAACAAATTTTAAGTCTTACTGTTTTTGAGTAAACGTCCTTCCAACATCCCACACACACACACACATACACACACACATCCACACACACACACACACACACACACACACACACACAGACATCATCGTAAAAATGTTAAATTTGGATTGTAGGGACCTTAAAACGTGCTTATTCAATAAAATATGGATATGCGATTTTTAGCATGAATGCAATACCTCTCTTAGCGAGAGGTAAAAACAGAAATGGATTACCTGATAAGATCAGCGGGGAAATCATGAAAAGATAAAATAAGAAAAATAATAAAATACGAACACAAAATAACAATACATGAAAGAAAAACAGCTAGTATGGTAAGGACATGTACAAAGAATGCTAGAAGAATACATAAACTGGTCCTAGAATGGAAGACGACGGAAAAGGGGAAGACCGAGAAGGAGTTAGACTGAAGGTATTAATAAGGAAATAAGAAGAAGAGGTTTTGAGGAAGAAGCATGGAGAGATCGAGATGAATGGAGATTAGGAATCGGAAGATGTCGAAAAACGTTATAAACCGAATGATATATATATATATATATATATATATATATATATATATATATATATATATACATAATTTTTTTGTCGACCAGGACAAGAGGTTACATAGTTGCTCTGCAATCTAAAGGTCCTGGGTTCGAATTCCGCACAAACAATAATGTTAGTGTTGTTTATCATTAATTCATAATCACCAAAACCTGTCAGCTGCAAATTACCATTAGCGGTTCAGTTATATGGCCGTAGAACATCAATAAATAACAAAAATATTATTCGTAATAAAAAGAATATCTAACATAATAATATATGTTCAATGGGTTATGAATATGACTTCTTCATGAGGTGACCAGTTGTGATTTTAACAAGTTCAGATTTGAGCGAAGTCACTTATTTCAATGCTGTATGAAAGTGACCCTTTATTGTCCTATCTACAGAAATGAGTACTCATCAAGTGACATCTCCCTCTACAAATGTGTAGTTATTACCAACATCTGTGTTAGCAAATTGTCTGACCCAGCACTGAGCAAAACGTCGTGATTATTTATATATACCTATTCATTTTAATGTTTTTTATTAATATCACTTGCAAGTACAGATGCAAGAGAAACAGGTATAATTTCTGCCTCATGTAAAGAGAGATTTAATATATTATACATTGTATCGTTACGTTATAGAGCAAATCTCAAGTGAATACTTACGCGAATAATATAGGATAAGTGTTATGTAGTTAATAGTGTATATGGGACAATTAGATGCATAATATTTTGTTTATAAGATGAAATGTGAATGGAATATCAAATGGATTTCCGGAGAGCTTTTACCGCAAACCACAACTGACCATATAATGTTAATTAAGATTAAAATTTAATACAGAAACTTGCAGCAAAATCGTGACATGAATACAAGCTTTACAATTTAAAAGATAATATGATATGTTCTTTCTAAAGATAAATATGTAAAATAATATATCAAATATAGTACAACTAAAATGATTATATTTTTCTATTATACACTGTTACTGATATATTGGGTTAAATCAGTATATACAGGCACAGGGGATAGATTGAAAAATTCACGGCCTAACAAGAAAGAAGTTAATTTTTTTTTTGTATTATTCTTTCAACGTAGTCTCCTTTTAAATCTCAACACGTTGTCCATCAAAGCTACAATATTATGATTCCGATCTTATAAAATACTCTGCAAAATAATCCGTTATGACTGCAACAAGTTCTTCAGTGGACCAAAATCTTTCGCCTTCTGGGAGAGGGGAGATGGGTTGAGTTATGGAAATAGATGAAATTTTGATGTAACTACGAGTAAATCAGGTAAATTAGAAGAATGGGAAACCAATTCATAGTCACACCGATGAGTTTCAGTTATAGCAACCATTGATGTATGATGCACTGGAGTGTTATCCTGGTGGAACAGCACAACTTTCGTTAGCATTCCAAGGCCTCGATTTTGTGACTGGATTTCAATTTTTCAAACTAGACTTAAATAAAGAAATATCAAGGATAAACAGCAAAAACAAATTCTACTGTCCCAGACCTGGATAATTTGAAATCTACTCAGAATGAATAGAGAAAAATCTCAGTTGTAGTAGAAATTGAAATCTAGTAGAATTTAAAGTTACAAAATCGAGGCCCTGGTTGCTTTCTTTTATTTCTTCGCGAAGTTGATATAATAAATTCAAGTAGTATCGTTCTGTAATGGTTTGATCCTTAGGATGGTAAACTATCATCAATATTATTTTCGCGCACCAAGAAAATAGTAGACATGGCTTTATCAGCGGCCGGCACCTCCACTGTTTTTTTAGAAGTTGGTTGAATCCCTATTCTTTCACTGTTTGGACTGTTGCTTTGATTCAGACTGATAGAGGAGAACCCATGTTTCATCGATAGCACAGTGTAGAAGAGAATAGAAGCAGTAGCGACACATTTGTTGGAACTTTTGATGTTTCGTTCCAAGCTGCTACGTGTGCAGGGGGTAAGAATGAGTACAAAATTTGAAGAAAACAAAAATTTATGAAATTAACGTAGAGTCAACAGTCTATATGAAATAAATTATGAAAGTGTGAAAAGATAATGTCAGTCACCTGGATTTGAACCAAGGACCATTATTTTGCCGGAGTAACGCTCTACCAACTGAGCTATGTCCGATCTATCCATTGGCTAACATTATATTCTACTTTAACCGCTAATGTGTCTCTCTTTGGAGATTACAGTTTTGTTTCACGTTGTATGATGTGGGGTTGGATTACCACTACATTTATACATCATTGTGGACATGTCAGAAATTACTCTTGGCTTTTAAATTAACGTAGAGTTAACAGTCTATATAGACTCTACGTTAATTTCAAAAAATTGGACCGATAGGGCCAAGAGTAATTTCGGACATGTCCACAATGATAATTTAATGTAGTGGTAATCTAACCCCACACCATAAACGTGACACAACACTGTATTTTCCAAAGAGAGATACATTAGCGGTTAAAGTGGAATATAATGTCAGCCAGTGGATAGATCGGCCATAGCTCAGTTGGTAGGGCGTTACTCCGACAAAGTAATGGTCATTGGTTGAAATCCAGGTGGCTGACATTATCTTTTCACACTTTCATAATTTATTTCGAACATATAGACTGTTAACTTCAAAAACTGAACCGATAGAGCCAAGAGTAATTTCTGACATCCATAATGATGTTTAAATGTAGTGGCAATGCAACCCCACATCATACAACATGACACAAAAACTGTATTTTCCAAAGAGAGATACATTAGCGGTTAAAGTGGAAGATAATGTCAGCCAATGGATAGATCGGCCATAGCTCAGTTGGTAGAGCGTTATTCCGGCAAAGTAATGGTTCTTGGTTCAAATCCAGGTAGCTGATATCTTTTCACACTTTCTTAATTTATTTTGAATACAAATATATATTTAATTTTTATTATTTAATAACAAAATCATAAACTGTGTTTCTCCACCCCCTAACAACTCGAGCAACTTGGAAAAAATTCAGCGTGTCGCTACTGGTTGAGTGGATGTATTCTTTGGCTATACTGTGTCGATAGTAACAAACAAATTCCATTAAAAAAAATAGTATTAATAAGCGAGTTATAATCTGCCAAAATTTGAGAAACATAAATATTACGCCACGAATATGTTTTCATATGAAATTGCCTTCTTTGTGGACATAAATGTTCTTGAAGAATATGCTATTTCCAATTTATATTTAAATGATGCAATAAGTATAATGCAAAAAAATTATATTGAAAAAAAAATGTTTGAAAATTGCGTGCTGGAGTAATGGCCACTCCTCTGCTATGTAGTACGAACTTCCTCCTCACATGCTATTCGTTATTCATTTATAGGCGGTCTTTCAGTCGCCAGTCGTCACGAGCCGCTCTAATAAAATATACGAAATATTTCAATTTTAAAATTTTATTTTTTTATGAATATTTATTTGTAAGCATATACACAAACTTTCGCTTTTTTACTAATTTATCTTAATTTGATGAGCTAGAATAGTCTATTAAAAAAAATGCTAATTAAGTCACATATTTGCGAATGAACGGAAAACTTCGCAGATACACTGACAGTTCACAAAACCTGACAACATAGTATACAGCGTGTTCAGGACAACTTGTTCAACATGGGGATTTCGAGAACTATAAGAGATACGAGATCAGTTAAATTAGACCGAAGTTGTTTCATTAGGGGGCCATTTTAGTGGTGTTTCGTTTGTTCGCAAAAAATGCATAGGTGGGCAAAAAGGTAAATTTTTCCATTTTCGTTTTTTGCTTGTAACTTATTCATGTGAATTCAAACTAAATTTGTACAGGATTTTATAGGCGTCCCAAAAAATGTATTTTTTGCCATTTTTGAGAAATTAATATTAAATAGACATATTTTTTTCTCTTTTTAACGATATAAAATACATGTACTTTAATTTTTAAATTATGTAAGGTATTACAAAATTAATGGTATTTTACAACTTTTTCATATGTTTTATTCAAGGAGGCTATGGAAAACAATGAAATATGTTGGTTTTAGTTCTCGTAATTGTCAATGTACAACAAATACTTCATTGTTCTCTTCATTGTGTTCGAACTTCGATATTTTTATTGTTAATATTACTTGTTTTCTGGCTAGCCCGGTTCCCTGATTTAACACCATTATTTTTTCTTCATTTGGGAGTATATGAATATATATACGAGGTGTGTTCAAAAACTATCGCGAATTTTGAATTTTCGCGGGTTACGTATATTCGAATTTCGATCTTTTTATGGCTTTATGTTGGTACTCATGTCTCTCACTTATGTCGACAAGCTCGGCCATTTTGAATGTTCACTTACTTGTTGACAGCTGCTTTGCTTGCACGTGTTTTGGATCGTCTTCGATTTTTACCTAATGTGCTTATTCGTTAAAAACTGACTATGAATTTTTTGACCAAGACAATATCTTTCTTATCTAAAGGCGACGGAACGTAGAAAAAAATAATTCATTTAAAATTTGTCATTGTCATAAAATGTTTTTATCTTACCTATAATACAATAGATGCCCTACAAGAAGCCATTTCAATCGAATTTCGAAGAATACTTTCGTGGATGATTAAGCGAGCAGTCGGGCGAGCTTAAAATGAGCTCAAATTTGTCAGCAAAATGGCAAATTAATTGACGGGAAAAATATTTTAAAAGTATTATTTAGTTCTAAAATATATTTTTTCTTCCATATACCTCCAAATAAAAGAATCTAATGGTGTTTAGGGGTGGAGAACGGGGAAAAGTCCACATGGGCCGATTTGTATGTGGGCCGGTCCCATGATCATGTTTATGGTTATTTTTATTTTACTAGCACATCATTATTCGAATTCAAGAATGTTTGAGAAACTTCATATTGATAACAACGTAAGTAAGTTTTGGCACAAATTTCAATAATTTGTTGGCATTGAATGGCCGGTACTATGCGGGCCGCTATATATTTTTCCACACCCAAATTTTTATCCCAGTTCACCCCTGATGGTTTTAAATCATGGGACCGAGCTGGCCAAAATGCGCCGAATGCTTGCGCCGCTACTGATAGCATGTTCGCGAACGATGACGTAATCCCTTCGCCGGATTTACCCCGCTGAGGTAATCCCCCTGGGAAAATCCATAGGCGTTCTGACTGGTCAATTACATCCAGTGAATCTTTTGTGTTCGATGATGGTCGCGTCAGAGAGTTCTAGAAGGATAATGGGCTGTATAAATACCGGCCGATAGAAAGCGGAGAGATATTCTGATATAAATAAGCGTCGTGTCGTGAATAGTCTGTGATATAGAAGTAACGAGTAAAGAAGATATAAATAAGCGTCGTGTTATGAATAGTTGGGGATATAAACGAACAGTCGACAAGAAGTGAACATAAATAAGTGTAATTACATAAATAGTAGTGTTAATTGTTTAAATAAATAATCTTTGTGTTTAAGTGTCTTATAATATTCTTAGTCTTTAAATTAGTTTCAATATTTGTTTATCATAGTGTTAGTTACTTTATAAATAAAAATAAAAATAAATAAATAAATATTTCATCACGGCATATTACCCATTACTGGGTGTGCCAATCTGCTTCGTACACAGATATCAGTAATGATGGAATATTTGTACCGTGTGGGCGCTTACCAGGCGTCACCTTACAGCACTCATTGCTGGCGTGAAGAGTGCGCCACAGGGATCAATTTTGTCCCGGGTCCCCAGATTCGCGACCAGACACTCAGGCACACGGTTATCATCTTTTTAATATTTAATCTTAATTTTTTATCGTTTAATAAACGTATTATTTTAACTAATAATATTTGTCTGAGTTTTACACTTTACCCATATAAATAAAACGTTACAATATTATCGAAACTTGAGCACAATGAACACAACAATAAAGTATTTGTTGTACATTGACAATAAAATATATAACAAAATATTTCATTGTTTTCCATAGCCTCCTTGAGTAAAACGCAGGAGCAATATACAATATTACTTTCGATCGAGTTGTGAACACTATTTTTTAGACAACCACAAAGAATAATATTAGTATTTTCATGAATTTTATTTCAAATCACAATTCAATACCTACTGCTTTTTTAAATAATCAAACAAAGCAAAGCTGCCTGGCTACGGTGTTATCATTGCAATATAATCATATCGTGCTATCCATTAATTTCTGAAGTGGTTGTCTAAAAAAATAATTATACGTGTAGTACTGCCCTCTCTGCGTTAGGCCACTAAACTTTCCATTTACTCTTGTACATGCAGTTACGCCATCTTTAGAGGGTGCACCTTCTGAAGATGACGTAACTGCTAAAATTGTGCAATAAAGGATTATTTTCAAATTTGTGATATAAAAACAAAGTGTTTTTATTTTTTAACAATAACTTAACGCACAAAACTTGGCCCAATTTTTCCTAGCGTGACTTGTGATAATTGTTGTTATATTCAGAGAAATATACAAGCTAAGTAAGCTGTTCGTCGTTTTATAAAACGCATAGGGTGATTGCATGAAAGTGAGTTAACCCTCTAGTTACGCTAACCCAGGGTTACGTAGCCAAACAGAGAGTTACCAGCCTGTTTAACAGCTAATCTCGGGTCAAAAAATTACCGATTTCCATGATTAGGAAATGCATATGGCAGACAGTTGTCTTTTCACGCGTCATATCTCAGACAAAAAAGTAATTTTGTTAATACTTTCCTTCAGGTATGTCTAAATATAAATTATTAATTACTTTTTAATTGTAAAATTTATAATAAAAACACAGAATTAAATTTAACGGTTCAGTTTCATTATAATCTGAAAAATAAATATTTGTCTAATATTCTGAATACAAATTATTAGACACAAAATATGATTATATTAATAAAAATATTGTAATTATATTTATTATACTCTTGCTGATGATTTAGTTGTTTTAGACGAAAATGGAGAGCAACTCAGGAGAATGATAGACAGAATACATGTAGTTGGAAGAAGTATGAATCTGGTGTTGAATGTTGAAAAATCCAAAGTGTTAGTATTTGAAGGAGTAAATTGATAACTGAGTGCAATGTGTTAGTGGATGGAGTGAAACTGGAGCATGTAAATCTTCCTCAGAATAATTTGTTCTTTTTTATTTTCCATATTAAAATATGTACGCGTTTATATCAAAATTTTACGTTAACAGGTGTTAATAATCAATGCATTAGTTAGCGTTGTTTACAATTTTATTAGAAAAAAGACGAAAATCTACTACTCGCGACATCTGTTATTAAGTATTTGACAACTAATCCAAAGTTACATCATGCAATTAATTTTCTTCCTAATTCTGGGTTACCGTGAACCCCGGTTTAGGGTAGCTTGAGGGTTAACTCTCATTCATGCAATCCACCCGTAGACGACTAACCAGATTGAAAAGGCATCGAAGGTTCGACAATCTGACTCCGTTTTATTAAGACAGGTTTCACAATCTAGCTTTGACTCACACATAAAAATAAAGGCTGCAGATAATTTATTAAATAAATGTTTCTCTATCTCTTTAGTTTATTTTAAAAATTAATTTTAATTACTACAAAATCAATCCTTAATTGCACAAAGAAAATTTGATTACAATAATGAAAATGTCAAACCAATACTCATAAAATTGCGTGATTCAATCTTCCAATTCAAATACAAATGACAGTAATGTGTCGGGAACATTTCTCATCTTGGCGGATGCCAACTTCGTAAACATGATAAAATATAAACAATTGGCATACGTTTAGTATTTGTACACCGTGGTATACAACAATACCGGCCCTATAGCAATGCAGAGCTAAGAGCAAGGAAAAAGAAGAAATGAAACTACAATGTATAACTATTATTTCCTAAATTCAGTCGTAATTCTATGTGACCTCCTTGTGAAACAGAAGTCGTGTCGATTGTAATAAATAGTAATGGAACCATTCCTGAAATAGAGTTCAGGTAGAATAGTGTATATTAGCTGCGGGGCTTCTGCGTTATGTATTCTTTCCTTCGTGCAATAAATTTCTCTTCGATAGGAATATAGGAGAGGAATAAATTAACCCAAATTCCTTCGGATCCATTTGAAAATTCAATAATAAAATGTGTCAAGAAGAAAAGAAGCACGATGGAATATTCCATCTAAAAGCTTTCATATACTTCATATCATGTGTTGAATACAAATGTATCAGATGACTGCAGGAGTAATTCCTGCTGTAAGTGGCGCTTGCAGTAGGTAACGAAATTACCATCCTACATGCGTACAGCAGAAGCTCATCCTAGACGTCCATTTCCTGAAGCAGGAACTCTCTTAAGACACGAATGATTTCAGAAACTTGCTTGAATATAAAAATATAACATCCTGAATACGATTATTATAATAACGTTTTAGCCATATTTCAAATATGTGAACATTTCTCTATTAGGTGAAATTGTAAATGTACAAATATAAAAAATAAATACAATATTAGAGGAAATAAAATAGGTTAGATTAGGATAAGTTAGGTTAAGTAAGGCTAGCGTTGACTTAGATATACAGTAAAATTTTTGAAAGATGTCCGATCAAGGTTGTCTACGAATTGTACGAATTCAGATTTTTGCTCCGCCCATTCTGACAAATTCAGTAGTGTCGTTTGCTTAGTTTTCATGAGGATACATAGGATACTACTGTTATTTTATTATTTATGTTACAATAAAAGCATTCAAAATTCAAAAATAAGTCAACTGGTAAGTTTATTAGCAAATGTAAAACCAAATATGTGAACATTAAGATACCGACACAATGTCCGTGTCAATGACTCTGACAGACAGTAACGTTATTCGTACGGCTATGAATCAAGGTAATGTATCTGAATTAATAAATAAACTTACGTTACAGCGAAAATATAATCAACAACGAGCATCTTTTTAAAGTGGAATGTCCTAACTTAATCGAAACAATATGAATTTTTGAAAGACAAGCGTGTTATAACCATCCTTATCGCACACTCTTATAGCCTTTGCAAAAGAAAGAGATAAATGTATGCCTATTTGTTAATTCGTTCGTGTTACAGATGCCCTTGATCGGACATCTTTTAAAATTTTTACTGTATGTACATTTATCTGCTGCACTAGGATTTTGTGTACATTTGCCCAACCTTACACTAGAAAGTAATGTCACCATTTACGTATATCTGTCACACAACATAAACTGCATAGACATACGTCAAATAATCTTTCACTTTGTAACATGAAATGTTGCTAAGCTACTACTTCATAAAGTGCTGTGTATTCTTTCTTCGAACAAGTGACCTTGAATTGTCATCTTTCGTTAACAAAAGTATAATCGATTTATTTGTCAAAATATAAGAAAAAGTTGACAACTCACATTTGTCAAAAACAATTGTTTCTTTGTTATTGCTACTGGATCATAATTATTATTAAAATACCTAAACGACTCGTTAATTTATGAGGCGGAAAAATGCTAAAAAATATTGAGATTTCGAAAAAAGTTATTAAGAAATATTGTTGTTCTCGACGAGTTCTATCACTGGTTAAATTTAATGTATTTATTTCTGTTACATTCTGTATAGCATTATATTTATGACTGAATAATCTGCTGAATTGACTTAAGGCTATAATCTGTTGTATTACCTTATGTGATTTGTTTTTGCCACCTTAAATTATTTTACATTTTTGTATTTCCAGTAAAATCATTTCACAAAAATATTATGTAAAAATTATTTGACACAAATTTGTCAATTAGTAATATTTGAATATTCTGTTTCCATGGTGCAGCTTTTAGAAGCATTAGGTTGCAAGATATTTCTTTATAAATCTTTATCTCTAAATTCATTGCATTTGAAGAAAAAAAATATATTTAAATGGAATAGAGAATAACATATTCTTTTATTTATAATAACATATAAGGTAAAAAATGTATATATTTAACAGCGTTTTTTCAAGAAAAACTGTAGGTGCCGGTAGGTAAAAACAAAGGCTTCAGAAATTTTTTAATACAAGACTCGTCAGTAAGATGTCCGTACTTGAATAGGAACCGTAAAATACTCGACAAAAGTGACATTAAGGTAGTTGTCACTCGAGTGTACCTATTCAAAAAATTGTTCTACATTCAAAATAAAAATTAAGCTAATGCAGTTTATATTTGCGATAACATATTCTTTAACATTATATTATATACACACATTGCATCAAAATAGTTAAAAGCTAATATCAAACACTGTAACAGATGAGTTTTCTTTATTTTTCCGTAGAAAATATTTTTTTTTTAAATGTACACTCGCAGTAACACAAGTGTCGTATTTCAGTATACTTACACTACAGTATGAATGTTGAAGAATAACTGTGGCAACGTCGCACCTAGACATTTATTGGTACATTCGGGTATAAAAGTAATAAGATATTTTGAGATATAATACTAATTCTAAACTGCAAAACAAATTAATATATTTATTTCTTAAAATTACAAATCCGTTAATTAGTTTTCTACAACATACTAGTTTTTCGATTAAATGTTGTGTTTATTTTGTCATTTCCTATTCTTCACGTGGTAAAAAGGCCAAATTTAAATGCAAATATGTCAGGTACCGGGTGGTCAATTGTTTTAAAACTTGGAGAGCAGGTAGATTATACTTCAGTTGAGATGTACTGAAAATTTCAAATAATTGGTTTCACGGTATAACTACCTTAAAAGTACACTTCATGAATTTTGCGAATTTTGGAAAAAAAAATGTGTGTCTTAGATCGAAATATATGTATCCTTGAGATATTTTACTCTTTTCTCAGCATTTGTACATTTGTCTGCATTATTAAATTTATGTTTATACAAAACAAAAATTGGCCGTATCAGGACAAAAAATTAACGTGATTTTGTAATTGTTTTTATAATAAATTAAAGTGACAATTAAACGTTTCAGTTTGTTTAAAGTAATGACGTTAGCTAGCTTTTCAATTCTTGATATATTTACTGGTAGAAACTAGGTTGGTGTACAAGTATTAGGCAATTATTTAAGATCATTTATCCCACATTTGGAATGATAAATCTCAATCAGAGCTGGAACAATCCATCAGTGCGCGTTGCATATTCATTGTGTCCGGTGCAACAGCAAGTGCATCACTCCTACTCCTACCCGCACCCAAGTACCCGTACCGTCCGATTGCAAACAGAATGAATCTGTAAATAGTTCATGTCGGATCCACGAGGTGTTGGAGCTGTGATTTATTCAAGATGCGGGAGGAGTTACAAACAGAGTCGGACTCAGATTAGGGTAATAAAATTCAAGATTGCAAACCATAAAACTACCTATCAACTAATTGTTTGCTTAAAATAATATTCTAACTGCACTTTTTAAAAGCAAATATTAGCACTATTTGCACTATACATTAAAGTTTTAATATTTTTACTATAGGATCTCGTGGCCGAATTTGATGTTGCAAAATAATGATCTTTGTGGTGTACTCTCCACATCAGCAATGAGTGCTACTATACTGATGTCTGGTAAACGCCCGTACAGAACAAATATGTCATCATCAATATCATTACCGAAATTTGTATTTAAAACAGATTGACACACCCTGCAATGGGAAATATGCTACGATATATTTATTTTATTCATATTTAGTCGAAAACAGTGAGTGTTACAGAGTTCAACTTTGTGGAACTGTTTTTGCATGGAGAATTTTTATTTGTGAAGTTGGTAACTTAGCCTAAATGTGATAATGATAATGATAATGTCTCATTTATTTAGCTAAACGCTATATACAATACAAAATGAAATAAAATATATAACAAAATATAATATGGTAATGTTGATAATAATGGAATAACTAATAATAATATGACAATATAATAATAAAGATAAAGAAAAAAGAAATATTAATAATTAAAAAATCAGGTAACTTGTAATAATACTGAAAACAAACTTTACATAGAAAGTAGATCAAAAAATAAGTTACCATTTGAAAAGGAAAAAGAACAAATACACTATATTTCTGCAGATTTCAAGAATATTTTTACACTTTTCTTAAATGCTTTGAAATTCGTTAAATTTTTTATATCTTCTGGTAACTTATTGTATTCAGCTATACCACTATGAAACAAGGATTTTTGTGTTGAAGACTTTTGTACTCGTGACAATACGAAATTCTTATTAAACCTCGTTTCATAACAATGTATCGTGTTGAAAGGAATTAAAATGTTTCTTAAGTACGTTGGTACTTGCCCAAATTTTATTTTTTGTATTAACATAAACATTTGCATTTTAATTAATTGTTCTACATTTAACCATTTTAGTTCCTCCAACATTGACTTAATACTTCTATATCTATTGCACTTTAATATCACTCGCATGGCTCTGTTTTGCATTTTCTGCAATCTATTTATATCAGCTTTATTAGCCATGTACAAAATGGATGATGCATACATAAAGTGTGGTAAGATTATTGCATTATAGATTAACAATTTTGTATTTCTTGATAAATATTGACTCACTCTACATAATACACCAATTTTTTTAGAGATTTTCTTACACAGGTAATCAGTCTGAGATTTAAACTTTAATTTTCTATCTATAATTACTCCCAAGTATTTTGTCTCATCAACTATTTTGAGTTCCTCATTATTTATTAATATCTGAAAATTGTTTTCAATAAAATATTTATATTGCGTATCACTACCTAGTAACATTACTTTTGATTTAGATGTATTAAGTTTTAACTTATTAAGAGATAGCCATTTATTTACATGTTCAAGATCTTCATTTAAATTTTGAATAATTTCAGGCATATTCTTCCCTGCTACATATATAATTGTATCGTCAGCAAAGAGATGAAACCGACATTTTTTTATAACTTTCTCTATGTCATTAATGTATAGACTGAACAAAAGAGGCCCTAAGATACTTCCCTGAGGTACCCCATAATCAATATTCAAGATATCTGAGTAAACATTATTACATTTTACTCTCTGTTTTCTGTTTTTTAAATAACATGTTAGCCAGTTTAGAACAGTACCACCAATACCTATTTGTTTAAGCTTTAAAATCAATTTATTTCTATCCACAGTTTCGAAAGCTCTCTTCAGATCCATGAAGAAAATGAAAACCATATTGTTGTCATCTAATTCGTTTTTCCAATCATTAATTAGAAATTGTAAAGCCATTTCACAACAATATCCTTCTCTAAAACCCGATTGGTATTTAGTAATAATATTGTTGTCATTTACATACTTCGAGATTTGCAAATAAACTACTTGTTCAATAATTTTCTCTATAGAGGGTAACATATTAACTGGTCTAAATTCATTAACTTTATTTGTATTATGAACTTTCCGAATTGGTGTTACTGTACTCAACTTCAAACATTCAGGAAAAGTACCTGTTTCCAGAGAATAATTTATAATATGTAGTAAAATATCTTTAATTTCATTGAACACAGATTTTATAATATACATATGAATATCATCTGGGCTGTTTTTATTATTCATGCTATATAAGATATCACTTAAAGTTTTTATTGATATTAACTGAAAATCACAGAACGATTTATTTGTATTGATCGGTAGGTTGAACGGTTGAACATTAACACCGATTGTGTCTACAATTTCTTTGATACTGTTAATAAAATATTGATTAAAACGATTTACCATATTATTTATATTTGATGATTTACCGTCTGGAAATTCAATTTCATTAAAATACTCTGTTTTTTGTTTACCGATAATACTTTTCAATGTTCTCCACATTTTCTGGGAGTCATTGCAGCAAGCATCAATTTGTTCTTCATAATATCTACATTTTTCATTTTTAACTAGACTTACTGTTGAATTACGTTTAATTTTATACTTGTTCCAGTCCTCTCGCGACCTTGTAATGATATATTTTTTGTAGAGTTTATCCCGTTCTTTAATTGCATGTAGAACCTTTTTATTGAACCATGGATTCTTTTCATTGTTACAAGTTATTTCAATTTTTGGCATAAAAGTATCAATTATTTTGATTATTTCATCATGAAAACGTTGATATTTTATGTTAATATCCCTTTCCCTAAAATCAAAAGAAATGTTACCAGTAGCTGAGCTGAAATTTTCAAAGTTTGATAATTTTTTCCTAGTTATTAACGTGCGATTACTATTGAATTCATTATGGATGCACGCTTTTACTATCGCATGATCAGTTATTTTAGTTGATTTTTCAATACCACACTTTATGTTATAATTTACACTTGTAAATAGTAAATCTATTAAACTATCACTGTCATGAGTGACTCGAGTAGACTCCATGATATTTTGTTTTAAACCTGCATCAGTCATTATAGTTTTAAGTCTCTTTGTGTAAGAGTTAGTAACATCATCCCAATGAATGTTAAAATCTCCCCCAATTATAATTATACAGGTAGTATTTTCTATTAAATTTTCAATGTATTCTTGGAATGAGTCCAAAAAAATTGCATGAGATTCACTAGGTGAATGATAGACTGAAATTACTATATACTTCTTATTCAACATTGTTATTTCTATACCTAAAATCCATAGATTTTTCGGAATGACAACTTTATTTATGACTCTGAAAGGAATATTATTTCTTACGTAACATACTATACCACCTGTATATCTACTATCGGAATCTACTCTTATCACATTATAATTTTTAATATTTATCTCACTATCACAGATATCTTCAGTTACATGTGTTTCATTAAGGCTCATAATTAAAGGATTTTTTGTTGCTACGAATTCACTTATTTCATCTTTGTTCTTTATTACACTGCTTGCATTCATAAAAAATATTTCACCACATGCATCTATTAATTGCTATATGTCTTTTGGAAGGGAAATTTTGTTCCTCGATTTTGCTATTTGTCTTTTTAAAACTTCACAATTTTCACTGTATGCACTGTGATTCACATCTAATAACAGGCCATATTTTTCATTTGCACTCACACAATTTACACATTTCTTCTCCCTATCACATTTTTCACCATGCTTCTCTCCTGCACATTGACCACATGTTTCTTTATTATTGCAATTAACTGCTTTATGATTGAAACCTTGGCATTTGTAACATCTATATATTTTATTATTTACATATACACTGCAGATGCCCCATTTAATTTTTAATCGGCCTTCTTTTACTATTTTTGCGAAAGAATCATCATCTAAAGCCAGTATTGCCATAAATCCTGTCTTAATCTTTTTTATCATTTTAACTTGCATGATATAATTATCTAGTATGTTCAGATTTCTATTTTGATGTAGAATGCTTCTGATTAAATCATTTTCCTCCATATCTTCTTTTAAACCCATAATTTTTACTTCTTGTGCTTCAACCCGTGGAACTTGTATGTCATATTGGTTGCTTAGTGTCCGAATCATTTCTGTGTGTAGTTTCTCTTTTTCTTCCTTTGAAACACATGTTATTGAAACTCCATTTTTCTTAAAATTTTTGACACTTTTTATACCAACTTCTAAGCTAATTGGATCAACTTTTTTCTTTATTTGCTCCTTTATTTTGTCTGGAATATCTTTGTTTCCTTCTTTCGGTTGAATAATTATCGACTGTCTAGAAACAACGTTTGCAAAAGAATTCTTCAAATTATTAGTATTTACCTCATTTATCGTGCTGTTAACATTTGTAACTTGATTGTTACCCTCAATAAGAATACTCTTGATTTTCTCCATGTTATCTTGAATTTCTTTTAATTTTTCTTCCAACTTAACCTCAGTTTCCACATAACACGAGGTACAGAACCATTTAGCTCCTGGAATTGTCTTTATTACATCACACTGTTGTTTAGAAACTTTTACACATTTTAAATGAAACCATCCCAAACACCTTCCATCACAACCAATAATAAAATCACCATCAAAATCAACTTTACATTTTAAACAACGCTTATCAGTAGGCGCCATCTTAATTTCTTAATAATTATTATTAATTAATAAACAATGTCATATATCTCTTTCATTTTAGTTGTTGCCACTTATTACTTATGGAAAATTAAAATTCAATCCAAGTATTCATTTGTAGGTTCGTGATATAATAATTATAAATTTTAACTATAACCTAAATTTTAAATAACTGTTGAAAAAATGTCAAATGTAAAAATATTTAAATTGTGAATATTACCAATCTTGATATTTTAATATTTCTTTAATAATAATTTTAAAATAAAAGTAAATTAATGTGAAATACGAAAAATTGTATGAAAAACATATACATATTACAATGTCCGATAGTAATACTTCTACGCGTTCCACGCCTATGGCTCAATTAAGCAAACTGTACTCGTATTACTTGTTTTTCAATAAATATTAATTTTAATTCTGTTTCATAATGTCATCTTTTTGTTTGTCATTTTGAATATCAAAATGATATTCTTTTTGAAACTAATGCATTCACGTGTCACTTTAAAGTATTAATGCGAAAAACTGACTAAGTCAACCAATTAGTGATAGCCTGTTACTTCCTTATACTAACACAAAAAAGTGACAGCTAATCTCTATACATATCATAATTGTTTTTTTCTTGAAATGTGTAAAATAAACGAAATTACAAGACAATCTTCACGTCATGTGCGAAAAATACAACCATTTTAGAGTTAAGTACATAAATACCTATTTTAATATTCAAATCTCACTGAAAAGCCTCGACAATGCTTTCTGCTCTCCCAACGTCAACTTTGAAAGTACGGAAGGTGTCGTTTGAAACAGCACACTTTGGTAAAAAATTTCATCATTACCGAAATCTGTGATTAAATTACAAGGTGATGATAAATCAACATCATCATGAAATGCACAACAACCTTAGCAGAACTAAAGCCTCAAGTACAGAAGGTACTGATTAGTAATTAGTAATAATGCAAATCGAGTTAACTTCTCGATCAGTGTGACAACCATTGGTCACTGCACCTCCAAGGTGGTAAACGTGATGCTGTTAATAAAACAAGCTCCATCTATGTTTAACATGCACAAATAATCATATCACCCCATACATGTAGGATTGCCAACTTTTTCTGTGAAGTACAGTACTTCAGAGATCAAAACCAAGAAAAAAAGTGGTTGTAAATAAAGACCGTTTTTAATTAAATTGGCATTTTATCAACTAGTTAAACACATTAAAAGTCGGAAGATTTTAAATTTGAAACGAGATACCTCAGCTCCAGATCTGATATGATATAATTTATATTTATTTATATATTAGCAGCTAGTATTTTATCTCATAAATACAATACATACTCCATTTAAAAAAATGCCCTCTCAAATAAACAGTAACACATCTTTGCACATCGTGGAAAATTATAATTTCTCACAATAATTTTTCTCTTGCATCATATTTAAATATACAGAGTGTAAAAGCTAAACGAGCTACCTAAAATAATTTGTATATTATGAAAGATAAAATGAAAAACTATAATACAATCTTATAAAAGCCGGAGGGGGAAATCCGATTTCAGATTTTTTTTTAAATCAGTGGTTCTTATGTTATAATACAATGTTATATATTCTTTCAATAGGATGATATATGTTCTTTTCGCCCATACGATAGAGTATTTTTATCTGAATTCAACCATGTAATCATTTTATATCCTTATAAATAATAATATTGAGATATATTCAATTGAAATTTAAATAAATTTGATTTTTAGTCATTTTTCAGTTGGCTATGTGTGAAAAACAAAAGCTGCTATTTATCAATTTGAATTATTTAGGATAGAAATCAAATAGAATACTGTTTAAAAGTTATTAACAAATATTTGTTTCATTTTAAGCTCATTTGCTTTTTCATACATAGCCTACTAAAAATAACTATAAAAATCAATAAATAAAATGCAAACTGCAAATTGTGAATTTCTCTGTGAAACAAACATTATGATAAATATTACCAAGTTTCGTCATGTTTCACCAGTTTACCACTTCAATGAAGCCATCGCCAGAAGCCAGTCAGCACAACACAGACGCGTTTCGCACTATTTGGTGCTCATTAGTGTGGTGTAATGTGTGGCCTCTGTCCGGTCCTCAGTGAATGGACGCCTGGAGCTGAGACACCGATTCGTTGTTCTAGCAGCGATCATATGATCTTTTACGAAGGTAGAAAGCCTATAGAGATGTTAGTACCTGCAGAGCCATCTACTGAGAGATGCTTTGCTTAAAGCCACTTAATACAATGTAAACTGCAAAAGCAAATAGCGAATTTCTCGGTGAAACAAACATAATAAATATTACAAATTTTCGTCGTGTTTCCCCATCTAACCATTTGTGTAATTTCATAATTATCTAAGAGAACGTATAATCACCCTTTGATTGTAAGGCACGTTGCGAACCTTTGCATTATTTTTTATAATTTTAATATTATTTTTCTAAATTAGTTTTAGATATTACGTATACTCTTTAAATATATAGTTTTAAAACCATTTTAAACACGTTACAAAATGACATAATAATCGTATTATTTAATATTGTAAATTCAATTTAAAATATTTACTTTTTCCCGTAAAAGAAAAGTTCCTGAAACCTACTTTTAGAATATGTGTGCTCGTATCCAAACTTATATTTAATAAATAATATCCTACAAAATTTATCTTTTATATTTTCATATACGAATAGGCACTGAATATTTATTTCTGAAAAATAAAATAAATGTTTCACACTAATTCCATTAGTTTAAAACTATCTGAATTATAAAACATTCGTAGCTGCTCCTGCTACAATTTCGTATACAGTGTTAATCCTATATATTTCTAAGTAGGCCAGTTTTTAATATACTTGTATTTTAATGGAATAAGTTGCCAACTGCTGCATTTGTAAAGACCTACAGTTTGTAGTAGTTCTTAATACCTATGTGAAGTAATAAATCATTCTTAATTAGATTATTCAACAGCAGTTATTAACAACTTAGTAACCGAATGTAGTTATAACGCCTCGAGTTCCAGTTTGACCTAAATGGATTATTTATTGTAAAAAATAACCCCTTATTGATAGAAATTGGATCTTACAGTAATATGCAAAAAAAGCCGTGATGATATTCCAATAATATAAAGATAAATATAATCACGATTCATTACCCATTGATGAGTGTGTGTTCACGGGCTTGGCTTGAAACATGAAAAAACTTGAAAAAGCAATCCTGATGTTTGAAAAAGCTTGAGATTTCAAGGCAAGCCCAACTTTAGTTTCATCAAACCTAAGTCGAACAACATTTGTATAAACTTAAAATATCAACCTAATGAAGCCTTTAACTATTAAGAAGCTTGATTTCCAAAAGAACCGTAATTTTAAGGAAGTAATGTACTTTTTCAATGCTTCGGCACGTTTTAGCAAACTTAGATGAAAGTGAGATTCGGTTTTGTTTAATTACTTTTCAGTTTACTTGACTTCAATTTTTTTTTTAGAAATTTATTTATTTTAGGTAACTAATTTACCGTACGCGTACGAGTAATGACGAATTGCGAAAAGAAAATTACACGCTGCCAATATATAACTAGATATCATTTAAGTAGAACGGTAGAACGGTCGGAACTATTCACAAAAGAGCTGAAATATGCCTAACAAATGATAACTTTCAGTTTGATCATTTACTTTGAATATTTTATTATTAAATTAGAGTTAATATAAATATAAAAATTAACTAGAAATAGTACACATTTTTACCTCTCGCTAAGAGAGGTATTGGATTCATGCTAAAAACGCATACCCAGATTTTATTGAATAAGCACGATTTAAGGTCCATAGAATCCGATTTTAACATTTTTACAATGATGTCTGTGTGTGTGTGTGTGTGTGTGTGTGTGTGTGTGTGTGTGTGGATGTGTGTGTGTGTGTGAGGTTGTTGGAGACACGATTTCTCAAATTCTATAAGACTAAAGACCTGTTTGACTACGGATTCCTCAATTTAACAGTAATGGGAAGAGTTGAATAGGTTCTGGTAACAATTGGACAACCGGAAGTGGTAGTTTCTAAAAAAAAAATTCTAAATATTATTTTTTGAAAATTTGTTACTACAAATAGTAAAGATAATTAATTCTCAATCTAACACACTTAATTTTTTTATTATATCTCGTATAGCTTTGGAGATATAGTATATAATATAATATAGAATAATTTGTTGTAATAAATCTCGTTGCCCGAAAAACATTTGCGATATTTAAATTTTTGTAATTGACATGTAAATGCAAAATGTCAGTGTCAGATTTTTCTGGGAGGTAAGAGTACATTTATATATATATATATATATATATATATATATATATATATATATATATATATATATATATATATATATATATACAGTGTGCGATTAAAGTGTGGAATATCAAAAAAAAAGCCGAACTCAGCCGGTTTTTATAAAAACGCTGAAACACGTCGATTTTAATTTCTAAAAATATATATTAATATGTACGATTCATCTTCCGACTTTCATTTGTTTTTCAGTTATGACGTCATCATAAAAAAATTTAAATGACAACATAGATTTTTAGTAGTGAAATCCGATAGTGTTTTTTCTTCTCTTTATGATCATGTAAATAAATCATAACGTTGCATAACAAAAATTCTGAGTAAAATCGAGTTGAACATTTAATAATAATGAAAAATCAAGATACCCTGATAAAAACATTTAAAGTTGATTATGGAACTTATAACTTATAAATCATGAAAAACGAAAAGTTTTAAACTGAAAAATGAAAAATAAAGCAAACAAAATTAACACTATTAAATTAAATGAATGTAAATGTAAATTTTTATCGAGGTATATATATTTATATATATATATATATATATATATATATATATATATATATATATATATATTATTGTATTATTAATTAATTATATATTTAAATTACAGATATGTTAATATTACATATATCCTTAAGAAATACCGTTAATACCGTCAATGAATTTGAAGAATTTTGAACATAATAGAATAGTAGGATAAAATCTCTTATAGAACGAAAGAAGAGAAACAATATCAATTATTTGTGTGTACTTATAGGGCGCGAGCAGACGTGACTTTGTTGGTCTTGGCAAGCAGATGAGGATCCGTGTCAGAATGACGGCTAGTAGTTTTTACACAGATATGACAATTGTCATATGTCATAATTTTTCATTCAAAATTTCAAAATGTTTTGATGTTTATTTGTCATCCATTAGTATGGAATATACTTGCCGAGGAAAATAATCCACATGGATTTGGAAAATCATGTTTCGAATTAAAACTTATGATACTTGACACCTATGTATATTACTAGCTCTCATTCTGACACGGGCCTCCACATCTGCTTGCCAAGACCAACAAAGTCACATAACTGCTCACGCCCTATACTACATAAAATGAAAATGGCGAGAGGTATTGTGCTGGCCACAACAGATTTTTTAAATTATTTATAAACGTAAATAACATTGTGCATTCAATGCAGTTTTCTTATACAGTGTGTTAAAAAAAACCTAATTCGGAGCAGGCTATGAACAAAGGAACGTATATTAATTTAAAAATATTTAATTAAATGTCAATATGATACGAGATATTGTCAAAAATGTTATCTAAATAAATCAAATATTTTCTTCTTGCATATTATTTTAGAAATATAAACAAATTAGAAAACTGCGAATAGCAGTATTCTGTGTTTTTCTTTAGTATCTTTTTTTCTTAAAATTACATTTCAAGAACAATTTTGACAACTTGACTTTTGAAATGAATAATTATCGGACGTATGTGTTCATAGCTTATTCCGAGTTAGGTTTTTTATTGAACACACTATATATTAAATTTCATAATCAATTAATATATTAATTGTTGTAATCAACCGTGTAATCAACTCTTGGTGGCCCTTAATACTTTATCTTTAGTTACAATTATTATTAAAACGTAATATTAATTGATTAAAAACAAACTAGTATCTGCTATAATTATAATTTTTTTTTATAAGTTTAGTAAAATACTTGCTCGAGACTAGATGTCTGTTTCGTCGATTAGATCTAGCTTCACTACCTGTCTCATATAAATTAAATAGATGATGTCATCACATTAGAATGTCATTTTTAAAAAACTGAGTATATAGTATAATACATTCTCTTACAATCAGTCACGTAAATTACGCGATTACAGAAATGTTTAGGAAATACTAAAGTAAAAATTGTTTTCTTTGCAGAGTATTTTATGATTTCTCCTTTAAGCCTTAAGGATAACTCGTGGCCGTATCCTTCTTTAACATCTCGTTCTCGTCATTTTTGGCTGAGGCATTCGTCATGCGTTCACGAAACACGTTTCTTCAGTAGTCGCTATGCGCTCAACGCTCAACGCTCAACGCTCAAGCGAGAAACGCGTGCGAAATCCCAAACACCCGCTCTCCGTTTCCTCTTCGTTCAGTTCACAGCTCACGACTGCATCTGAATACACTACTTATCTGCCCCGTTCAAGAAGGAAAGGGAAAGACTTCCATACAAAGAATAAATGCAATAAATTTACAAGTTTGAGGAAGAATTACCGAATTGATTTATGAAAAACTTATACGGCTTTTGTTGGTTTTTTTTGTATTCCTTTTCATGTTAAATATTTGCTAAATTCAAACAATATGCCTACACTGCCGGCGAATTTCTAGTGGTAGCTTTGCAGAAACATTCAATAAATGGTACAATTTAATTTTGAGATGGCCAGCTAAAATCTCAAACACACAAAAACATACAGGTTTTTAAAAAAGGGTAAAATATTTGAGTGTATATACATTTCGATGTGCTGATTATCAAACATAAAGTATGTGTGCAAAATTGGGAAAATTCTTTATCATTTTTCTTATAATTCTTTTTTACTGCGCCAACATAATATTTTTAATTAAAAAAAATAAATTATCTAATCTCGTAACAAAAATTATATAGGAAATAATTACGTATTAATTAATAATCCATTGTTTTTAATAAAAATTTCATATCGCCAGTGGCTCACTAAAAAATAATTAAATAAAAGATAAAAAATATTTTTCCGATTTTCAAAAATTCTATTGATTGAGAAGTGCATATGCCCTCAATTTTTTACCATTTATTAACACCGTGTATAATGTAGGAACTATAATATACAATAATAATAATATTTACCGATGATCAAATGTATTTTTACCTTCCGTCACCTTTAGGTAAACAATTCAATGTTGAGTTTTTAGTGAATAAGCATGTTTTAGGGTCCCTATAATACGATTCTACCATTTTTATGTGTGTGTGTGTGTGTGTGTGTGTGTGTGTGTGTGTGTGTGTGTGTGTGTGTCTGTGTGCTTGTATGTGTGTGGCACAAGTTTCGGATCGCATAACTTCAAAACCACGATTCCAAAAATTATATTTTTTTCGTATTCCTCAAGTTTACATCCAGAAGAATAACGGATTAGATTTTGGTTATAATTTTGACATTTAACATTTTTATAACTTAGAGAATATATTATTCTCTTTACGATTTGATTGCATTTTATACTTCATATTCAATAGATATAGAGTTAAAGAATTTTAAAGAAATTAAATTTTATAATTCAGCCAGCTATGCTAAACATGGAAACTACTAATATATTCATATAATTCAAATTGACAGATGTCAGTATCAATAAAAAGTACATTAATGTGGCAGAGATGAGGATGTTGAAGTAGGTGTTGGGGAAGACACGGAAAGATAGGTAAGGAAATAACTCTAGTGTTACAAGTTTCTAGAAAGATACAAGCGAGATGATTACATTGGTTTGAAAATGTCATGAGGAGAAATGAATATTGGATGAAGAATGAATAGCTTAAGGGGGTATCACACGTAAGTACATACGCGCAACTTGTCACAGATTTTCTGCAACTTTGTTTATTTCATGCAACTTTTTGCGTATGATAAAGAGACTAGTTTCATACAACTAGTTTACGAACATGTTTGAAAACTTCGTAGACAAGTTGCAGATATGTGCGTACAAATAATGTACGCATGCGCCATAGAACTTAAAAGTCCCTAAACACACGTGTTTATGTTTTGATGTAAAGTTTAAAAATGTGTGCCACAGACAATCATTTGGAGACATATTTGGAAACGTTGATAAATGTAATTAGAGATGTTTCAGAGTTATGGGATATGAGACGTGTAGAAAAACGTTACCAACATTAAATATGTAAATAACCTAAAATATATGTAACTCTGCGCACGTGTGATAACAAGAGTTGAGTATTTTGAAAAGTTGCGTCAAAGCAGTTGAAGATATCTGCATACGTGTGATACCCGCTTTAGTAATAGAAGATTGAAGAAACAGAGGAAGACCAAAGATAAGATGGAAGGACTGTATTGCGGAAGACTTGAGAGAAAAGGAGCTGAATGAGAACGACACGTAAAACGGAAATGAGTGGAAGAAGAAAATAATAAATAGTAACCCCTAACGAATGGGGAAGGCTAAAGAAGAAGAAGTCAGTGTTAAGTACAATTTGCATAGTTTGCTTATGAAATAATTTTACTGGAAATTTAGAATCTTTTGGAAGAAAATTTATGTATGGAATTTATACATAACACACAAGATTGACGGAAGGTATTTTTTTATAGTTTTAGGCTTCAGGCAGAATCTTTTATTGCAAAAATAGAACAAAATTTTAATATACGAATATTATTTAGGTAAGGTACTGTTAAAATATCTATAAAAAAAATCTTTCGAAGTATGTATATAGAATTATACACTGTTCAAAGAAATTAAGGAATCAATTTTTTTGTTGATGACTTTTGTTCGAAGTTAATGAAAATACCCATATAAACAATTTAATTTGGTGTATGTACTTATATAGCTCGAGAGCTATAATATGAGCTTTCTCGTACAATTGGTAACAGGATTTCTGATCAGATTGTATAAAATAAACTTTGTGCGGGATATTTTTCTCCATGATTCCTGTTAAAAACGTTGTTTAAAACAGATCGAATTCGGTTTAACATCGAAGATGACGATCCTGGAGGGTTACAATTTTTACTGATGAATCGAAATTATTTTTTTTATCTCGCAAGATGAACGTTTTAGAATTTTAAGAAGAAAAGTGTATAACAATACGCAATGACGTATTTCTTTTGGATGCGGTTCAGTTATGAATGTTGATCAGATATAAAACCGAACTTTCATGATGCGGAACGGTACTTTGATTGCATGATGCTATGTATATGAAGTATTAAATATTCATGTTCAACTACTTGCCTTACAGTGACAAAAAAACGTGAAAAAATGATATTGGTGCAAGATGGAGCTCACGTGCATCAAATAGACTAGTCATACAATACGTTTCAGTCAATAATATTGTAAAGATGCAATGACCAACATGTAGTTCAGATCACCAATCGAGATGAAGTTGGATAACACATCAGAAGTCGAATTAACCAAAGTATAACAGTACGCAAAGTAGAAAATGCTTTGGTGGATGGATAACAGCAGGTTCCAAAAGCAGCCATACGCAGACTTATCCGCAAAATACTATGCCGATGCCAAGCTGTATTAGATGCTAACGGTGGTAGGTAATGCACTATATTTTAGGTAATTAACTTCATTTCAATTTTGGTAGTTTGCATGCTCCGTGTAATCCAATTCAGTGGTATATATTGTGAGCAATTTGAGTATAATAAAATTGTTAAAATAAAGTTTTAAGATATTTGTAATAATTATTTACAATATAAATGAGATATGGACGTTATTAACACAAATATTGTCATTGTGAATAGCCCTACGTGTCCGCAGTTATGGTAATGACATAGTGCGTTAATAATTTAGTATCCCACGAATATCGTACAAAATTCATCGTATGCATATGAGGTCTGTTCAAAAAATATCGAACCTTTGGTCGCCAAAAATACAATTATTCATTTTGAGGTCTGGGCCGTAATCCCCTACAAAATAAATAATGCACACATTTCTCCCAGCGGTCCCGCCATTATTGGAAACATTTCAGTAAAGCTTCTTATGGTGTTAACTGGGTTGTCACATATTGCATGTTTTCTTTTGACTCAAAACGGGTCCTTTTCAACGGCATTTTCAACTTGGGGAACAGCCAAGAATCATAAGGAGCTACATCGGGAGAGTAGGGAGCCTAAAGATTAAGGGAAATGTTCTATTTGGCTAAGAAATTTTTAATTAAATGCGAAGAATATGTGGGTGCATTATTGTGCTGCTAAACGTTAGTTCCTTGATCAGAATGGCATGTCCCGCGATCCAATGCTTATGCAATTGGTCAATGACAGTGTAATTCGGCTTGTTGTGTGGCCTACCGGGACGTGAATCGCTGTCCACTGACATGCAGCCATGTTTAAAATGATTGTACCACTACTTTATTCGTGAAATGCTCGTTGCATCGTCCCAAAAAGCCTGTTGAATTTTCCGAATGGTTTCCGCTTGGGTTTCGCCAAGCTTTTGGTAAAATTTAATGCAATATCGCTGCTCGTCGTTCACCCTTCATTTGGCAATGTCCTTTATACATCCTCAATGAAGGACACCACCCGTACTTCAATTGTTTACGCGAAGAAAATAAAGATCGATAATTTTTGAACACACCTTGTATACCATATCACACTCATTCTAATAACCTTGTTATCCCATTGAGTGCGATAATGAAATTATTAACACACCATATTTTCATTATCGCACTCATTGGGATAAAAAGACTATTATATATCGAAAATGAGTATGATATAGTATCTTATCCCACGGTGATAAATAATTTTCATATGAATCCAGCATTTAGAAAAAAGTAATTGGTAAAAAAAATACCCATTCATTTTTCTGAACAATATATATCCAGACAGATATTTGTGACAGTTTTCATTGTCAAAAAACATTGTTTCACCCTACAAATTTAATAATTGTTGCATTTTTATTGTTCGAAAAAAATGAACATATGTAGATACAATATATATCGTTGGAAAGCTAAAAGAATCAATTTTAAAATGTCATTGCTTACTATGACGGCCACATAAATATATAAAATATTGTTGGCTTCAATGGCTCAATGGTTAGAGA
The DNA here is from genome assembly GCA_951394225.1 of Harpalus rufipes. NCBI lineage: Eukaryota > Metazoa > Arthropoda > Insecta > Coleoptera > Carabidae > Harpalus > Harpalus rufipes. Next base: position 21,866,230 of record OX596277.1, read on the forward strand.
AACGGTTCTTAGACATGAATACGCTAGGGGTCCCGGGATAAATTCCGTTAAGGCATGGATGTTTGTATACGTGAACACACTCGGTAATTGGGATTTAATCCTGTTGAGGTTAAATAAAAATAAATTTATTGAAATACATAAAACTTTATATTTTTTGCGAATTATTCATATAAGGAAATCAGCAATGAAACTAACAAGTTATTTTCTTTAATTGTATTTTTCAATTGTTTCTTGGCAACAACTATTGTTTTTAACCTATAAATTTAATAATTGTTCAATTTTTGTTTGAAAACAAACGAAGAGAGATAAACATCGTATGATGCTAATATAAAAATTATAACTTTGGCACCACAACTTGAAATCCAAAAGTAATAAAAAAAAAACTGTTGTGGCCAGCACAATATGTCTCGCCATTTCCATTGTATGTTACATAATTAACGAATTTAACATTTCTAGTACACACAATTAATTCCAATTGTATCTAGTCTTTCGTTCTATGAGGAATTTTGTCCTACTGTTCTATGTTCAAAATTCTTTATATTAATTGACGGTATTAGTGGTATGTCTTCAGGATATATGTAATATTAATATACTTATAATTTTAAATATTTAATAATACAATAAATATATTAAATGTAACTAATTCCCAGAAAAAGCTTTCAGTAATACCTGTAAAACTGTTGATTTTTGACACTGGCATTTTGTATTTATCTGTCAGTTACAAACATTTAAATATCTCAACTGGTTTCCATGGAGTTGTTTGGGTAGCGAGATTTATTGCAACAGATTATTCTATATTATTATATATTATATATCTAAGGTGGAAGAAATCAGATTGAAAATTTAAGGATCTTTATTATTTGTAATAAATAAATTTAATTATTAATTAATAATTAATTAAAAGAATTTTTTAAGGAACTACAACTTCCGGGTTTCCAATTGTTACCAAAATCTTATCAACTCTTCCCATTAACGTTATATTGAGGAATCCGTAGTTAAACATGTCCCAAGTCCTATGATAATTCAGAAATCGTACTTTCAACATCCATACACACACAAATATACACACTTCATCGTAAAAATGTAATGATCGAATTCTAGGGACCTTAAAACTTTCTTATTCACTAAAATCTGGATATGCGATTTTTAGCATGAATTCAAAACCTCTCTTAGCGAGAGGTGAAAAATTAAACATCGCCATGCGAAAGAGCTTAAAAAAGTGCTCCAACGAATTACAAAGCAAAATTAATGATTAGCACTTGGAAGTTATTTGTAAAAATGAAAACAGAAATTTTAATTTTCACTTGTTTTTTTTTCAGATAAAAAATACACCGCTAAGATGGCCACCTAATGGAGCAACTTTTACCCAATTTAATCGACTTCGTATCTCTTATAGTCCTCAAGATCGCCATGTTGAACATGTTAACCTGGACACTTTCATATAGGTAATGTATTAAGTGAAATAAATACGAGTATTTTAAATAAGTGCATGAAATAAGAGAATCTGTAAGAGTGAGCAACGCAAAATAAATATGTGCGTATATTATGAATATAACATAAATATGTGGCGAAGAATGATTGTTACATAACTGAATTAAGAGTTTCTGTATGTATACATGCAAATTCTATTCTTGACATACGAGTTAAGAGAAGTCATATAAGTAAGACACTGCCACCAATTTGTTCTGATGCAGTCTCGTCAACTGCGCAGCTACAGTTGGGTTATATGCAGTGTGCACAAATGGCACAAGGTGTTCCCAGGCGATTACAACCATGCTCACCTTTGCTTGACTATTATAGGTCACATACGAGCCCATCACAGAGTAACTAACAAAGGAAACTTGGTACACAAAGAAGTATTACCCTATTACAAGTATAATTAATTAATATAAATACACTCCTAAACAAAATAAATACAGTTAATTTATGACTTGTAATAAGTGATAGCAATAAATAAACAATATAAATACATTTGTGTTTTTAGAGGTGTGTGGTGTAAATTAGGTGTTAACAATTAATCGAAATTTCAGTCATACAACATTTATTATTACAACGTATTCGAGACCGATAACCCATTCAAGTTCTAAGAGTTTCTTTCGCCTCGTCTACATTTATAGTCGCGTTTAATCAAACTATTTTTTTCTTTCCACCCGGAAACTTTGTCTTAACATACCACTAATCACTAATCCCCACATCCATTCACTTATACGTCAGACGTCTACGCGACCGTATACCTTGAATCTCACCACCCTACATAGTGGGTGTTATTTTTAACCGGACCATTATAGATATCTCTTAGCTCTTACAGTTTTCTAGAATTCAATGGTATAAAGCTGAAAATGGGACACTGCATATTTCATTATTAACACCTATCAGGAAAAGTATAAAGAGAGCAATGACTGCATTTTAAATAGCTAGTATAATATAAATATTATGAAAGTTATAAACTTTTGAGTTCTACAATTATATGAATACTAGATGAATGTATGGCGTGCAATATATTTATGCATTTAATACCACCCCCGTTAGAAGATGTAAATTCAGGAAATATTTTATTTCTTTTGTGCTGCTAGCTGCAACTATTGCAATATGAAATAAAAGCAGTATAATATTAAAATTTATGTATGACATCTAGAAATTATAATTGTAAATTTACTACTTCGTGACACGATTTCATTTCGAGTTGGAAGAATTGCTAATCAGTACATTAAAAGTTTAATTTGTAATGTAAACCTTAGCACTTGTCACTTCTTTGTCTAGGAAATTGTCTCAATTTCTTATTTATTCATTGGTATTGACATTACGCAACAAGTCGATCGTATGAAGATGAGGACGTGGAGTAGAATAGTGTTATTACCATATACATTATTCACGTTGTGTAACGTGGAGGCGTATGTGTCTGTTATCCTTTCATCATGCGTTGTTATACATACTCCTAGTATTATATTATTGTAAATATAGACACACCTCCTACAGATTTATACTGAAAGCTTTCATTATTATTATCATTACTTCATAATAAATGTGTTTTACTTTGTTGAATGTAGTACGTTGTAGAATTATTTCCTGATTTATTGAATTACTACGAAATATTAAATTGTAAAATTTTATTTACTGGCTTTATGAAATAAAATATTTGATATTTAATTCAATGTAATTAATATTATATTAAATACAGAAATATTAATTTGGAGACAAAGCTTTTATATTTTTGGGTCTATTTATAGAAAAGAATCTAATTTAGTTTATAAAGGAAGCAAATGTTTTTGGAGTTTCATAAAATTTAGTTCTGCGAGTAGATCTTGATGACATTTTAGATCTTCCTGTCTATAATCTATTAATTATTTATCGATTTGGAACATGATATAGATTTTGACCAAATCCTTAAAAATTTAAAATGTTTTACACATACAGCCCGTCTAATATTACGTGACAATCCCTGCTCGTGTCGGGCACAGAGAGAGAAAGTATTCGTGGGGAAAAGAGATAGATAGTACGCGCTAGAAATACACTCCGATATATAACGTTTTGTTAAAATAAATTTTGTTTCTTTACAAATATACATATAAACTTACCAGCACGCTATTACTACATACTGGTGTAGCATGAGACTGAAATTTAACAAATATTATTTATATCTGAGATGAGGTAACTTTTAAACCCTTCCATAGTTCATGGTTCGGTTTGTACTTTCCGATGTTAACTGCAATAGAGTTAGGACAGAATGAGCTCCGTTCCATATGTCACCCCCCACCCCACCGCAGCCTATGAACCATTGCGCAACTTATCCTAACTGTCAGGTAAGAGTAGACATACATATATCTATAAACTCAGCAATGATTTCCACAAAGTGGGTTAACATAAACCCAAAATGAATGCATTCATGTAGCTACCATCATGACAAACAAAATAGAAATGAATGAAAAAAGAAAATCAAGAATAGTGACCCCTAACAAATGGAAAAAGCTAAAGAAGAAGTTCGTGTAACAATTTTACTGGAAATATGGAATCTTTTCCAAGGCATTATCTGTATGGAATATGTAGAAAATACATAGAATTGACGAAAGGTAATGTGCTGGTCACATCAGATTTTTTAAAAATAAGTAACAACCAATAATTTCTACAAGTTATATTTCATTTTATAATTTTTTTTTCAGGTTGATGCCATGCGTCTTCTGCCTAATCATTTTTACTGTAGTACCTTACACCTTGCTCTCATTCTTTCAGTATTTCGTTCAATATGTCTCTATCTCAAAATCATATTACCCAAATATACACTTACATTTATAACATTTAATGTCAGATTTATGTTTCTTTTAACTAAATAATGGATTAGTATTAACTTTATCATTAATATCAGTTGCTCTGAACTTTCTCCCAAAACATGATGTATATTTTCATTTAAATTGCTTTTCAGGTTATCAAAATTTTATACTGGATTATGATCTTTATCTAGTGCGGTACATTACCTAAAGGTGACGGAAGATATTGTTTTTGGTCAAGAAATTATATGATGAACTTTTAGTAAATAAGCATGTTTTAGGGCCCCAATAATACAATTTTACCATTTTTACGACGATGTCTGTATGTATGAATGTGTGTATGTCTGTGTGTGTATCTGTGTGTGTGTGACGAAAGTTTCGGATCATCGGGTCGCATAACTTCAATATCACGATCCCAAAAAATATATTTTTTTCATATTCCCCAAGTGTACATCCAGAAGAACAAGTGATTAGATTTTGGTTATAATTGGTCAACCGTAAGTAGCATCAATTGAAGATTTTAATAGTTAAATATGATTTATTGACATTTAACGTTATTATAACTTAAAGAATATATTATTCTTTATACGATTTGATTGCATTTTATATTTCATATTCAATAGATATAGAGTTAAAGAATTATAAAGATATTAAGTTCCATAAATCAGCCAGCTATGCTAACCGTAGAAACTGCTAATATATTCAGATAATTCAAATTTACAGATGTCAGTATCAATGAAAACTAAATGAATGTGGCAGAGATGAGGATGTTGAAGTAGATGTTGGAGACGACACGGAAGGATATGGCAAGGAATAAAGAATAAGGGCAATAACTCTAGTTTCTAGAAAGTTACAACAGAGACGATTACATTAGTTTGAACATGTCATGACGAGAGATGAACATATTGGAATAATAATGAATAGCTTAGTAATATAAGGTTGAAGAAACAGAGGAAGACCAAAGATAAGATGGAAGGACTGTATTGCGGCAGACTTGAGAGAAAAGGAACTAAAAACTGAATGAGAACGACACGCAAAACAGAAATGAGTGGAAGCAGAAAATAAAAAAATAGCGACCTCCAACGAATGGGAAAAGCTTGAGAATAAGTCCGTCAAGTACAATTTGCATAGTTTGTTTATGAAATAATTTTACTGGAATTTTAAATTTTTTGGAAGAAAATTATGTATGGAATTTATAATACCCAGGATTGACGGAAGGTATTATGCTGGACACATCAGATTTTTTTATTTAGTACCTGATTGATGATCATTGCATAAAGATTTCGCTATAAAAGATTTAATGGATACCTAATAAGTTAATCACGTCAAAGGTCCAGAACTAAAGTTCTAGAGACTTAACACATTTCTTAGCCTACTCACTTTTTAAACAAAATCAGAGACTTACTCAGTAACACAAGAAGGAATGAGTTTTTGTACAGCAAAGAGGCATGGCTGCGCATAGAAAAGAAGCTACATTGATTAGCTAATAAAAATAAACTACGAATCGATAGCCTTCAGAAAACTTATTTTGAATATTAATGAGCTGGTAGATGAGTATGTATATACTTTAAAAACAAAAAAGCAGTGTACCTACTGCAGTACGTAAATAGTTAATCACCTGGAAATAAAATTAAGATAACATAAATATGTCAATCATTTTATATATTTATGTATCTATGTATATTTATAGGATATAAAATAACTTCATAAATATGTGTTATTATTCGTTCGTCCCCAAATAATTTTTATTTGTGAAATTATTCAACGTACTATATTACAGATATAAAATATACTTTGAATCGTATGTACATAACTATATAAAATTAATGCTATATCCGGTATAACGGGAAATAATATTACCTTTCTTATTTTTAACACGCTATATGTTTTTCAATATTTAGATTCAGCCTGAAAATATGAGTTCCATTACGTGTAATAACTTCATTTTTCATTTGAAACCTTAGTAAAAACTAACCTTCAAACTAAATGTTTAAAAACAGTTAAATATTATATCCATCACTTCATCTAATATTATTTATTTTTATAAGCGTTTCAAGTGAAAAATTAAATTTCTTTATAAATAAACCCATTATTTTAAAGTTATTCTGCGGAAATATATGTAATTAATATCAATTTAGAATACGAATAATGGAAATAATAATAAAAAAATAGATTTAGAGTGTCTTATCTTGAAAATAATACAGTTAATATTGTATTCTTCCGAAACAGAAATATTAATAAAAACATTTTTAGAGATGTTCCTGTTTCTGTAACACGTCATATATTTTATTTATATCACCTGCTATCCCTCTTCGAACCACAAAATTGTAGTAAAATGTTTTCTGATGGATTTGGAGGGGTGTAATTTTATTCCCCATTTGGAAAATATAAATAGCAGTGGATTTGGGTGGAAGTAAAGTTGAAAAGAATTATCAAAGGGAAAAAATCTTGGATGCGTTTCGTTTCTTTATAAAAGTGCGGGATTTGATATCTTCTGTCCGTGTTCGTGTAAATATGTAAGCGGCTGACAGCGATCAGGGAAGGAAAGTGAAAACGCGCTAAACTTCATTCATGCGGAAAGTTGAGAGGCCGGGTGCGATGTGATGTTTCCTGCTAAATGACCTATTCAATAGTCCAGCGCTCGCGCTTTTCTGCACTTTTAAACATAAATCAGCCGCGGTGTAATTTGTTTTTACGCGCTGTTGAAACTAAATACTCGCCCTCTGCTGCTACTCCACCTGACAACACCCGGGCCTAAAGCCAATTATTTATATTTGCCACGAAATTAAATCATTTTAACTGCGCCAAATATTTACCCACTGCATCATTTCTCTGCCAAGATATCACCACGCACGAAAAATATGATGCGGGAGAGTGATTTACATCGTTAAGTGATGTAGGGACACGGTCTATTATACAAGCACATTAGCCTCAATGCGGTTACAGCTTACAATGCAAAATACTCCTTAAAACTACTACACAAACACAATAGACAAATTAACATACAACAAATTATTTATTAATGTTCTTAAAAATACACTCATACTTTTATAAATATTTCGATACAGTCATATTTTTGTTCTTGTTACGTACTTTTTACCTTTCGTCAGCTTTAGGTAAGGAAGGTATTGTCTCTGGTCAAAAAATTCGATGGCAAGTTTTTAATGAATAAGTACGTTTGGGGGGTCCTTAGAATACGAATTTACTATTTTTACAATGATGTCTGTCTGTATGTATGTGTGTGTGTGTGTGTGTGTGTGTGTGTGTGTGTGTGTGTGTATGTATGTGTGTGTGTGTGACAATTCCAATACTACAATTCCAAAAATTATAATTCCTTCATATTCCCCTTTTGTACGTCCGTATGAAGAGTTGATTAGATTTTGGTTCCGATTGGTTAACCTTAATTTGAAGATTTTTACAGTTTTTCTTGAAAAAATGCTGTTAAATATCATTTTTTGACATTTTATGTTATTATGAATATTAAAGAAAGTTTTATTCTCTATTCGATTTTTTTTTTCATATTCAATGAATTTAGAAATAAAGAAATATCTTGCAACCATGCTGCTAAAAGCTGCACCATGGAACCAATATTATAATATTACAAATTGGCTGGTGTCAGTGTTATATAAAATTTACAATTATTAAATATTACAATTTGCGTGGGTGGGTGGGTGTTTGCGTGCGTGTATGCGTGTGTGTATCGGATAACCGAAAATGGCACTTTACTTGAAGCTCAAAATAGTTTTCCTCAAAAAATTCCTTTAAACGTTGTTTTTCGCATTTTATGTTATTATAAAACTTAAAGATTATTATATTTTCTGCAGGTATGCATTAATACTTTTTCTATGTATTAAATCCCGGAACCTATGTTTTAAACACAACTCCATGGTTACACAGTTCAGCTCAAATGTATGTAACCGACAGATAATTGTGACTGTCAAAAAATAATCATTTCAAATTAATAATAGTAACTTTTTAAAATGAAAATTGTAAACAGAACAATAGTTATATGGAAAGAAACTTAATACAGTTTATAGCATTAGTAAACAGGTAGGTACCTATTTATTAAGTAAAAAATAAATAAATATATCATCACGGCATATTACCCATTTCTGGGTGTGCCAATCTGCTCTGTACACAGATTTCGGATGATAACATATTTGTACAGTGCGGGCGTTTACCAGGCGTCATCTTACGGGCACTCATTGCTGGCGTAGAGTGCATCCCTGGGGTCAATTTTGTGCCATATAAAATTCGAAATATTTGGCGTCGGTCGGGATCGAACCCGGTACGCCAGATTCGTGAACAAACATTCAAGCACGTGGCCGTGAGACCTCATAGATATGTGTAGCATCGTAGTTGCTTATGTAAAGTAAATATTTAAAAAATATATAACTTAACGACAACAAAAAAACAAACATATTAGTATGACTTCAATTTTCGTGTAACAATTTTATTTATTTGTCATTTAAATCAGACATATTTTTACATAGTGTAGTAGTAAAATTCTACTACACAGGATAGTGGCCGAGTACATCCACATATGTATTTCAATTAATAAAAACTAAGTGGCGGGAGATATTGTGTACAGCCACATACGTATTTTAATTAATAAAAATTAAGTGGCGTGAGGTATGTGTTGGCCACATCAGATTTTTTTTAATTGGAAAGCCATTTTGAAAGTGGTATCATTTGAAAGATTTTTTTATCTGAATATAAAAGTTCATTATCACTATGCCTCTAAAATTAAAAACAAGAGTTATTTCAAGTTGAAATTTAAATAGTATATTTATTTTTATTTACTTTAATATAAATATGACATTGTTGTTATGGAAACAACAAAAACTAACATTAAACAATTGAATGATGCTGTTAACATAATGGAAAAATGTACTAATAATGAATTAGCTGATATGCTTTTTGTTTATGGAAAATGTAATAAAAATTATGTAGCTAGTGCCCAAAAGTATTTAGAACTATATTCTAATAGATGGCAACTGAATAGAATATATTTTAGGAAAATTGAAATCCGCTTAAGAGAAACCGATAAATTGTTGTTTCCATAGAAACAATGTCATATTTGTATTAAAATAAGAATTAAATATTAATGGCCAGTTGCATAGCTTATAGTTAATGTCTTAACTAGGTACTTAACTAAAAAAGTGCGTATCGAAACTTTGACAGTAATATTTAACAACTCATTTGACATTTCGTTCCGATACGATATTGTCAATTTAACCAACGGTTAAAAATTTAACTATAAGCCGTGCAACTGACCATTAAATATCAATTAAAATAGTTCTTTTGTTTTTAATTTTCGAGACAGTGATAATGAACTTTTATATTCAGTTAAAAAAAAACATTTAAATGGTATGACTTTCAAAAAAATTTTTTGTGGAATAAGCCGGATGATATCGCCCAACTTCGTCCATTTAACAGTCTTCCTATCTCCTCATATAAGATATTTAGCAATGGTAGCCCGCTTATAGCAGACACCCGGTACAGTATACTCCAATGAAATGTGATAAAAAAATACTGGTATAAACAATGTAAGTTATATATTCAGGTATTATTAAAACATTTCGAGTTCGGCGAGTGCAACCTTACAACTTAGTCAATATTTTCTGATTTTATGTTAATCTATTTTGCTACTTTAGAGTTCTTTCCAATGTTTTTATATTCTATGCCCTAACCTGATAACTGATCATATATCAAATAGAAAAATCTGATGTGGCCAGCACATAACCTCTCGCCATTTCCATTTTATGTTACGTCCCTGCGTACTATTATCTATATACCTATATATCGAATTTAACATTTCTTGTACACACAAATAATTCTAATTATATCTATTCTTTCTTTCTATGAGGAATTTTGTCCTATACTCTTCTTAAATTCTCAAGATTCCTTCAATTAATTGCCGGATTAGCGATATTTCTTAAAGATAATATTAATATGCCTATAATTTAAAATACGTAATTAATAATAGAATAAAAAATATCAAATATACTTGCCAACTTCCCAGAAACAGTTTTCAATAATGTTAATAAATCCAGAAAACTATTGATTTTTGACACTGACATTTTTTTGTCAATGACAAACATCTAAATTTGTTAACTGGTTTCCATAGAGTTGTCTAGGATGCAAGATTTTTTACAACAGATTATATTATTATTATTATATTTATTATCTCTATATTTGCACTTCTGTAGGAAATATAATAAAAAAATTAATGCTTCATGTGCAGAATTTAATATTTTTCAATATTTTTTTTAAGAAACTACAACTTGCGGTTCTCCAGTTGTTACCAAAACCTATTCAACTCATCCCATTAATATTAGATTGAGGAATCAGTACTTAAACAGGTCGATAGTTGTATTTCTGTAGAATTTGAGACATCGTTTATCCAACATCCACACACACACGCGCGTACGCACGCACGCACACACACAGACATCGTAAAAATGTTAAACTCGGATTATAGGGATCTTAAAATGTGCTTATTCACTAAAATCTAGATTATGTGATTTTTAGCATGAATCCAATACCTCTCTTAGCGAGAGGTAAAAAAAAATACATGACACCAAATCAGTTTCTATTATGAGTATCATAGAACTAGTTCTGTAGACGTTTGTTTCACAAAGATAGCTCTACGTTGACATTTGCTGGGAAAAGTTTATATATATCAACTGTTTACGCTAGAAAAATTCAAATTATTTGATATTGTTGTAGGTAAGTAAAATGTATTACAATTTTAATTTTACATTTATATAAGCAGCAATTAAAAAAATAGGACATGGAAAACTAAATACATACACTAATTTTATTTAAAGAATTCGTTATATTTTCATGTGCTACTTTCTTTAACAAATTCGAAAATACCTATAACTCTATCAATAATCAAATAAAGACATGTTTGAAGATAAACCTTCCTTAAAATTGTTAAAATGTGAAGAATTCAAATTCATTAAAATTTAAAATAAAATTATAGAATTTTTGAACAAAGGAACATTTACAGATTCGTGACATCATAATAAAGTATATAACCTCGACCAAATTTAAAGAAATTATTTATTAATACAGAGTTAAAAATAACAAAACTGTTTATTTAAAAATTTGTTGAAAATTAATAGATTCGAGAAAACAGCATTAAGACTGCTGTGACGGCATCGCTGCGACAAAAGTAAAAGGAATAAGTTTGTACCTATCTCTTTCGTTTTAGTTGCTTTTATATTCCCAGTGATGACGTAACAGATGTTTTCATACCGTTTTTCTCAAATTCTATTGAATAAATAAATAAACAACTCGACTTTTTTATTACTAATTTGTAAGTGTGACAATATACTTCTATACGCAAATTGTGGTAATGACACCTTCGGAGGAACAATACAGGGGTTACCTCTGTCCTACTTGAAAATTGGAAATAATTTTTAAATTTCAAGTTTTTTAACGTATATAATAACGTTACTTCATGATAATAATAATTATATTAATATTTAATTAATAAAAAAATGTTGGTCACATACCTTGTTATGGAGCTATATCTAGCACTTGTATGTATTTATTTTACGGACATTCAATTATTATTAATAATAATTTATTATTATAGTAACTACATGAATAGTATCTGTTTACTGTGGAATATGAGTTCTCTGCAAGGATGTTCTGTAAACTATGCTACGTAAATTACGTCATCAAAATTTTTATATTGTCTATGCCAATGTAGATTATATTTATTTTTATTTTTTTACTTGAAAGAAAGCAAAATTCTTACTATTTGTTGTTTATAGGTTTTCAAAATATAATTTAATTTTGTTAAAATTATCATTTCTTTTCTGTTTTTCTTTTTTTTGTTTATTTATTATCATTGATTTTGATTGTCAAAATAAGTAAAATAAATAAATATATCACCACGAACTATTACGCATTGCTGGGTGTACCAATCTACTTTGTTCACATATTTCGGTTATGATGACATAGTCAGCATTCTTTGCTGGCGTGTACCATTTAAAATTCGAAATATTTCCTTTGGTGTCGATCGGAATCGAACCCGGTTCCCCATATCTGCGACCAGACATTCAGGCAAGCTTTTACGAGACCCCATAAATAAGTAAATATGTGAAATTATCTTCATTTAGTTAAACCTCCAATGCGCATTCTCCACCAATTGTTTACGTTGTCATAAATCTTTACATTGTTTACGTAAACTATCATAGATCACGCGTTCACTATATCGATGGTGTAGTGCACAAATTTTGTAAGTGAAAAAATTAAACTTTTAGATCAGCATAATTTGCAGTATTTTTTTTAATTTGATAACTCTTGCGGCAAAATAATTTACTTTAAGCCTGATAAGTAACGTTTATAATTATTTTCGAATTAAAGATAATACAATTAATATTTTTTTTGTGTACTAACAACATTTGCACACTACACCATCGATATTACCTTGTAACTGTAAATATGGATACTCGTGTAATATATTTGCGAGTAGAAGAGTTTTGATGTCAAGGTATCCCGCGGTCAAAATGTGCTTGTGTATTTAGTTAGTAACTCTGATATGTGAGGAAAACTTTGAGTTATCCCAAGTTGGAACTATTATTTTAAAGTTACATATAAGTTTGAGGTCAGAAGTTGGGTGTATTTACTTTGCTGGAATATAGCCGAGACGGTGTTGGAGCTCGCGCACATATCAACCAAATTTGATTTCGTGCATGACGGATATATTCCGTATTTACCCGCGAGTCCAACCAAGCGAACAACTGAAAAATGTTTCCCATTCTCACAAATCTACTCGGGGGAATCAATACTAGCTACAAAACCTTTGTTTCAAAATGCAATCACTGTCATACAAAGAATTCGTTTTGAGGAATCGGACGTTATAAAAATATATTCTTTAAAAACCAATACAACATTAGTTCTGTTTTTTTTTTCTAAATTCGTAACATAAGAGTATTACAAAACATAACGCATTCCATTTTTACCTCTCGCTAAGAGAGGTATTGCATTCATGCTAAAAATCACATATCCATATTTTATTGAATAAGCACGTTTTAAGGTCCCTACAATCCGATTTTAACATTTTTACGATGATGTCTGTGTGTGTGTGTGTGTGTGTGGATGTATGTGTGTATGTATGTAGGATGTTGGAAGGACGATTACTCAAAAACTATAAGACTTAAAAATTGTTTAATTACGTATTTTCCAATCGGACATTCATGGGAAGATCTGAAAAGGTTTTGGTAACAATTGGACAACCGGAAGTAGAAGATTCTTGAAAAAAAATCTTCAAAATAATATTTTTTGAAAATTTTTCTTGGTAATATTAAAGAAAATTAAATTCTCTATCTGATACATTTAAACATTTTATTATATATTCTATGGATTTAGAGATAAAAGAAATATAATAAATAAAATAACGTTATAATAAATTTTACAGCCGAAAGGATGCCATGGAAAATAGTTGACCAGTTGAACTGTTTGTAACTGACAGATAAATGTCAGTGTCAGAAATTCATAGATTTTACTAAAGAGTTTTTCTGGGAAGTACATATACATTATATTATTTCTTAATGTATTAGTAGTTAAATATTTAAGATTATAGGTCTATTACATATATCCTTCAAAAATACAGTCAATCCTGACAATGAATTGGAAACATTTCGAAAAATTAGAAGAGGACAAAATTTCTTCATATAATGAATTTAAAATTAAACAATCTAAATATAAGGAATAGATATATGTAATATGTAAGTACAATTTTTGGTGTAGAATGTAGGTATACAAGAAATGTTAAATACAATAGGGCGCCTTGACAAGCAGATATGGGGACTCATGTCAGAATGATAGCTAGTAATTATGTATATAGATGTATCATAATTTCTCATTCTAAATTTAGTGATTTTCCAATTCCATATGGTTTATTTTCCTCGACAAGTAAATTCCACACTCCTGGTGACAAATTAACTACATGTATTTAGAAAATCTTGAAATTCTGAATGAAACATACTGACTAATTATCATTCTGAAACGGGCCCCCACATCTGCTTGTCAAGGCCAACAATGTAACATGACTGTTCGCGCCCTATACTTATGTAACCAAAAAAGGAAGTGGCGAGAGGTATTGTGCTGGCCACAACAGATTTTTTTTATTAAATTCTATTTAGTTATTTTTAGTTTATGGTAAAAATGATAAAATATTTTGAAGGAAATAAATGAACTGAATAAGAGTAAAATTTATTGGTTACAGTAAAATTTTTGAAAGATGTCCGATCAAGGTCTTCTGTATTATGAACGAATTAACAAATTGGCATACATTTATCTCCCTCATTTACAAAGGCTATAAGTGTGTGCGATAAGGATGGATATAACACGCATGTCTTTCAAAAATTCATATTGTTTCGACTAAGTTAGGACATTCCATTTTCAAACGATCTTCGTTGTTGATTATATTTTCGCTGTAACGTAAGTTTATTTATTAATTCAGATACATTACCTTGATTCATAGCCGTACGAATAACGTTATGTTCCGTCAGTGTCACTGACATTGACACTGTCAGTAATCTAATCATTATCTTATTTTTCACATATTTGGTTTTACATTTGTTAATAAACTTACCAGTTGACTTATTTTTCAATGTTGAATGCTTTTACTATAACATATATTTTTATAATAATAAAAGAACAGTAGTATCTTATGTACCCTCATAAAAACTAGGCAAACGACACTACTGATTTTGTCAGAAAGGGCAGAACAAAAATCTAAATTCATACAATTCGTAGATAACCTTGATCGGACATCTCAAAAATTTTACTGTAGGTACCTAATATATTTTTTCACGAGATTGACGTAAATTAAAATTTCCATTTTAAGCTGTATACAGAGTGCCTTGAGAAAAAAAAACAATTTCATTGTTTTATACAGTTCGACATTGACAGTTTGTATTTATTTAATTCTTACCTTGATTTTATTATTATAAAAATTATGGATGGATTGACTACAAACGAAAACATTCAATATCCATTTTAATTTTAAGATACACTTCGTAATTAATATTTATTAAGATGTATCATGTGTCTATTTGTTTCATTTCTCATAACATTCTATAAACAGCTAGAAAAAAATTTGGACAAGATGGATTCAAATTAATTCTGAACATCTTCTCTATTTACACTTTAGTTTTAAAATTAATAGGGTAAAAACTATCGTCAAATGAGCATTTTAACATTATATTTCCTATATATCAAAACAGTATACACCCAGTCATACCTGAAACGTCGGACGTCAGGCACAGCGGTGTGCCGGTTCAAGTATTTTTCAGTTACATTAAATTTATGTGGTTTAAGTAATGTTTCTGTGACAATGAATCATATTTTCCAGGTCAATAGCAGTTTAATATAAACAACAACAGAGAAAATAAGGTTAAATATATATAAATATATATATATATATTTTTGCCAGAAATCCGGGCGTTTTCTTCGTTTGCTTTACGCAAACGGCGTATAACTAGAAGATAATATTCCTTATTGACCGAACGACCTTTTGGAAAGAACTCATGATGCACCACGCCATTGTAATCGAAGAAAACAGTGAGCAAAACCTTCACATTTGATCGAACTTGGCGTGCTTTTTTCGGTCTTGGCTCTTCTGGCTACTTCCATTGGGATGGGATGATAGAGTTTTGGTTTCGACGTCATAACCATATACCCATGTTTCGTCACCAGTTATGATCCTTTTGAGCAAATCTGGATCGTCGTTGACGTGATTCAACAGCTCCTGAGCGATGCTCAGGCGACGGTTCTTTCGGTCAAAATTTAGCAATTTCAGAACAAACTTCGCTACCACACGTTTCATGCCTAAAACATCCGAAAAAAATGCATGGCATGAGCTAACCGATATGCCGGCATCCTCAGCAACTTCTCTAATAGTGATTCGACGATTCTCCATAACAATTTTCTTCACCGCTTTAACATTTTCATCGGTTGTTGACATGCTGGGTCGTCCAGGGCGGACATCGTCATTAACATATTCTCGGCCTTCTGTGAAGAGCTTGTACCACTTATAAACAGATTTTTTGCTCGAAGTAGACTCGCCAAATGCCACAGTCAACATTTCAAGTGCGTTGGAGCACTTAATTTTATTTCTCACACAAAATTTAATACAGACTTTTTGATCAATTTTTTTGGATTACAAAAAAGCACACCAAGATAAGTCTAACCTTTATATCTGTCAAAAGCAAACTACAAATGCAAAATGACTGATCATGTCAACATATGTTGGGAACATGTGTACCAACGTAACAAACAAAAAAAAAATTGAGAATCTAATATGTAGCCCGCGAAATTTGAAAAGTCACCTTTTTTTATACAAACCTCGTATTATTGAATAGGGATGCACTCGATCTCGAGCCAGGCCGAAGATATATTTTTACGGGCCAATCATTTGCAAAAGTTGAGGCAAGTCGGGACTATCGATTTTAATCCGGCACGAAAAACCGAGCTTTTCGGGCCGGCCCGAAAATACTTATAGTTAAATTAATTGTACAGTTTCCTTAATATTTTCATGAAAATGGATGGATTTAAAAAGGAACAATGATTCAATAAAATCCTTCATATCTTAATAAAAATGAAAACAAATTTATTTTACTTCAAGAATTCAAGGTTATTCGTTGAAGCATAATAACGCTTTTGTGATGTTAAGCAGTAATGAAATCATAAAACTCACCAAATGAATAAAGAGTTGTTTATTATGTGAATTGGGGTTGCTTTTAAAATGGTGTAAAATTTCTAACGTTTTTCATAAATAAAGAGTTAAATACTGGTAAGTCTATAAATTTTATAAAAACTTACATTAAAAGTGTCCCAATTTTAACAACTTTGTTAGCTAATATTAAACGATGTGAGGAAGTAGTTTTTTTTAAAGTTTGACACGAAGTAAGTTAAACATTTTTACCTCATATCAAAATCAAAATTCGGAATGCCGGATGAACTAAATTTCGAACTTTGGCCCGACCCAGCACGAAGCCCGACCCGATTTCAAGTCAATTTTCGAGCCGGGCTGGCAATTCTCTTTTTCCGGGCCGAGTTGATCCAAACCTCAAAGCCCGGCCTGGTTCGAATGCATCCCTTTATAATGATATAAGAGTATAGCTATACTACGCAAACGTTTATTTAGTAAAATCAATGCATTTATGAAAAACTTTTCACTCGCTGCTTGAAGACGTATTTACAGATGTTCGAATTTAGCGACTTCGATGAGTTTTGAAATATTTCTATATTTTATATTTATGTTATCTATGTAATTTTATTTTATTTTTGTTGTTCATATTTATTATTTATTTATGAACCTAAATGTTCACTCCGTATTACCGAAACAATGTAATTTTGAAATGAATTTGTACAACTATACTCCTAATCATACAATTTTATTTTTATATAGTTCACGGTTTCATAACAATTAAAGGGGTTGCCAATCGTTCCGATACGTTCGGACATGTCACCGTTATCAGTACTAGTCCCGACAACCTAGAAAATGTCCCGATATTTGTTAGATTCAGATATAGAAAAGTTATTAACCCTTCATTGTTTAACCATAAAGGTAAAAATGGACCAATTAAATAATAATTATCAATTATTCAAAGTCAAATATTATCTACTGGTAATCTTGTTCCCAAAGCATGTAGATTATCATGCATCCAATCATGCAAACGTGGCTATTTCTTTGGTTTAAAATACTATGCCTTGTAAACGCAACTTCATCAGTCCATAATATTGTGTTTATAATTTATCATTTTATAAAATAAAGTTTTTAAATTTACGATTATTTTCTTAAAATTTATAGATTCAGTTGTAGGCACTTGGTGTATCATTATAACAAAAATAATTAAAGAAACACTTGATGTAAGTTTTACAAATAGGTTTTATTAAACACTTAATCGATTTCAGCTTCTTAGGTCTTCTTCAGAAGTTGTACAGGATTAAACTAAATAAATAATTGTCACATGTTCTTAAATACTAAATTAACATCTGTTATCCACAAAAAGATTAGATGGAAAATTCTTCAATTAGGATTTGCCAGACATCGAAACGAAGTAAATCTATCTGCTCATTTTGGATGGTTGAACTAATTACAATGGCCTTTTGTACCTCGTATACTTCTAGAAAATTCATCTTGGGACCTTTGTCTAGTAAATATAAAATTCTCCTTTTCACAAGTATGATTCATCTCATTCAAATGTTTGGATAATTAGAGTCTTTTCTTATTTAAGATCTCATATGATCATTACACCTGATAATAAATGTCCTGCCTGTTTGTCCTATATAAGAGGTTTTACTGTCGTTACATTTTATTTGATATATTCCGCTACGTTCATTTCGATGTATAAAATTAATTTATTATCTACTAAAATGTTTTTAAATGTATAGTTATTATAATAAGCTGCGGTTATACTACACTGTTTTAATTCATGAACTATTTTTAAACTGCTATTTCCAATATAACATAATCTACGATATTGTTTACAATCTTCATTTTCTAATTTTCTGCTATAAATTTTGTTTAAAATCAGTTTTTAATTTTTCCTAAATATAAGTTTATCTATATATCTATAATATCCGGGTAACTATTGTTCGGGGCAATTTGTTTCATGATTTTTAATTCTAAGTTATAATTTTATTTTCAGGATGATTGGAGTGTGCTGGAATAACAGCATCAGAATAAGTGTGTTTTCGGAATCTTTTATATTCTACTTCTTTTTACCTTCCGTCACCTTTAGGTAAGGAAAGTATTGTCTTTGGTCAAAAAATTCAATGATGAGTTTTTAGTGAATAAGCATATTTTATAATACGATTTTACCATTTTTACGATGATGTATGTATGTAGGTGTGCGTGTGTGTGTATGTGTATGTGTGTGTGTGTGTGTGTGTCTGTGTGTGTGTGTAACGAACGTTTCGGATCGCATAACTTCAATACCACGAGTCTAAAAATTATATTTTTTTCGTATTCCTCAAGTTTACATCCAGGAGAACAAGTGATTAGATTTTGGTTATAATTGGTGAACCGGAAGTAGCCTAATTTAAAGACTAAATAGTTAAATATGATTTATTGACATTTAAAATTATTATAACTTAAAGAACATATTATTCTCTATACGATTTGATTGCATTTTATACTTCATATTCAATAGATATAGAGTTAAAGAATTATAAAGATATAAAATATAAGCTTAGGTAGATCTGTGATAAAAGTTTGCTAATAATAGACTCTCGACTTAAAAATTATAATATAAATCTCCTAATGTGAAATGGTCTCGAAAAAATATGGTGTCCCTAATGTTATATATATATATATATATATATATATATATATATATATATATATATATATATATATATGTGTATTCAACAATATTAGTGAAGTTGACTAGGATCGTTTTCTTAAAGTTTACTTAAAATTAATTTAATATACTATATTTTATGACACAAGTTTTTAGTTTTACTGATATTTTTTTGAAATATCTTTTTTTTTTTTGAATTGCTTCATAGTTTCCTGAATGTCTTTCTTTCTCTATTGAATAAAATTGAAACTAAATTTGATGTTTATGTTTTATTTTCAACCTTTGACTGCAGTAATTTATTTTATCCCCCTCCTGTCTTATATGTAAGAATATATTCTGTAACTCAATGGTTAATTTTTTAACAACTTTTGGAAATATATGTCGAGTGCCAGGAATTTGCCAGTAGTCCTCAATTCCGGTCAATAGATGTCGCTAACGTTGCGTTAAGAACCTACATATTTAAATCGACGCAACTATTGGTCCATGTGTTTTTCTGAAGTGAAATATAAGGATGCAATGGAAACATTTGAATTTGACCTGAATTTGACATTTGAATTTTTTTGTGCTTTTGATACTGTTTAATTTGCTTTGAATATTAATTGTACTTTCTGTGTTTCTACTGATCGAGTTTTCAATGTAATATTTTGTGTTTATATAAGATATCCGTGTTTTATTTTCAACGCGGTTATAATTATTTTAATGAAGTAAGTTATCTAATGTATTTTGAAATTAAAATTTGATTATACATATTATTGAAAAAAATATAATAAAAAAGCGAAAAATGAAAACAAAAAAAAATTAAACTTATGCTCATAATTAAAGTATAATTTTGCAGAGAATGGGACTTTGGGAGTTTGATAATAAAAAATAAGGCTGTTTTTGCCAAAAATTATAATTTGATGCGAAAATGAGATACATTGCAACAAAAACTCGTTTTAATTTATTTACTCCGAAGGTCATCTAAGTCTTATCCTTCCTTTATTTTTCTTCTTGGTTTCTGTGCTTACATACTTGCACTGGCTACCACACATTGTAAACGTTCAACTGGGTTTTCACTTCCCGAAGATCTACTCTCCGAACTAGCGCGATATTCACTTCTTCTTCTTCAGAGATTGTTGTTCACACGTTCAGCACTATAAATACACTAGACGTACACAAATAACTAAATAGAAACTGACACGGACTTGTACGAACATGTCTGCACAGAATATAATAACAATACGAAACTTTGGTGCAAACATGAAATAAGTTAAAGTAATTTATCCCATTCTTGCACAAATCACATATAGAGGATATGTTTTGCATGCTCATAACTCCGTTGAATTTCATTGGATTTACATCCTTTTTACACCAATTAAAACAGCGCAACGAGTACTATGAGACGTAGAACAAATATATATATCGCCGAATTTGGAGTTACCCCTTTTTGCATCAAGGTCTTCAATTTGGACAATACGAGAATAGTGTCTATTTTAGTATTCAAATTTTAATATTGCAAGTTGCCAGTTACAAACTCTGTAATGGATCTACTCCTTCTGGATACTGAGTCAATTAAATACAACATAATTTTTGGTTAATACCAACCAGTTTGTTAGTTACATGCAGTAATACCCAGATTAAATAAAGTTCTGATAGCATAATTAATTTTCTGATTATGTTATTCAACGGATTAAAACCGAATGCATCTGAACTAACAGCGAAGTTCTAATGTACAATTGCTGTCAATGTTGATTAATATGAATTTATAATCAACCAAGCAATACTAACAAAGCTCGGTACGAAAATGCAAAATGCGCTTGCCAAGACGCGAATAAAATTCCTGTTTAACACTCACGATTGAATTATCCGCGAAACTTCCAAACTACTCTTTATTATCCTGCTATGCGCATTTATTTTCGATGAGCCCTGCGGTAATAGGAACTGCACGCCTATGCATGTATATTAACAAAATAATTAGATTATACGGTGTTGTTTTCATTGGTGTTTATTTTAAATTCCATTCGATCGCGGCGGGGGCGAAAATCCTCCAGGGAAATTTGTTCGCCATAATTTTATTGGAGCTGTCAAATAATATAATGTCACTTGTTTTCTTCCCCGATTGTCGGAGCCATTGGGAATTCACAGAAGGGGAATGCACCTACAACTATTCGACATGAATTTGATGAATTATTAAGGGACAATGGGAGAAATTTGACGGAGGTGCCTTATGAATTTTTAATGTAATTGTATCTTAACCTTTCGAGTGCACATTATTTTTTTACATACAGCGTACACAATGGGGTCTTTATGATCCCATCAATATTTTTAGTTAATTAATGGACTGTATATAACGAAATTATATATAAATTTTGACGATTGTGAGTCGAAAAACGTTGAAAAATTGTAAAAAATTTAATACAATATAAACACAAATTGTAAACACATATGACTAGAATTTTTTAAGAACCGGAAAAAGTGGCGTCCATTTTATGGCATGAGTATATAAAGCGTGGCAAAATTTAAAAAATTAACCTTCTTTCTGCGATCTACAATGTGTTAATATCCTACGAGGTTTTCATCCTCATGGCTGTAATTTTATCAACTTGACCTCAACAGGTAGTAAGTTCAATATATAAGCTTGCAGAATTGTATAATACCATTGTAATTGTAATCAGTTTTAGTGCCCCGATGAAGAAATACATCCAGTCAAGTAGCCTTTACTCTATTCCCTTGTATGTTATGTACCGGATTTGTACCGAAACCCTGAATATAGTAATGTATCATGGAATCATCGAGTTTTAAATAAGTGTGGATATTGGCTCTGCTGTAACTTTTAGAGCACAAATACAAAAATAATGTTGCTTAAAATTAACTTTTACATTAAATAAGTTTAAATTCGATATAGCGGAATCTGCAGCACGAAATATTTAAGATATAAAATGTTACAATTTCGTCAAGAATCAGGCAACCATGGAAATTAAATACAATTACCAGTAATATTATAACAAATTTAATTTTTCTGCATTGTGTACATCCATTTTATATCATGTATAATAGTTTATTTGTTACTCATTTGTAAATTTCATTTATTGATACAGCCTACTACTTTTGAAAATAAATCTCTACAACTTGTAAAATTGGTTGCTAACGTGTTAAATTTTACAAGTTAGTTACGATGTTAGTAACGTTGTTGACATGTGAAAATTGTTTTCTTATTATCATACGTATTAAAAATAAGTGTGTCAATTGCAACTGACAGGTTTAAGTTATAAATTTAAATTTGGTTTGCAAGTGAGTAACAAATAAAATATTTTACAATACTCGCCAGGTAATTATTTTACTACCTCAAGGAGGTGAAAGACTCGCCTGCTCGGCTCGCCAGTCATTTCCTCCTTTCAGTAGTAAAAACCGTTTTACTTGGCTTGTAATGTAAAATACTATTACGAACTATGTATATTTTTGAATGAAAGCAATAAATTGTCACCAAATTGTCATGTTTTATTTCTATGGCCGTCTTAACAAAACTCTAACTTTTCATATCTTAAATATATTGTGATGTTACATCGAATTAAAACTTATATTATTTTATATTTAATATAAAATTTAATTCTAAACAACTTTTTATTCTTGTAGTTTCTATAAAAGTTACGAGATAGCCAATATCCACACTTATTTAAAATCTCATGTTAAACTCCTATATTCTTGGTTTCGGTGCACATCCGCTGTAACTATTTTTACTTCCTTGTACGTAAGTAAAGGAAGTATTGTAATCGCGAAAAATTTCGGTTTTCAGATTTCAGCGGAAATATCCATTTTGATCATCCCTGAATCCATTTTGACTAATTTCGTCGTGACGTCTGTACGTACGCACGTATCTCGCATAACTCAAAAACAGTAAGCCGTAGAAAGTTGAAATTTTGTATTTAGGACTCCTATAACATCTAGTTGTGCACCTCCCTTTCTGGTTATTACACAATTTCCAGAAGTGGCACTTTACATGAAGCCTATAATAGATTTTAATAAAAAACTGTTTTAAAATATAATCCAAAACTTTTCAAATTTGGTATACAAGACTTTTATGTCAATCGAAATAACATAATAGATATTGGTTAAAATAGGCTAACCGGAAGTGATACATTACTTGAAGTTGTTAACAGTTTTTCTTGAATAAAATGATTTTATTTTGATTTTAGAAATAAATGCTTCAAATAAAAGTTTTAGAGAATTAATTTCTGCGTCTAGCACATCAAGTATTAATAAATTAGCCCTTATATTATATACTTTTTTGTTTTTGTAATAAAGCTTGCTATGGATTAGGACAAAAACATAAAAAAAGTTCATATCAAATTACGTTAAATACGTACAATAACAAATATTATATTTTTATTGTGAAATTAGTCAAATTCATTGTTGTAATCAAATATTTCTTTGTTGTAATCAAAACTCTCTTTAAAAAGAACCGCGTTAGATGAATGTTAATTTAAGAATGAATTATTTTTTGCTCTATATCAAAATATTTCTCGGACTTGGCTTGTAATTTAATTATTAAAAAAGTATGTATAATTTAATAATCGTACAATGTAGTCATGTGGTGTCCACATCAGATTTTTTATATTAGCAGTACATCTTTTGAAAATGACAAATTATACTCATATACAAACAAAGCTTTCCAAAAAGCAGCTAAATACTTGTTTCTAGTTCTATCATTAATGAGTTTACCTTTACGTGTAGAGCCATTATGGTTTTATAACTGGTAAGTGATTTGGAATCCAGTACAAATTCTAGTATGATTATTATGTCGACAAGCGTGCCTGTTTTGAGTGGGATGTTAATGGCTGTTGTGAAGTTTTTGTTTCTGTTCGTGTATGAAGCAATTCCGTAGCGTGGTAAATAATTGATTCGTTATAATAAAGGTTGGTTCATTAGAGTTAATTAGGTCAAAAGGATTTGGTGCTCCACCTCGTGCGAAGCAGACAATACTTTAGACTCCCCATTGAGTAAACTCATTCGCCTATATTATCGTTTAGGAAAAAAATCCTTGTTACCACGAGCTTTACAACCTACATGTAAAAATTATACAAAAGTCAAAACTTACGAAACATTTAGATTACAGCGAATAATAAATTCACAGTAATCTTATCACTGGGAATAAATAAAATAAATATATCATCACCGCATATTACCCTTTGCTGGGTGTGCCAATCTGCTTTGTACATAGATATCGGTAATGTTGATGACATATTTGTACCGTGGCATTTACCAGACGTCACCCACGGGCCCTTATTACTGACGCGGAGAGTGCTCCAGAGGGGTCAATTTTGTACCATTTAAAATTTCAAATATTTAGCGTCGGTCGGGATCGAACTCGGTTCCCCAGATTCGTGACCAGACATTCAAGCACATGGTCACGAGAACTGGGAATATTAACATTTAAAATAAAGGCATCCAATAATACAATATTATTTAAAAAAAAATGTGAAAGCACTGATAAGCGGACACCAACGGTCATTACTTTTAGTCTAGATACGAGAGATGTCCGATTAAAACAGGAAAATTAACAAATATTACTTCTATCCCGCACGACGCCAAAATTATTTATTATTATTTAAATAGCACAAAAATGACCTCTATGGTACATTCTCCACGCCAGAAATGGGTGTCGTGATGTGCCGCTTGGTAAACGCCTGCACGGTATGAATATAAGAATCATCATTACCGATATCTTCGTACAAAGCAGATTGGCAGACCCAAAAATGGGTAATATGTCGTGACGATATACAGGGTGTTAAAAAGGGTTAAGAAATTGAGGATATATAGGGTGTACTGGAAAAACAAATCCCCCCTTAACTTTTTATTATAAGATATAGAAAAAAAATCTTCATATAGAAGTTTTATTATAGTAAATATACTATTTGACGGCAGGTACAGATTTTTTTTATAAAATCATGTTTACATGATACGACTATCAACTTTTATTTTTCAAATGGGAACCTAAAATTGTTTTACTAAAATAAAAACCACTATTTTTTTCTCTTTTTGACGATGTATTACTTGTCATACGTGAATATGAAAAATTTTTAGAAAAAAAGGATAATTGAGAAATATCAGAAACTATTTTTATTAGTGTTTCACAAAAATCAAGAAATCTTGTCTTGATCTTGTCTTGAAATCAAGACAAGACCAAGACAAGAAATATATTTTATGTCCCAAGACAAGACAAGAATGTATCATCAAGAATCAAGATTTCTTGACAAGAAATCTTGATTTCTTGACAATTAATTTTGTAAATCCGCATTTATAATTAAAATATAAAATCTCTGACTATGATTTTCAAAATAAATAATTTTATTGAAATCGAAGCGACAGTTGAAGGTATAAGTCTAAATTTTCAGGTAAGTATACCTCGTCTTCATAATATAGACTTGTGGGTTAACAGATTATCTTATGAAACTTGTTTTTTACTATTACTAATTAATTAGGTTGTCCCCCGAACACCCCGGGGTCCGGCCCTTCGCGACGCGACGAAATCATAGTAACATTTAAAAACAGCCAATGGCAGACGCCAACGCTACACTTGAGCGTTCGGATTGGATAAAGCGATAGAGAAAGGGGATTCCCCTAAAACGTCAAGAATCAAGAAATATCAAGAAATCTTGAAACAAGACAAGAAGTTAGTCGCCAAGAAATGAGCAAGACAAGAAATTTATATTTTCTTGTCTTGAAAATCAAGACAAGACAAGAAATGATCATCAAGACAAGATTTTTGGTCTTGATGAAACACTAATTTTTATTCAAATGTTCTAGCTGGCTATGGAAAATTAATGACAATAAATCAGATGTTTATTTGTTACCTGTTTCACGTGGTTTGTAAAGTAACTGGAAAATGTTCGTACACACCACATTCAACGTTTGAATTTCTGCATAAGAGAGCAGGGTCGTAATTTCGAGCAATTATTTTAAGTTGTTTTACTTTATTACATTTGTAAATTTACGTTGTGAAGTTATTTTACCTGCTTACATTTTGTTTCATTTCGCATAGCCACCTAGAACATTTGAATAAAAATAGTTTCTGATATTTCCAATTATCTTATTTTTTCGAATTTTTTTATATTCCTTTATGACAAGTAATACATCGTTGAAAAGAGAAAAAAATGGCGGTTTTTATTTTAGTAAAACAATTTTAGGTTCCCATTTGAAAAATAAAAGTTGTATACATTTGAATGTGATGATTCTTAATCAATTTTTTTTTCAAAATTCAGAAAATTAATTCTTATATTTCATTTAATTCTACACTATTGTGCCACTGACGATATGAAATTATTAACAAAAATAATAAATTATGTAATCACGTAACAGACGTTGAATAGGATATACATTACATCGTAATTATTTCCTATTCAATGTTTGTTACGTGATTAGATAATTTATTAATTTTAATAAACATTTAATGTTGGCAGTGGCACAGTACAAAATTAAATGAAAAATAAGAAATAATTTTCCGAATTATGGAAAAATTCTTTTTGATAGCAGCACATTGAAATGTATATATGTATGCGTATGTATAACAAGAAAAATTATAGTGAAGATGTTACACAAAACCAATTTAATTTATTAAATAAATTAAAACAATAAATATCACAATGAATCAAGTCAATAAATAAAAAATAGTTGAACAAAATTTAAAATCTTTGATTGACATAATCTCGTTCTATTACCTCCAGGAGACAATTTTCATAAGGGCTTTACTGTTAAAACCCAGCAGCTAATTCAATTGGATATGTGAGATAAAGTATGTATAAAAAAATTACTTTTATTCAACAATTACTATTTTCACATTCTTTTAAAGATAGCATTTCTTTCTGGGTACCATTTTTAATCAGATTCCATTAACTACAGTGAAACTTATAGCTTTGACGCAGTTAACTTCTGCCAGTCAAAAGAAAATACTTAGAAAATAAGGAACCAATGAATTTATTTATTTACATTCATTTACTAGTGCATCGCGTCCGCCTAAGGGAGAATTTTGTTTCATATTGGAGACAAAATAGTGCCATTTACGAGACCCTCTGCTTATCAGTACATACGAGTATTTTATTTTTATAGAAAATAAATAAATGATCCAGAATATATGCCCGGTTTTATTTCTGAATAGAGTGAACTTCTCGGAAAATGTATGATTCTCTTGTCGACTACCATCTGTAGCTTGCTGTCTAATCTTTCAACCTGATATTTTTGCGTGCAATATATTTGAAAATATACATTTAAATTTTTAGTAAATTAAGCTTGGTAGAAAATATTTTAAAATTTGTTTATTGATAAAATAGGTACTATTTTTTGAAAATAATTGAAGAGGATAATTTGAAGGAATTAACAGAAAATTTTTGATCACCACTTATACACTGTGTAATCAGTGCACAGCTACTACTACACGAAAACAACGTATGCAAATTTGACATTACTCGCCCATACATGATCACAAGAACTGGGCATTAATACTTAATAATAATAAAAGATATTATTTTTGCTGGAAAATAGTTCCATCAATACTAGTAATAATAGAGGCCTTGGATCACTGATGTGAAAATATAATGATACTTCGTTAAAGATATCAAACATCATAATTATTCGTATATAGCACTATGAATTTTTATGGACTTTTTATATCAAATATTAAATATTGAGCAAAACCAACAGAAATATACGTCAAAATTTTTGGTGTCAATTAAAATGTGAAACTTGTTCTATATTTTGTAAATGCCATTTTTGACGTATAATTGTTCATGTCGATATTGTTTTTATAATTGATTGATGATTTTCACAATTTTTACCTTCCGTCACCTTTAGGTAAGGAAGGTATTATCTTTGGTCAAACAATTCAATGATGAGTTTTTACTGAATAAGCATGTTTTAGGGTCCCTATAATACGATTTTACCATTTTTACGATGATGTCTGTATGTATGTATGTGTGTCTGTATGTGTGTCTGTGTGTGTGTGACAAAAGTTCCGGATCCCATAACTTCAATACCATGATTCAAAAAAATATAGTTTTTTCGTATTCCTCAAGTTTACATCCAGAAGAACAAGTGATTAGATTTTGGTTATAATTGGTGAACCGAAAGTTGCCACATTTGAAGATTTAACAGTTAAATTTGATTTATTGACATTTAATATTATTAGAACTTAAAGAATATATTATTCTCTATACGATTTGATTACATTTTATACTTCATATTTAATAGATACAGAGTTAAAGAATTTTAAAGAAATTAAATTTTATAATTCAGCCAGCTATGCTAAACATGGAAACTGCTATTATATTCATATAATTCAAATTGACAGATGTCAGTATCAATAAAAAGTAAATTAATGTGGCAGAGATAAGGATGTTGAAGTAGATGTTGGAGAAACACGGAAAGATACGGTAAGAAAATAACTCTAGTGTTACAATTTTCTAGAAAGATACAAGAAAGACGATTACATTGGTTTGAACATGACATGAGGAGAAATGAAGAATTATATTTGAACAAGAATGAGTAGTTTAGTAATGGGAGGTTGAAGAAGCAGAGAAAGACCAAAGATAAGATGGAAGGACTGTATTGCGGAAGACTTGAGAGAAAAAGAACCGAATGAAAACGACACGCAAAAATATCGACTCCTAACGAATGGGAAAAGCTAAAGAGGAACAAGATGTCAGTGTCAAGTGCAATTTGATTAGTTTGTTTATGAAATAATTTTACTGGAAATTTATAATCTTTTCCAAGAAAAATTATGTATGGAATTTATACATTATACACAGGATTGACGGAAGGTATTGTGCTGGCCACAACAGATTTTTTTAATAAGTTTCGTGTTTGAGAGAGTATTATTAGAAATATAAATTTAAAATGGATCAGTATCTACTTTAATTGTAGAATAAAATAAATAATGAATTATAAGTATGGGTAGGTATTTAATGGATAATCAGCATCAGATAAAAATATTATTTTTTCATTTACTAGCTCACGAAAATTTACAAATTAATTGATCTTAAAATTTACATTAAAAATATAAATTGGAATTGATTACTAGTTAATTTTGTTTTGTTTTACTAAATTTATTTAAAAATGAGCTTCAACAACAATAGGTTTTCAATAAAATTGCAATTTCGTACATTAGACAAAACGAGTTGCTAATCATAAGTTTCAATGAAAATGTAGTTACAACTATTTGGTTATTAACCCTTAATAAATAATTTTACAGCATAATTTTAATACAGGTTGCCTGGCATTATGCAATAGCTTGTAGAGTACCGGTAAATAAAAAAAAATAGTCCTTAGTGCTAAAACACAAATAAATATCTAAGCGAAAAAGTAATAAGGTACTGTCATTAGAGGCTTACATCCCCTTATCTTGTTAGTGGAGGTTAAGAAGTAGAAAAAAATATTCGCGCCTGGAAGCGGTGCGTAAATCCCGCATTTGTGGGGGTGGTCACCGTTTCTCGAGGGAGAAGACTAAAAAAGAAAGTGGGTGAAAAGACACTCGTATTTCAAACACTGAAAAAAGAACTGTTAAAATCTGAGACATAAATAAAGTTGCGTGAAACACAAGTTAGAAAGTTTTCCACCGAAGATAAACAAAACGGATATTTACTCACAATCGATTAAATATGCGATAATTTAATTTCTATGTGATGTATAGGCTACAAATTACTCCTGTTTTAGTGACCTAAAAAGGTAATTTATTTGAAACTACATAATTATGTCTTTTTTACAAGGTCCACAATATGAACCGCATTCAGACACATACATTGGGGTTTCTGTGTGGTAGAAGTACTAATTTTAAATATTCTACTCGTAATGAATTTATGGTACAGAAGAGAGCATATTTCTTACAGCACATAATTCTCGTTTGGCACAAAACGAAGACAGCCGGGTGCGCTTGGTTTTTATAGGATTTGTATCAAAGCTGGAGCAGGGAGCACTTTCTGTTTGTGTGTCCCAAGACGCATGACACACAAGTTGCATTGCAAACATGTCCCATCAGTATTCGGGTACTTTATGCAAAAATACTGGGAAATTACATATCAGCGTTGAATTCCTTGTCCAAATTTTATAAACCTGAGTTTTGTGCATTAGGTTATGTTGTAGTAATATTTAGAAAACTAATGTAAATTATTTATAAATTATATTACGCTCCTCTTCCTCATGATCAACATGTATTCCCTTATTTTTATGGAATTATTCACAAGGTTCATTGTAACAATTTTTAAAAATCCCGCTCATCAACTCGTCACAACGCACGTCGTCGATGGACGCGTCTTTCCCACCTTCCTTATTTTTGTGTCGAATGGACCACATCGGTTCGAAGTGTTAGACGTTTTGTCTTGCAAAGAATCACTTGGAAAGGAGAAATGATTTCCAGGAAGAGAAAAAGAAGCAACAACAATGACGATAAATGTGTTGGTCGTTATGACGATAAAATTGCCGAGCTCAAAGATGCACTTCGTTATTACGAAGATCGTAGAGGTTATGACCTCCACGATGATGGCATTAAACACAAGAGACGAAAGATGTCTCGTTCGAGGAAGGACCGTAAGTAAAGTGTTGGTCACTATGACGACAAAATTACCGAGCTCAAAGATACACTTCGTTCTTACGAAGATCGGAGAAGGTATGACATCCACGATGCCGGCAATAAATACAAGAGATGAAAGTTGTTTCGTTCGAGAAAGGACCGTAAAAAATTCTGTGTTTTTATCCGATTATTACTGAAATTAATTGTGGGTTCCACTATGTGTGATGAGTGTTACTCTTTACAAAACGTGCTGAATGGATATTTTAGGCGATGTAGTTCACCCACGTGGTAGATCGCAGTCAAGAAGAAATCGAGATCACTCAAAGAGATGTTTCACATCGCGCTCGAATAGAAGTCCCAGATCTGGCTTCAAGAGGATATCTCACTCAAATAGGAACTCCGGGTCTCACTCGAAGATAAACTCCAGATCTCGCTCGAAGATAAGCTCCAGATCTCATTCGAAGATCTTCAGGTCTCGTTCAAGTGGGAGATCAACATCTCCCACGACGACGGGTTCCGGTAGTAATACGTCGAGGTCGTCATTCAGTAGCAGTGGATCATCAAAAAACGCAGGATCGTCAAGTCGATCATCCTATTCTAACAGCTCGTCGAGTATTTCACGGACCCCACCAGGGAAGAACAAGGATCAGCCTAAGCTCAACAATAAATATGCAGATGAAAGATAGACGAAAGATGATGCACTCGCAAATGATCAATGAGGTATTTGGCGACCAAGTTCATATAGATAAAAAAAAACTCGAACCCGAAGTAACTCAGGAGCTAGCAATAAGATGGGAAGATGTTGTTAAAAAAGGGCTTCCGGAAGACATCTTGAAACAGATCATCGAGAAATACCAAACCCCAAGCAATTGCACTTTCTTTGATGCGCCCGCATAAATCCAGATAGTAAAGACGGTTATGCCGTAAGTTGTCATTTCTAGAGATGATAGGATTAAAAAAATTCCGAAATGGAAGTCCACAATGGATAATTTGAGTGACCTAAGTAAAGTGATTGCGGACCTTCAAAATAATGAGTCGGTAATAAGAAGAAATTTGCTGATTTCAAATGTTAATGGCTCCATTAAGGAAACGCTCCCAACGACGGGTACTGACAGTTTTCTGTATGGTAAAGACCTGGACGAGGTTGGAAGACTGCAAAATCAATACAGACAACGGGTTTCATCCTGTCGCCGTAACAGAGCTTTGAAAATCTACATGTTGATCATGAGGAAGAGGAGCGTAATATAATTATATGATTAAACAAAGTGAAGTTTGATCATAATTTTATGAAGCTATTCGATAATATGATCAAACTTGGTAAGTTCGTTTAATCATATAATTCTAGTGGAGTAATATGGGCTTAACGTGTAGCGCCGATACAAAACAAAGTGTCTTCGGCTGTCTTCGTTTTATATTTAACGGGATTTGTGTGTGGTAGGATTTGGGACCTGCGCTATGCACACATCGGAACAACACGTGAAGCCCACATTAACCAACTCAAATTTTTAGACTAGCGACAGTTGTTGAACCTCATTTAAATTAAGCATAAAACTCACGCCCATAAAAGCTGGGCAATGAATTATAATGAAATGTATTGTCCATTATAAGCCGAACTTTGCCGAGAGTACCCGAACATTTTAAACTTAACGATAAATATGTGCATCGTGAGATGGGGGTCATACAGGGTGCCCCGTCACAAAATACCACACACGAACGCCACTCTAAAGATGATACTTTAATAGAGTAAGGAAGACTTACGCCCAGTTGCACCAACAAGGCTTAAATTTTAAGCTAGATATAACAATAAATTGTAAATCGAATTTTTAACAGCAATATATTATAATTCCTTTGATACTTAATTTTGATGCAATATTGTCAATTTAAAGCAAGTTTAATATTTAAATTACGTAAATTAAAAAAGATAAATGAGAATCATCGCAAAATTTCGTAATTTTGCAAGACCGGAGTCAGCCTATCTCATTTTACAATAATTTGACATGACTTCATTGATGGTGCGGTAAACATTGTGATAGCGGGAAATTGTCTTAAAGCCCAATCCGAATAGGTTTAGCGAAACATAAATGCTGTAATTTTTTTTAAATTTAACTATGAACGTGTATTTATTTATTATCACTTTCAATTTGCATAACATTTCTTTTGGTCAATTTTAATTTCATATAGTTAGAACCAGAACAGCTAAGTATAATAACATCTGTCCTAAATGAAATATTCTATCTCCCATCTTTCATAAACCTTAAGAAATTACCTGTTGTGAAAGACAGCAAAAAGTAAAGTCGCCATAGATTAATGGCCGGTTCCACCAACGTAACTTAAATATTAAATTTGGCTTTAATAGACAATATTGCATCCAAATAAAATGCCAAATGCATTATAATATATTGCTGTCAAAATTTCGATTCGCATTTTTTTGTTTAATCTAGTTTAAAATTCAAGCCCTGTTGGTACAACTGGGCATCAGACAAGCTATATCAAATGTGTTCACCCTTCATTGTGTCACATGTCACTAGGTTAATGTTGTGCTATTTTAGAAACTTAAAGTTGAATCCACCTATAATGAACTCGCATGTAATAGAAACTCTGTTATAATGTACCCTTTTTCAAAGTCCCAGTACAAACACGTGAAAAATCCTCGGTTAAAATGAACTCGATTATAACAAACTTGCGCCTATAATGAACCCAAATTTGTTATTTTGTCCATTACAAGCGGAGCGATTCGATACTTAAAATAAAGTCAAACTTCTAGATAAAGATTATCAGTGGTATTCTACAGTCACTGTTAAAATTGCTTGGAGACTATTTCTAGCTTGAGGTAACTGTTAGTTTTTATAGTTGATCTTATTCTACTGTCGGTAACGGAGCGTTGCTAACAAAATATGCTCCCTAACAAAATATGCTCGCTAACAAAATAATACATGGCAATAGTGTATTAGTTGTCAAAGTTGAAGTTTTATAAATAAAGGATCGGTTAATAAATTATTGTTTTATAAAATAAATTTATTTGGCTACGAAGTACAAGTCGCTTATGAAATATAATTCATTTTCATACAGCATGAACACAATACAGGTATAATATAAAAATTAAAACTTTTAACAATTATAATACATGAACTTATATTATTTATTTATTTTTAGTTTTATAATTTAGAAATATAATGAATCATGAAAAACGTAGCAGGGCGAAAAAAAATTCAGATGAGGAAAAATTATTAATTGTAGAGTTTCTTAAAACCATGGGAAAGCCACCAATGCTATCAAATTCCGTCTTTAGGTCGTCGAGACGATGCGGAAACTTGACGAAATCTTTTACTTTTGATGCCAATGGCCGCAACACATTTGCTACGATTTGTGATACAGTGGCCTGACTAACACCATGCAAATCTGCTAAAATTAAATGAAACAATAACATTATAACACGAATTTTACAAAAACCTAAGTGATATTTTAAGGTTAGCTAATATTAATAATTTATTCATATTTCCCTACCTGACTCTACTTGATAGCATGTTTTCGCATGAAAACGTCATGTTAACAGCACGCTAATATTTTTTTCTTGCTGCGAAATTGGTTCTATTTCTAACCTAACCAAATCAGTGACGAAATTTATAGTTTCTTTTCTCTGTCGATATCTTCGTCTAAATTCTTCATCATTATAGAATTCAAATGGGTTTATTCTTTCCCGGTCAATTCTAATTCGTCCTCTATTCAAATCTAAAACATCCCAGTAAATCCTAAATTTCTTGCAACTTACAATTTTTGTCGGCCATATTTGAAATTAAAACTTATTAACAGAGCTCTGTTAAAGGCTTAAAGGTACCCGTAGCCACATCTATGGTTACGGAATAATGTTAACGCTAACAGCGGTAAAATTTGACTGTAGAATACGTTTTTCTTAGGGGTCACCTCTAAATTCAGTTAGAGGTGATCTCTAAATTTAACAGTGACTATAAAATACCATTTTAT
The DNA here is from genome assembly GCA_951394225.1 of Harpalus rufipes. NCBI lineage: Eukaryota > Metazoa > Arthropoda > Insecta > Coleoptera > Carabidae > Harpalus > Harpalus rufipes. The sequence continues at coordinate 21,901,341 of OX596277.1, forward strand.
ATTGCCAAACCGTGGATCCAAATAAAACTATTCGACTTTTTTCAAAATATGTAATGGTAAATATATGCGAGTATGTACATATGTAGGTATTACAATAAGTTTTACGCTTTTATTTTCGTGCTTATGTATACCTATTTACGAGTAGGTACATAGTTTCAAGTTGTACCTAGTTATCTTTTCTAAATAAAAACATGACAAGGAAATAACACGAATATGCATTTGTTTAATTAGTAATTATTCTGATGAGATGAACACTCGACTATGATGGACTATTTTCCTTGATCCTTTGAAGTCCATTATAAGCGGATTCTACTGTATTTCGAACTATTATATACTACAACATTATTTAACTAATAGTTCTTTTCAAACACAATATCAACTTCTTTTACTGTGCTATTATTTTTTATGGTCAGTAATTTTACTTATATTTCTTGGGTAGAAGTTGTCGAACTGCACTATCTCCAAAAAGTATACAGTGTGCATTAAAAACTGTCACCACTAGTATCTCAGAAACTATAGGACTTTCGAATTCGGTTAAATGATACGTTTTATGCGCTTTTGGCCCATCTCAGATATGCTTTTGCTTTCCCAGAAAATTTTATACGCTACTAGATGTTGGTAAAAATAAGATTTTGGTCGATTATTTTAAAAAAAAAAATAAATTAAACGATTGACAATCGATAAAAATGTTTCAAGAACAAAGTTATATTGGGTATTAAAAAAGGGTAAAAAAATTAAGGGTACATAGTACATACATAGGTATGTGTAACTTTACATTGTATCTCGGAAATTCAGAACCGAAAAAATATTTTTGCAATCAATGCATAGGCAATAAAAATATACATTTTTTGGGTAAATACATTTCGATGTGCTGATTTTCAGTCAAAAAAATTTTTTTTTAAAGATTCGGAAAATTATTTTTTATTTTTCATTTAATTATTTATTACTGCGCCACTGCCAACATGAAATTTTATTATGAATGATGAATTATCTAATCATCCAACAGGCGTTGAATAGGAAATAATTACGAATTAATTTATTTCCTATTCAACGTCTGTTACGTGATTAGATAATTCATTATTTTTAATAAAAAAAATTGCAGGCAGCCGCGCAATAAAAAATAATTAAATGCAAATAAGAAATAATTTTTCACTTTTTTTACGCTTTTTTAACAGCTTGTATATTTTTATTGGCATGCATTGATTGTGGAAATTTTTTTTTCGGCTCTTAATTTCCGAAATACAACATAAACTTACATGTACCTGTATGTTTAAATGGAACCCACACAAATTACCCCGTGATAATTTTTAGTGATTAATTTTTATATGCACTGAAAATTATATTTTCCCGTATTTAACACCGTAAAAATTAACTACACTAGAAATTGTAGTGTTATTTTTATCACTGAAAATAGTTTAGACTTGATGGTGCCCATACTATTGATTTTTTGCCGGCTTCAACTATTACATCTATCTCTCGACAAGAATGTATTAGAAATTATAATATCACTAAATTTGAGCTCATTGGATGACCATTTTAATACGGAATGAAAAAAATTACCATTGAATTTTCTATAACATAAAAAAGTAAAGATCTGGTATAGTGGTATATCCACATATTTGTCTATTCTAGAGTACCTAACGGATGTTCGGATTTTTGGACGTAAATTATTTGTATATTGTTAACTTTTTTACTTGAATAATCTTTGCATTTTAAAAAAGATTTCAAACTACAATCTTTTTAAGGAACCTACAACTTACGAGTACCTACACGTTCTTTCAGATTATTTGGACACAATGTATTTGTTGGTTAATAGTTCATGGCGTGTGCTGGCATGAATCCACCTCATTTCTTTCAGTAAGCGAACCTTTCCTGCCCTTGGGATACATGCTTCGTGTTAAATGATGATTTTTTATAACCCCAACGGTGGTGTGCTGGAACTCCTAATGGGAGATTTAATTTTTGTCGGGATTTTTACTGCTTAATTAATATGTGTAATTTAGGACAGATTTAACATGCAAACGGAAATCGTTGCTTGAATATGAGGCAGCAATTCGCCTGGAAATAATGTTAGTATTTTTTTTTAACTTTTATTTTCGTGGAAAGATACATGATATAAAAAAGTTATAAAATGTTACTCGGCAGCGGCATGTAGAAGATTTAATAATCTGCGCCGGTTAAAATAAAAAGGTTATTTTATAATGTACCTACTCATAATTGTTGAATCTGGTCGAAATACATTAAAAACAACTCTTTTCAGCAATAAATTTCAAGAAAAATTTGAGAAAACAAATGAAATTATAATGCTTGTCAAACTAAGAACCCTTATATCACTGAAATGGAAAAAATAGAGATCGTGGAAGAAAAAATTATCACACACAGAGAGAGACATCATTGTAAAAATATGAAAAACGTGTTGTGGGGTCCCTAATCCATGCTTATTCACTGGAAACTCACTACCGAATTTTTGAACTGAAAACATTACCTCCCTTACCTACTGTATGCCGGGAGGTAAACTCGATCAAAATCTGTTTTTCGTCATTCTAGTAGCCTTAAATTATAAGAATTTCTGACAAAACAAAAAAAATAACTGAGCTGGTTATTTAACAGACGTCATAATTACGTCACATTACTCGAGATGATAATAATAGTGCTAATTTTCAATAGGGCACTCTGTATTTGTCTCAAATTAATTTGTTAATAGGTGAACTCGAATACAATAAAAGAGATGATTAGACAAAGGGCATTAAGAAGCTATTTTAATCATATATTTGTTTTTTCTTTTCGGAAAAATCATGGCACTAGATAAAAAAGAATTTTTGCTTTTTTACCTTCCGCTACCCTTGGTAAGGGTGGTATAGGGATCGTGCTAAAAATCGCATATCGAGGTTTTGGTAAATGACCACGTTTTAAGGTCCTTAGAATCCAATTTTAACATTTTCACGATGTCTGTGTGTATGTGTGTGTGTGTGTATGTGTGTGTGTGTGTGTGTGTGTGTGTGTGTGTGTGTGTGGATCTATCTTTATGCTCTAATTCAAATACTATCCTTCAGAAAATTTTGAAACCTCGTATTTCTACCATACTCTTTTATGGAAAGAAGTCATTAGATTTTGATGTAAATCAGATAACCGAAAATGGCACTTTACTGGAAGCTCAAAATTGTTTTTCATAGAAAAATACCTATAAATGTTATATTTTCGAGATTTGTTTTATGTAAAAATTAAATATTATTAAATTTTCTACTGGTTTGCATTAATACTTTTTTCTATATATTTTATGGATAAATTTATAAAACTATCTATAATTTTAATCCTGGAGCCTACGTTTTAACCGCATGGTTACACAGTTTAGACCTCAAATACATGTAACTGATAGATATATGTCACTGTCAACAAATTAAACATTTCAAATTATAATAGTAACGTTTTAAAAAGAAAATAGTTAATAGAACAATATTTATATGGAAAGTAACTTAATACAGTAACCAGCAAAAGTAAATATGTAGGAAAATAGGTAAGTATATGAATAAATAAAATAGATATATCGTCACCAGCATATTACCCATTGCTGGGTGTGCCAATCTGCTTTGTACACAGATTTCGGGAACGATGATGACATATTTGTACCGTGCGAGGGTTTACTAGGCTTGGAGAGTGCAACACAAGGGTCATTTTTGTGCCATTTAAAATTCTAAATATTTAGCGTCGGTTTGGATCGAACCTGGTATTTAAATTTAATTTAATTTTAAGTATTTACATGAACAAAAATTAAATTAAACAGGAGGTATTGTGTTGTCCACATCAGATATTTTATATATAATTTCTATATATTAAAAAATAGGGGATTATCACAATTTTTGAACATTATATGCATTAATCTATATGAAAAAATTAGAGTCGTATTGTTTATTTTTTCTGTAAAGTATACTTACTACTAAAATAAAATTATGAAAAAGTAGGCTACAAGAAGTAGGTATGCGACCTCAGAATATGTGTCAACGATTAAACAGAGACAGTTATACTATGTTTCTATGAGTAGAGAAAGAGAAAATATAATTATTGAAGCGCATAACATAAAAATCATATTAACATCTGTCATTTGCCAATCAAAGTGACAGTTTTCTATATTCAACATTTCATTTTACTGTGTTATTAAACATTCATTCCATAATTCTTTAATTCGACATGTTTGTTTTAGCAGTGTGTAAACCTGTAATTTGCACTTGTAAACTTTAAACAGGCACGAGTGAAGTAAAACTAATTAGCGTCCATCTTGAGAAAAAACCAGGGCCAGATGTGACATAATCGGAGTTTTATACAGCTACCGTTTTAAACGTGTGATACTTTAATATCGATTTTTAAATATGAGGTAATATAAATTTGACTTTTATATTTACAATTAGGCTACTTGCATGATATACTTTTAGTATACATTGTCAAAACATTTAAATTTCACTAAGTGATATTCTACTATTCTGATTTTTTTTATAGCTGTAACATTTTAACTTATGCTATCAAAAATATATATTTTATATGAACGTCGTGACAATGACAAATAATATTTTTCTACTTCTCAACAATGTACTTGTTCTTGACTACATTATTTTGTTCCATACAGCAAAATACAACAATAATTAATTTTAATTGATCCTTTGAAATTTAGTTTAAGAAACATAAATGCTACTATGGGTTTTCCTGATCGTTGCATTGTATCAAGTCATAACTACAATGGATACTTCAAAATTCTTCACACAGGCAAGAAAGGATTAAAATTGAATTCCCAGGAATATTTTAAAATTAGAAAAGCTGTTAATTCTAAAAATTACATTAGCAATGAATAACTAGATGCAAGAGATTTATAAATGTTGAACTTATAAATAGCCTGTTTCATTTTAAATAATTAATTTAATATGGTGAAAATAAGAATTATGAATATGAAACAAATAACGCATATATTTAGCAGTCTCATAATTCTTTCATCCAAACACCTTCCTTACCTAAAGTAATGGTAGGACAAAATGTAAAATCGCATTCTACTAAGCACAGACGTATTTATTCATCGAAAATTCACTCTTACTTGATGTGTCCAGCTGATTTTTTTATTGCATACCTACTTCTGCGGTTCCGCGTTATATTATAAAAATACATCGTTTATATCAACATCCGTTTACATCATTCAGCAATGTTTAAAAAATCACCATAATATGCTAGTGTGTAAATAAAATTGTTAAACTATATTTGTTGCAATAACATTTTATTTTGCATTATTATAAAATCTTTCAGAACTCATATTTTATTAAGAAGGCAATAGTGTATATTGCCGAAACGTTGTTAATTTAATAAATAAAACAGAATCTGAACTAAAAAAGGTTGTATTATTTTATTTTTTATATAGGTATAATACAAAGTTATCATATAATAGCTTTGTATAGATTAATATTGCAACATTTCAGAAATCAATTTCCCTTCCCGCTTTACATTCTATTTATGTGTTTGAGAATTCTCCATATTGTTTCTGCTGTAGTATTAAGATGAACCATTATTGCGTGTTTCATTCGAATAAATACTAGAAAATTACCTCCTCGCTTAGATATAAATCCTGGACATTAAGAAAATGTATAGAACTATAAGGTGAGAAAATGAAACTAGAGTAAATATGAGGGTAATAACAGGGATAGTTCGCCATTGTTGGTGATTTTTCTCTGTGGGCGAAACAGTGTAATCTGGGCCGTAGATACCTGTTTGCGGAATATAGATTTACAGTAGTGCTAGTCCTCCCGGGCCCATGGATCTTCATGAAGGCTTCGCAACCCAAGAAAGGAGGAGTAGGGCACAGTTTGCAAGTGTAATTACAGCAATGAATAATCTACTCGACGACTAAATACTAATTATATTATAATTTATTCTGAACCGAACAATGAGAAGAAAACAATAGTTAAGAAAATAACAATTATAATTTCTAAAGCATGAACTTCCCAATTTGAACATCTTTTGATTCGAATTCTTCTGTAATTCGAACGATTATCTTCTTTGTCATAGCAAATACTAGTAGAAATATTCGATTAAATGATTATCTTGTTAGTGATTAACCGTTTACTGCGGTTTATAAAATATGGAATATCAATTGAATGGTTTGAAGATAAACCAGTTACCGATTATTGAGATATTACAATTAATTGAATTTGATTATTAGCATTAGTCAGGTAAGGTGCAAGTAGTTGATAGTTTTGCAATAATAATGATAAAGTATAGCAAAATTATTCTGAAATTACAAATATTTGGTAGCGAAAGTAAAATTTCTATTTTTTTTTAATAATTTATCTTTGTTCTTGTGGTATTTTCATCATTAGTTTAGTTCACGGACAATTTAATGAGAGATTAAAATACTGGGTCTTATGGCCGGTTGCATGAATTTTTTAATTGGGAATTAAAAAAATGATATTAAACTCAGCACTTATGTAATATATTTTATACTTGACTTGACACTATGGCCGAGCCGACTACCCCGTAGTACTGAATCCTGGATATGCCAAGCCTACCCAGCCAAAGGTTTTTTGGACACACACACTACCAGCAGGCCCTGATTAGGACACGACGCGGACTAGAGAAGAGCAAACTAGTTAACAAACACAAACATAAAACAAAAAAATCTGATATGACCAACACAGTACCTCCCGCCGTTTACCTATGTATATAATTTTTATATTACTTTATAAATTTATCCATATAATATATAGAAAAAGCATTAAAGCAAACTTGAAGAAAATGGAATAATCTTTAATTTTTATAATAACAAATTGAGAAAAAAATTACATTTAAAGGTTTTTTTTGAAGAAAAACTATCTTGAGCTTCAAGTAAACTGCCATTTCCGGTTATCCGATTACCACCAAAATCTAATCAGATATTTCCATATTAGAATAAGGTAGAAATACATGGTTTCAAAACTTTCTGAATGATAGTATTTGAGTTAGAGCGTAAACAGGATCCACACACACACACAGACATCATCGTGAAAATATGTTAAAATTGGATTGTAGGCACCTTAAAACGTGGTCATTTACCAAAATCTCGATATGCGATTTTTATCACAATCCCTATACCTCCCTTACCAATGGTAGCGGGAGGTAAAAATGTTTAACGTTTAGTAGAGTCCCAAACTTTTTAAACGGAAATCTATGTTGGGTGACTTTTTTGACGTAAGATTCTACCACATACATGTATTTGATTTCTGTGAATATGTCATTAATCTTCCTACAGCATTCCAGGTATTGTACTTAAAAATGGATGCGAATTTAAAAAATATGTAGTTGAACTCCATATTTCGGATGAGCTTAATTTTAAAGTTGTCCTTTGACATCTACATGAAGCATGGTTTCCAGTTTTATTTCAGAATTTTTGTTCTCATTTCTTCTTACATTTTTGGTGTAACCTCTGGCTGTGCATTATTGCTGATTGCTTTCCATATTTTGTTACAATTTGATAGTAAACCTGAAAAGAAAATATTCCTTAAAGGACTGTAGATAAAATGTGCCTATAATATTAAATTTAATGTTGTCTATAATTTTGATGTAGTTAAATTTAATGTTAATTTCGATTTATCGCCTGGAAATGAATGGGGTATCGTGGTCATGTGCCTGAGTGTCTGGTCGCGAATCTGGGGACCTGGGATTGATCCCGACCGACGCCACACAAATTGGCCCCTATGGTATCAATAAGTGCCCGTGAGGTGACGCATGGTAAGCGCCCACACGGTATAAATATATTCATTATTACCGATATCTGTGTACAATGCAGATTGGCACACCCAGCAATGGATAATATGCCGTGAAGATATATTTAAATAAATCCTATCCTATGTTATTACTAGAATCTTCATCTAAATTCTTTTATTCGGCCAAGTCCTTAATAATTCCTTGATATATTTTTATGAATTAATACACATTTTCATTTCATATTACTATACTTTCACTTCACCCCACTACACTTCAATATCATATTCCACTTATATAATATATTTTATACGTACATAAATGTTGATTTTTATTTAATTTTTGTTTAATTCCCAATTAAACATTGGTGCAACCAGCCATTAATCAGTTAACCGCTTAAATGTAGTTAAATATTCGGTATTTTGCGGTTAGCAAGAAACCCTATTAGCCAGTTTTCACGGTTACATTAGAAAATAGCAGTTAATCGGCAAACCAAAATTAGTAAACACTGTTAACTGACTACTATTTTTGACAGCACAAGCATATTACCTCCGCTTGAACCTAGCACAAAATGTCAATAATTTTATTTTGAACCAAGATTCGTAAACCAATAAAACTACCAAATTTAACTTTTCTGCTTTGTTACATACATTCATAAAAATCTCGTATATCACATACCCGGAAACGATAAGTGCTCAACCGACTCACTCTACTCATTAAACAACAATTTTACTAACCGTACGTCTTCATGCAGGTAATATTCTTCACTCTTAAAAATTACACAAGAATCATCCTCCGTCACGCATTTCTGTCCAAATATACTTCTTTCGCCTCGTCCACATTCATCATCGCACTCATTTATAAGAGCTCAGCTGCTTCACTCCTCTCTCAAAAACATTCATACTAACCATACATCTTCATAGAGTAAATATTCGTTGCTCCTAACATATTAAAGTGACCGATTTTCAGTACCGCAGTACCGCATCTGGGCCACAATAGTAGTTGCAAAACAATCATCCTTTGTCACACATTCCACTTCTTTCGCCTTGCTTCCTACTAGAAAACTTTGTATCCTATAGCACACTACCAACCACATACATCCGCTTATACACGAGACGGCTACACAATCGAACACCTTCAAGTTCATTAACATATATACGCATACAAGCCGTTCACTTGCCATTCTGTCCACGTGGCCAAACCATCTCAACTGACTCACTCCCCCTCCTATAGAATCATGCAAATATTGAATCCAAATTGATTATATATCAAAAAACTCTAGAAAAACACACTAACAATATTCTTCCTAACGGTACAATCTTCTTACACCAAAATATTTTTCACGCGATCCCACTTTACATACCTATAAACACCACGTAAATACATCATTTCCACAGCAGGCAATCTCCTTTTATGCTTTTCCGTCCACGATCAACATTCACTTCCATACATTAAAGCAGGCACTAGCACATTTCACCGAGCATCTCTAGATACTTTTACATTGAGAGCAAACGTACCCAGAGCACTTATTACCTTACATCTCGTATTCACACTCCTTTCAATTTCTCGATCAATTCATTCATCTCTCGACAGTATGTTACCAAAATATACAAATTCATTCATCTGCTCAGTCACCAATTTACGCCTTTCCAATACTAATAGCTTGGATTTATTAACAATCAACAATGTATTCATACTTCTTCCAATTATATGTATTATCTCTATCATTCTTCTCAGTTGCTCTTCATTTTCACCTAAATCAACTACATCATCCGCATACCCTAACGCAGAAACAATATTTTCACCAATACCAATATGTAGACCACCTAATCCACTCAATACCTTCTGTAAAAACACATCTATATACAAGTTAAACAACCACGGAGACATATCACAATTCTGTATCATATCAACATTTATACGAAGCCATTCACTCAATCTTCCATCTACTTTCAAAGTAGCCTCACTACCCTCATACAATGCTCGAGTCGCTCCCAACCAGTTTCCATCAACGCCGTACTCTCTGAGTACATCCCTGAAAATATTTCGAAGAACACTATCATACACTTTCTTTAAATCAAGAAAGTCAAAGAACACCTTTATATTTTTATCAAGTGAATTCTCTACAATAATACGAATAGCAAACAATTAAACGACACATCCCCTCTCAAGTAAAAACCATCCTATTCACATAAAAGTTCATTTTGCACAGAATTACTTTATTTCTGTTAAATAAAAAAAATAGAAATTAATTGTCATACAAATGTTACAACTATACACTGGTATTCTGATTTCCCGACTAAGTAAGTAACTAGCTAGTCGTCGGAAAGATTACAAAATAAAAAGCGTAGGAAACACTTTATTTATTAAGAAAAAAGAAGAAAACTAAATGTGTGCAAAATTGTCGGTTTTGAAAAATTCATTCATAACAATAAATAATTATCGTTAGGTAATGACTCATAGTGTGTAATTTATTGTACTCGTGGTACACTGAATGTGAATAAATTTGTTATAATTCTATCAGAAAATATAACCTGAGCAAAAACTTCAGGTGAAAATATTATTACATAATACGTCGCTGTAGCCTTGATTATTCCCAGAAGTACTACCCAAAATGTAACTCGGCGTTATTATCAAACTGGGGAATAATACATCAGATGACGAATACCAAGAACACTATGTAAATAAGCATAGATTTAAAGCAATATTTGTCCCACAAGAATGAGGTGCAGTATCAACTATTGTCTGTTACCAAGCGCCATATGTCCGTGGAATTAAAATTTCTGCACGAACCGTTCGCCAAAGGTTATGCGAACATTATTTATACCCTAGGATGCCCGTTGCTTGCTCAGCTTTGCTCGTAAAACATTGTGTATAGCGACTATGTTTTGCGAGAGTTCATAGGGACTAGCATTGAAGCTCGTTATTGTTCATATATGAATCCGTGTTCATTAGATGAACAAGAATGCGTGTGGAAGTCAGGAGAATCGTTTTCAGAATATTGCAATTCCTGAAATACACCATTGGACAGTTGTATTAAAATAGTTTGGGCTGATATTTCGATATATTGAATTATTAAGCTTATTTTGGTTAAATATGGTAGGTTGACGGCAGTCATGTAAAGCAAAAAATGCTTAGCTGAGCACCTAGTATCCTTTTCTCCATTTGTTCCCAAGAATTTCATCTTAAAAGTTGACACCATGCATCCTAACTTTGCACATCTAACAAAGCAGAATTTTAAATAAGTCAATATTCGATTATTACGATGGTAAGATCACTGCCCTTACTTAAATTCCTACGAAAAATATGGTATTACTTCATGGTAAAGTGTTAAGCATCGAAAATCCATACCACCACCACCATTGTGTTCATTTTTCTGTTTTCTTAATAAAGTGTTTGCGAAACTTTTTTTATTTTCTAATATTACTTTACAGATCAGTTATTCATATTTTAACCACAAATAACAAATAAATCCATATTTTGTAAAATAAATAAAATAAATAAATATTTCATCACGGCATATTACCCATTGCTGGGTGTGCCAATCTGCTTCATACACAGATATCGGTAATGATGGAATATTTGTACCGTGTGGGCGCTTACCAGGCGTCACCTCACGGGCACTCATTGCTGGCGTGGAGAGTGCGCCACAGGGGTCAATTTTGTGCCATTAAAATGCGATGTAATTTTTGGCGTCGGTCGGGATCGAACCCGGGTCCCCAGATTCGCGACCAGACACTCAGGCAGACGGCCACGAGACCCCATATTTTGTTTGTCAATAAAAGCTTTTTTTAAGTATCTGTTTTTTTGCCACAATTATATTACTTTAAGATCACCACCTAATCGCTTTCTCAGTGCTCACAATGTCATGAAATGTTAGTAATGTTACTAATTAAATCAACGCCGGATGCAACAGTCAAATTAAACTGTCTGCTGTTCTAATCATCTAAGGTGCATTGTTTCGACTCCTTAGGCCGATTAAATGTGCAGTAAGAATATCAAAATATATACAGTGCGGATTGCTACTTGGTCCATAGTGTAAATTAAAGACTTTCTTTTCTACTGTACTCGTACAACGTATCCGCGAAAACAAAATGTTTGGTATTTATATTCAATGCTACAAAAATTCTTATGGCATTGTTCCTGAATTTTACCTGTTTATTTCATTCGATTTATATATTATAAAATAATTGTTAATTATTTTATATACGTTTACTAAAACTTGCCTACAAAGAATGATCACGAATAATCATACTAAAATTAAAAACTTTCTGATATTTGACTTTTGTTTTAAAATTTACTGTAGTTTAAAGGATGAGATTACATGCTCAAGCAATTTGTGCAAATTGGCTTGCTTATGAAAATTTTTGCAAGCAAATCGTGTGTGAACGGAATTTTTAAGCTTGCGCAAGCTAAAATATTTGCTCCGGTAATATCCGATTTGCTAAATATTTCACATAAAATTAATGCAAGCAGCTGATCTAACTATATCTAATAATTTTAATAACAATAACATTTTGAGAGGTTTACGCAATAAAATATCGTATTTCGCGTCTCTCACATCATGTCTTGAAAAGTGTTTATAAGTTTGAGTATAGTGTATTAATGCTAAATATACATATATCTAGTTATGAATGCGAAATGACGTTTTTCTTTCTTATTTTATAAATTGCTTTATTTTATATTGACATGTTAGTTAATGTTTAATTTTATAAAAAGAAAACCTTCATTTCATTGTAAAATAAAATCCTATGAATACATACATCGAAATATTTATTTGATATTGAAGAACAATCGTTCGAAAAATAAAACTTTAACAAGAAAATTTGAACGATATACAAATTGCATGAGCGTATGAACCACAGATGCCTACACATTACTGAATAGCGTTAGAATATAATCGGAACAAACTGTACAAGATATCTGTATTTCGCTTTACATTTTTTATAGATATCGGGCACTAAAAAGTAATTAGAAAATAAAACAGCTAATGCGACTTTAGGGGATAATCTTAGATGTGCTTTGGTTTTATTTAAAATTCTCATTAGTTACTTGATAATGAAAAAAAAAAACTAATTTTGGTCAAAAATTTCATTAACTGTCAAACTATTGTTTATAAAGAAAAATGTTTCAAATGAAAGAAAATGGATATTTTTTCTGTTTATTCAGTGAGAAACAAATTAATATTTTTGTCTAAAAACCTTTAATATGGCAAACTTTTGTAAACGCAAGTTTTTAGTTATAATGATACATAATACACAATTGGTTATTATGTATTCATTGATAACTGGGGTAATTACTAGAAATCTAGAAATTATATTTTCCTAATTAGTGGACAATATAGCAACATTTTATTTCTTTATTAATTTTACACAAACAATAAATTAAGTGTTATAGTATAACACTTTTATGTTTCTGTTTTTAATCCTAAAACAAGCTTAAGAAATATACTGCTATGAGAGTATATAAATTCAAACTCCTGTATCGTGAAACATAATAGAGATCAATGATTTACACTAATCCAACATGTGCAAGTCAACTGGCGCAAATTTACATACGCGAGTCGATTTACACAAATTGCCTGCTAGTGTAAACCCAGCATAACAGTATGCATCACTGCAGGTGTCTACGCTAAATTGTCATCAACGTCAAATAGCTTAAAAATCGAGCTTAAAATGCTCTCGTTAAGTAAGGTTATGCATTATTATCAAAGAATACAGCATGGCTTACATATGTACAAGGATATTTTTCTCTGCATTTGTTACATAATCTCATAAGCAAAACAAGGAATGTTTCCAGCGAAAAGGGATTCAAGAAATAGAACTAAAAAATATAACTATATTGTAGCTCAGGTTAAAATACTAAGTACAAAACGGGTAAAAATAATTTTTATATATTTTTATAAAATAAAGCAATCCCTCCTTCTTGGGTACGATAATACATAGTGTATAAATATGATGGAGTGCATCAAGCAAACAATTATTATTCTTAACTCGATTTTGATTTGGACTGTTATAAGCATTATTCATCACTCTAAAAAATATGTAAAACTCTCATCGTGAACTATAAATACCAGTTCAATAAAAGCCAGTAACAATACACATATATCGTTATTTTCAAAATTTATCTGAAACAGAGTGACACGTTCAGCAATTTAAAAGCCGTATTGATATTGTATATAATCATTCATAATATATTTTATTTACATAAAAGCAATGTATACTGATCCGGATGAATAATCGTGTGCATTATAGCGTAACAGGACTGTGCATGTGATGATTGGATTACAGGTATAGTAAACTCATTCAAATTTGAGACATGACTTGTGGTTTCTAAACTTCAGAATAATACTTAGACGTCTGTTTTATTCATGTTCTAATAAAACTCGCAACAGAACACGTATTGCTCATTTCATAAATATCAGTTTTATAAGAAATAATGCCAGTAGGACAGCCGATGTATATGAGAATCCTCCTTTCCTTGTCATAACCGTCATTACCAGTGGCGGCTCGTGTACTAAACCTTTGGTGAGACGAAGTATCATTCAAGGACAAATGCCTTAAGGCATAAAAAAATTCAATTATAATTATAATTGATTTTTTTTTTCAAGGGATGTGCAAATGCATATTTTTCCCCTCATGTACAAAAATATATTGCCAGATCACAGAACATTTTAGGAAATTCTTTGACAAATAGTTTATCTTCATAAGACAGTTGATTAAATGGATTTTTGTTCAAATTCAAATTACAAAAACACTACGTGGGTAAACTATAAAAACAACGAAAAAAATAAAAGAATTAAATATTTACTGCAATACGTATCAGTCGCAAACCAGAGCCTATTATAATAAAAATACTAGACAAGACAGGTTATGTTATGTTTGTTTATTGTCGAATGCAATTTTCAACTATTTAATCTTGCTTGCAAAAATATGCAGTAATGTCGTGAACCTACTTACAAAATTTATCAGAACGTGGCGTTGATTGTATTCATGTATGGTAACGGCCTCTATAGGGCCGCGTGGCAGGTAAAGCGACTAACTTTTATCCTTTACGCACTTAGCATTTGAAGCAATGCCTCAAACAGCTCTTTGTCTAGCGCACGTATTTCTTACCGGAATTATTACTTGTATCAAAAACATAGGCAGTTATACTATTCATTTCGAGACGCACTTTATAGGATGTAAATTAGGTGAACTGCATTACATATTAGTTATGGTGGTGGCTTAAATTATTCTTTTGATATTTATAAAGACAAGCATTAACGGAATAAGTTAAAATTTAATTTACATACTACTTTACTTGCAGCTTTATTTTTTTTCTGGTGAGGCACTGCCTCACCTGCCTATCCTGACAAGCCGCCACTGGTCATTACAATAATTGTAACTACCAGAATCAGCTGCGAAACAAATACTTACGGTAATTGAAGCCTGTCAGGGCTGTTGTGTCAATGGTGACGATGCAAAGCGATGATATTGTTTTCCTAATAAAATAATAATCCTTGCAAACTTTCACTTGCATTTTAACATGTATAACGCGGCAACAATGTCGCAAGAAGTTCTCCTATAAAAATGGTATTTTTTTATGAAGTATATTTAATGAATGGAAGGCAAGATAAACAACTCGGTATGGTAAATTACACTAAAGAGAATATTACAGTAATGGTCAAAATTATTTTATCAAATACAGTTTAGCGCATGAATTTTTTTCCTGACGTTTCTCATAAATTTTGTTCATAAGTGTCCCATAAAACGGAAACTGAATGGTAGCTACATCAGTCAATTTAATAATTTAATCTCATTTATTGATCATTTTAAAAATTGTGAAGCTAATTATATTACACCTGGCATTTTCCGCGTCCATCGCACAACTATTAAATACAGATGTAAGCATTTATAAATTTCGTCGTCGAATTACACGTCTCACCACCAACAAAATTTTAAATTTGTAGCAATTTAAAAAAATTATATTTCGCTTAAATTAAATGAGAAACACCATTAAAAAATAATTATATTTAAAAAAAGAGGTAGCTTATAAAAAGTAGTTGAAAACTCCATTCTAATAAATTTATTTTAGAACACATTGTTTGGTATACATATTTGGAAATGAAATAAAGAAAAAACAAATGTTGTAGGTGTTGCGGAAATTGAATTTTTGAATAGATATCGTGTAGAATGATAGTAACTCTAGTGGATGACGGTTCGTGCCAGCTCACTTTGTAGGAAAGCCGGGTTATGTTAGAAGAAAAATAAAATCTGTCATTTTAACAACAGTGCTGAAAACAAACAAAACATCGAAGTGAATGGAACTAAAATAGCGCGCAATTTAGCAACACATAACGGCAGACCGGGTTATGAATGAAGCTGGAGCTAGCAGCAACTGCAAGCCAAGTTCCTGCCATGTTTCCTTCGTGCAATGCAATGCGTATTCCCGTGATATTATTAGCTGGGTAAAAATAACCCAACAGCAGGCGCGATGGCGAAGTAAGTTTACTAAACTAAACATTGCAGGATGTCAGAATGCAGTCTCTGCAAGGAATCTGCAGCTTAGTACAGTTCATACTATAAAAAAAATGGAATGGAATCTTCGTAGTTATATTCGCTTTGTGCTCATGTATCAGTAAAACTTATTTTTTTCATTTTCGATTAAAGTTTTACTGCTAACATACAGTCTACAGATATATTTCAAGCTATACGTTCTATGACTACGTTTTAAGCCGTTTGAATTTATAGTAAACACCTTTTTAATCATCAAAACGACGTTCGAGATTTATATTATCGAATATATTAAAATAAATTATTTATTTATTATAATAATTACTTATAATGAAGATACTCGTATATAACTTTTTTATGTTTTTCAAAGAGAAGACAAATGATAACAAGCCAATTTTCACATTTTGAGGTTATACATATATCCATCATTAACTAGCTCGTGCACATCTTTTTGGCTGGCTGCACAATCTGGCATTAGCTATCTCGTTTTAATCGATATGAATCTAAATAAAATTGAAAGTAGCTCAATCCAATTTTCTGTTGAGATTAACCAATAGAACATTTCAAGCAATAAAAAATTCTTGATACCAATTGACTTGTGATAAATGTAGTCTATAACAAAATTTTAACAGCACTGATTTTCGCCAAACAGCTAGCATGATGTACAGGGTGTTAAAAAATAGAATTTTTTTAGTGAAATACGTAAAAAAGCTTAATCAACATTGGTCTGACTTTCATCTGTTTCAAAGAAAAACGTAAAATCGAAGATAAATTGACAAAGATAGTGATTGAATAAAATTTTGTCTATGTCAGTAAATAGACTGTAAAAAGCAATAAAATTTTATATGAAATACTTTTCTCAATTTCTAATAGTTACGAAGTACATAATTGGGAAATTAATTATTGGATAATATCACCGCAACATTTAACTTTTTTAATATCTTATAGTTTTCGAGATAGCAAATGTAAATCTAGTAAAAACTCATTTTTTAGCCTTATATCTGGGAAACTAATGAAGATCGGTCACATGGTGATTGAGCTTTTTTTCTCATTTTGGTTATTACTATATGCCATTAAAAAAATTAACAAATAGCATACAAGTAAGAAGTAAAATGTATTTATGAAGAAAATATTTAAAAAATTCTATATAATTTCTATGGTCATTATAGAAAAAGGAAAAAAGGACATGCGTTACCAGGGACTCGAACGTTGAACTACTGCATGAAGCTATATCGACAATGATTATCTATCACATACCGCACATCTTCGGTCATGATAAAATCATTTTTTATCCTCGATATTACCATACTTTCCTCTCACACGTTGCTATTCTATTAACGACCTTGGTATTACTTTCGCTTCCAAACTTTCTTTGTGAATCACATAATGTAATTCTTCTTTTGGCATGCTCGGTTTTATCATCCATAATACTCATTCCTTCCATGACAGCTTCTTTTATTTCTCTCTATTATGCTTTCGTTTGCTCCAAATTTGAATATTGCTCTATCGTATTAAACTCATCAAAACCGTATTAAAATTATTACAACAAAAAATCATTAAATTTTTTGACATTCCGATAACTCAATTCAAACATTTGAATACTTAATTTTTTTAATATTCGCAGTCTAATTGACCGTCGTGGATTTCAACTTATTCTATATCGTTTGTACGTTGACTCGTATTCGTGCTGAAATTGAAGACCCCATTTGCTGAAGTCTTTCTTTTTATACTCCTTATATTCACATATGCTACGTATCTTCCCACTCCCCGTACGAATGTTTTGTCCATATCTCAATTATATCGCAATCACCTTTACATGAATGAGTTCTAAAATGTTGATGTAATTTTTCATAGACCAAAAAATTCGAACTGGTGATAAAACGCAACTTTTCATATTTTGTATATTATATTTTCCTGTCCTTTAACTTGTTTTTTTACCTGTGGATCAAGTATTACATTTAGGTTGTTGAATAATAAAATCTAAAGTAAAGTAATCGCCCCTTTTAAAAATTATTATTTTATAAATATGTAAATACATGTTCATAATTACACTCTCTGTGCACATAAATGAAGCACAATTATTTTTATTTGCGCTCTTATTATTATTATTCATTTTCGATATGGTGAACAGCATATGACAAGCACCAGTGAAAATCTTTATACCTTCTTTACCTGAAGAAGCGGGAGGTAAAAAGGGGCACAAATATGAGTGGCATTTGGCAAAGATATTCTGTGATACAATAAAGTTACCTCGGGTTTTTAAAAGCAAATTTAAAGCAAAGCATCGCAAAATTAGGATTAGCAGATACTCTTTATTACATGGATAAGAACGATCGCCAAATAAATTTGTGTTTTCAGGAGAATGGCTATTGTACGGTATAACATCACAAATAGCTCAATCATCCCCCCACAGTCAACTGACATACCTGATTGAGAAAGTGTGGGAAATATGTGAAAGAATAAGATTATCGGTGATTAAAAATTTGGTTAGATTTAATGTTCACATGCATTTAGTTGCTGTTGTAAAAACCATAGAAAACCCAACAAAATATTTTATTCACAATTGGTTAACAATATGACAATTTCTGACTTTTAAAAAGTTGGGAAGGTATTTATATTGTTAACATTGTAACAGGGATACTAGCAGTATTTTATATCATCCCGCTAGCTACCAAAAGTTGTAACACAATTACAAACTGTATTTATACATCACATCAGTAACTAACAAAAGTTGTACCAGGTACGGTAGTGAACACATAAATATGTGATCGAGATGGGTAGCGTTTAACACTGCTTAGTCCTGCACAATATGAAAATTTATTTAACCCGAGAGTAAAACACTAATTTTATTAATGTAAAAACTATTAAGGTCAAAGGTAGCGGAATTTCTGCCACTACTATTCGTATTTTAAAAGTCTTCGGATAGAAGGACACGGCACGGCCAAACGGGTTAAAGAAAACAATCATTTAAAATTTGGATAGTGTCACTAAGTAATTCAATTAATACTCACGCGTTATTCTACGGGTCACTAATACACACGCTGGAAATGGGTATGAGGCAGAACAAACACGTATTTCCAACAATAACAAAATTATATAATCTTAATTCTACAAATATTTCAAAGTCGATTCACAAAGAATAATAACAAAATAAAATACAGTTACTTACATGAGTAAACACACAGTTATACCAAATCACACCACGATGAGAGAGCCCACAATACAATTTAATTGGTTATTTCACACAGAAATACCAAGCTCAGTCTAAGACACACAGTCATAGACTTGAACAACAAGAACAATCAGACAACAAGGAGTCAGAGTCAAAACTCTGACTTTATATTCTGTAAGGGCAAAAAACAGTGACTCTCAAACCCTTATTTTCGGCTCATGTCATCTAGAAAACTCGAGACAGTTTCTAGTTTCTTATGAAAACTTATTAGTGTTCACTGGGACACCAAGTAACGGACAAATACTTCTAAGAACTCAACAGCTCTACACAAAAGCTCTAGCCTGGAGACTTTTTGTAACAACGGTCCAGAAACATAATTTCGCCCTGTCTCATAAATACTTCAACCTAAAGAAAACACAAAACTACAAATTTAACGGAAAAATTCCTGCGAACAAATGTAATAGTCGCTACGCCAGACTATTACATCCCTTTCCCCTTAAACTAAATTATATTTCTGAAAGAATTATAATTTATCAACTTCTATGCTAATCTAGTTGGATTCCTGTTGACTCCAATGCCTCCGAAAGGGGATTGTCCAATACGGATCTTGTTGGAACTCCAGCTACTGCTCCTGACGCTCGGCCCGACCTGGTCTCGGGTGCCGACGCCTTCCTAAATTCCTACGAACAAATACGTAATAGTCGCTACGCCGGACTATTACATCATTTTCTAAGAGGTTGGAAAAAACAGCGTGAAAATAGCTGCTATACTTTCCAAAGTGGGAAGGTGCCACATCCCAACTTCAGATCTATTTCCCCTTCCCACCCGAAGAAATTACTGATAGGTATTTACATTTAAATAAAGTTTGAAATTGTACATAAGTGTAGATATATGTGAAATCAAAATTTAAGCTTAAAAATCAAACTGACAGTTCATGTGACAAATGAACAAGCTCGGACCATTCGTTTATTTATGTATATTAGGTTCTTTAACCATTAAATTGTATTCTGTACAAAGTGATGTCAACATGATCTCTACTGAACTGTCAACAGTGTCAGCTATCACCGGCAACCTATCAGTGAAGATGTACATAAATGAATAAAACATTACTGTATGTAAATACATATTGACTTCATTGTTTTTGCACCCCAAGACACAAAGAATGTATTCCATGATTTTAGTAAAGACAAAATGACAGAAACACTTTTTATTTGGTAATAAGAGATGACAGAATGATATAAATACGCATGAAGTTAGCTGACATGTAAATAATTTCACAGTGCAGTACGACTAGCGAATGAAAGTTGACGTGTCAATTATTTAGTAGATGTGGTTTCTTTTGTTAACTTAGTGAAAAATTGAATTGTACGAAATATTCAGGTGAAGAATTTTTACATGTACCCATTTAAAATACATTACCTACTATGTTTTGCTTAAAATAGATGGATGACTACAGTAGCCGCACAATAACAGCAGGGGTGCATTTATAGTTATTTAACTATCAAGTGTGATAATGAGCGCGATTAATGATCGAGATATTTTAACGCGTGAGCGTAGCGAACGCGTTAATTGTTGAGATCATTTATCGCCAATTAACACACGTGTTAGTTACAATATTTTTTCGTTGACCGTATCTTACTTAAATGGAAAATCTAATTTTATTCCATGACAATTTTTTTTAGGTTAGTAATGGTCAAATTTTATGTCAGAAAATCAATAAGTTTTGTCATCAATTGTTTTCAGTGGGTGCGTTCAGTTTACTTAATGCTAGTCAACGCAAGCGGTTTTTTATGTTATTTGAGGAATTTTATTCTTTCAAATTCATTTTAAAGGTATGCTACGTGAATATACCTAGCTAGTAAGTGTCAAAAGCTTTTAATTCTGTCTACCTTTTTGCTACAACTTAGCGTTAGCAATACATGCTGTGTTCCATGTGGTGAACGCACCCAATAAATCGTATATTAACAAAACATCATGCATTAATAGGGGTCATTAATGAATGATTTTCTATATATTAAAATAGCCTATTAATAAACGGTCGACGGAAAAAATATTTTAAACGTTTTTCGTTTATTTTGATTGTAACAAAATATTTTGAATTTTAAAATATTTAGTTTAGCAATGCTATGAAACAGGGTTATTTTTAATTTCCAATAATATTAATTCTGACTCCAGGGTAGTTTAATCCTAAGATACGGAGACGTTTTTATCATGATATACTTTCCGCATAAAATAAATATAATAACTATATTATTTATGTTATGTAAACGTATAATATGTAACATGAAGCTTTTCATTTTGAATTTAAACAATAATTAAATATAGGTATTGAGTTTTATTATTGTTCCTAATATAGATTGAAACTATTGTCGTACAGTGATTTTTATCTATTATTGACATTCAGGTAAAAGTTCCAGTAAAACTACAAGAACATTATGATGACATAACATCAATTATTGATGCTAATTATGTACAGAATAGGTACCCAGTAATTCTTTTTGTTTAATTCAAATCAGAGCTAAATATATTCTCCACGGTTATTTTTTGAACAAATTTTTACATCACTTCACAAAATAATGAAATACAAGTAGGAAGTATTTAATTGCATTTAATTTATAGGAGCTCACCAATTATTCATTTTAAATACCAGTAGATATAGTTATAGTTATGACAGCATAAAAGTTTATACATATAATCCAGCTTGGTAATTATAGGTAATTAAAATTATAATCGTTCCAATAGCGGAATGAACCGAGAAACTCTTACATGAAATTCCAGAAAACATGTAAAATATTCTGAATTTAACTAGTTGAATAGATTTTGAAGCAAGTACTTCGTTATTTGAAGCGACATCCAACAATCAATACAAAATATTTTTACGAGTATATTTAAAAATATTCCATTCTCGATGTTCAGTGGGATTGACCCAAATGCCTGCCCGCATCAAATTTTTTCATTAAAATTAAAAGCCGATGAAATTAATTAATAAAATAAAATGACAGCGGGCTAATAGTAATCTGAATTGATATATCATCAAATTTAATCATGGTTTTAAAATAATTTATCACACGCTAATTAAATACATTGTGAAAATGCAACGAGTATGACTAATATTTTTAGTTGAAAGTATAAGTCAAAACTAATTTGGAATTATTGGTGAGGCTTTAACCGGCTTTTAATCTACATCCGGTTTAGCGGAATAAATCTTCTTCTACACCTAATCCTCTCAACATAAATAATTTAGAACTTAAGGAAGCTACCGCTAATTAAATAGAGACACTTAAAATTTTGAATTTAATACATTGTTGCTAGAGTTCGAATGACGTGAATATAAAAAGTCAGTTTAGAAATTAGGTGTTTCCAAGTACTTAATGTGTATAAAAACTTTTGAAAGAAAAATTTCATGTAATTTTTGATTGCCTTAAAATAAAGTTATCCTAATATCCAACTGGGTGGGTGATACATCTTCACTGATTTCACTAATATTTGTTTCAGATAATACCAATTTTTATTAATAATTTTCACTGATATGTTCTGATAATAAAAAATATGTATAAATAAAACTAAGCAGTGGTAGAGTCCCACTAAATGTAGATTTCAGCTAAAAAGATACGGATTTCAATGGATATTTATTTTTTATGGGGTCTCATGGCCGAGTGCCTGAGTGGCTAGTCGCGAATCGGGAGAACCAGGTTCAAGCTCGACCGACGCCAATTATTTTTGAATTTTAAATGGCACAAAATTGACCCCTGTGATGTACTCTCCTCGCCAACAAAGAGTGCCCGTGAGATGACGCCTGGTAAATGTCCGCACGGTACAAATTCGTTATCATCATTACTGAAATCTGTGTACAAAGCAGATTGCCACGCCCAGCAATGGATAATATGCTGTGATATATTTATTTATTTATCTTTATTATGTTTGTGATTGACTAGCGTATCTACACTAAGATTAGTAAGGCATCTCTAGCCCGCACCGTTTCATTGGTACGCCTGGCGTATCCAGGATTTAGTTTCACCTTGTAAACTAATCTGTTAAAAGGTATCTGAATCTCAAGAACATACATAAATAAAATTAAAAATTCCTGTTGTACCAATATATGTAAATTTAATAAATTAGTCAAGTTCTGCCAAAATTACCACAAATTAAGTGGCTGGGATTATATTTATAGCAAATTATATATTTTGGGGGTTGTTTGGGAAAAAAATATACGAGTAAAGTAGAGCGGGGGTAATTAAGCATAGAGACACGTTTATATCTCGCCAAATATACAACAAACAATGTAAAATGACTCCCGACTATACTTTTGAAAGCGCGAGGAGAGAAGCGTATAAGTATATGACCGCTCTATTTTGACGGCCATTATTGTACAAGCGTGTTCCGGTACATTGTAGAAATTGAGCAGTAAAAGTGAAATTCCAAGGTCTAAAGATTTTGGGCCTGTTTGGCAAATACTAAACTACACGACACTGAAGTATGTTTAAATTCCTTAATTAGTATAGAGCTGGCACAATATTTGTCGCGTTAAATATGATAGTGACAATGACTAATGCAGAAACATTCATGAACGCTTTGTTTAATTAACGGATCATCAAAATGAACAAATTCGAATCACTTTCTTTGTTCTTATGACATTTAAATCATTGCTGTCAAAATATCGCGTTGCATTTGTTTGTTTGGTAAACGTTTCTGCAACCGGACATTAATTTTGTATACAGGTGTCCGAATTTAAAGGCCACCATTGGGATCACGGAAACTGTAAGAGATATGACTTCGGTTAAATGTGACGTCTGGTGCGCCTTTGGGGGACCATCTTACATGTGCTTCTGTTTTTCCAAATATTCTCATACGTTACTAGATACTGAAAAAAAACAATTTTGGCCTAAAGTTTCATTTGCAAGTACCTCTTGAACAATGAATAGGTCACGGGTTCACATGTGACCCTTAATCTGTAGCCAATCCAAGATTGGGGCACTTTACGTTGGCGGTTAGTTGATTGCTAGTGTTCTGTGCGTGTAACTATCAAACTATTGTTTAAAAAGTTAGGTTGTTTTTTATATTCGCTTGAACTTTTTTTTTATTTTGCTGCATTTTTTGACCCTTTAGAATGTTTTGTTTATTATTCTTCTTTTAATTTTTACTATTCATTTGAACTTATTTAACATTTATTGTTTGTGTTGTATTATAGCATTTGTGTTTTGTTAGATTGATTTTTTAAACCATGTCCCATGTAGTAGGATTTTGTTCATTTATGCTTAAATCTATATTACCTAGGTTAAAGAACCTGTTGTGGCCAGCACAATACCTCTCGCCACTTCTGTTTTTGGTTAAAATGCGCGAGCAGTCATGTGACATTGTTTGTCTTGACAAGCAGATTTAGGGGTTCGTGTCAAAATGACAATTAGTAATTTTGTATATAGAGGTCAAATGACAGAATTTTTCATCAAAAATTTCAAGATTTTCTAAATTCACGTAGATAGTTTGTCATACTTGACCTAGACAAGCAGATATGGAGGCCCTTGTCAAAATAGCAGTTAGTAATTATTTATATAAATGTCAAATGTCATAATTTTTCATGAGGTTAATTTGTCACCAGGAATATGGAATTTACTTGCCGAGGAAAATAAACCACATAGAATTGGAATATTATGAAATTTTGGATGGAAAATTGACATATGACATATATGTACATAATTACTAGCTGTCATTCTAACTCGGGCCCCATAATTTGTTTGTCAAGTCCAACAAAGTCACATGAGTGCTCATGCCCTATAAATTTCTTATCTTTTCTTCATGTTTAGATTATTTTTATAATTTTAAATTTATTTTTTGAGGAAGTTTTCTCCTATACTTCTAAATGTTCGAATTCCTTCCAATTTCTTGACGAGATTTCTGTATATAGCTATAATTTTAAATATTTAATTGTTATTATTGTTATACAACAAGAAATAGTAAACTTACTAATATCACAGAAAAATTCTTTAATAATGTCAGTTAAACTTTTTCATTTAACGTAAAAGCGTATTTTGACGTTTTACTATGTTGCCAAAAAAAATATCTATGTTTTAAAATCTACATAAAACCATATTCGTACTATGACAAATTCTGAATCGGTTCTTATCCACTGTCATGTATTTAGTTAAAATATACTTAATGTCAAGTTTTAGAATTGAGCTGCCAATACCGCCCAAATAGGTTTATGAACTACTGTTGGTTTTGACAATGACATTTTTCTGTCATATACAAACATCTGATGGTTACTATAGAGTTATTACAACAGATTATTTTATATATTACTTTTTTATCTCAATATATAGAAGATATAATAAAATTTTAAAATGTATCGAATAGAAAATTTTACGTTCTTCAAGAATAATAATAAAAAAAATTAAAAAATAATAATTATAATTTTTTTTAAGATACTATTTCCGGTTTTTCAATTGGTACCAAAATCTATTCAACTCTTCCCATTAATGTTAGATTGAGGAATTCGTAGTCAAAAAGGTCTTTAGTCTTATAGAATTTGAGAAATCGTGTCTCCAACAACCCACACACACACACACACACACACACACACACACACACACACACAAACACACACACACACACACACACACACACACACACACACAGACATCATTGTAAAAATATTAAAATCAGATTCTATAGACCTTAAATCGTGCTTATTCATTAAAATCTGGATATGCGATTTTTAGCATGAATCCAATACCTCTCGTAGCGAGAGGTAAAAACCAGGGCTTCGAACCGAACCGGAACTTGAACCGAAACCGGAACGAACCGGGCATTTTATATGAACCACTAGCTCGAACCAAACCGATTATTTTGAACCGGTTAAATGAACTGAACCACATATGTACTAGCCACTCCAGCAACTCAAGTAAGCGTGGAAAGGCTGTTTAGCGGATTAAAATTCATAATGTTTTCTCAACGAGCCACATTAACAAGTTCGATTCTTGAAAAGATTATATTAATCCGATATTTCGAGATTTTTAATAAACAATAAAAATTATATATATTTTTCATTTAATTTGTTTAATTTTAATTAAACATTACAAAGAATAATTAATATGTTTTACAAGTTTATTTTTTAACTGTTGTACTTTTTGTTCAATTACATACATTTTTTTATAAATAAAAGGCTGAATAATAAGTGTTTACTTATTTAAATCGACAAAAAATTACACATGTTTAAAACTGCTGTTATCATGGTTGGTAAGAGGAAAATGAAAATATATTTATGAAATAAGATGAACCAAACCGAACCGATCTTATGAACCGGTACACGAACCGTTCCAGAATTAAATTTCATTAAACCAGAACAAAAACCGAACCAGTAAACTACTCCGAACCGCGAACCAAAACCGAACCTATTTTAGCAGCGGTTTACAGCCCTGGTAAAAACATTAGTTTTTACTATTGATAGACATTTACACTTTGTACTTCGGGTGTCTGTCATAGAAAGTATGCGGAAAAGTAATAAATTATCCTTATTGGATTCTACAGATACCACAACACAACAAACTCCTACTAGAAGGGGCATGGTTCTACTTAATCTAACAAAATATAAATATGTACTATAATACAACACAAACCATAAATATAAAATGAGTTTTGGGCTCTTTTATCTTGAATAGTTCACGATGGAGGTGGGGAAGCCCAAAATAAGGACAACCTTCAACGCAGAATTTACAGGAATTCAGGAATGTCCAAGAAATTGATGTGAATGTCGTCTGAAACCCAATGCCCTAGCATTCGTAGAAACTTGCACCTTATCGAAGAACACGCCCATCTATATTTAATTTAACTTCATAATTTTGTTGCTTATGAAATTTTAAGGAAATGCATTTTTTATACAAAAAAAAATGTTGCAATATGTGCCAAAACTTTTAGTACACGCGTTAAATCTTGACACATGCAAAAAATTTGATCTATGAAGACACAAAATTTGTAAATGAAAAGCTAAAGTGCAAATATTTGGTGGAACAGACCCCAGGAATAAATTTTATTATCTATAAATAACTACATATTTTAGAGATATTATCTATTATCAGAATTTTGACAAACCATCGAAAAGTGTGAACTAGTGTTTCATCAAGACAAGAAATCTTGTGTTGATGATCATTTCTTGTCTTGTCTTGATTTTCAAGACAAGAAAATAAAAAATTCTTGTCTTGCTCATTTCTTGACGACTTACTTCTTGTCTTGTTTCCAGATTTCTTGATATTTCTTGATTCTTGACGTTTTAGGGGAATCCCCTTTCTCTATCGCTTTATCCAATCCGAACGCTTAAGTGTAGCGTTGGCGTCTGCCATTGGCTCTTTTTCTATGTTACTGATTTCGTCGTGTCGCGAAGGGCCGGACCCCGGGGTGTTCGGGGGGCAACCTAATTAATTAACAGTCTAATCGCCAGTTTGTCAATATATTGTTATACTGTTTTTTTTTAATAAAGGCAACAGGCATAACTTTTTTTATTTTATATGATGCATTACGAGTACACAAACCAAATTAACATGTACCTATATAGTATGTAGTACCATTAAACAAAAATAGTTTCTTATATTTTTTAACTTAAGTTGATGTACATGTACAAAAAAACTCATAACAGTATAAACAAAAGATTTCTATATAAAAGAAATAGAAGAAATTTGATTCCATTCACGAAATATTGGGATATTTCCGAAGATATTTCACTACTTAATTGTAAATATTAGTTCTATTATCTATTTTCTAACATATAAACTGTACGCGCATACGAATAAAATAAGGTCCGCATTCTTGTTTACATATATTCCAATAGAGCGATAAGGAAGTGGCTGTATTTAGGGCAAAAATTCAAAAAAGTTAAATTACGCAGGAAATGGTTGATCATATGAGTAAAATGTTTTTATTATTTTATATATAAAATTGTTTGCTTAATTCAATAGTAAAATAAAAAATATAGCATAATATTATTTCATATAAAGTAAGTTACGGATTAATTCCAGTGAGACACTGTTTTGAAAGTATATATTTTAGTTGAAACGGACATATCGGAAAACTCTTAGATATCAAATTTTGTAAAATAATATTGAATAGTTTTAAAAATAAACATAGTGTAAACTCCCCATGGGATAGCCTCCGTGAGGTTCTATCATATACAGAGTGTTAATGAATATTTACATGCTATAATTTCATAGGGTATGTAAAATAGACTGACTTTTACTAATAAAGTCATATCCGGAAACGAACGAAGCTCTTAAAAGAGTAATTATTATCTACCTAATTTTAATTGGTTTTGACTTATGACGTCAGTTATTAGTTTATATACCATTGATTTTTTAAAAATAATTTTATTCAATTTTTAATACATATTAATAATTGCTCAAATAATAACGATCAATTTCAATGCAAGCATTGCAACGTACCTAACATATTTTGATACATTCGTTAAAAAACGTAGACACAGTAATTATTAGTTTTGTTTACAAAACTAATAATTTTGTTTACAAAACTACTAATTTCGTTTACAAAACTAATAATTGAAGTAACAGGTCACAGCCAACTAAAATAATAGTATATTTAACGCACAAGTCTATATTACGAGGACGAGGTATACTTACCTGATAATTTAGACTTATACCATCAACTGTCGCGTCGATTTCAATAAAATTATTTATTTTGAAAATCATAGTCAGAGATACCAAATTTTATATTTTAATTATATTAAATTTTATATTATAATTATAATTATAAATGCGGATTTACAAAATTAATTGTCAAGAAATCAAGATTTCTTGTCAAGAAATCTTGATTCTTGATGATACATTCTTGTCTTGTCTTGGGACATAAAATATATTTCTTGTCTTGGTCTTGTCTTGATTTCAAGACAAGATCAAGACAAGATCAAGATTGTTTCTTGATTTTTGTGAAACACTAGTGTGAACAGTTAAAAATCTGGTAGTCACATTATGTATTTATGCAATAGAGGGCATTTATCAGTTATGAGCACAAAAAGACATAGTTATACTTAGCTATTGTAGAATAGACCTTAAGCGGTACATTTGAGCAATAAGTGATTAACTTTACTCAGATTCAATCTAAACCCAAAAAATTTTATTTGGAAGAATCGAAATTATAACAATACGTACTTAGATTATAAATGTATTCTATTACAAGTATAAAACTGTAGAGGCTTTCTGTCAAATCAAAATGACCAAGCCTTTATTTGTATCCACTAAGTCTTCTTCCCTTCGTGGTGTTTGTCATTTCTTCCCAGCGAATTATCGTAATCCGGAGCGGAGAACAAATTGAATTATGTCGGTTTCCCGTTTGTACTGAACGGAACTGAGGATACGGAAACTCGAGGATTCTAACCAGGCCTGTATCCCCGAATTTTACTACACTTTATAGCCCCTGGAATTTATGCTCACCAACTTGGAATTTATGGTTTCATTTTCTTACATTACTACTCTTACAAAACAAATCACACGACATATTGATTTTCTTAGAGGGACATATTTTAATAAACATTAAATTTGTTTAAACGACCAATGAATTTCATACAAGAAGCCAGGCAATAAACTTAATCGTATATTACGAGACATTAAACGTTGTTTTACTTGTTGATTCTATCGAAATACATGCATGACAGCTAGCTTGCATGCCAAATATTTAATTAAAATATCTAGCAGAAATAATTTTCACAGAAAAACAGTTACAGAAATATGTTTCTACACTTGTGTCTGATTCTATGAATACTATAAATAATAATTGTGATTCTGCATGGCAGCTGAGTTCAAATATGATCGAAGTAAATTACAAATACCTTCATTTATTTATTGCATAAAGAGCATTTCTGTTCACATTTCATATCATTAAATGCTTGTTAAACATAAAAGCCAATATACAATTGCGTGCAAAAGTATTGAGCCAAAATCATTTTATCTCTTTTAAAAAATATATTATTTCGTATTACATTTACATATTACATTACAGTTAGGAATGTTAATTATATTATAATTAGTATAGATGACATGTTTAATAATTTAATTTTATTTTACTTATTTTATGGCACATACGAAATTGCCTGTGTTCAAAAATATGAAACTGTTTAGATTTTATATAGATAGGTACTTTGATTATTTACATTTGTCATCAAATTTCCAATTTAATATTAATTTATTTTCCAATAAAATAGTGAAATACACCCACTTTACGTTTTGAGAATTGTGTTTGATTTTTGTATCACCTTTATAATATATTATATGGTGTAAAAATCGGTTTTGCTCAAAACTTTTGCACGCAGCAGTGTGTATATACTTGTAAATAGTAATTTACTACAAGTAAACAAGTAATATGTATTATTTATTACTCAACATATGTTCATAGTAAGTAGTATTTTGAAGACTGATCAATATTACAATTATTTAAATTAAGATTAAGAAAAAAAGGATATCAACATCAAATGTTATGAGATTTTTAAACATTGCCGTTTAAATTTCCAACGATTAAAATGATACAATTCGGCAGCATGAAACGTCGTATCATTTTAATTGAATAATGACTTCTGAAAGATTTTTTAATAATTTAATCCTACTGCCTTTTCTATATGTTTCGAAAGATAAACGAAACTACATCCTTTAAAAAGGCTAAGGTAAATAATAACCAATTTATTCAAAATGCTACTAAAACACATTAAATAAAAATTATATCTAAATAATTATTTTCCACAAGTTTGAATGTCACAAAGTAATTTTTTGTCATATAATTTATAAATAATGTCAGACTGCAATATTTTTACCTCTCGCTAAGAGAGGTATTGGATTCATGCTAAAAATCGCATATCGAGATTTTATTGAATAAGCACGTTTTAAGGTCCCTACAATCCGATTTTAACATTTTTACGATGATGTCTGTGTGTGTGTGTGTGTGTGTGTGTGTGTGTGTGTGTGTGTGTGTGTGTGTGTGTGTGGATGTATGTGTGTATGTATGTAGGATGTTGGAAGGACGGTTACTCAAAAACTATAAGACTTTAAATTTGTTTAGCTACGTATTTCCCAATCGGACATTCATGGGAAGATCTGAAAAGGTTTTGGTAACAATTGGACAACCGGAAGTAGAAGATTCTTGAAAAAAAATCTTCTAAATATTATTTTTTGAAAATTTTTCGTGGTAATATTAAAGAAAATTAAATTCTCTATCTGATACAATTAAATATTTAATTATATATTCTATAGATTTAGAGATAAAAGATATATAATATATAAAATAATCTGTTGTAATAAATTTGACAGCCGAAAGAATGCCATGAAAAATAGTTGATAATTTAAATTATTTGTAACTGACAGATAAATGTCAGTGTCAGAAATAATGAGTAATGAATTAAAAATGTACTTGGAGAATCCCTTAGTTCTTGATCTGTGACTATTATGGAGATGACAAGTCTAGGTTGAAGGACTTAAATTTGTTTCAAACATTATGGGACAATGTACACCAGTACTGTAGACTAGAGTAACTTTGAATTGCGAAAAAGCTATCAAATTCTTCTCAAGTAAGTTGTAAATATTGACAAAATCGGAGTGCAATCTATCCGTCACTTTATTAAAGGGAATTAAGGTTATTTAGATATAACAAGTATGAAAAAATAAAATGTAAAAGAAGATATATAAGAATAGATGCACAATCCAGATATATACATTTTAGACCGCCCAAAATTAATGTTTTTACTAGAAGAATATGAAGAGAAAGTAAACAAAGTTGTTCGAATTGAAAATTGCTGTTACCAGCCTAATATTTATATATGGTAAACTCTACTTTGTAATTTATTGTAACATAATTTATGGTAAAATATCTTCATGTTGAGACATGCTATTATTGAATAATAAAGAAGTTTATACGTCATAGATTTATATGAATATATTATTTGTATTTATAAAAATAATCTTTGCTTTATGCATACAGCCAGGTAAAATATACGGCGAGAGGTTATGTGCTGGCCACATCAGATTTTTTATAATGAATTTTGGAAGTTTTAATAATATATCCGAAATTTATAACATACTGCTCACAAATGCATAAACTATAGTTACAGCACTAAACCTATAATTAATATTACACTTGAACAACTCAGAAACTGGCATCTATTTTATAGCAAATTTATAGGTTTAATCTGTCACTTGTATTGTTAAATTTATCGGCCATCATTTGATGTATGAATATAATAATGTATTTTGGAATATTAAGAGAGAAATCATGCATTTCTGCATAAAGCAGATTGGCATATTTACCAATGAGTAAAATATAGTTATTTTTTTATATTATGCAATAAATGCAGATACAAAACTATTTTCTATTTTGATTTTGACGCGAATAAAATTCGAAAATAGACTATGTATTTTGCTTAATTATTACATTATGCTTTTGTTCTACGTCAGTAATGAAGAGCACCTTTTATTAATCATTAAGGTACTGTTGTTCAATGAATAAAATAGGTGTTTTTAGTACGATTAAAAAAGTAAAGGAAGAGTAATAAATATCATTACTATACGAGTCGTTTTAACCAATAATATTACATTTTTCAGAATTATAATGATACGTAAAATTAAAGTAGTAAAGCAAATGTCAAATATTTTTTTTAAAACTGCTATAATACATAATATAATTCTAGTAAAAGGTGTGTACTATTTCACTATAGGAATTCACAAATTCAAGATGGATTATACTTTCAAAATATATTTCCCGAGCCTTATATTTTAGTAAAATCAGTGGTAATTCATTTCAAACTTAATCTAAAGATGACGTTTTATATTATAACGAAAATAACGTGTTTATATAGATGCAGGCACGCATGTGACCTTTTGCGTTTGCCAATCATTTCTTCTTGTCTGTCTATCAAATACAAATTCAAAGAAATTGAGTTGTTTGTAATTGTTAGCTAAATTACTGAAACAGGGAGAACACCGCGAATACAATGAAGAAAACTAAATTGCTTAAATCTAAGCGTTTAGCAACCACTAAAATCTACTTTGAAACTAGCGCCCATGGAAACTACCTCTCCAGATAGTGGATAGTGAAACAATCTTTTCTAGTTAAATCAAACTCTATTTTTACCTTCCGTCACCTCAAGGTAAGGAAGGTATTGTCTTTGGTCAAAAAATTCAGTGGTGAGTTTTTATTGAATAAGCACGTTTTAGGGTCTTTACAATACGATTTTACTATTTTTACGATGATGTCTGTATGTGTGTGTGTGTGTGTGTGTGTGTGTGTGTGTTAGTGTGTGGGTGTGTGTATGTGTGTGTGTATGTGACCGCCGGGTCGTTAACGATATCTCCAATACTAGAATTCCTCTTCCTTACAACCATATGCAGACATGTTTAGATTTTGGTTCTAATTGGTCAATCGGAAGTACCCTCATTTGAAGATTTTAACAGTTTTTCTTGAAAAACTCAGTTAAATGTTATTATAACTTAAAGAATATATTATTGTCTATACGATTTGATTGCATTTTATATTTCATATTCAACAGATATAGAGTTAAAGAATAATAAAGATAAAAAAATTCATATAAATTTCATAATTCAGCCAGCTATGCTAACTTAACCATGGAAACTGCTAATATATTCAGGTAATTCAAATTGACAGATGTCAGTATCAATAAAAAAGCAAGTAATTGAATGAAAGAATAAGGGAAGTAACGCTAGTGTTAGAAGTTTCTAGATATAAGAGAGACGATTACAATGGTTTGAACATGTCATGAGGAGAGATGAATATATTAATCGAAGGTGGAAGAAACATAGGAAGACCAAATATAAGATGAAAAGACTGTATTGCAGAAGACTTGAGAGAAAAGGAGCTGAATGAGGACGACACGCAAAACAAAAATGAGTGGAAGAAGAAAATAAAAAATAGCGACCCCCTAGCGAATAGGAAAAACTAAAGAAGAAGAAGATATCAGTGTCAAGTGTAATTTGCATAGTTTGTTTATGAAATAACTTTACTGGAAATATAGGATCTTTTGCAAAAAAAATATGTATAGGGCGCGTGCAGTGACATGACTTTGCTGACTTTGGCAAACAGATATGGGGACCCGTGTCAAAGTAACAGCAATTAATTATGTTCATAACTGACAAGTGTTATAATTTTTCATTCAAAATTTCTTAATTTTCTTATTTCATGTGGTTTGTTTGTTATCAGGAGTATGGAATTCAGTTGCCGAGAAAGGGAATCACATAATACCAAAAATTTAGAATCTTTTGCAAGAAAATTTATGTATGGAATTTGTACATAATACACAGGATTGACGGAAGGTATTGTGCTGGCCACGTCAGATTTTTTTAAATAATAAGTTTTAAATATTATAAAATAAACATTTTCAAAATTATATATATATGTATATATTAATTAAAATTAGAGAAAATTTAAATTTAAAAAATTACATTATGTTTACTCCATATGACATCTTTGATCTTAATTCTAACATATAAATGCTAAGTCTTGAATGGCTAAAGCAATAACTCATGTGTGTGAGCTATACAAGAAAATCTGATGTGGCCAGCACATAACCTCTCGCCGTATATTTTACCTGGCTGTATGCATAAAACAAAGATTATTTTTATAAATACAAATAATATATTCATATAAATCTATGACGTATAAACTTCTTTATTATTCAATAATAGCATGTCTCAACATAAAGATATTTACCATAAATTATGTTACAATAAATTACAAAGTAGAGTTTACCATATATAAATATTAGGCTGGTAACTGCAATTTTCAATTCGAACAACTTTGTTTACTTTCTCTTCATATTCTTCTAGTAAAAACATTAATTTTGGGCGGTCTAAAATGTATATATCTGGATTGTGCATCTATTCTTATATATCTTCTTTTACATTTTATTTTTTCATACTTGTTATATCTAAATAACCTTAAATCCCTTTAATAAAGTGACGGATAGATTGCACTCCGATTATTCTTATATCGATGTGTAATTTTGTCAATATTTACAACTTACTTGAGAAGAATTTGATAGCTTTTTCGCAATTCAAAGTTACTCTAGTCTATAGTACTGGTGTACATTGTCCCATAATGTTTGAAACAAATTTAAGTCCTTCAACCTAGACTTGTCATCTCCATAATAGTCACAGATCAAGAATTAAGGGATTCTCCAAATACATTTTTCTTTCATTACTCATTATTTCTGACACTGACATTTATCTGTCAGCTACAAATAATTTAAATTTGCAACTATTTTTCATGGCATCCTTTCGGTTGTAAAATTAATTACAACA
The DNA here is from genome assembly GCA_951394225.1 of Harpalus rufipes. Lineage (NCBI taxonomy): Eukaryota > Metazoa > Arthropoda > Insecta > Coleoptera > Carabidae > Harpalus > Harpalus rufipes. The sequence goes on from OX596277.1 coordinate 21,937,010, forward strand.
TTATTTTATATATTATATTCCTTTTATCTCTAAATCTATAAAATATGTATAAAAATATTTAAATGTATCAGAAAGAGAATTTATTTTTCTTTAATATTATCAAGAAAAATTTTCAAAAAATAATATTTAGAAGTTTTTTTTTCAAGAATCTTCTACTTCCGGTTGTCCAATTGTTACCAAAACCTTTTCAGATCTTCCCATGAATGTCCGATTGGGAAATACGTTGTTAAACAAATTTTAAGTCTTATAGTTTTTGAGTAACCGTCCTTCCAACATCCCACACACACACATCCACACACACACACACACACACACACACACACACACACACACACACAGACAGACATCATCGTAAAAATGTTAAAATCGGATTGTAGGGACCTTAAAACGTGCTTATTCAATAAAATCTGGATATGCGATTTTTAGCATGAATCCAATACCTCTCTTAGCTAGAGGTAAAAAAAGGGTGTAAAGTCTAATATAGTTTTGTGTATATACGATTAAAGCGAAAAGTGATACGTTATCGCTACGCTTTGCGAGTCAATCTTTTGAAAGTGACAGAAACATTATGCCCGTGATACAGCTATTATTTTTTCTACATTCGTTTAGAAATGAACAAAAAGATGATAAAATATATAATCTTACTCTACATGATTTCATATTTCAGTTAACAGTGCTAGACCATTTCCAAGGTAATTTTATGTTGTACACTATCATAGAAATTTATATTTCTCTTTTAAGCGGAAAAATTACAAATCCTTCAAAACAGACAGAGAAAAAATAATTTGCCACTAACAATGGACAAATTTTGGATTATAAAAGTACAATGAGGTATGGCATGATTTTTTTTTCTTTGCTTTAATCGAAAGAATAAGGAAAAATATTTTACCCGTATTTTTTATTCTCTTTCATATTACTCTATATTCATGAAAATATTGTCTCTGAAAGTACCATATTTAAATTACCGCCTTTTCTGTCACCTGATCAGAAAACTACTCACCAATGAGGGAGTGGTTTACATTTGCCGATGACAGAACTTAAACGACTGACAGCCGTGACAGCTGTCAATTATATACTAACTACTAGTTATCCATATTACTGATTTTTATATTTTGTAAAGACTTACACATGGTTGTAGAAAAGAGTTTTGTGCTAGTGTTGCCCAAATAATAGTAAAAAAAATATTTTAGTAGTGCCTCAAAACGAAGAAAGTAGAATGAAATGGTTGTCGCAAATAAACATAAAACCATTTACAAAATCAAAAGTTTCATTCTGTGAAGATCATTTTGCTGTAAACATACATATTTTTATAATAAATTAAGAAATATTAAATATTTTTTAATTTTTATCTTTCCTGTTCTGTCATTGGCTAGTATCTCTTGGATGTCACAGGCAGTATAATTTGGCGACAATTCAAACATAATATACTTTTAAATTGTTATTATGTTTAATATATACAGAAATATGAACAGAAAATCATATTTACTAATACTATAGAAGGTACTAATTCAAATTCCAGAATAAAAAAATCTGTTCTGGCCAGCACAATACCTCTCGCCATTTTAATTCTATTCATAGAGTGTGAGCAGTTATGTGACTGTTGGCCTTGGCAATCAGATATGGGAGCCCGTGTCAAAATGACAGCTAGACATAGGTGTCAATTATTATAAGTTTTCATTCAAAACATTATGATTTTCCAAATCCATGCGGATTATTTTCCTCGCCAAGTATATTCCATACTATTGATGATATATGTATAAACAACATAATATTAGAATATTTTGAAATTCTTGAAATTCATTGACGGTATTAGCGGTATTTCTTAAGGATATATATATATACCTCCCAGAAAAATCTGATTTTTGACATAGACATTTTGCATTTATCTGTCAATTACAAACATTTAATATCTCAACTGTTTTTTGGGCAGCGAGATTTATTACAACAGATTATTATATAGGTATTATTATATACTATATATCCAAACCCATACAAGATATATTAAAAAAATTAAATGTGTAAGATACAAAATTTAATTTTCTTTAATATTACCAAAAAATTTCAAAAAATTATATTTAGAGGTTTTTTTCAATAATCTGCTATTTCCGGTTGTCTAATTGTTACCAAAACCTTTTCAGCTCTTCCCATTAATGTCAGATTGGGAAATAACTTAGTTAAACAAATATAAGGTCTTATAATTTTTGAATAATCGTCCTTACAACGTCCCACACACATACATACACACACACACACACACACACACACACACACACACACACACACACAGACATCATCGTAGAAATGTTAAAATCGGATTGTAGGCACCTTAAAACGTGCTTATTCATATAAATATGCGATTTTAGCATGAATCCAATACCTCTCTTAGCGGGAGGTAAAAAAGATATGTTAATTTTTTTGCAACACCTCCATTATCCATAACGGTCATTGGAAAAATAATTAGAAGTATTTATTAAAATATAGCCATTGTACTATGTTCTCCACAGGAATTTAGGGAACCCGTGTATTCAACCCGTTGTAAATTTTGAGTATCACTGTTCTGTACTATCACGCACATAACCGCAACCAAGGTAAATTGAATTTGATACAAGTTAAGTTAATACAGCGCGGGTGCTTTGTCCTGTGTACTTGGACGTGGGATCCTGTAGGATACTACAGGACGTGGGGACTGTAGGATGCAAGATACAGGACAACCGCAGGTTTTTCTTCCTTAACTCTAAGGTAATTGCACAGAGAGGGACTAAGGAGGGCCGAGAAAGATAGACGAAGAGAAGAAAAGGATGGGGGAAAAGGATGAAAGAAAGGATGAGGAAAGTTTAAGAACTTAATGGATGCAACAAGTACGTTGAAAGAAAGAGGGAATATATTAAGGAAAAGATTTTATCGTCGATGTGCTGGCTAAATAAAAAAATCAAAAAGACTATTGGTGTATTATATCAATCCACTTTATGTAGTAATAACGATATGTGTTTACCGTGAAGAGCATTTACTAGATGTTATCCCACGGGCACTTAAAAGAATAGTTGAGAAAACTCTCCACGATAAATATTAACAAATTATAGCTCACATCAGACGGACAGTTTATTTATCATTTATTATATTTATTTGTGATTCATCTTTCTTCGTTTATTTAAATTCTTCTTGATTCTATTAGCCCATTTCTAAGTTTTATTATATCAAAAGATATCCGAAAATAATAGAATAACGGTTTTGGTATAGAGAGTGATTCTCTGACAATACGTCATTTAAGGAGGCAATATTTTCTATTAAGTTTATATTCGAATTGTATATTAGTAGACATCAACTGTTTAATGATTCGAACCGTTCTGGTTCCAAAATCCAAAATAAATCGTTATGGTGAATGGTTTAACAATTAATTGCAAAATAAACATATTAGTTATTCTCACTATTGCAGTGAATTATACGCTTATGCGTATATTCAAAAATATTCGCGAATGAGTATATTAGGTTTCTACTAAAAGTAAAACATTTCGATTGTCAAACTTTGAATGATGACTTCACAACAGTAAATTTAAAATTATTTTTGATGAAAAATTTACTTATATAGTACTTATAATTATTGTTTGTGGGAAGTACATAATTTTCGAGAAAATGGGGTAATTATTACGTTGACATGTCATTCGTGTAGCAACCGTGTATAGCTAGAACGTGTTTTGCATTTATAACTGATTTTTTCTTCTTCTTTTTAAACAGGTAATAATATTAAAATGAATTGAATATGAGAGCAATGAGCAAGTAACAAAATCAATATTATGGTTGAACTGTTGTCGACCGGTTTTAGAATGGAAGAATGGGAAATAATCGGACGTTTTAAAGAAAAATTCTTGCACCGTTGATATCACGTTTTTTCAAAATTTCTAAAGTTAATGAAATTTCATTTGTTTGTTTTCTGCATTCCATCTAAAATAATTTTCAAAAATTGACATAATATATACATATATTAATGAAAATTACACCTGTTAAACTCCAAGGTGTTGATTAGGGATCTAGATGTTAAACATTTTTATAATTGTTAATTTTTAGCCCTGAAGCAGACTGTTGTACAGTCGGAACGGCGGCTAGGAAATAAATAATTTATATAAGACTGCGTGTCCGATTATTTCGGATACTTCCACAAACAATATACTTGTATGAAGAAAAAAGGGCTCACTTTTATACAATACCAAATATCCAATATTATATCATAAAGTTGAAAGAAAAATTAGTTAAAACTGATATTCTTTTAAGTATGTCTTTATCATTTATTTACTCATTTATAACTTATTTTACTCATAAAGATTAACATGAGTATCACTTTTCTATAAAAGAAATGTTCTGTTTATTAATTTGATCAAATTTATTGATGTCACGTTACAACAAATGGTTTGACATTTAAAGCAGTAACAATTTCCTGGAAAAACTGATCGTCTGATACGGCCTTAAAAGATAATGTTTACCGACAAAAGTAGCGCAATTGCTAATCATAACACGTCATATTCGAAAGATCTCGGGTTCAAATACCGCTAAATCATGATTTTATATGTTCATTATTCATCACCAATATCTGCCATACAGATATTCGATTTTGCAACGAAAGACAAACGAAGTGTTCTCCAATATTGTTTAGAATCAACATTTATAACAAAAAATAATTTTCTTATTAGAGGTTGTTACCATATTTTCGCACTATTGCGAATTTGTCACTTTTTCGATAAAGTAACAGATAAATGCATTAATGCGAAAAAGAATACCATTTTAACATAAAAAATAAAAAGAAAAAGTTGACATTAGGAAACGGACTTATGAAAAATAATAAATAGCGTCAGTTTAACAAATGGAAGTAAATATTTTTGCTTAGTTCAATTTTGATGTTATAAATTCCTTTAATTCCATGTTTATGGACGACCATGTGTATTTGCATGTGTGCGTTATTAAATTTTATTGCAGAAATTATTCTGTATTTTTATTTGTTGCCTGTCAAATTACACAATTAAATTTAAATAAAATTAATTTGAATAAAACTATTTAAAAAAACTACTTGTTAAATAAATTAAAAGTAATGAATTTAAAATAAAATCTGGGACTGTATTCACTGACTGGTTGTGATTATAACGATATAAGTTTTAATTCGCATAAAACTGATCCCTGTGTTACACCTGCACTTATTTCGTCAGTCCATGGGAGGTGAAGTGCGATAAAGGCATCTTCGATAATAATACGAGTGTTATATTTAACTCTAGTTTAGTACATTAATAGCTACTTAAGTGTAAAATAAGTGATATATTGAATATTATTATAATTAGCTTATTAACTTCCCCAGTGGACACACAAAGCCGTAGTATTTTACCAATACCGTACTGCTAGACACAAGCACTCTTCCAGGTCCATGTCTACACTTCCACGGTGACCCAATCCGGCTTGAAAGTGGTTTCAGATATACATGAGATAGTTTTTGTATAACCGTTTTATATTTTAGTTTTACGCACACAAATATCAATACCCTAGCCAGAATTCGGATCAGGGACTTCGGTATTCGAAACGGTTATAATACCACTACGCTACCTTGGTTCTGTTAGGCTACTAGAGTATAGATGTTTATATGTATTTTCATTATCTTCATTATCAGTATTAAGAGAAACAACGGTTATAAAAAAATAGAGTCAACTAACCTTCATAAGAGAGAAGAGGGCCTATCCTATGCCCATCTGAAGGTAGTGAATAGTACAGTAATGAATAAACACTCCTGTTCGATGTATCTACTTGCGATGATAATAGGATATTTATAATATTTTTTACGTCCGTAAAAAAATGCACTTTTTTCAATGAAATTCCTAGATATTACAATATTGTAATGTAAACGACATTTGTGGAGAGTCTTACAATATTTTGGAGTAATATTACAATTTTAAATGTTGAATTTGTGTTCAGTCGATTCTTTATTAAATTTTGAGTGTTTTGTTATATAATTTGGCAATGAACTTAAAAATTTGTTCAACTTTTTACTTCCCGCTAATAGAGGTATTGGAATCATGATAAAAATCGCATATCCAGATTTTAGTGAATAAGCACGTTTTAAGGTCCGTAGGATCCGATAATAACATTTTTACGATGATGTCTGTGTGTGTTTGTGGATGTATGTATGTGTGTTAGGTTGTTGGAAGTACGATTTCTCAAATTCTATAAGATTAAAGGCCTGTATAACTAAGAATTCTTCATTGTAACAGTAATGAGAAGAATTGAATAGATTCTGGTAACAATTGGACAACCGAAAGTAGTAGTATTTTAACAAAAATCTTCTAAATATTATTTTTTGAAAATTTATGTTATTACAATTATTAAAAAACAAAATTCTCTATCCGACATATTTAAGAAATTTATTATACCTTATATAGATTTAAAGATATAGATATATAATCTATAAAATAGTTGTAGTAAATCTCACAGCCTGCTCACAGCCCAAACATCCCCATGGTAACTACTTGAGAAATGAAAATGTCTGCAATTGACAGATAAATGTCACTAATGTCAGTGTCAAAAATTCAGAGATAGTACTGAAGGCTTTTTCTGGTAACGATATTTAATATTTCTTATTGAATTATTAATTATATATTTAAAATTATAGGTATATTACATGAATCCTTCAGAAATGACGCCAATCCAGTTAATGAGTTGGAAAAACCTCGAACATTTAGAATAAATGGAGAAAACTTGCTCACAGAATGAATTCAAAATTATAGAAGATACGTAAATATAAAGATTAGGTTTTTTTGTGTGTATAAGAAATAAACAACTAAAACTAAAAGGTTGTATCATTTTAATTTAAATACAATACTTATATATACCACAATGGAACGGGCGCGAGAGATATTGTGATGGCCACAACAGATTTATTAAGATGAAATTTTGGATAAAAATATGTTGGACAATATTAGCTGTTAAACATAAAAGAAACAATGAAAAAAAGTCAAGTAGAATTGTCAATGGATGTGTTCGGTATATTTTACACTTTAATCATATAGGTACTTGCATGTACTTTGTTGGATACGAATAAATAAATAAAGAATATATTTTTTTCACACAATAAAAGCGTGAAAAGAGATTTTTTTTTAAAGCAAACGAGTGAAATAATGAAACACTATAACAATTTTGTTCATGCTTTTATTATAGATATAAAAAAATATGATTGGCATTACCTTGCCACAATCCTGTGTATTATGACAAATTCAATACATAAATTTTCTTGCAAAAGATTCTACCTATATCTCCAGTAAAATTATTTCATAAACAAACTATGCAATTTGCACTTGACCCTTCTTTTCCCATTCGTTAGGGGTCGCTATTTTTTTCTTCTTCTACTCATTTCTGTTTTGCGTGTCGTCCTTCCATCTTATCTTTGGTTTTCTTCTGTTTCTTCTACCTTCTATTACTAAGTTATTCATTCTTCTTACACTATATAATTCATCTCTCCTTATGATATGTTCAAACCAATGTAATCATCTCTCTTGTATCTTTCTAGAAACTTCTATCACTCCAGCTATTTCCCTTATTCTTCCTTTTCTTATCATATCTGCCCGTATCTTCCCCAATATCTATCTCAACATCCTCATTGCTGCTACATTCATTTTATTTTTATTGATACTGACATCTGTCAGTTTGAATTATCTGAGTATATTAGCAGTTTCCATAGTTAGCATAGCTGGCTGATTTGTGAACTTTAATATCATTATAATTCTTTAACACTATATCAATTGAATATGAAGTATAAAATGCAATCAAATCATATAGAGAATAATATATTCATTAAAATTAATTATTATAATTAAATGCCAATAAATGATAGTTAACTACGTTTTTTCAAGAAAAACTGGTAAAAATTGCAAATGAGGGTACTTACGGCTGACCAATAATAATCAAAATCTAATCACGTCTGTATATGGATCTACACTCGAGGAATACAAAAAATATATAAATTTCGATATCGTAGTATTAAAGTTACGCGATCCGAAACGATCGTCACATACACACATATACACTTACACAAACGCACACACGCATAGGCACAAACATACATTCAGACATCATCGTAGAAATAGTAATTTCGAATTCTAGGGACCCCAAAACGTGTTTATTCATTAGAAACTCACTGTAGAAATTTTTGAGCGAAGACAGTACCTTCCTTTTCTAAAGGTGACGGAAGGTAAAAAATGTATGCAACTAGAGTAAAAAGTGTCTTATTTGTCATTGGTTTTGACGCACCCATTTAGTACTTGTGCGCTCAAATTTTCTTATTTGTGAAATAAGACTACTTTTTCTCATGTTGCATAAATAACTATTAAAATTGCTGCTGAAAGTCTCGTCTTTGTTTTATAAAAAATAAACAACAACTTTCTTGATAAATAGTCTTTGTTTTTAATAAATAATACGACTAAACTAGCATGTTTTATTAATAATAAACATGGCGATTACTTCTCTATTTTCCCAAAAGTTTATTAATATTCCTCTTAATATCACTTTAATAGTTCCTTTTGTTTTTAGTTCATTTGTGTTTAATATTGAAAGCAGCTATTATTCTTGGGTTATTATGATTTGTTCGCGAGTAAAGGAAAATTATAATGGAAAATATAGCTCGGACCAGCTAGCCAAAAAGCCAACTCCGTTTAATCTAGGATTAAATTGTGTATACGGCAACACTATGCACTATCATACTGCGCATATGTAGCACATAATTCATACCAACCTCCCGTGAAAATTTCTCACCAGGATTTAAAATTATGTTTTGTAAACAAACTTTGTTTTTAGCTTTTTGTTCTGTTTGTAGTTACCTTAGAGATCTGTTGTTTGAACATATTGTTTTCTCTTTCACCTGTGAACTGTATTTTAATTTTCAATATAATTGAATTATGGAAAAAAATCCAAGTACGAGAATTCCAATGGTTTCTTTTATTGTATATATCCAATTTCATGATTTGATATATGATATATCTTTTACTTTTAAAGTAAAGTAAATTAATTTGTTGAAACGAAATAAAACATTTACTAGGACTTTTTAGAATTGGTAATGTAATTCTGAAATGATTTTGTGCAAAGTTCTTTCCAACTCTTAAGAAATATAATATTTCTTTGAAAGGTTTTATTTATTTTGTGATGGTATTCATAAAATATTAGGTATGATTTTTATATTTGTCATTTATACTGACATCAACATATTCTAGCGATCGTATTAGATCTGACAACGTAAACTGATTAAAGTAATTTCTATAAAGCACTCTTTACAGTTTGTTAGATGACGGAGATGTTTAGTGATAGTAATTTGTGTAATAATTTCGTAAACCATCATACAAGATGTGTAAATTAATAAACGAGACATTAGTTGTACGGTTTATTGCTATTGCTAATCATTAGAGAAATGAAGGAATAATCGAGAAAAAAATATTTCATTAAATTTGCTTATATAATCTATTTCAATGTTCGTTAAAAGTCTAAATGAGCTCAAATACACTACTATTTATCTTTTTACTGGAAATAGGAAACAGGAATTCTGAATCGAGTTTTTAGATATGATACATATACTCTTTTTATCTATTATCGAAAATAAATTTAAAAATAGAATAATGACTGAATTTTCATTTGTTATTCCCTTTTTTATTACTGAAGAATACAAGTGACAGCAAAAAAATATCAATCTGTGCATCCTGGTAAACTTACTGCCTGGCTTACTGTATTTATCGAACGATGACACTTTAACTCACTGGTGGTCAATGCTTGCACGACCACTACTTTACTGACGAGGAACATATACACATTTATATTTGGTTATTTTATTGAATGGATGAACACTCATATATGAACACGGACATTCTAGAAATTTATAGTATTTTATTTGCACATATTTACTTGTACTAAGTTATTATTATGAATTTACCAATAACTAAATCCTAAAATACTGATTCATCTTTATGTCAAAATTACGCAGAATGTGAGCCAAAACTAACTCTACATGCCGCTTCGGCAAGAAAAACACAGACTCTACATGTCTATTCCACATGAACAAACACATACTAACTAATAACCATTATCATCTTAGTGAAAGGATATCTGAGGGGAGCTGGGTGCAGGGTGTATGGCATCCATAAGCAACTTTACATGTAGGCTTGCAATAATTTCTGGACTTAATTGTCTTCACTAAAAGCTGTTTACATCTAGACTAAACAGACAGTTGTAGGAAAAATGATAATTATTTCTAAACATAATTTTGGCTAACAAAGATAACAAAATTGAAATATTGTTCCTGAAACTGTAATTTAGAAAAGTTTATAAAAAGTTTATTTAATTGCTATTGATCTGCCCTCGCCTTGTTACACCGGTAAAGCGTTACATTTCCATTAAAAATTGTCCGGAAATACCTATTTGTTTAATAAAACAAAGAAGTAGCAGATTTGACGAGGAGCTTTTGCGTTTAGCTTACCCTTTCCAACCGGACTCTCCAAACAACAGCGTTTTACCACTGCAGTACTCCTCGTTGGATTTCAGCCGTTGTTATAGTGTGTTTCAAGATATTTGCAAATCTACCTGCCTTGGTAATGACTCGGTACACCGCAAAACAGCATGGTATAAATGTTCGTATGCATCAGGGGAGGATTAGCAAAATTTGTAACGGCACTTTCTTAAAATCCCGTTAATTAATATACCTAGTCGTATTTATAATTTGTGAATATTTGGTGTAATGCCATTCGATTGTTGACTTGTTCAGTTGCGGTTGTGCAAATTCAGACGAAATTACAGAAAAAATGTGGCGACCATGGGACAAAGAAACTTCAGTTTTGTGCAAATTCTATTTATGTGTTGATAACTTTTTATTTTATATTCTTTGTTCTGCATTTCTTAAAATTCAAGTGAAACATTAAATTCTACACAAATATTTCGTATGCTGGATTTCAAATTATTTGTTACAACCCTGTCATTTTACCCATCAAGCCCATTTAAGAAGCCACCCGCTGCGTAAGTCGAAGCAGGTACGTTTGCAAATATCTTGAAACAAACTATACAATGGTTTAAAGATGTATAAGTGGCCAGCTGTATTTAATTTTTACATGGTTCACCTCGTCATGACATGTTCAAACCAATGTAATCGTCTTTCTTGTATCTTTCTAGAAACTTGTAACATTAGAGTTATTTTCTTACCATATCTTTCTGTGTCTGACATCTGTCAATTTGAATTATATCAATATATTAGTAGTTTCCATGTTTAGCATAGCTAGCTGAATTATAAAATTTAATTTCTTTAAATTTGTTTAACTCTGTATCTATTGAATATGAATTATAAAATGTAATCAAATCGTATAGAGATAAATATATATTTTAAGTTATAATAACAATAAATCAAATTTAACTGTTAAATCTTCAAATAAGGCTACTTCCGGTTCACCATTTATAACCAGAATCTAATCACTTGTTCTTCTGGATGTAAACTTGAGGAATACGAAAAATTTATAATTTTTGGAATCGTGGTATTGAAGTTATGCGATCCGGAACTTTTGTCACACACACACACACATAGGCACACACACAGACACACACACACAGACACACACACACACACATACACACACACACACATACATACATACATACAGACATCATCGTAAAAATGGTAAAATCGTATTATACCCTAAAAACATGCTTATTCACTAAAAACTCATCGTTTAATTTTTTGACCAAAGACAATACCTTCCTTACCTAAAGGTGACGGAAGGTAAAAACTACGTAACATCGAATTTGAATGCACAAATTACTATTTAAATCACATACCGAGTACCAATCTCAAAGCTTCCTAAACTCTAGATCCCTACGAGTCCATTTTCATCGCGAATATATGCTGGTTTGGTTTCCAATATCTAAATGATAAGCATTTCCTAAACTAATAACATTAGGAAAAGCCCAAATAAAAGTTATTCAGCATTAATATTCTATATTTTAGCATAAAAATATTTATTTTATTGAGAATATTTTTGGTGTTCAAAATCCAATGAAGTAATATTAATCTTACATATTTTTTTTTAGAAAAATGCATTATAAATTGATATTAATTTTATTTGACTATTTTAATAGAGCTATAGATAAAATAAAGTAAAATAAAGGAATACGCGTTGTTTTTCACAAAGAATTAAGAATACCACGAAAGAAAATATGATTAGAAAATTACAATTACTTCTATTAAATATTATTTAAGTAAATTTTCAATGTTTATAGTAACAAGAAAGTTTATATGTATTTTATTTAATAATATATAAATATTTTCTCTAAATTTTATCAAGGTCACATCCTATTGTCATTAACAAAATTTACGTTCAACAAATTGACAAATCTAGCAATGGCAAAATATCCATGATGATTTTCTCAATACAATATGATAGGTAATAATGTATTTATAATAATGTTAAAAATATTGAAATGAAAGTATAGGTATTTAACCAAATTTGCGTAATTCATCACTAAAACTTCCCTCTTACTAATTTTTTTCTTTTGTTTCTGAAGCAGGTCAACAACCAGAACCGTATATCTTGATAGGTAGTGTACAATTACACTCATTCTGTGTAGTGATATTAATTTCCAGGAGGTGTGTCGTAGAAAAATTAATAGCACACTGTGTATGTGTCGTGCAAAAGAATGATTACTAGCTGTTCACTTACTGAGATCCAAGCAGGCGACCGTCGTCGCGGCGCCGAGCAGCAGCAGCGCCGCTCCAACGCGGAGCATCGCGGCTACCCCAACATCCTAAAAGAAAGAGAGAGATAGAGTTAAAAAAAATTCAACAGATAGCTGAAGATTGCTTGTAATAAAAATCTGGGGTGCCCAGCACATTACCTCTCCCTATTTCAATATTTATTTTATGTAAACTCATAAAATAATACTGGCAAATGGGTTATTATCACATATTTATCCATGTATATTCCAATTTAATACGATGTAATTGTATGTACTATTTTATCTCAATGCCCTGTCAAGAATGATTTAAAGTTATTTATATTTGACAGAGCCATTTAACTGTCATTTACATAATATATACTAGAGATCCACCTGGGTTTCGTCCGGGAGCAATTTTGAATTTATCGCCAAAAGTTTTGCTTAACGGAAGATTCCTTGTAGACATTAGCCATTTAAAACAACGATATACCAAAACTTGAAATGTAAGTTACCTATTGTAAAGGAAATATGTTATCTGTTATACAAGATGTTCATTTTATTTTGTCCACCATTGCTATCTCGAGAACTATAAGAGCTACGAGGTCGGTTAAATTAGCAAACAATTTCTATTTTACAACATTATTTTAATGAGCAAAAAAATATATTTTTTCTACCAGTTATTCTCAAAATACGGGATATAACTTTCTTATTTTAAATTAGACCCTATTTTTATTTGCTTATTCAATGCAATCCTTGACATAGGCGTTTAACATAGGAAAACAGTTTTTTATAAATGAAAATAGTCCGACAGATAATTAAACCATGATATTGGATATGATAATAGTACATTACCTTCTGTACTTTATTTATTATTAATTACTTTATCATTATTATACAAATTATAGGTTAAATTTTATAGATTTGTGTTCGATTCTTCAGCAGGACAATTTAAAAAAAAAAATTGCAAAAAATATTGAACTTTTAAAATTCTATATTTTATTTCCTATTACAAGAATTTGAAAATAATACCTTTGTAATAAAAAGAAAATAATTAACAAAAATTGATTATAACAACGAAGACAGTGATATAATAAAAAAGCATTATATTTTGTTTTCATGTTCATTAAAAATAACTGAGATAGGTATAATGAATATGTGTATGTATTCTATTTTTACTGTATTTATAAAAAACAAAATTACGTTGCATTAACATCAAAAGAAAATATAATGCATTTTTATTATACCATTCTTTTGATTGTTGTAATCAATTTTTGTTAATTATTTTCTCTTTATATTAGTTATTATTTCTAAATGATTATGATATAAGATAGATTTATAAAAGTTCAATAATTTTTTATAAAAGAAAATTGTTTTACTGTAGTATTGAACCGAAATTAATAAAATTTAATATTCCAAAAGCAGCTACTCTAATCAATGTGTCACGAAAGACATTTGAAAATCCTATTTTTTCTAATTTGTGTATTAATAATTAAGGAATTAAGAATAAATAAGTCACACAAGGTAATGTATTATTATAATGTCCAATCATGGTTTAATTTTCTACCGGACACTTTTTACCTCTCGCTAAGAGAGGTATTGCATTCATGCTAAAAATCGCATATCCAGATTTTATTGAATAAGCTCGTTTTAAGGTCTCTACAATCCGATTTTAACATTTTTACGATGATGTCTGTGTGTGTGTGTGTGTGGATGTGTGTGTGTGTGTGTGTGTGTGTGTGTGTGTGTATGTGTGTATGTGTGTGGGATGTTGGAAGGACGGTTACTCAAAAACTATAAGACTTAAAATTTGTTTAACAACGTATTTCCCAATCGGACATTCATGGGAAGATCTGAAAAGGTTTTGGTAATAATTGGACAACCGGAAGTAGAAGATTCTTGAAAAAAAATCTTCTAAATATTATTTTTTGAAAATTTTTCGTGGTAATATTAAAGAAAATTAAATTCTCTATCTGATACATTTAAATATTTTATTATATATTCCATAGATTTAGAGATAAAAGAAGTATAATATATAAAATAATCTGTTGTAATAAATTTGACAGCCGAAAGAATGCCATGAAAAATAGTTGATAATTTAAATTATTTGTAACTGACAGATAAATGTCAGTGTCAGAAATAATGAGTAATGAATTAAAAATGTACTTGGAGAATCCCTTAGTTCTTGATCTGTGACTATTATGGAGATGACAAGTCTAGGTTGAAGGACTTAAATTTGTTTCAAACATTATGGGACAATGTACACCAGTACTGTAGACTAGAGTAACTTTGAATTGCGAAAAAGCTATCAAATTCTTCTCAAGTAAGTTGTAAATATTGACAAAATCGGAGTGCAAATCTATCCGTCACTTTATTAAAGGGAATTAAGGTTATTTAGATGTAACAAGTATGAAAAAATAAAATGTAAAAGAAGATATATAAGAATAGATGCACAATCCAGATATATACATTTTAGACCGCCCAAAATTAATGTTTTTACTAGAAGAATATGAAGAGAAAGTAAACAAAGTTGTTCGAATTGAAAATTGCTGTTACCAGCCTAATATTTATATATGGTAAACTCTACTTTGTAATTTATTGTAACATAATTTATGGTAAAATATCTTCATGTTGAGACATGCTATTATTGAATAATAAAGAAGTTTATACGTCATAGATTTATATGAATATATTATTTGTATTTATAAAAATAATCTTTGCTTTATGCATACAGCCAGGTAAAATATACGGCGAGAGGTTATGTGCTGGCCACATCAGATTTTTACTTACAAAAAACTGTTTTCCCATGATAAACGCCTATGTCAAGGTTTTCTTGGGACACCCGGTATATATATATATATTGTAATATTAGTGTATGACATATGTATACTGTTGAATTCAGAAAAAAAAAACTGAATTGAATAAGCGAATAAAATATAAGTTCCTATTTAAAATAAGTTGTATTCCGTTTTTTGAGAACCACTAGTAAAAAAATATATTTTTTACCCATTAAAATATTCGTGTAATATAGAAATTGTTTGTTAGTTTAACAGACCTCGTAGTTCTCGAGGTAGCGTTAGTGGACAAAATAAAATAAACACGCTGTATACATTAAATATTTGAAAAAAAAAATCAATTTATTTTGATATATTTATTTCTAGTGCTACAGACATAAAATAATAATAATTGAAATAATACAACCTTTTTACCTCTCGCTAAGAGAGGTATTGGATTCATGCTAAAAATCGCATACCCAGATTTTATTGAATAAGCACGTTTTAAGGTCCCTACAATCCGATTTTAACATTTTTACGATGATGTCTGTGTGTGTGTGTGTGTGTGTGTGTGTGTGTGTGTGTGTGTGTGTGTGTGGATGTATGTGTGTGTGTGTGTGTATGTATGTAGGATGTTGGAAGGACGATTACTCAAAAACTATAAGACTTTAAATTTGTTTAACTACGTATTTCCCAATCGGACATTCATGGGAAGATCTGAAAAGGTTTTGGTAACAATTGAACAACCGGAAGTAGAAGATTCTTGAAAAAAAATCTTCTAAATAATATTTTATGAAATTTTTTCTTGATAATATTAAAGAAAAATAAATTTTCTTTCTGATACATTTAAATATTTTATAATATATTCTATAGATTTAGAGATAAAAGAAATATAATATGTAAAATAATCTGTTATAATAAATTTTACAGCCGAAAGAATGGCCATGGAAAATAGTTGAAAATTTAATTTTTTTGTAACTGACAGATAAATGTCAGTGTCAGAAATCCGAAGACATTACTGAAGAGTTTTTCTGGGAAGTACATACATTATATTATTTCTTAATGTATTAATAGAATTGGAAATATTTCGAAAAATTAGAAGAGGACAAAATTTCTTCATCAAAAATGAATTTAAAATTAAACAATCTAAATATATATGGAATAGATATATGCGTAAGTAGAATTTTTGGTGTAGAGTATACAAGAAATGTTAAATACAATAGGGAGCGAGCAGTCATATGATTTTGTTGGCCTTGACAAGCAGATATGGAGGCCCATATCAGAATGATAGCTAGTAATTATGTATAAATTTCTCATTCTAAATTTAGTGATTTTCCAATTCCATGTGGAGCAGAATTAAATGTTAAATATCTAAGGCATACAAGTAAATTTTAAACTCCTGGTGATAAATTGACGTAAATTTAGAAAATCTTAAAATTTTTAATGAAAAATTCTAACATTTGACATCTATGTACATAATTACTAATTATCATTGTGAAACGGGCCCACACATCTGCTTGTGAAGCCCAAAAATGTAACATTACTGTTCGCGCCCTATACTTATGTAACCAAAAAAAGGAAGTGGCGAGAGGTATTGTGCTGGCCACAACAGATTTTTAGTTTAGGAAAAAAACAACATATATAAATAAATAATATGTCATTTTTGCCTGGAGAAGGTAGCAGTTCATGTTGCCGAAACGTTGGTTATAAATCAATAAGCAGAACTTAAACTAAAAAGGTTGTATCAGTTTAATTGAATAATGTGTTCTGAAAATTTTTTTTTTAATAATTTAATAATGATTACATTTTCACATTCTATACTCATATTTTCATTGAATTTAGGTACAAAAATTACTTTGTATCTAAAATTTATAATTATATTTTATCTTCAAAAATAAAACAATCTATGGAATTCTCAAACTCGCCTCGCCTCATGCAATTCTCCTTGCGTATCGAAATATCGAGACCAGAATTAAATCATTTACTACTTTAAATTCGAGAAATTTCAGACGAGGTCATGCGTAATAAAGTGGGATCGTACTGCATTACTTATTATGATTAATTCAATCAATTACTACGTATCTCTATACAACAAGAGTTACTATATGCTTGAACAAGGGTTAGTATATGTGGGTAGGGTTACAATACGTATTTGCAAGGTTGTTCTTGGCACAGGTAACCATGTTAACCCTCACTGCATATTCATGGATGGAGCTACAAGCCAGTTAACCGCGACCAGACAATGATATATTTTCACTTTATAGTGTTGCACGAAATATAATTATCGGCGAACGTATAGCCGCTAAATGATTTACACAGCACAGCATCCCGTTCAATGCACTGCAGCCTCTATTTTCTGGTTATATTAAACTTAGTTAAAACAACGTAAAAAATCTAATTAACTATGTTTATAAACTGCTACAGCAGTTTTGAAAGTTGGCTACTATTTTTAAATATTCATAAACACTTCCTGTTAGTTGCTGTTTGTTCAATTTTTAATTACAAAAAATTGTAAATGAATACTAATTTGTTGAAGTTAAATAGATTTTTTAATGGAGAGCGTGATCAGAGAGTATTTCATGTTTTTCCGAATATAGAACATTAAATGTAATGCAAAAATTCGCAGACCATTTTATCGCAGAAATATAAGAATTTAATTCTATGTAAATTAATACTGGTAAAAGAAACTCCTTAAGAGCACGTAAATGTTATTATTATGAATTTTTAATATATCTTTCGTAAAAGACGTTTAATATACACCATCCTACAGAAGCTTACAACGTAATTATTTGGAGAAAATATCACAAGGGTAACTTTTTACTTGATTAATAATTCACCATAATTCAATTAGAATTGAAGTAGGTACTCGTAACTGGTTTAAATATAAAAAGTACACCTTTTTACCTCTCGCTAAGAGAGGTATTAGATTCATGCTAAAAATCGCAAATCCAGATTTTATTGAATAAGCACGTGTGTTTGTGTCTGTGTGTGTGTGTGTGTGTGTGTGTGTGTGTGTGAGGTTGTTGGAGACACGATTTCTCAATTTCTATAAGACTAAAGACCTGTTTGACTACGGATTCTTCAATCATTAATGGGAAGAGTTGAATAGGTTTTGGTACCGGAAGTATTAAAATCTTAAAAAAAATATCTATTTATTATGTTTTTGAAATTTTTTATTATTAGTATTAAGGAACGTAAAATTCTCTATTCGATACATTTTAAAAATTTATTATATCTTGAGATAAAAAAGTAATATATAAAATAATCTGTTGTAATAAATTTCAGAGCCTAAACAACTCCATAGTAACCATCAAATGTTTGTAAATGACAGAAAAATGTCAGTATCAAAAATCAACAGTAGTTCATAAACCTATTTGGGTGGTATTGGCAGCTCATTTCTAAAACGACCTTAAGTTTATTTTAACTAAACACTTGACTGTGGATAAGAACCGATTCAAAATTTGTCATAGTACGAATATGGTTTTATGTAGATTTTAGCTGAAACTAAATCTTAGAAATTATTTTTGGCAACATAGTTGTAAAACGTCAAATTACGCTTTTACGTTAAATGAAGAAGTTTAACTGACATTATTAAATAATTTTTCTGTAATATTGGTAAGTTTACTATTTCTTGTTGTATAACAATAATAACAATTAAATATTTAAAATTACCATCAGAAATCCCGTCAAGAAATTGGAAGACATTCGAACATTTAGTAGTATAGGAGAAAAATAAAATTATAAAAACAATCTAAAGAAAAAATTATAGGGCGCGAACAGTCATGTGACTTTGTTAGACTTGACAAGCAAATATGGAGGCCCGAGTTAGAATGACAGCTAGTAATTATATACATAGATGTCAAATGTCAATTTTGCATCTCAATTTCATGATTTTCCAATGCCATGTGGTTTATATTCCTGGACAAGTAAATTCAACATTCCTGACGACAAATTAACCACGTGAAATATTATGACATTTGACATTTATGTAAATAATTACTAACTTTCATTTTGACAAGGGTCTCCATATCTGCTTGTCGAGGACAATTGTGACAAATTAACTACGTGAATTTAGAAAATCTTGAAGTTTTTAATGAAAAATTCTGACATTTGACATCTAAGTACATAATTACTAATTGTCATTCTTACACGGGCCCCCATATCTGCTTGTCAAAGCCAACAATGTCACATGACTGCTCGCGCCCTATACTTATGTAACCAAAAAGGGAAGTGGCGAGAAGTATTGTGCTGACTACAACAGATTTTTTGAAATACAAATATAAAATTTTAAGATATTTTAACTAAATTTTAGCGAAATATGATTTATTAAAAGTAACTAAATATTTGAATTTTACCGGGATGGCGTAAATTTTCCCGATGACAGTTCAAAATGATACCAGCGCTGCCTACTGCTGAAATTTAGAAACATTATCGCTGTGGCAATTTGTAGGTGGTACGAGAAGAGATTCGTTTACAAACACTAAAATGTGTTCGGTAATTTATTGATGTTAGACAAAGCTACAAAATCTAACACAAGAATTAGATTGCAGCTCATCGATGGCGTACATACAGTCGTATCAGTTTCTTTTTTGAGAATTCTAAAAGGATATACTTACGTCACGCACTTTACGTACTAGACAACTTGTATGTATTTAGTAAAAAAAGAAACATATTACATAATCTAATTATAAACAATTTTTTCTAGAATAACCTATTAATTATATTATTCTTTTAAAAAGTTTCAGTTTCTTATACATTGCAGAATGTATAAGAATATTGCTGCTGCATTTTGCGAATTATCTCCACAAGTTTCATTGCCTGTGAAGCGCTGGGTAAAGAAAACCTAGCACTTTTAACATTTTTAGGATGATGTCTGTGTGTGTGTGTGTGTGTGTGTGTGTGTGTGTGTGTGTGTATGTATGTAGGATGTTGGAAGGCCGATTACTCAAAAACTATAAGACTTTAAATTTGTTTAACTAGGTATTTCCCAATCGGACATTCATGGGAAGATCTGAAAAGGTTTTGGTAACAATTGGACAACCGGAAGTAGAAGATTCTTGAAAAAAAATCTTCTAAATAATATTTTTTGATTTTTTTCTTCGTAATATTAAAGAAAATTAAAATCTCTATCTGATACATTTAAATATTTTATAATATATTCTATAGATTTAGAGATAAAAGAAATATAATATATAAAATAATCTGTTATAATAAATTTTACAGCCGAAAGATTGGCCATGGAAAATAGTTGAAAATTTAAATTGTTTGTAAATGACAGATAAATCCGGAGCCATTATTGAAGACTTTTTCTGTGAAGTACATACATTATATTATTTCTTAATGTAATAATAGTTAAATATTTAAAATTATAGGTATATTACATATATCCTTCAAAAATACTGTCAATCCTGACAATGAATTGGAAAAATTTCGAAAAATTAGAAGAGGACAAAAATTCTTCATAAAATGAATTTAAAATTAAACAATCAAAATATAAGGAATAGATATATGTAAGTAGAATTTTTGGAACCTATAGAGTGTAGGTATACAAGAAATGTTAAATATAATAGGACGCGAGCAGTCATGTGATTTTGTTGGCCTTGACAAGCAGATATGGGGGTCCGTGTCAGAATGATAGCTAGTAATTATGCATATAGATGTCAAATATCAAAATTTCTCATTCTAAATTTAGTGATTTTCCAATTCCATGTGGTTTATTTTCCTCGACAAGTAAATTCCACAGTCCTGGTGACAAATTAACTACGTGTACTTAGAAAATCTTGAAATTCTGAATGAAAAATTGACAATTGACATCCATGTACATACGTATAGCCGCGACTCCTTTTCTAAATTTAAGAATATCTTATTAAAATATTTCTTGTAATAAGTCATTTGGTAAATTTCTTGTATGTATTTACTGTTCAACTCATTCGTTTCTTTGTTGTAATAAGTCACTTGTTAAATTTCTTATATGTATTTACTGTTCAACTCATTCGTTTCTGTATTTGTATGTCATATGATCGTCCTGTAATTGGGATCTTGAATCCTGTTGGATCGATAAATAAATAAATAAATAAATAAATAAATAAATAAATAATTACTAATTATCATCCTGAAACAGGCCCCCACATTTCCTTGTCAAGGCCAACAATGTAACATGACTGTTCGCGCCCTATACTTATGTAACCAAAAAAGAAAGTGGCGAGAGGTATTGTGCTGGCCACAACAGATTTTTTAAAGTGTTGTAATACAGTCTATGAACTGTAAGCCGGGTTTCCTTTCATTTATAATTTCACGCATTAAAAATAGTACTTATAAAGTGCAGTGAAAGGGTATAGATGTTGAAGAAGGCTTTTGGCAAGGAATTTATGTCGAAATCAAAGATTTATGAATGATACAACGTTTTCACCATGAATTTTTACTGCCAGGTTGTATGGTCAATAATATTATATATCTGTGTAAAAGCAGATTGGCACACCCAAAAATAGGCCGTAATGATACATTTATTTATAAATACCTTCAAGTGTGTCGCCGTTCGCGCGAGGTAATTCAAGGAATACGCGAAGAATTGTGGTCGAACAACTCCTTTTTGGACGCAGGTACGATATTTTTGTTACTTCTTCATCGTCCCGAAGGTGAAGATGACACTAAAAGGATAGCATTTTGCGACCATAGAGGAAATAAAGGTAAACTCACTCAAAGAAATGAGGGCTTTGTACAAAGTACATCACACGAGTGTTTTGAAGATTGGAAATAACATTAGTACGAAGTGCATTATATCTAATGGGAAATTTTCGATTAAGTATTTTTTCCAATGTCTATAAAAATTAAACCTTTATAGTAACCGAATCATTGTCTATTTTCTTATTAAGTTTAATGCCCTAAAATTTAATTTCCAACAAACTTCAGCATAAAACTTGTGCCTGTAAGATAGTTGTATGTCCAGGCGCCCAGGGTATAGAATCCAGCAATACATCACCAACTGTTGCATGATCCGCGACCTGACCGTCCGACTGCCGTCATAAGATGTCGCGCAGGGATTAACTCTAGGGGTAATAAACCCCAACTCGTAAAACATATCCCCGAACAAGAACAAGAATAAGAACACCAACACGAGTTTATGACAATGATGGGGAAACTTTCCCACAAAACGAATTACGGCAGATAAAAATGTGATTATGAAAAGAATCAACAACAAATAGTACATTAAAACACAAGTATCATAAGGCAATCTGTTAACGTACGAGTCCAAGTTTGGAAAACGAGCCGCTAGGCGAGTTTTACAAAGGACGAGTGCGTCAACAGGCCTTATGATACGTGTTTTTTATACTATTTTTTCTATTGAGGTATTTTTACGATTAAATTTATTTAAATTGCGACGTCAAATTATGACTAGGTATTTTTTTGTTAGTTATGTTTATGTTGGTAACGCTTCTCGCTAACAATTGAAATTTCATATTTTGTCAACTATTGATTAATTAGTGTATTGCAAGGTGTATTGTATTTATGATTCAAGGTCTGATTCTGGTTGTGAAATTAATATTATATTTTTTTCTAGTCCTATCACCTAAAGAAAGTATAAAAATCCATAATTAAAAGTAATATGTTGAAATATTATCAACAACTTACCATTTTGAGGTTACCTGTCATCTGTCAGTTATGAAAGTATGACTACCAACTCTAGAACATGAAAGGCGCCAAAAATAGTACGCTTATAGATCTTCTAAACGTCGTGTTTGCAGTACAAAACAGTGCGTTTATAGAAACATAAGAACACCGAAATAGAAAAACAATGTTATAGTACATGTTGCAATATTGATTAATTTCTGGCAAATTTTTGTCTTAATTTTATTATTATTACAAATTAAGTAGCTAGTCGTATGCATTTTTTTTGGCAATTTGTAGTTTAGTGCCGTTTTGACGATATTTGTACTACCTGATTTTACTGTACCTATTTCTTGTAATATTTTCCTTATAGAGTAGTGGATGGTGATTTTTTTTAACAAAAACATTTTGTTGACATTTGTGCCCAAACTTATGGGATATAATAATAATTTATTTGC
This sequence comes from Harpalus rufipes, assembly GCA_951394225.1. NCBI lineage: Eukaryota > Metazoa > Arthropoda > Insecta > Coleoptera > Carabidae > Harpalus > Harpalus rufipes. Next base: position 21,960,546 of record OX596277.1, read on the forward strand.
CTAAAGCGATCCAGTACAGATATGTAGCAAGTCTGTAAAACACAAAATACATCAACATATAGGTATATAAAATAATTATACATCATCCATATATTCATTAATACTATAATATGTTCTTTCTATCAAAAACTGTTTCAATCTATATTTAAACAAACTATTTGATGCAATATTTTGTATGGACTGAGGTAGTTTGTTAAATAGTTTAACACCCATTGAGAATGGGTTACGTTATATTTATTTCTATGATATTAATCATAATAACACAACTCAAATGAAAAATTACTATTTACAATATATTTTTTAAAGATGTCCGATGAAGGTTATCTGTATCATGAACGAATTAACAAATTGGCTAACATTTGTCTCTCTCATTTGCAAACACTACAAGCGTGTGCGATAAGGATAAGTATAACACGCTTGTGTTTCAAAAATTCATAGTGGGCGTATTCAGCAGACTTCTGTGGTCGCTGAATACCTGACCGAGCGGTCACCGACCAAGGAGGTTTCTGCTGAATACAGTTTTAGTTTCAATCTGACTCACGTGGTTGAATTATCAAAAAGTTATAACCTTAATTTTATTATTTTTGTTATCACTTGTACGAACAGCTATTAATAGGGAAGTAAATTGATTGAAAAGTTAAATAAGTACAACTTAAATTTTTCTTGTACTGTAAATTGTTCATTTGTGTTAAGAAATAACCTATTTTCAGTATTTTACATGTGAATAAATTGTTATTTTAAAACACAACAGCATATTAAATAATAATGGTGAAATCCTAACTTACCGTTCAAATAATAATTATGTTCGTCTGGCGCAGACAGTATATGTAAAATTATCGACAATATAATATTTATTGTAAGCCATATTAAGAAAATAAGAATCGCATTAGCGCGCGTAAACAACTGACCAACTGACCAGGAACATCTGACCGTACTATTTTTACGGTCAGCTGGTAGGTGACCGGTCTCTAGTGAACAGCGCATTTAGCAAAAAAATGATGAACATGTTCAGCGACCACATGCCTGCTGAATGCGCCCATTTATTCGACTAAGTTAGGACATCCCATTATAAAACGATGCTCGTCGTTGACAATAATTTCCCTGTAACGTAAGTTCACTTATTAATTCAGATATATTACCTTAATTCATAGCCGTACGAATAACCTTATTTTCTGTCAATGTCAGTGTCAGTGACATTGTGTCAGTATCTTATTTTTCACATATTTGGTTTTACATTTGCTAATAAATTTAGCAGATGACTTAGTTTTGAACTTTGAATGTCTTTACTGTAACATATAATTTTATAATAATAATATAACAGTAGTATCTTATAAAAAACTATGTTATCGACAGTACTGAATTTGATAGAATGAGCGGTGCTAAAATCTTAATTCATACAATTCGTAGATGACCATGATTGGACATCTTTCAAAAATTTTACTATAGCTCTGAAGATTTTAATTCTTCAAGAGTTTTTTGCAGCTCCTTAATGTATTGTTTTTAGAATAAAAATGAATTTACCTGTCCCTCGCGGGAAAATTTATTTTCTCTTAAAAAGTGAGACCACTGTTTTATCAAAATTCTCAAATAATAATGTAACACTAAATATTATAACTTTAAAAATGTATTTTTGTAGAAAATGCTTTAAATGAGTACTTGGAAGATTTCAAAACCTCAAAGTATGGAACTAAAATTTAAACTATAGTACTTATGTAAAATTGTGCAACCTATATCTACAAAAGTTCACGGGGTTTATGTTAAAACGAAAGTAATAAAAGATAATATCCGAGAATTTTAGAAATAATTAGTCGAGTTCGTAATATCAGTTTTTTTTTATCACATTTGAATAATTAAAAATTTAATTAATTATAAAACAATTCCCATACTCGTATGTCATTCTATGTGCGAGTGGATGCTATATGAAGTTTTCTGGTATGTTTTCCGTTGCTAGGTGACAGTGTATGTAGCAATGTAGGAAGTGGCGTCTGAATGACAACAAACGGCCGCTTTTTCTCTTGTGTTGCCAATCAGCGCTGTGGAGTGTAGAGAACTCAGCAGCAGTAGAAGTAGCAGTACTCTCTTCCAGTCCGCGTTCCTTGTTAACACGCGTTTTGTTTCGCGAACATGCGACGTTGCCTCGTTATACTGCCCTCAGCGGTCCTCACACAGGCCCTCATCCAGGAGGGACGAAAATTCTTTCCCAAGAAACGAAATCGAATTATGAGTCGAATACAATATAAATTAAGTGCACAAAGGAAATATCTGATGTGGCCAGCACATAACCTCTCGCCGTATATTTTACCTGGCTGTATGCATAAAGCAAAGAATATTTTTATAAATACAAATAATATATTCATATAAATCTATGACGTATAAACTTCTTTATTATTCAATAATAGCATGTCTCAACATAAAGATATTTTACCATAAATTATGTTACAATAAATTACAAAGTAGAGTTTACCATATATAAATATTAGGCTGGTAACAGCAATTTTCAATTCGAACAACTTTGTTTACTTTCTCTTCATATTCTTCTAGTAAAAACATTAATTTTGGGCGGTCTAAAATGTATATATCTGGATTGTGCATCTATTCTTATATATCTTCTTTTACATTTTATTTTTTCATACTTGTTATATCTAAATAACCTTAATTCCCTTTAATAAAGTGACGGATAGATTGCACTCCGATTATTCTTATATCGATGTGTAATTTTGTCAATATTTACAACTTACTTGAGAAGAATTTGATAGCTTTTTCGCAATTCAAAGTTACTCTAGTCTACAGTACTGGTGTACATTGTCCCATAATGTTTGAAACAAATTTAAGTCCTTCAACCTAGACTTGTCATCTCCATAATAGTCACAGATCAAGAATTAAGGGATTCTCCAAATACATTTTTCTTTCATTACTCATTATTTCTGACACTGACATTTATCTGTCAGTTACAAATAATTTAAATTTGCAACTATTTTTCATGGCATCCTTTCGGTTGTAAAATTAATTACATTATTTTATATATTATATTCCTTTTATCTCTAAATCTATAAAATATGTATAAAAATATTTAAATGTATCAGAAAGAGAATTTATTATTCTTTAATATTATCAAGAAAAATTTTCAAAAAATAATATTTAGAAGATTTTTTTTCAAGAATCTTCTACTTCCGGTTGTCCAATTGTTACCAAAACCTTTTCAGATCTTCCCATGAATGTCCGATTGGGAAATACGTTGTTAAAATTTTTTTAAGTCTTATAGTTTTTGAGTAACCGTCCTTCCAACATCCCACACACACACATCCACACACACACACACACACACACACACACACACACACACACACAGACATCATCGTAAGAATGTTAAAATCGGATTGTAGGGACCTTAAAACGTGCTTATTCAATAAAATCTGGATATGCGATTTTTAGCATGAATCCAATACCTCTCTTAGCGAGAGGTAAAAAGTAAACGAATATTGAAACTAAACATTAGCAACAGAATTTAACTGAAAGCAATACATGACAAACACAATTTATAAAAGTAGCAATAAAAAATAATATTTTCCGTTAATCGTTTATTTATATTACAATTCCGTATAGAAAATTGTTTATTAAAGATATCAACAATGAACGAGTTTCTCTTAATAAACAATTACCTCAATTCTGTAACAAAGTTCCTAAGTCTCAGCAACATTGCTAAAAATTTAACTAATAGAAAAAATCTGTTGTGGCCAGCACAATACCTTTCGTCATTTCTATGTATTTTATATAAATTCCACGCAGATTTTTTTTGTATTTTCAGTAAAATTATTTCACATACATATTGCGTAAATTGTACTTAGCACGGACACTTGTCAATTAGTAATATTGAATTACTGAAACTGTTTCCATGGTGACGAAGGAAAGATTACAAAGTTTATGAAAATTAATTTCTTTATAAATTTTAATCTCTATATACATTGAATGTGAAGAAAATAATTTAATCAATTCGTATAGAGAATAAAATATTTTTTAATATTTATAACATCAAATGTCAAAAAATTACATTTAATTGTCCTTTTTTTAAGAAAAACAGTTAAAAGTTTCAAATTAAAGTATTTCCGGTTGTTCAATTATTAACAAAACCTACTCAAGTCTTCATTTAGCTGTAAAAATGAGCAGTACGAATTTTTTTTTTTGTAATTGTAGTATTCGATTTACCGCGGCCGAAATGATCGTCACACACACACACACACACACACATACACAAATAGTAAATTAGTTTTCTAGGGACTCCAAAACGTGCTTATTCATTAAAAAGTCATCATCGAATTTATTGACCAAAGACAATACCTTCCTTACCCGAAGATGATGGACTGTAAAAATGTAAAATATGCCATTTTCATATTCTTACTTTATTAAGTGTTTGCATTTATTGCTAAAGAGTTTGTAATTTTGCTATAGACTTGAGGTGTATTTTACTATAACTAACCGCACAGATACCAATATATGTTAAAACCTTAATTATCACACATTAATATATGTTAAAATCTTAATTATCATACATTAATAAATTAAGAAGATGCGATCAACGAAAAAATGTTGTAACGAAACAAGTGTTTTTCTGCGATTAATATTCGGAACAATAAAATTAAAATGTCTTGATTATTAATAGTTTTTATTATCACACTTGATTTAAACAACTATTAATAATAAAACAGTAAGGCAAGCTCAATTGACATCGTTGCCCCTTAGCGACCAGCAAAGACAAAAATCATGCAAAAAACTAAACATTTTAATCATTAGGCTTTTATAACAGAACAATTTTTTGTTGCCTACTCGTTATACATTCGTAAATGAATGCTAAAGAGGGATGTAAAATTATCGTAATTTATTTTTTGGTAAATCTACGCGATAATTTGCTAATTCAAAATTACCGTTTATATTACCAGCTAATTTAAAATTATATATTACTGTAATATATTTTACTCACAACTGCACTAAAATTGTTTATTTACATCTCAGTTACCATAGCGGAAATTGAAAGATGTGGAGGGTAAAGTAACACATACGGGCGGTAAAGTGACACATTCGGGCGGTAAAGTAGAGCAAAAGCCCGGCGATTGGTAAACAAAACGCCAAAAATACAATTGAAACTGTATTTATAAAATAATTTAAAAACATTTCATTTGAATGCAGTTGTTCGTAACATGTCACACATACATCAGGCCGAAAGAAGTTTACACCCTTGGATGAATAAGAGTCTTCCGCTACGCGTCGGTTCAAATTTCGTCTATGATGATATTATATGACGAGTCACATTTATTTTAACATATCAAAATTTATAAATCTATCCAGATCGAAATTGTAATTTTGTATTAAAACATTTGAAAATTTGTAAGTATAATATTACTCGCGCGTACCACCTGTAACACATTTGGACGAACTACAACACGATTTGTAGACGAGTGTTCTAAATTTCGCATTCTTGAGTTACAGCTATCATTACATACGGTTTCTGAATAAAATATATAAACTGTGTATATGAAAACAATGTGGTTGGTAATTACTAAGGAAACATCTACATTTGACTGACGATTGTGTTTGCATGTTGCCTATAATTTCATTTTAACATATCAAAATTTATAAATCTATCCAGCTCAAAAATTGTAATTTTGTATTCAAAGTTCAAAAGTAAAGCATAGAATTACTCGCGTGCACCACATGTAACACATTTGCACGAATTATAACACGATCCGTAGACAAGCGTTTAAATTTCGTCCTCTTGAATTACAACCATAATTATATACAGTTTCTGAGTAAAATATATAAACTGTGTATATGAAGACAATGTAGTTGGTAGTTATTAAGGAAACATCTACATTTAACTTTGACATTTTGACAGTTATGTTTGCATATTATTTTTAATTTTGTATATTTGTATTGAATAATATTTAACCGTAAAAAAATATGTTAAGCCGATGGTACAGTATCATTCATATGAGTGATGGTGAATGAGAAAGAAGTGTTGCGTGAAAGATGAAATTTTTACCGGATATATATATATAGAGTAAAGTGGAGTTGTTTATAATGCTTTCACGAATGAAATTAGCTGTGACTGATTGTGAATGACCAAAAATTAGCGGCCCGTGAAAATTTGATCATTCCCGGAGATCACTTCTTCTTCTTTCTCATTCACCATCATACATATGAATGATAGTGTGACATCGCCTTAACATATATTTTACCCTGGAAAAGTCATTTACCGCATTTGTCATGAATGCAACACTCAACTAAATCTCATGCCACAATCTACACTCCTAAATATAAACGTAAGTACTCGTACTATGTATATTTAATGAGTTAAATATTTACCATCCTTTAACAAATTTTACAGTTAATCCATTATAATGAATAATATTGCTAGGTTAGTTATTTTCGAGTGCAAATAATTTGTTTTAATGTTAATTAACATATAATAATATGCAATTATGCATATAATCTCTATTAAAATATGACTGCTAATGGTCTTGTCACTTTGAATATATAAATTCATGTGTGATATACAGACAAAATAGGATGAATCTAATTAATACCGGTATGGTTTATTGCAAGAGACACATTTGCCAATCAGGAGTAAATGCCTCTTTCGTTCAATTATTAACAAAATGTGTCTTATAAGCACAGAATTAAAGATTACATCTAGCAATTGACAGATAAAACATTCTAGACGTATTTATATGTTTATAAATGAATATGTAGAAAATACTAGTTAACTGAACGAATATAATTTCATATACATCTTACGATGGATATGAAATCCACGAATCACAAATCACGTAAGTCGTGTAACCCAAGAAACTATATATTCATTTATTACAAGATTAAGATGAAGCACAGTACATATATCACATTTGACATTTTAATGTTGTCATTTAGATTGAAATATTTTCAGCATAAAAAGAGTTTTGAATAATTTAATAACATTAATTGAATTATATTATGAATTAAAAAATTAGATCCAGAATGGTAAGTGAAATGTCACATTTGACAAGTCAATGTTATCCTTTTTAGATTTGGCAATAATTTCAGAATATAGAAGAATTTTTGCTTTAATTTGGATTCCTGTAGAGTATTCATCTATTTTATGTAGTTGTAGTAAACAAATGCCTCACATTATTTAGTCTTGTTCTGTGTGCATCACACGGCACCAATTTGATATGTTTGTCTTTCAGGCCAAACGATGCACACTTGCTTCGTACTCAAATCAAAGGCCTAAATAATAATGAACGTCATATGAGGTGATTCTATGACTTATTTAAGACATATGTTAGTGGCCCCAAATATGTCAAAAAATATTACTATTACCGCGGTTAACGTGTTAAATGAAGTGTAACCATAAGATTAGAAAAATTGTAAGTAGGATGTAAAAACATCATCCTCATGTAATATGGACATCATATCTACTCTTGTACAAACTACTATATTCATAGGAAATATACAAATGAGAGTATTACTACTATTATAAACAGAGGTTTGTCCACAAAACAACTGTTACACTGTTGATTGGTCAAATAGTAGTTGGCATGTTGTCTATTTTTCATGCACGTTAATATTAATATTTATACATCTTCTAATGACCCATTTGAAGTTAGTTGTAAGTTAACTCTTGTTAAATAAAAAAGGAGAAAATACGCAAAAAATAACCTTGATAATTTGTTTAAAATAATTACCGTTTGTTAACTACTAATTTAAGAATAAATAGAAATACTGGGTCGAACACTGTTATACATCTCAGGCGTTTTTTTTTTTTAAGTTGAGTTACTTATGTTAACCGGATAGTACTCTTTGTAACTTTGTTAAACAGAATACTCCTGATTACCAGATGAAAATTACTGCCTAATTAATTGCTTGACATGTGACAGGTATTTATTTTCTTTAAACTACATGATATGAAAAGATAATGGTCCCCGTCCACGAACCATCATTTTTTGAATGCAGGTGTTGTAGAAGTTTAATTGCTCGTGCACTTATTCGGAGTGGTGATATTTTGTAACATACGTATAAATGTCCTACGTCCTTAATTGTATCTACATTCAACAAATGGTGGTCTGTGAATACGGGCCATTGTTTGCAGATTTTGTTATTTGTTTTGAATAATAGTTAAATTTATTATTTCGGAAGTCAAAATATTCTATAAATGTCATAACTGTCAAAGAGCAGCAATAGTTAGATATACATACAATTCATGAAACCGTACTGTGGACCACGGTTAGATATTTGACGTAACTACAACTAACCGGATTACCTTTTGGTGACCAATAAATGCTGTTACCAACATTGCGACCACTAATAATTTTTATGTCTCACTAAAGTATTATGCACTGTTTATTGCTAGGATACGGTGTATATAAATAAACCTATCCATAACAACCGGGGCATAATGGGAGGGCATAATGAACTCATTATGCCCTCCCATTATGCCCTGGTTGTCTTGGATATGTTTATATACACCGTACCCGATCATCATTGATGTTTTAAAAATAAATAAACGTTGATAATAAATAAAACAATTAAACAACATCCTTGGCAACGCCAAAATTTGAGCATTATTGTAATCAAAGTTATTATCAATTAAAACTTGTTTCAGATATTCTAGTGAGACATAAAATCTTGTATGCACCACGAGCGTTACTAGATGATAATGCCCATCGGACGACATCTATCCTTTGGGCCACAGGCCCTCGGGCTAGATCCTCGTCGCCCTCCTGGCATTATGATCATAGTAACGCCCTTGGTACATAAAATACTATTAAATACCCGTTGTAACTGCTTTTATAATACGTGTCACGAAAAGGGAACAATATTTGTCATTTTACATCATTTCGAATTATACTCGTAATATTATTTCTATTCTAAATAATAATAAAAAAATACTAATCACTGAATTAACACGGTTGTGAACCTTTAATTTGTAACTGAACGCTACTCTGCTTTGAATTAAAATCGCCTTATTTATCATTTTTTGTTCAGATAACCTGCACTATTGAATTACAAATAATATCACTGAAACAGGTGGAATGTCTAGCCCGTTCTCCAAATAAAAGAAAAAGTTATTTCGTTCTTTACGCTTCTTATATTTTATCCTTGCTGACCTGAACTTTCATCGTACATTTTTTATATGAAATTCGTTCTGTGTCAAAATTTGCTAACAAATGATAGCTCACATCTCCTTGAATTTTTCTTGTCAACGTGTGTACAACAGGCCATGATGTGAGGAGAGATTTCTCCTAAATCCGGTCCTGACAGCTGCGAGTAGCAACATCTCCAGGATCTAGGCGGCTGTCTCCAGCAGCCTGCCTCCCAATTTACATATCCTGCCAAGGCACACTGCGACGTTTAACAAATTACCGCACGCACAATGCAGGGCTCCGCCAAAATTTCAATAGGGAGAAGAATTTTATTCACTGATTCGGAATAGTTTGATAGATTAATAAATAATTATATTATCATGTAAATGGAGTCCGTGACGGAGTGGAACCGGTTATAGGTTTAACAAACTTACTCGAAGATAATTATAACAAATTAATTAACATACAAAGAGAAACCCTGATGCTGTCATATTTTTTGTAACAGGTTTGAGTATTCGTGTAGTGACTATAATCAAAATTTGAGTTTCAATTAACTGGCACATACAACAATGGATAAAAAGTGATACATATATAATATTGCAAAAAGTAGACAAAACTATAAAATTAGCAAGTCTTTATTGAAGATCGTACAAAAAGTTTTTTTATTGCACGTACAGATAGCATGTGGTTACTGAATAAGTAGGTATACATTTGACTTTGATACTTGATTGTATACAACGCTGGAAAAATTAGGTTCATTTAGAGCATAAGTTTCACAAAGACCTGTTATTTTGTATTATGGTTTTTTTATGGAGTCTCGTGGCCGTGTACTTGTGTGTCTGCGAACCAGGGTTCAATTCGGAGATCCTAATTGACGTCAAAATTATAACGATTAAATTGCACAAAGTGACCCCTGCATGTGGTGCACTCTCTATGGCAGAAACGAGTTGTCGCGTGGTAAGCGCCCGCACGATACGAATATCACATCATTGCTGATGTCTGCGGACAAGGCAAATTGGAATACCCAGCAATGTATAATATGTCATGGTGATATATTTATGTAATAGGTACAAAAAGATTATTGCAGAAGATGTGCAAGCTGCTACATGAGCCGTAGTTAAGTGTTGTATGCTGAAGTGCAATAAATAAGATTTTTGCAAGCGTTGCATATTGTATCCCTACCTATAATATTGTTGAATACTTTGTTAAACACAACTGTCAAATCCTTAGGGAGATATTTTTTAACAGAATATTGTTTTCATAATATGCATGTACATAGCTTAGGTACATATTTTATTGACTCCTATTGAAAAATATATTCATTATATATTCCGTTCTTGATAAGTTGAGGCATTCATAACACACTGCTAAACTGTAAATTATTGTGTTATAACTCACTTGCAAGTCAATCATAAACTTGTAATCATAATAACATTCTTTTGTGATTGGTTTAAATTGACGTTTGAATACCATTAGAAAAGGTAAATATGGATATATTTATTTCGTGTCATATCCACTTATTTTGACGTCTCAAATTTCGTGAATTTATCCATATCGAAAACTTCTAAATGAATAATCGTAGATATAGTGTGTAGTGGAGTGGATATTATTCATTCGGAAGACTGCGGATCGTTTTAAAAACTCTATCCTCTTGAGTAATAACTAGCATTAAATGCTTGTTGAATAAAAATAATATTTTGCTCACTCAGCTTCAAAGACTGAAATTTTATTCTCAAAATACTTATTTTCACACGATAACACAAAAATTATCACTTCAGTTTTCCGATGAAGAATGTAGGTATTATATTAATTTGTCTGTATATATAGTTACAACGTAATCTACGTTACAGAATTATTGAATTATTAACAACTGATTATTCAAAGATATTTAAATTTTAATGGCAATGACAAATTAAAAATTTCACATACTATTAAAAACGGAACATATAAATTTAATATTTAGTGCTATAAATATATAATTAACGATAATCTAAATTTTAGTCTGAATTATTTATCTTTGACTGTATAAAAATATTTTAAAGCTTCATGCTTGTTAACAATTAATGCTTTTCCTTACAGAAATTGAATTAGATCATATTCTAATATTAATAAGTTTACTGAAAATACGGTAAAATAGTGTTCTTAGTTATTAATTTGCCACATAATATTTTTACGAATTAAAGTATTGAAAAAAACAAATATACATACTTAATACGAAACAATACAATCTGAATTAGTCATTCTAAGATATTACATATTGCCCCACAACTAATATTTAATGTTTTTCCTTCTAATTATACAAATTTGTATTCTATTCTAGTACTGCTAGTCTAGCACAGTTTACTGATATACATACATATTTCTTCCTTATCATAATTTAAACCTAGTCCAGTATATTATAAAATAATCAAAACAAGTTTACTTATTAAGTTGCTTGATATCTCTGAAAATTTAATAAACATTTCAAATACATACATTAATATATAGATGTTCCACAAAGGTGAGCTGATACCAACACACACGTACCCACCTACCTCTACAAGATAATCCTAAAAAGTTTATTTCGAACATATATAATTCGAGTACAGTTTACTTAGAATTATGAAACTTGGACGCATGGCTGAGTGTATTAATTGACTGAGTCAGGGTATGAATTCGATTGACGTCAAACTTGAAAATTATTTTCAATTTTCAAATAGCATAAAAGTGACCCTCACCACCCTATATAGTGAACTCTCCGTAACAACTTTGACAGCCCATGTGATACAAAAAGTGCCTTCAATGGTACATAAATATCGTCTTTGTATAAAATATACATATATAAAAATATATTATTACAGCATATTACCCATTGTTGGGTGTCCAATCTACGTTGTTTACAGATGTGGGTAATGAAATCTTCTTAGTTTTAATTATAGTTTTATGAAAATTGATAATAATTATTCCTGATTAATTTTAAACATATAATTCATAGAAACAGGTTTAAATGAACAAGGAGATTTTATTTCAAATTAACGAAGAAAGAATTTGTGAAATACTCATGGACCTCGCTGGGATTTGAACCCAGAACATTCCTATATCTGGTAGCACGCTCTAACTGAGCTACAAGTTTCAATTAAAAATTGACATCTAAACTTAAATATTCTTTTTATTTTAAACAAAAGAATTCCTCTTGAACAAATTCGATACGATTTTCGAGATAATTGAGGATTCTCCATTTTGTTTAACTGCTAGATTAACTACTGATCTACTAAATTTAAAAACGTGTATAAAATACAAATCTCTAATTAAATAAATTTACGACGCAATTAAAATTAAATAAAGTTTTTAAGATTTATAAAACGGGGCTTTATTTTATTTCATTGGAATTCTAAACTTTAATAGAAAAGTACAATTGCGTTATAAGTTAGGGACAATACGGTTTAGGAAGAATTAAGAATGGAACCAATGAAATTCAGTATAAAATAAAGTGAGAGGAAAATTTAAAGAGCAGTACCCAGAGGAAATATTTTATTATTACTCATTTAATTTTATTATTCAAGTAATGAATTCATTTACTCAGTTTATAATTTGCAATTTAAATAATTTTATTACCTTTCACATTTTACAATGACAATAATGATATTCTAGAATAAGTGTGAACTAATTACAATTTTTATCACATCAATAATTCCTATGCTAATGACAAGTACTATTTTACTTTTTTCTATTTTACTGGTATTTAACATCAACAATTTGTTTTTTGTTGTTTTTATCCACACACTCAACTGAACATACGTCAACTAATTTGTCACATCCCACAAATGCTTTTTTAGATTTTGCCCACTCGATAACTTCATTCAAACACTCACATTGCCAAGGGTTGTCTTCGACTGTCAGCCTCCTCAATATATTGATTTTATTTCTTACTTCTTTATTAAGACATTTGATCTTGTTATTATTGATGACAAGAAAAACTTGGTCTTCTTTTAATTCTGGAATGATATTAGCTGGAATATCCGTCAGTTTATTATGTGATAATTCTAGTAGACCCATTTTCGGGCTATCGACAAAAGCACCCTCTTCTATTTTGTCGATAGAGTTGTTGGAAACAGATATACCGGTGAATTTCACAAAGCCTGGGAATTTCGGGATAGTTGTAAGTTTGTTCTGGTCCATACCAAGTCCTTCTAAAGATGATTTTTCGCCGAGGACGCGAACAGGATCAAATGAAGTTATAGAATTGTAATGTAAATTCAGGATACGTAAATTTTTCATTCCACAGAAAGCACAATCTTCTAATTTTGATATAGAATTGTTCGACAATGTAAGTAGTTGTATGTTGCTATTTCGGAATATTTGTCCAGGTTGTAAGTTGTTACCTTCCAAAATAACAATTTCAATGTTGCTAAAAGTTCCGGGTTCGGCTTTAGTCAAACCGGAATGTGTTAGTTCCAAAACTTTTAAGTGTAAACCATCAAAAATTCCTTTTGGTAGTTCTTCTATTTCATTATTAACCAAATGTAACATCTTTAAATTTGGTAATTGTTTGAACACGGCTGGTTCGATTTTATTTACCAAGTTTTCAATCCACAAATTTTCCAAATTTGGAACGTTCTTAAAGGCTCCATTACTCAGCAACTTGCTTTTAACGTCCCCAGGATTCTTCAACACTAGTTTTTTCCATTTTGGTTGGCTTCCAGCCTTGTCAAGTTCATCCAAAGTATCGCAAAGTTGTACGTCTTCTGCTTTGGGCGAAGGTTTGCATCCCAAACATGGGTACAAAATCGTGAAGAGAAACAGTAATGTTCTTAGGTTAAGCATTGTACTATACTGAATCACTGATTGTTGGAGTGGTACTTATATACAAGCGAAAGCGAGGATTCCCGTTAGATCTGTTTACTGATACAATTGTGATTTTCCATGGTTTTTGCTTTACTAACCAGCCGACCTCGCCAGAGTGATAACCTTGCTAATCGTAATATAAATAATTTTTTACGCGATGTTTACACACAAAAAATACTAGAAAATGTGATGAAACGTTTTCCGCGAAACCCTAAATTTAAATTTCCCAGGTTACGTAAAGTTATTTCGTTTTTTAATCTCACATTTTAATTTCCTCGACTGCAGTTTAAAAATATAATCTGAGGGTAGATTGAGGGATGCACTTTTAATTTAATTGTAAGGCTGTAGCTGTAGCCCTTTGAGAATATTTTAATAAACTAAGATGTAGCTTTCTCTTGGCCCTAAAGGAGATACAGCCCTTATTGTTCTTATTATACAATCATACGAGTATATTCATAGATATACGACATAAAACTAAAGGGCGCGTATTTAAGCGTGCAATATGTTGTCAGTTTTACTCACTATTTCATTTGGATGCGTTCAGTATTTTTTATTTAGCATTAATAATTGTTCTGTAAAAATATATTTTTTGTTCAGTATTTTCTCATATTTGTTCAGTATAATTTGTACATTAAATATACTTTTTGTTCGGTGTTTTTTTTTATATTTGTTCAGATAAATAAATAATAAATAAATATTTCATCACGGCATATTACCCATTGCTGGGTGTGCCAATCTGCTTCGTACACAGATATCGGTAATGATGGAATATTTGTACCGTGTGGGCGCTTACCAGGCGTCATCTCACGGGCACTCATTGCTGGCGTAGAGAGTGCGCCACAGGGGGTCAATTTTGTGCCATTATAATGCGATGTAATTTTTGGCGTCGGTCGGGATCGAACCCGGGTCTCCAGATTCGCGACCAGACACTCAGGCACACGGCCACGAGACCATATTTGTTCAGTATTTTTTCATATTCATTCAGTATTATTTGTTCAGCAAAAAAATAATTTTTGGTGAGTATTTTTTCATATATAATAGTAATAAAATATTATTTGTTTATTTTGACTTCGTTTGCAAATTTTCAAAAAAATACTTGAACGTAACGTAACCTAACGTACAGAACTCAATTTGACGAAATTTGAATGGTTGTATTTATTATATAGTCATTACGCGCCAAAATGATTATTAGTTTTTTAGGCTATATTTGTGAAAAATGTAACTTTTTCGCCTACAAATTTTCAAAAAATACTTTAATGTAACAGTAATCTAACGCACAGAACGTAGTTTGACGAAACTCGGGTAGTTACATTCATTTTATAGGATTGTACATCATATTACCCTTTTTATCTTCCGTCACCTGTATGTACGTATGTGTGTGTGCCTGTGTGACGAAAGTTTCGGATCGCATATCTTCAATACCACGATTCTAAAAAATATATTTTTTCGTATTCCTCAAGTTTACATCCAGAAGAAGAGCTGATTAGATTTTGGTTATAATTGATCAACTGGAAGAACCCTCACTTGAAGATTTTAACAGTTTTTCTTGAAAAAACGCAGTTAAATATCATTTATTGACATTTAACGTTATCATAACTTAAAGAGAAGATTACTCTCTATACGATTTGATTGCATTTTATACTTCATAATATAGAGTTAAAGAATTATAAAGATATTAAATTTCATAAATCAGTCAGCTATGCTAACCATGGAAACTGATAATATATTCAAATAATTCAAATTGACGTATGTCAGTATCAATGAAAAGTAAAGAATGTGGCAGAGACGAGGATGTTGGGGAAGACACGGAAAGATACGGTAAGGAATGAAAGAAGATTCTAGAAAGATACAAGAGAGACGATTACATTGGTTTGAACATGTCATGAGGAGAGATGAAGAATATATTGGAAGAAGAATGAGTAGCTTAGTATTAGAAGGCTGACGAACAGAGGAAGACTAAAGATAAGGACTGTATTGCGGAAGACTTGAGAGAAAAGGAACTGAATGAGAACGAAACGCAAAACAGAAATGAGTGGAAGAAGAAAATAAAAAATAGCGATCCCTACCGAACGGGAAAAGTTAAAGAAGAAGATGTTAGTGTCAAGTGCAATTTGCATAGTTTGTTTATGAAATAATTTTACTGGAAATTTAGGATCTTTTGCAAGAAAATTTATGTATGGTATTTATACATAATACGCAGGATTGACGGAAAGTATTGTGCTGGCCACAACAATTTTTTTTACATAGAATTAGAGTGCCATGAAAGAAATACGTAAATATTTTGTTTGTGTTGACTTTTATTTATTTATTTTTAATATATTTAAAATCACAATAAAAATTACATTAGACTGTTTTTATAAAAATATGACTTTTCGATTGCAAATTTTCAAAAATGACTTTAAAGATAACTTAACGCATAGAACTCAATTTCACGAAATTCGGATGGCTACATTCATTTTATGGTATATATTTTCTAACCCATTTTTTTTTCAGGAAAAATACCAAAATCACTATAAATATTATATTAGGCTGTTCTGTTCTGAAAAATGTTACTTTTCGCTTGTAAATTTAAAAAAAATACTTTAATGTAACGGTAACCTAACTCACAGAACTCAATTTCACGAAACTCTGATGGTTACATTCATTTTATAGGATGCACTATCTAACTCAACTTTTTTTTTTTAGGAAAAATGACAAAATCACTATAAATATTAATTTATAATTGAATATTTGATTTAAATACTGAGTATAAAATACTGTTCATTTAAATAAAATACAGAACAAATAAATTATTGCCAAATTAAAGTATTATTAATGGCATTAAGCAACTTTTAATTTAAATACAGGATGCATGGCAGAGTGCAATAAGTAACTGATTGTGGTTCTGAGTGCGTAATTCGATTCTGACATCTGACCAAAGTTTTTTATTTAAAATAATATAAATAAATAACTATATTGTGGCTTTATGGCATAGACATAGACACTAATTGACATATCGACGGCATACAGCACAAATAAATGTTGTTTGCGGTATTCCTATATAATTATGTTGAATAATTATTGTAATGATGTTTACTTATATTCATAATCGGATTTTGCAATGAGTGCACACAAATATATCACATAAACATAATGAAAATTAATTAATTTTCTAATATAATATTTATTTTTTCCCACGATTCCCATAACTGTTTTATGAACTGTTTTGTCATTTTGATTAGTTATTTTTAACCAAAGGCATTCGGAATATGCATTATGATTGTGGGTCGCCTCGGTGGCCGAGCGTGTTAAGGCAGCGTGTTTAGACAGCGCTCAAAGCGACCATTACCGCTCGGATCCTGAGGTCGTGGGTTCGATTCCCACCATGGGCTTGGATGTTTGTGACTGTCCTTTCATCATCTCATCTCCATCAACGCAACGAAACCAGGTATAAAAATATAATGACAAATTGACTCATCCCCATAATTGTAATAACTTGTAATAAGTTTATATACAATAAATATTATAAAAAATATGCATTATGATTATGCTGACTTTGAAATAACTTGGACTGAATATTTCATTATAACATTATGAATATACTTTCATTATTTGTGCCTGTATATTTAATTTTCTTGTATATTCTATGGCCAACTATGTCCTAGAGCCCTCTCTTAAATTATGTACTAAAAAAATAAAGAACTGTTTCAATAATTTTAAAATTGAAGCTAAATTTTGAAGACGGCAGGCATACAATGGTATATTGTGGAACATGCGTGAGAAGGTGTGCGCCGCAGAAGAGTGCAAAATAAAAAACGTTTCTTGCAAGAATTGCACACAATCCTATTGCTATGAAATATTCAACAAAAGTACTAAATAGTCAAAAATATTTTACCTGCGCAATTGGCAAAATCAAATGTCAAAATACAAACATAGAATTCCATTTAAAACAATTTTTAATAAGTAAATATATCATCACGGCATATTACCCATTGCTGGGTGTGCCAGTTTGCTTTGTATACAGATATCGGTTTTGATGAAATATTTGTACCGTGCGAGCCCTTATCAGGCGTCACCTCACCAGCACCCATAGTTGGCGTGGAGAGTGCACCACAGTTTTCTTGACAAAAAATGTAAAAGGTCTTACGGGCGTAGTGCGTAAAATAAACTCCATAAGAAATGCATTACATCTAAGGCATCGCTATTAAAAGTCAGACTTCACGTACCAAATATATGATCTATCAAAAATACTTTCGACATTTCTTTTTGTCTCCACGTCACATCGTCCGTGCAGTTGAAAGAGCTTGTTCAAAATGATATAACGTGATTGTGTATTAATTTTCGCAGAAAAATGACATATATCCGTTCTTTAAATCCTCAATATGTAAGTTAATAATGTAACAAACTAAATTTTGGTATTAATTATTATATTTGTCTAAAAATATTTATACGTAGGTAATTAAGTTTCAGTAAGTCATCATATATTCATTTTCGAGAAAACAATAATTGTTAGAAGCTCTATTAACGTTTGGTGCTATTCGAAAGCATTTAGTACGTAAATGTGTCTGAAAGGTCTGTAAACTATGATTCACGTCTGATGTCTAATCTATTTTTACGATAAAACTTTGTCTTCATTACTATATAGGAAAATACTATGATAATATTACCAAGATATGAGTTAATGGTCGTCACCAAATTTCTTTGTGTTTTTGTTGATTATTCATAAAAAATCTAAATACACATTACTGTTAAACTTGCAAATCTTTAAATTAAGGTCGAAAGTGTAGGTGATTTAAGAAAACAAAAAGCAAATATACTTTCTGTATTTAATTATTTTATTGTTACATATTTATTTATATATTATTGATTCAATCAATTTATAATTCATTTAAATTGTAAACCTTTAATTGTTCATATTATTCATGATTAATTTAAAAGTCCACGTTTACTATTTCTATAAAAACTTACTTCTTATAATAATAATTTAAATTATAAGAAACCAATTGACTTTGTAACTATATCATTCTTTATAAGTATTCATTTAGTTGTTTTATATATCTTATTACTCAGATTAAAAAAAATATATTCTATTAACAACTAGAAAAGACTTTCAGCCTTGAATAGTTGAATAATGAAAGAGATAATATAGGAAATAATACGTCTGTAATTTCATTGGGAAATGCAATGTATAATTCAGGCCAAAAGTTCAACTTTCAACTCTGAAAAGTGAGTTTCAGAATTGTCCATGTTCTGTTTAAAATTTAATTAGTTAACAAGACTTAAACGTCTCTAAAATCGGTAAAAGTAAAAAAGAGGTGGCAGACAACTGGTAGTATTTAACTTTTACATTATGACATAAATCTAGTTTGAAAGTTGGATTGTTGTATGAAAGATTGATGCTTGTTCCCGAGCTATCTCTTTAAGATATTGATTGTTCCTGAGGACTTCATTGTGGCTTGTATTGCATTGCAGATGTAATCTTGACGTGGATCTTTCCACCGGACGACTTTCCCTTATTTAAACCACGAGACAGACGTGGAAAGACAACAAGGGCTAGATTCTCATTTCGAGCATTCTTATGTCCGACAGAAATCAAATTTGTTCTAGCCCAAGAGCAAACGTCATTTTCGATGTTTAAATTTCTATTTAGGAGAGATTTTCGTACATCTGTATGCTAATTCTCATTTTGTTAGCATGTAAATGAATTTAATATACAGACATTTTGTAACAATATTGTGAAACCAACAATTTCAAAATTTTATGTACTTTGTTTGATTTTTGTCAACCTTTATGAATCAATTATGAAAATATGCTATCCAAACAATTCTGTGTATTATTTACAAATTCCATACATAAATTTTCTTGCAAAAGATTCTAAATTTCCAGTAAATTTATTTCATAAACAAACTATGCAAATGGCACTTGACACTGACATCTTCCTCTTTTTTAGCTTTTCCCATACGTTAGGGGTCGCTATTTTTGATTTTCTTCTTCCATTCATTTCTGTTTTGCGGGTCGTCCTTATTCGGTTGCTTTTCTCTCAAGTCTTCCGCAATACAGCCCTTCCATCTTATCTTTGGTCTTCCGCTGATTCTTCCACTTTCTATTACTAAGATATTCATTCTTCTTCCATTATATTCTTTATCTCTCCTCATGGCATGTTTAAACCAATGTAATCGTCCCTCTTGTATCTTTCTAGAAACTTCTAATACTCGAGTTATTTCCCTTATTCATTCATTCCTTACCGTATCTTTCCGTGTCTTCCCCAACATCTATCTCAACATCCTCATCTCTACCACATTATATATACTTAATATAGTAGCTATTTCCATGATTATAACATAGCTGGCTAATTTATAAAATTTAATTTCTTTATAATTATTTAACTCTATATCCATTGAATATGTAATATTTACTGGAAATATAGGATCTTTTGTAATAAAATTTATGTATAGGGCACGAGCATTCACGCAACTTTCTGACCTTGGCAAGCAGATATGGGGGCCCGTATCAGAATGACAGCTATTCATTATGTCCATAACTGACAAATGTCATAATTTTTCATTCAAAATTTCATGTTTGGTATTTTATGATTACTTTTCTCGGCAACTGAATTACACACTCCTGATAACAAATAAACCACATGAAATAAGAAAATTATGAAATTTTGAATAAAAAATTATGACATTTGTCAGTTATGGATGTAATTAATAGCTGTCATTTTAACACGGGTCTCCATATTTGCTTGCCAAAGTCAGCAAAGTCACGTCACTGCCAATTTTCTTGCAAAAGATCCTATATTTCCAGTAAAATTATTTCATAAACAAACTATGCAAATTACATTTGACACTAACATCTTCTTCTTCTTTAGTTTTTCCCATTCGTTGGGGGGTCGCTAGTTTTTATTTTCTTCTTTCACTCATTTTTGTTTTGCGTATTGTCCTCATTCAGTTACTTTTCTCTCAAGTCTTCCGCAATTCAGTCCTATCATCTTATTTTTGGTCTTCTTAAGTTTTTTCCACCTTCTATTACTAAGCTATTCATTCTTCTTCCAATATATTCATCTCTCCTCATGACATGTTCAAACCAATGTAATCGTCTCTGTTATAACTTTCTAGAAACTTGTAACACTAGAGTTATTTGTTATTTCCCTTATTCTTTCATTCATTTACTTTTTATTGATATTGACTTCTGTCAATTTGAATTATCTGAATATATTAGCAGTTTTCATGGTTAAGTTAGCATAGCTGGCTGATTTATGAAATTTAATATCTTTATAAAAAAAATTAACTCTATCTCTGTTGAATATGAAATATAAAATGCAATCAAATCGTATAGAGAATAATATATTCTTTAAGGTATAATAATATTTAATTGAGTTTTTTCAAGAAAAACTGTTAAAATCTTCAAATGAGGATATTTCCGTTTGACCAATTATAACCAAAATCTAATCAAGTCTGCATTTGGTTGTAAGGAAAAGGAATACGCAAGAATTGTAATTTTTGGAATTCTAGTATTGGAGATATCGCGGCCGAAACCGAGGTCACACACACACCCACACACACACACACACAAGCATACACGCACACACACACGCGCGCGCACACACACACACATACATACATAAATAAAAATAGTAAAATCGTATTGTAAACACCCTAAAACGTGCTTATTCAATGAAAACTCACCACCGAATTTTTTGACCAAAGACAATATCTTCCCTAGGTAAGGAAGATAAAAATTATGCAATTGAATAATAGTAATAAAAAAATATGATGTGGCCAGCACAATACCTTCCGTCAATCCTGTGTATTATGTACAAATTCCATACATAAATTTTCTTGCAAAAGATTCTAAATTTTTGGTATTTTATGATTCCCTTTCTCGGCAACTGAATTCCATACTCCTGATAACAAACAAACCACATGAAATAAGAAAATCATGAAATTTTGAATGAAAAATTATGACACTTGTCAGTTATGGACATAATTAATTGCCGTCATTTTGATACGGGTCCCCATATCTGTTTGCCAAAGGCAGCAAAGTCATGTCACTGCACGCGCCCTATACATATTTTTTTTGCAAAAGATCCTATATTTCCAGTAAAGTTATTTCATAAACAAACTATGCAAATTGCACTTGACACTGACATCTTCTTCTTCTTTAGTTTTCCCATTCGTTAGGGGGTCGCTATTTTTTATTTTCTTCTTCCACTTATTTTTGTTTTGCGTGTCGTCCTCATTCAGTTCTTTTTTTCTCAAGTCTTCTGCAATACAGTCTTTTCATCTTATATTTGGTCTTCCTATGTTTCTTCCACCTTCTATTAATATATTCATCTCTCTTCATGATATGTTCAAACCAATGTAATCGTCTCTCTTATATCTAAAAACTTCTAACACTAGAGTTACTTCCCTTATTTTTTCATTCAATTACTTGATTTTTATTGATACTGACATCTGTCAATTTGAATTACCTGAATATATTAGCAGTTTCCATGGTTAAGTTAGCATAGCTGGCTTGATTATGAAATTTTTATGATTTTTTTTATCTTTATTATTTTTTAACTCTATATCTGTTGAATATGAAATATAAAATACAATCAAATCGTATAGATATTAATATATTCTTTACGTTATAATAAAATTTAATTGAGTTTTTCAAGAAAAACTGTTAAAATCTTCAAATGAGTGTACTTCCGGTGGACCAATTATAACCAAAATCTAATCAAATCTGCATATGGTAGTAAGGAAGATGAATACGCAAGAATTGTAATTTTTGGAATTCTAGTATTGGAGATATCGTTGACGAAACCGGGTTCACACACACACACACACATACACACACGCACTCACAAACACACACACACACCCTAAAACGTGCTTATTCAATGAAAACTCACCATCGATTTTTTTGACCAGACAATACCTTCCTTACCTATAGGTGACGGAAGGTAAAAATTCACAATTTTGAGAACGAGTGATTAAAAGTAACGAGCACTTTTCAGTGTTTATAATACCACGAATACCATTCTGTGAAATTGGACATTCTGCAGTATTAATATTGATTATAAATATCACTAATGGCAGGTTTCACCAACATCAAATAAATCTCTAAATAGCTTATTCATCCAATAAGAGAAAAATATCGCATCGAAACCAAAACACATGCGATGTTTTTCACTTATTCGACGAATAAGTTATTCGAAGATTTATTTGGTGTTTGTGAAACCGAGTATAATTGTGTTCTTTAAACTTTCTATAGTACTAATCCTTAAAGATTTTATTAAAATGTCTACATTGGTTATTGTTGCAATTAGTATTTTTTACGACATAGCATTGGTTACTGATTTACGGAAGCAGATTTCGGTATTCGACAACTGGGCGACGTAAAACTGGGCGAGTAAAACAGCGCTGGTTAACTGGGCTAAAGCCAAGTGGGCGATGGTTAAATGGGCGATGATCATCTGGGCGACAGAAACTTAAAAAAATGCATGCTTAGCAGGCATAGAATATAGTGGATTTTTTTCATAACTTAACCTAACGCAGAATTCTATACATCTATAATTTTATCGCACTGAGGTCGCGGCGCCTACTACACTGTGGCCCAGTTCCCTATCGCCAAAGTGACCGTGTTCGGCAGGTTTCTTTACAGTAAGATTTTTTAACCTATACAAGGTGACACTTAAAAAGTGCTACTCAAAATAACTTTTTATTTATAATTATTTTTATTATTGTTTCTATATTTGTAAAACAGGCTTAGGGCCTCACAAACCATGGTATTTGGCATGATGATAGTGCTTCCAGTTTAACCGGAAGTGACATTAACTTTCATATTTAAAATCGGACACTATGTATTTTTGTCATACTTCATATTGAATCCTTTATTTATGCGGCATTAAATTGTTCTTCACCTCAGCAGCTTCATCCAAAAAATCTCGAGGAATACATATTCTATCAATTATAACTTTATAACGAATAAGAATTGTAACGAAACCAGAAAACTTCAATTTCAGTCGATCAAAATTTTGATAGGATTTTCGAACAATTGAGATTTAGCCTACTTATACAAAACTTATACTACTGCAAATTGCTTTATATTTCTTTTAATAATTTAATAATTAGAAATCAGCATTATATGAATCACATCATCTTAAAATACTCACAAGTAATTACAGCCTCAGCTGCCCGCCGCGGCCGTAAACAACCTGCTCATACTTTAAGATCCAATTTTCGTTCTAGATATATAAAATATTATTAAATACATATATGGAAACTACGTAAAATAACGAATTTAACGATGCATTTTTATTGAAGAAATAAATTACAGAAAAATAATGATTAATTAACCTGTCACGACATCAGGCAGACTGTGAATACAGTTGAGATAATATTGATTAATATTTAAGTTAATTGTTTAAAAAATAAGTTATTTTTTGTAAGATTCTATATTGTTTCAAAAAAAAAAAATTGTTGTCACAGCCTAACTGATATGGCTTACCAAGATAATTATTCATAATTTTCTCTTAAGATTTTATATTTTTTACTTCAAAAAAAATGCACTTCAAGCAAATCGTTGAATCCATAAAATAGCAAATTTGATAAACCATCAATAAATTATAAAAAGGTAGCTACACTTGCAAATATTAAAACCTGAATAATCTTTGAAATGGTTAATATGCGGACTTATGTTTAAGCATGTTTCACTATTTTAATCAATAGGTACTTTATGCTACTAAATTTTTGAAACGGTTTTTCTTTAACACCCTGTATATTTGCATTCGTAACTTATGCGGCTCGCTAATCCTTGTTTATAAAAGTTTACCTAATATACCTAATAAAGTTTTTATTATAGGTTATTGGGATTTTCCAATCATTCATTAGGGTTTATAGAAATATACAATTAATAACTTATTGTGTGCGTAGGAAAATTACTTATACTTATCTTCTTGTATATTGTACTGTTCCTAGAACCAATTATTTCAGATTAAAATATGATTTTTTCTGGGAAGAAAGTTAATTTCAAAAATTTAACAAGCTCAATTACATCTCCCATTAAGTTATATTATTCCAAATAAGTGGGTGTCGATATACTTTGTATATACATGGTAAATATGCGTATCAGTTAGATAATATAACATGTATATATGCTATGACTTTTATACTTTGCTGACGTTTTTTTTAAGTTAATAAATATAGATGAATTATATAAAACAAATTAAGACAATTTCAAGGTAATGTACCAAGCGCAAAATATTATTAATTTTTTTATATAAAATATATTTTCTTTTCTCGTAATATTATAATTATCTTGTTATTGTAATTTTGTATGTTATCGAACACAAATAAATACATCCAGGGGTAGCCTAGTGTTGATCATCTAGTGTCTAGTGACTCACAGAGAAAATTAGTTATAAATAACATTTATAGATAATTTGGTAATATATATATATATATATATATATATATATATATATATATATATATATATAAATTCTTTTCTATAATATTTTAATTATCTTGTTATTGTAATTTTGTATATATTGTTATTTGTTTGAGATGTAAATCAGATTATCTATAAATGTTATTTATAACTAATTTTCTTTGTGAATCACTATACACTAGACTACATGATCAGCACTAGACTACCCGTGGTTTTATTTATTTGTGTTTGATAACATACTATATGAGATGCAACGTCAAATCTGAATCGATGTTCCGTAGTAACCAGAGTTCCCAATCCGAACTAAAATTTCTTCCAATCTACAACGGCACGGGTAATTAACCATTATTTTCTACATCATCTTTTTATTTATAACCTAGTTGGCGCAATCCGTCGTTGTTACAACAATGTCGTTCTACTTTGTTCGTGGCAATTAATCCTCAGGCTAATCTGAATGTTATATTTACCGCCTCAGCGTGACCCTTGGCTTCATTACAGCAGGGGCTCTGAACTAGAAATTTTTCTTAAACCTATTTTTTGGGATTTTTCAAGTGCAAAATGTCATATAAATACGTATCAGATCTCATTTCCTACAGGAGTAACTAATGCATTGAAGATGACCTCAGAGGTCTCGTATAGGATAATTGAAAAAGCAGGAACAAATAGCTAATTTCTTTATCATTAATTTTGGAACAATAGTATCAATTACACATACATAATTCAGCTTGAGGTTAAATGATATGTTTGGTGCAAACTGAAAAATTGTTCTGAATTATATTTTCGGTTTCAAAAGTAGTAGATTTTATGTAACGAATTTAAGTTAACTTTACACTGATGCCAAATACTTACAGTTTCATTGAATATTAACCTACTTATTAACAATTTGAAGTTATAAAACTCTAAATCATTATCAGATTCCCATGAGATTTTTACTATCTTTGTTTGAGGAAATGTTTTGACGTTTACCTGATGTCATTTGTTTTTTGATTATTTCGAACATTTCTATCTGTTTATAATTCAGTAAAGTGTAAAATTTAAATAAACTTAAAATGTTTTTCAAAATTCTTTGGTTGTTAAAATTATCCGAAACAAATTATATATCAAGTAAACGTCAAAATATTTCTGCAAACAAAGAAGGTGCCAATGTTATGGCAAACTGATAATGTTATAAAGTTTAATAATTAAAAAAAAAATAGTTAATTTCAGATGAACATACTTGTAGATACGAATATTTGGCATCATTATTTTAAAGCTTATTTAAATTACTGGCGAAACCAAAAGTAAAATTCTGAATATTTCTTCACCAAGAAGTAGCATTTAAATTCGTCGTTCGCAATTTAAATAATAAATCTACTAATAATAATCAGGAAAATAGACATTTGTCTCTATTTTATTAATTGCCCAGTATATTTGTCTCTAATTTGAAAACGCTTAGAGATAATAAATATTTCGAAACTTGGCATTGTGTGCTAAATCATAAAAGAACATTATTTTGTAATTTTTTCAATTTTTTTACAAATCTCCTTGATTAATTACTGAGGAGTGACAAGGGTAACAGCAATTAAAACTTTTTATTCTTAAGCTCTAATTTATTTTTTACATTATTTCAATGAACTCTCAATTTTAAACAAAAATGAAACTTACTGACTCAATAATATACACTGCTAACACTATTTCGTTATTCAAAAGATTTTAAAGATTTACCCGTCGAAAAATAATTTAAAGATATTACAAAAGTGCTGAAATTAATATTTACGTATGTATACTCGTATACGTAATTTTCACTTTTTACCTCTCGCTAAGAGAGGTATTGGATTCATGCTAAAAATCGCATATCCAGATTTTATTGAATAAGCACGTTTTAAGGTCCCTACAATCCGATTTTAACATTTTTACGATGATGTCTGTGTGTGTGTGTGTGTGGATGTGTGTGTGTGTGTGGGATGTTGGAAGGACGGTTACTCAAAAACTATAAGACTTAAAATTTGTTTAACAACGTATTTCCCAATCGGACATTCATGGGAAGATCTGAAAAGGTTTTGGTAATAATTGGACAACCGGAAGTAGAAGATTCTTGAAAAAAAATCTTCTAAATATTATTTTTTGAAAATTTTTCGTGGTAATATTAAAGAAAATTAAATTCTCTATCTGATACATTTAAATATTTTATTATATATTCCATAGATTTAGAGATAAAAGAAGTATAATATATAAAATAATCTGTTGTAATAAATTTGACAGCCGAAAGAATGCCATGAAAAATAGTTGATAATTTAAATTATTTGTAACTGACAGATAAATGTCAGTGTCAGAAATAATGAGTAATGAAGTGGTAATGAATTAAAAATGTACTTGGAGAATCCCTTAGTTCTTGATCTGTGACTATTATGGAGATGACAAGTCTAGGTTGAAGGACTTAAATTTGTTTCAAACATTATGGGACAATGTACACCAGTACTGTAGACTAGAGTAACTTTGAATTGCGAAAAAGCTATCAAATTCTTCTCAAGTAAGTTGTAAATATTGACAAAATCGGAGTGCAATCTATCCGTCACTTTATTAAAGGGAATTAAGGTTATTTAGATATAACAAGTATGAAAAAATAAAATGTAAAAGAAGATATATAAGAATAGATGCACAATCCAGATATATAGATTTTAGACCGCCCAAAATTAATGTTTTTACTAGAAGAATATGAAGAGAAAGTAAACAAAGTTGTTCGAATTGACAATTGCTGTTACCAGCCTAATATTTATATATGGTAAACTCTACTTTGTAATTTATTGTAACATAATTTATGGTAAAATATCTTCATGTTGAGACATGCTATTATTGAATAATAAAGAAGTTTCTACGTCATAGATTTATATGAATATATTATTTGTATTTATAAAAATAATCTTTGCTTTATGCATACAGCCAGGTAAAATATACGGCGAGAGGTTATGTGCTGGCCACATCAGATTTTTTTAGTAGAATCGATTGGTGTCTTCGTAACTTGAACGATGAACGATAAACGAGAGAGATAGGAATAGAATTCTACATAAATATTCATTTGTACAGTCCGTGCAACAAGTTGAATGACCGTTCGGCAACCTCCGCTCCTCTTCATTCGGGTTCGTGTTTACGAAAGATATTGGTAGGTACTATGCTTTATGCTTGAGACTGTACAATATAATTTCCCTTTCACTTTGCCACTGAGCATATAACCTTGAAATTACTTGCTAAACTAGGACTTCTGTAATACACTACTCTTTTTGTAATACTGTCTACTGAAGAGAGCTAATCATTCCACTCTCCCGTGAATTTTGTATCATGCAGCTACCTCGACGTATGTTCGACACTACACTAATTTAATTCTCCATGTTCTCGCTACATGTCCGTATGTGTGTGTAGCGCAGCGATAACGCGGACATTCATCATACAGATCCGATGTTCCGTGTCCCGTCCCGTATGTGTCCTGTATACCCGATCGCACTGTATCGATATAGGTCACTTTCATACAACACTTGTCTATGATTTATTACAGTTGTTATCTGCCGACGAATTCCCCAATTATTTTGCTCGTATGTTCGATAGCAAAAATACATCGAAAAGTAAATCAAATTATATAGGCGATATGCTTCGTTTTTATACACGAAAAATACTTTCATGTTTTAATTATAGTATATAGGAACCAAACATGAGATAGTTTATCATGTAAAATGACGCCAACTTCAACCATCAAAGTAAGTACTGTCTCACTTAATCATTATTAAATTATTAATAGTGCAAATTACATGAGCTATTTAGAATTTAGCTATATAGTATGTCTCAACTTATAGTGAACTGAATTTTGTTGACTCTCATAGTAGTCATCAGTCAATTTCGTAATAGGCTTATAATGACTGATAGATAGAACCGTATTCGAATTTTCCTTTATTTCTTTCAGCGTTATTAGTTATTGTGGTTGTAACTATAATTTGGCCAAAATCAGTATTATACAATTTAAAAGTGATACATAGTAAATATAAATTCATAAAATAAAACGTGTTAAACTTGTTAAAGTTCTGTGTCTTTTTCTTGTCATTTTGAAAACTTGCCAGGGCTCGTTTACTAAATTCTGACGCGTGCACAAAAGCAAATATCCTCAACGGTATATATCGTTATTACCGAAATTTACGAATAAAAGCTGATTAGCACCCCTCCAACTATGTAATAATCCGTGATTATATATTTATTTGTTTAATTCATATTTATATAAGCCATGAAAACTTAAATAAAAAAAAATATTTAAAAAATAATATAATTCATTAATCACATGACATGTGCCATTCAGAATCTCCCTAGACACAAAATCATACAGTTACATAACTTAGTAGCTGACAAACTATATATAATTGTTAAAACAAAGAAGATATACATAATTGCAGTGTAAATTCCTGCGAACGAGAATATTATTGCAAGGGTTGCTGTGAAGCTACTTAGGTAAGTCTAGTCATCGAGGTGCGCCGAATGTGGAGCACAAAGGTGCAAATTATATCATTAATAATATGAGATAGAGGGTATGTTGACAAAGAATATGCACAAAATGTTAGTAGACTTCCTGGAAAACATGACACAGCCGAGCTACAAAGAACAGTAATTATATGGTAAAACGTACATTATTAGAAAGTGCGCTTCCAAAGCTCCCTGAACCTGACCTATATGGTATATATTTAGAACACAGAAAGTTAGCATATTACTTAAATGAATATATCATCAAGACATGTTACCCAGTGCTGGGTGTGCCAATCTGCTTTGTACACAGATTTCGGTAATGATGATGACATTTTTGTACCGTGCTGGCGTTTACCAGGGGTCACCGCACGGGCACTTATTGCTGGCCTGGAGAATACACAACAGGGGTTAATTTTATGCCATTTCAAAATCGAAATATTTGGCGACGGTCGGGATTGAACCCGGTTTCCCAGATTCGCGAATAGACACACAGGCACGCGTCCACGAGACAGCATTAATAATATTAGTTAATTATTTACGTTTTTTTTACATTCATCCAGGTAATGCAGGTATAGCTATAATGCTAAAAGTATAGCATGTCGAGATTATAGTGAATAAGCAAATTTACAGGTCGCTAGAATCTAATTTTAACATTTATGCGATGATTTTTTTGACCAAATACAATACCTTCCTTACCTAGAGGTGACGGAAGGTAAAAATCTACTCAATATTTGAATATATACTAGAATAACCAGAGAATATGGGGACAATATTTGGCCTCAATCATTTTTATTGGATTAGGTTTTTCGGCGCCACATCTAAAATAAAAGATTCCTAAAACCAAACCAGTTTTAAATTTATGAATGTTTCGAAATTTAAATGTGACCCTAAAAATATTTACAATTTTTTTCAAAAAAAAATAATTACGCAGTATGTAATATTTTTACCAAACAAATTATACTAGTAATATTGTGTTAAAAAATTGAAATAATCGTTATTTTATTGCTTTTAGAGGTTTAAGAGAGAATTGGGGGAGGGAAGAGGGGTGGTATGAGATTTTTTTTATTAATATTTCAACAATTTTGTTATAGGGTAGAAATTCACCCTAATTCTGTAAATAAGTTGTTAAGTTAAATTATAACCAATAGAAACACATGGAAAGCCTGTCAATTTCATGTTTTATGCAGTGCTCGCAATTATTATTGGTTATTTGCTATAGCAATGTTGCTAAGAATTAACAACTTTCTTACAGAGTAGAGGAGATTATATACGTGTTTCGTCACTTTTTACCACAATATCAAGCTAGAATAGGTTTTTGAGCATCTACAACAATGATTGGGACTTCAATTTTGTCCACATATGCTCTCGGGTCATTCTAGTATATGTCCCAATATTGAGTGTATTTTTTCAATCTCTCTTGGAAAAAAAAATTCCATAATGTGTCAAAAGCCAATGTTATGAATGGACAAATCAAGTGCATTTAGGTATTGTCAAATATTAATGTTACGCGGAATCATTGTGAGCACAATTTTATTTATTTTTTTGGAACCACTTTAGAGGGCGGCCCGGTTAAAATTCGACCCTACTATACATCGATACTATATTTTTTAACTAATAGTAAGGTTAACCAGAGCAGAGAAGAAAATACCGAGCTTTAATTGTACGAAACTTTGTATTCCTGATTATAAAAATGAGAAGAGCTGATTAGTTTTTGGTAATAAGTAAACTACCACAAGTAGTAGGTACTTTAATAGTTTTTCTTAAAGCAGAAGAATATTATTATTGATGAATAAATTATTTCTTTTTGAAACGAAAATTCTCTATTTTATTTTTATCTCACCTCGTATTTTATAATTTAATCAAAGTTTCATAATTATACATGATTATCAAATGTTGATCTGTATTTAAATATTTTGTAAATAAGACGGAGAATAAGTATTCGATAACATAACATAATAATATCTGTATATAGAGTGTGTCCGGCAGAATTACTACCAATAAGAGTTTCAATATATCTTATACTAATAATGGTTGAATTACCAGATTTTGATTTTCTGTTAGAGAAACTTACCAAGTTTTAAATCTTCATATATATTGTATCATTCTCAGCGTGTTTTGCTGTATATGAGGTGTGCAGATCCTGCACCGAAATTTGATAGACAAAGGTTTTTAAGTATTCCCATTTAAATAAATTTCAAATCTGGTGACTTTTGGAAATTGTTAATGATGGTAATTTCTGAATTCATTGGCGTAGTGTGGAATTGTATCTGTGTGCAAGCTCAATTATATCATTGTTGCTAAAATTTGGTGTTTCTGTAGGAGAGAATCTAAAAAACATCCTTGTAGGTTAAATGGTTCACATATTATTGACAAATCTTATTGATAGTTATTCTGTCAAGCATTCACTACTATTCTTGTGAAGGAACATATCACATGCTGAATTTTTTTGTGTGTTAGTACATGTTCGTATAACCAACTGTATAATAGAGACAAGTGCATGCAGTGTGCACGGTTAAAAGAGCGGCGCGACTATGTTCGTAAGTATACGTCAGAATATTAGGCTTAAATGACAGGCAATACTAAACGTACAGAGAACCACATTTTGAATTATATGCCTGTAAATCTTCGCGAAAATATTAGAGAAAAACTGTGAACTTCAGGCTCGGGAGAACTCTTTCCCGTTAAGTTCTTCTTTAGCGCTTTAAGATTTTCATCTATTTCGACTCTTTAGGTGGTAGGAGCTTCTAATCAGAAGACGAGTTTAAATAGTAGGAGTTTCATTGGTTTTGGCTTAATATCACATCCTGGTGTACTGCTGCATTGGTACGTCAATCATAAAAATGCATATAAATGTCCTAAAGAAGTTCAGACCGAAATCCTGTATAATATCTTACATGAAAGTTATTCGTAAAAATAAACTGCAAAATTCACATTTTCACTCATATATAGTGATCCATGCATTTTTACCGGCTAAACAGTTCTCCAATAAAACGGCCAACTAATTGGGCAACTTTTCTCCAATTTAGCTGACTTCGTACTTCTTAAGCCTTATCTCGACGATATTAGATCTCGAACCGAGTTTTCGGATAATGCACATTTAACAAAAACTTGTATCGTGGATGTACCCAACTTGGACGCAATACTCGAATAGATAGATGGGATGCAAAAATGAATCCTGCCCCATTTTTTCATGCAATTGGTAACTTCATTTCTGTGCTGTCAATTTTATATTTGACATTTGATGTCTGACAATTATTGATATATTTTTATGTGCAGGGCGTAGATATGTGGCTGATCTATTTTTTTTTTGCTCATTTCAAATATCCATTTCAATGAGAGTTGGTCGGAATATACATCTTTAGTATTGTTATCTAAAACTAAAACTTGCTTTTGTCATCTGAAGATCAAAAACAAAAACAAAAAAAAAAAAAAATAGAGTGTCGTGGACGTCTATAGAGTCTGTGAGATCCCCATGTTAGACACGTTATCTTGAACGCCTGTATATGAATGCTACACTACTTATGTGTTTTTTTTTTATCAATGATTTCGGAAGTAAGAATATATTTGTTCAGTAAATTATAGATGGCATTTAATGGTTGTCTTTTCACTAACATAAAATTAATATTATTATATCATTATCATTCTATCAAGAAAATTATGTCTGTAAGAAATCCGTAGAGTAAATTTAATTATCTCTAACAGTGAAGATAGAGCTTTGGTAATAAAAGATTTTATTTGCATCTTTAAAGTATTAAATTAAATCATTTTATCGTACTCTATTAAAATATTAATCTATAATTATTATCATCTGTGGTGTGTGTAGTTTCATAATATAGCATAATCCCAGGCATTTTAAGTTCGTACCAGAATTCTTTTAACATGCAAGTTAAGTAAACTTTATCGACGTTTATTAAAAAAAATATTTTTTCGTGAAACGTCATAAAAGTAGGATCTTTTGTGACTTGATTCACAAGGTAGAAGTTTTATATCTACGACGCCGGAGTAGAAGTAGCTAATTCTACGATGCCGGTGTAGATATAAAATAAATAAATATCCATAGAAACTATACAGAATCAACGAATAAGGACTAACTTGTATAAAAGAAACCTGTAATATCGCCTTAAATGTCACTAGAACATACTAGGTAGCCTAAGAATAAAGTTTCTAAATAGCATCAATAGCTGCCAAATTTAAATAAATAACATATGAATTAAAATATGAACAGAGTTTACTTTTGAGGAAATAACATATTAAAGAATAGCAGACTTACAGATTACAATTACAGGGACTGTAATGAACATAAGAATACTTAGAATTAAAGTGATAAGAAAAGTTTATATTGTTTTGCAGTGATTCCTGAACATATCTTTCACCCACACTCATATATTTCCACCCAATTGAACAACTTCAGGTGGCGTACATTATAATACTTCAAATTCCGACATAACTACACACAAGGAAGATATAAAATTGCACAGTTTTTATTTAAACATCAAAACGTGGAAATTTTCACTTCAATGTTTATAACAAAAACTGAACTAATAAGTATTCATATCTGGAGGGCAATTGAAATCGCAAACGTAATTTACGTAAAATGTAACGTCAGTAGTAAATATTTTTCTTTAAACATCTGCGTTTGAAGAAAAAATATGTGTTATTTAGATTAAAAGTGTCTTTGTGTGCCTCGCGTGCAATTGTTCGACTCGCTTCGCTCGCAAACTTCCACACTCGCCACACAAAGTATAACTTTTACTCCTAATAACACAATATACTATTTCTACAAATCTATTAAAAGTAGGCTTTTTAATGTTTGTTTTTAGGGTTAAAAATGTCAGATCGTTGTTACTTTTAACACTAGTGTTAAAAGTGAATTAGTTACCTTGATAATGACGAATGGAACAACAAATCTATATTTTCGACAAATATCAAAAAAATATTAGAAATACAAATTTAAATGAATAAATAGTATCTGTAGAAAAAAATAGTGTATGATATACGTATTAAAAGTAATTTTATTTTGTTTCCTTCTCAGAAAACAAAATGTCACCTTTCACGTATTATAAATGACTATTATAAGTGTTAGAACAAAAATATTATTTATTCAGACTACAATAAGTAATTCAAAGCGACTTTATAGTCTACTATAACTGAACTCGACATATGGTCGAGACAAGAGTTTTATACTATATGAATTCTTATCCTATTGTAAAATAAAGATAAAAGTAATATGAGGTTTGGGAACGAGACGCAATCAGCGGTTCCTATATGCATGGGTGATCTTTTCAGCATTAGTAAATATATAGGTATGTATTTAAAGTTTTATTCTTCTCTCACATAGCCTTTTTCCCGTGTTACACAGGGTAGTTATGTATTTAAATTCATAAATATTAAATTGCGGGAGGTATTGTGTTGGCCACATCAGATTTTTTTTACTTATCTTCATTCCGTTCTTTTTATCTCAAGCCTTCGCAATACAGCCTTTCCATTTTATCTTTGGTTTCTCGTCCCTTTTACTACTAAGCTATTCCTTCTTCTTCTAATATATTCTTTATCTCTCCTCACGACATGTTCAAACCAATATAATCATCTCTCTCGTATTTTTCTAAAAACTTTTATCACTAGAGCCATTTCCCTTATCCTTTCATTCCTTATCCTATCATTCCGTGTCTTCTCCAACATCTAACGCAACATTCTCTTCTCTGTCATATTCATTTTCTTTTCATTGACCTGACATCTGTTAATTAGAATTTTCTTAATATAGTACCTGTTTCCATGGTTATAGCATAGCTCTGGCTGATTTATGAAATTTAAATTCTTTGTAATTAAAACTATATAATCATTGAATATGAAGTATAAAATGCAATTAAATCATATAGATAATAGAATGTTCTTTAATATATAACAGCGATTTTTGATGATAAACTGTCAAAATCTTCAAATGAGGGTACTTCCGGCTGACCAATTATATTCAGAATCTAATCACCTCTTCTTTTGGATGTAAACTTAAGGAATACCGAAAAATATAATTTTTGGAAATGTGGTATTCGAGTTAAGAATTCCAAAGGATCGTCACACACATACACACACACATACATACAAACATACAAATACAAATAAGTGAAAATTTCAGATTTTTTTACTGGAATACGACATTGACTCGAACACGTGTCATTAGAAGAAGCATTATTAATTACTTAATGTACTAAGATTTGACCTCAATAAAGTCAATATTATTATGAAAACTAGCCTCGTTGAAATCCGTAAGTAAATTTAATTATCTGTAAGAGTAAAGATTTAAGATGGAGCTGTATTGAATTGCGGTACTTCGTTGGCGGTAGCCTGAAAGTTTGCGGGAAGAACTATTCATCAGTGTTATTGTTTTACTTTGACCATAACTCGGGAACGACACAGTGTCGAGTTTTAATCACACAGTTGAGAGAAATCCGAGAGGGAAGGCGGCGAGAGCAATCTTCAGCAGCGTCAATGTTGGCACGGAGAAGTGTTCTTTTAACAGCCGGGAGACTGCGCCGGAACTTAATTAAAAATGCCATCAGCGTGGCTCGTGTTTCGCCTAGATCTACATACAACGTTACTGCCCTTTAAGCGACTCACCTTACAACGCGCTTACTAAAAAATCTCTAACTGCCTGTTTACAAAACATCCCGACCTGGTAAACCCAATTTTCTACCGAGCAGCTACGCTAAGTGGTATTAAAAAACTATATTCTCAGCACCGCAAACGGCAAAGCGGCGTCTTCTTCTTAACAAAACTTAAACGAAACACTTGTTTACTTTCATTGCAATTACCGCCAGACTCTCGCAAAATCATATATTATTTACTTTATTACATAGTTTGTTTATTTTTCCTGCGTCGAATATGGAATTTCACATGTTTCCTCTATATTTTTTTTTGCATTTTAGTTTATTGAATTTTTCAGTAGAATTTAGGGTAGATTTCCAAAGATAAATTTACATTAACTAACGACCGCGAAAATATATTTTTACCTCTCGCTAAGAGAGGTATTGGATTCATGCTAAAAATCGCATATCCAGATTTTATTGAATAAGCACGCTTTAAGGTCCCTACAATCCGATTTTAACATTTTTACGATGATGTCTGTGTGTGTGTGTGTGTGTGTGTGTGTGTGTGTGTGTGTGTGTGTGTGTGGATGTGTGTGTGTGGGATGTTGGAAGGACGGTTACTCAAAAACTATAAGACTTAAAATTTGTTTAACAACGTATTTCCCAATCGGACATTCATGGGAAGATCTGAAAAGGTTTTGGTAACAATTGGACAACCGGAAGTAGAAGATTCTTGAAAAAAATCTTCTAAATATTATTTTTTGAAAATTTTTCTTGATAATATTAAAGAAAAATAAATTCTCTTTCTGATACATTTAAATATTTTTATACATATTTTATAGATTTAGAGATAAAAGGAATATAATATATAAAATAATGTAATTAATTTTACAACCGAAAGGATGCCATGAAAAATAGTTGCAAATTTAAATTATTTGTAACTGACAGATAAATGTCAGTGTCAGAAATAATGAGTAATGAAAGAAAAATGTATTTGGAGAATCCCTTAATTCTTGATCTGTGACTATTATGGAGATGACAAGTCTAGGTTGAAGGACTTAAATTTGTTTCAAACATTATGGGACAATGTACACCAGTACTGTAGACTAGAGTAACTTTGAATTTCGAAAAAGCTATCAAATTCTTCTCAAGTAAGTTGTAAATATTGACAAAATTACACATCGATATAAGAATAATCGGAGTGCAATCTATCCGTCACTTTATTAAAAGGAATTAGTGTTATTTAGATATAACAAGTATGAAAAAATAAAATGTAAAAGAAGATATATAAGAATAGATGCACAATTCAGATATATACATTTTAGACCGCCCAAAATTAATGTTTTTACTAGAAGAATATGAAGAGAAAGTAAACAAAGTTGTTCGAATTGAAAATTGCTGTTACCAGCCTAATATTTATATATGGTAATCTCTACTTTGTAATTTATTGTAACATAATTTATGGTAAATATCTTTATGTTGAGACATGCTATTATTGAATAATAAAGAAGTTTATACGTCATGGATTTATATGAATATATTATTTGTATTTATAAAAATAATCTTTGCTTTATGCACACAGCCAGGTAAAATATACGGCGAGAGGTTATGTGCTGGCCACATCAGATTTTTTTAAATGAGGTCGTGAAGAAACATACAATATACATATTGTGGGTCATGTGGTTTCTTATCTGTCATTTTAAGCAAACGTGCGTAGATTTGGATTTCGAGTGACTTTTTATATTTTAATTTAAAAGTCTGCTGCAAATTTAGGTAAAACCAATTGACATATTGCCAGGTTACCCGCGATATAATGTTCTTTTTACTATTTGTACAGAATACAATTTTAATTAATCGATGTTTAATGTGTTGTGATTTAATTATTCTCACCGATTTAATAATTGATAATACAATTATAAATACATACATATTTACATATATTTGAAAATGTAGGTATCTATTTTAATGTTTTTATAAATAATTGTTATAATTTAATATTTACTAAAGCAATTATAAATATGTAGTATTTGCATATTTTTTAAAAATATATGAATGTTTTCATTAAAAATTGTTATAAAAACACTTTTAGGCATAAATATAATCAAAACAATATGTGAACAAAATATTATATTGTATTAAATAAATACTTATAACAATATTGGTAAACTTTAATGGATATACAGGTGTCTCAAATTAAGTAATACATATATCATTAGGATCTCGGAAATTTTAAGAGGTACGAGGACGGTTAAATGAGCATTATTGTGAAATGCGCTGAAAAAATAAAAATTCCGAATAGTTTCAGTTATTCAAAAAAAAAAACTACAAATCGCAATTTTAAAAAAAGTCAAATAGGAGTTATTTGACATTTTTAATTATAAAGATATAAAAATGTATTTCATGTAAAAGTTACATTTTTTGATGAGGCAAAGTTAAAATTGATAAAATTTAAGTTGGCGGCTTCCAAGAAATACTTATATTTACCATTCGTCATCCTATAGGTAAGGAAGGTATTGTCTTTGGTCAAAAAATTCGGTGGTGAGTTTTCAACGAATAATCACGTTTTAGGGTCTTTACAATACGATTTTACTATTTTTACGATGTCTGTATGTGTGTGTGTGCGTGCATGTGTGTGTGTGTGTATGTGACCGCGGTTTCGGCCGCGATATCTTCAATACTAGAATTCCAAAAATTACAATTCTTACGTATTCCTCTTCCTTACAACCATTTGCATACTTGATTACATTTTGGTTATAATTGGTTAACCGGAAGTACCCTAATTTGAATATTTTAACAGTTTTTTTTTTAAAAAACTCAGTTAAATATTTTTTAACTTAAAGAAAATATAATTCTCTATACGATTAGATTACATTTTATATTTCATATTCAACAGATATAGAGTCATGAGGAAGAATATATTGGAAGAAAAATGAATAGCTTAGTAATAGAAGGTCGAAGAAACATAGGAGGACCAAATATAAGATGGAAGGTGTATTTCGGAAGACTTGAGAGAAAAGGAACTGAATGAGGACGACACGTAAAACAAAAATGAGTGGAAGCAGAAAATAAAAAATAGCGACCCCTAACGAATAGGAAAAAACTAAAGAAGGTGAAGATGTCAGTGTCAATTGCAATTTGCATAGTTTGTTTATGAAATAATTTTACTGGAAATATAAGATACCAAAAAATGAAATTTTGAATGAAAAATTATGACATTTGTCAGTTATGGACATAATAAATAGCTGTCATTCTGATACGGGCCCCCATATCTGCTTGCTAAGGTCAGCAAGTCACGTGACTGCTCGCGCCCTATATATACATTTTCTTGCAAAAGATCCTATATTTCCAGTAAAATTATTTTATGAATAGGTTAGTAATAGAAGGTGGAAGAAACAGAGGAAGACCAAAGATACGATGGAAGGACTGTATTGTGGAAGAATTGAGAGAAAAGCAACCGAATGAGGACGACCCGCAAAACAAAAATGAATGGAAGAAGAAAATAAAAAATAGCGACCCCTAATGAATGGGAAAAGCTAAAGGAGAAGAAGATGTCCGTGTCAAGTATCATTTGCATAGTTTGTTTATGAAATAATTATTTTACTTGAAATTTATAATCTTTTGCAAGAAAATTTGTACATAATACAAAGGATTGACGGAAAGTATTGTGTTGGTCACATCAGATTTTTTCATTTATACCTAGTTTTTATGATTTGTTTTCTTTTCCTAAGGTGGAATAAGGTAACTGATGTCTAAATGAATTGACTTCGTATCTTTTATAGTTCTCGAGATCCCCATATTAGACACGTTACTTGAGACACCTGAATACCAGTGGCGTAAATAGGATTTTCAAATGGGGAGGGATATTGAATATATAAAAAGTTCAGAGGTGTGGGGGTTTTGTGAGTTCTGTAGATAGCACGAGTAGGTAACTTCTCACACATATTATACTCTATCTTGTGTAAAGCATAATTTTGCGCGAAACTGTTAAAAATTATTCAATAGATATGCGAGAAAAAGTATCTTCCAATTTGCAATGTGAATATACAATTATTTTAAGTGAATATAAAATTATTTTAAATTATACATATACAAGCAATTCCAAGTATATAATCATTTTTATCTATTATAAAATAAAATTGTCATTAATTTATTAAAATAAAATAGATATTAATATTTTCAATGGGGAGGGTTTAAATCCGTATATCCCCTTTGCAATAACAGTGCTAATTACGATATGAACACGAGTGTCATTTTTAAAAGAACCTTATTCTAAAATTATCATTTATTAAATTCTATGTTTAATTACTCGTTATATATTTTATATATTGGCGTTAATATATATTTTAGCCAGATCGATATATACCAGTACACTTCAGTAGAAACACTATAATAAGAGTCTATAGACACGACCTATATCCGCCATGTTTATTCATTTCATAGCAACAAGGATAGAAAATACAGCGAACTTTATATATTTTACGAACGACTAGCTTCAATTTCTCTAGAATTTGTTGCTGTTATATTTACTAATAAAATCATGGTCGGCTGCAGTAAAATTTTGTAATAATTTAGAGAAAATGAAATATGTATACGAGTATTTTGCGACAATACATTGACATATTCCAATGATTTAAAATACTTATCTGCTCATGTAGCAAAGCAGAATAACAAGTTTTTGATATTATTATTCTTTCATATTTGAAAATTATAGTAATTATTAATATTTCTTCATATTATTAGTAATTTGCAGTTATAATTCTTTCTTTTGTGAAAATTTTAAAGGCAAGAAAAACGAATAGTTTATATTGTGTCTAACGTAAAATTGCAGGTATGCCAACATACTTCAAAAGTATAAATGTTCTGTTTAATTAATAAATGTAGTATATTTAATTGTATTTTTGCAATACTGGATTATTGTTTTTATATAGTACCTAATTGAAGCTGATGCTTGATTGAAGTACTTTAATAGACGTTATGTTTCATTTCTTATAATTTGTTTTATATTCAAGTTTAAAAAATGGCGGGGCGCTAATAAACATGGCCAACCAATCACAACTTATGGCGTCGTTTCAAAACTCTTATTTTAGTGGCTTTACCCCTCAGAGTAAGTTAGATAAGTGACCGTTAAACAACAACAAAAAAAAAACCTTAATTAAATTAGATGGATAAATATATAATTCAAATAAACTTATTATCATTATTAAATTTTAGACTTTCAAATTTTAAATTCACGTACAATAACTTGTATTAAATCTACAATAGTTATACAAGGTGTTATTTAAGTAAGTTTATCCGATGGTAGAACTAATCATGGAGATGGTATATCTGGCAATAATATTTGTTTTACATGCTTTCTATAAGAACTGGATCCTCTTAAAACTGACCAATTACGTCATGTTTCAAAATTTGGTAAAAAAAAATCAATGTGTTCTGTGGAAAAAAAAAATATATTGGTTGTCAAAACTGGCGTAGAATTTATATTCAATATATTCTCAAAATGCCAATTACCTTAATGATAAACATGTAAATGTCCCAATATACCTATTATCTACCGCGACGTCATTGATTTTATATGTCAATTGTGATAATCCCGTGTTTTTAGTCAGACAACTTCGATTTCAATCAATTTTAATATTATCGGAATTATTTCTCATTGGTCCACCTCAAACTTCTGCTACTATATGAAGAGAGCTAAACATTGAATTACTGCAGATTTGGGTTCTAGGATCTAGGGTGTCAACTAAACATTCTATTAAGCTACGTACGTTTACTTATGTAACACTCTGTATAATTAAATATTTTTTAATAATTATTATTATATCGAGGCTGCGAAATCACTCTTTAGTGTTCCGAGAGAAAAAGTACTAGTATTAAGTAATGTATATATTAATGATATTTATAATTATATGTAAGTCTATCCTTTTACGAAATATAAAATGAGAATGACCATATTATGTCAAATAATTTTATATTCCGCAAAAGAAATAAGGATTGACTTATAAATAATTATACATTCATTAATATATACGTTTTGACCTCTCGCTAAGAGAGGTATTGGATTCATGCTAAAAATCGCATATCCAGATTTTATTGAATAAGCACGTTTTAAGGTTCCTACAATCCGATTTTAACATTTTTACAATGATGTCTGTGTGTGTGTGTATGTGTGTGTGTGGATGTATGTGTGTGTGTATGTATGTAGGATGTTGGAAGGACGATTACTCAAAAACTGTAACAGCCGTATTCATAGTGACCGAATGCTAGTTTAAACTAGGATTATCTTTGTACCTGCGTAGACCGACAATTTTCCCTATTCATAGTAGCGGTTTAACGGTAGTTCCAGTTTAAACCAGGTCCAGTATTTAAACCTGACATCACCCTAGTTTTACACTGGTCTAAGATAGTGAAACATCAGTACAAACGCGTGTGGTTATATAATTTGAATATCATTTTATGTATGTATACAATTGTAAGTACATATTTACATTATATATTTGTATTACACTTAGTTTTGTTAAAAATAAAACAATTTTGAACAAGACAATTAAATATAACCTACTTAATTACAACTTATTTTACAGATATTGGGGTAAAAGTAAATTGATTAATTTATTTAAATACGAGCGTAATGGATGACATACAAGATATGTTGGATAACATTAATGATGTTCAAGATGTAGTTGAACGTCAAAGAAAACAAAAAAAATATTTTCCACAAACCAACCCCTTCGAAAAATATGATGACACACAGTTTAGAATAATCTATAGGTATTTCTCATATACATAAATAAAATAATATGTACATAATTCTGTTTTAGATTCAAGAAAGAAACAAATAAAAATTTAATTGAAGAAGTCAGGCCTTCAATACACATACGGGATGATAATAAAGGAAGGCAAGTTTCTGCGGAAATTCAAGTTTTAAGTACCATAAGATACTTGGCGAAAGGGAATTACCAGAGTGAGACTGGTAATTATAAGAAACAGTATACAGATGCATTTTTTATATAATAAAAACTATATTACAGCTGATTTACATAACTTCTCTCAAGCCACTATGTCTCGGATTGCTGGAAGAGTAACAAGAGCTATAGCTTCTTTAATAGAACGATACCTCAATTTCCCACAGAACGACAGATAATTATCTGTAATGAAAGAAGAATTTTATATTT
This sequence comes from Harpalus rufipes, assembly GCA_951394225.1. Taxonomy (NCBI): domain Eukaryota; kingdom Metazoa; phylum Arthropoda; class Insecta; order Coleoptera; family Carabidae; genus Harpalus; species Harpalus rufipes. Next base: position 22,004,133 of record OX596277.1, read on the forward strand.
GTCAAATGCCAAATATTGTGGGCGCAATTGATTTCTGAAAATTTTATTTATAATAAATATTACATATACTTATATTGCAATAATACATACCAGTATATTATTTTAAAATGTTTTTGTTGTTAAAATGTCTAAACTTAAGACAAAGTTGTCAATTGCTTTCAGTAAACGTCAAAATATTGAGAACTACGCGTGCGCAAACCAAGATCAGCTAGATTCGTCGACTAGAATGGAGCTTAAACCAGGATTACTTGAAGCCGGTTTAAACCAAGTTGAAATATTACTATGAATAGGCTAAATTAAACCACGTCTAAACCAGAACTAGAAAAATACAGTTTAAACCTGGTTTTTCTAATGTACTATGAATACGGCTGCAAGACTTTAAATTTGTTTAACTACGTATTTCCCAATCGGACATTCATGGGAAGATCTGAAAAGGTTTTGGTAACAATTGGACAACCGGAAGTAAAAGATTCTTGAAAAAAAATCTTCTAAATATTATTTTTTTAATTTTTTTCTTGGTAATATTAAAGAAAATTAAATTCTTTATTTAATATATTTAAATATTTTATAATATATTCTATAGATTTAGAGATAAAAGAAATATAATATATAAAATAATCTGTTATAATAAATTTTACAGCCGAAAGAATGGCCATGGAAAATAGTTGAAAATTTAAATTGTTTGTAACTGACAGATAAATGTCAGTGTCAGAAATCCGGAGACATTACTGAACACTTTTTCTGGGAAGTACATACATTATATTATTTCTTAATGTATTAATAGCTAAATATTACATATATCCTTCAAAAATACTGTCAATCCTGACAATGAATTGGAAACATTTCGAAAAATTAAAAGAGGACAAAATTTCTTCATAAAATGAATTTAAAATTAAACAATCTAAATATAAGGAATAGATATATGTAAGTAGAATTTTTGGTATAGTGTAGGTATGTCAGAATGATAGCTAGTAATTATATATTATATAGATGTCAAGTATCATAATTGGAAAGAACTGATTAGATTTTGGTGGCAATCGGATAACCGGAAATGGCAGTTTACTTGATGTTCAAGATAGTTTTTCTTCACAAAATACCTTTAAATGTGTTTAGTGATTTTCCAATTCCATGTGGTTTATTTTCCTCGACAAGTAAATTCCACACGCCTGGTGACAAATTAACTACGTGTATTTAGAAAATCTTGAAATTCTAAATGAAAAATTAACAATTGACATCCATGTACATAATTACTAATTATCATCCTAAATTGACCCCTGTGGTGCACTCTCCACGCCAGCACTGAGTTCCCGTGAGGTGACGCCTGGTAAGCGCCCGCACGGTACAAATATTTCATCATTACCGATATCTGTGTACAAAGCAGCCAGCAATGGGTAATATACCGTGATGATATATTTATTTATTTATTTATTTATCATTCTGAAACAGGCCCCCACACTTGCTTGTCAAGGCCAACAATGTAACATGACTGTTCGCGCCCTATACTTATGTAACCAAAAAAGGAAGTGGCGAGAGGTATTGTGCTGGCCACAACAGATTTTTTTCATGCTACTACAGTTTTTCTTCTTTTTTAAAAAATAAAAATAACAACCAATATTTTCTACAAGTTGTATTTCATTTAATAAGGTTTTTTTCAAGTTGATGACGTGCGTCTTCTGCCTAATAATTTTCAGTATAATACATAATTAATATTAATTATATTTAATAAAAAAAAATGATGTGGCCCTATTCCATACATAAATTTCACAAACGCGCACATATCACGCACACACACTGACACACACATACACACACCCACATATAGACATCATCGTAAAAACAATAAGTTCGTATTCTAAGGACCCTGAAACGTGCTTATTCATTAAAAACGCTCCATCAAATTTTTTGACCAAAGACAATATCTTCCTTACCTATAAGAAAGGTAACAAACCAAGAAACTTATTGTCGTCATATTTTAGAAACACTGTCATAGTCATATTATCCGTCATGTCAAAGTGATTTTAACTTATATACAATTTTGCGGCCTGTAATACGTCTGCGAAATGTTTAGTTCGCGTCCGGTTGCACAAAAATATATAATCGCGGCTTATCACTATTGCTATAGATATTCCAATTTTTTAATCGCGGAATTCGTAATGAAGATAATGTATTTCTGCTATAGAATATAATTTACCCGAAATCATCTAACGGGCGCTCAAGGCTGTCGTAAAAATGCATCGAAAAATCACCTTTATACGATTTAAAACGAGAAATAATTTTCAAGTTTGGTCTAAGTTTGATTTGAATACGGACTGTGAGAACCATATAAGGCCATCTATTGTACATTTTTTTATTTAATTTCAAAAATTGATATCCAATAATAAACATGTTTCTTTACAATGTTCTATTCTCTTAATTTCCGTTCATTCTCCTTTTTTTACTCTTTATTCCCCCTTTGTCTTTAGTTCCGCAGGAAACAAATGCTACCTGTCGCGCCTGCAGCGCTCCTCGCCATAGAGAGAGTTCACATCGTGCACTTCTGCTCGCCAGTTGTTAACCTACTGGTCGCAGTCGGCTGGGAAGGGAACATATTGCAAGGATTAGTCAGGATTGATTTATGTCCCGGTTTCATGATGGCTGATGGCGCTCTTATCAAACGCCAAAGCGCTGTAATTTTTTGAAATGTTTGGTTGACATGGATGTCTGGCATAATTAAAATGACTTTTTATTTGTCAAAGACATTTCATTTTGCTTATCTCGATGGGAAATATCTAACTGAGGATCTATTTCATTTTGGTATGAAAAGAATGGAACAAATTGTAAAAAAATTACCGTAGACGGCTGATTAATCGAGTACAGTTTTACATTCGAATAATACCTCTTTTTAATCCAAGCTACCTCGACGATAGCACGTTTTAAACACATAAATAAAACTAAAAGTTACACCATATTGATTGCATCCAAAATATTATACTCGTAGATACGCAGCAAAAATTGAAGAATAATGTGGTTAAATCAAAAGTGCTTATGCACGAAAAATATACGAGTATACACAAACATATAGTTTTGCATAAGAAACTATAAATAATTATCAACAAAAAGTTATTGGTTTCATATAAATTATGTACGAATAATTGACTAATGTACAGGTTGGTCTCTACCGTAAGCGGACCACCGCTAACTTTCTTATTTGAAGAGATAAAGAGACATTTAAATAGACAAAGTTGGGCGATATTATACAACAAATTTAACGGTGAAAAATGCAAAACATTCAACAAAAACAAAAAAAGAAATTAATTGATAGCCAACAATAATCAACGAATAAATAAATAATTGCTAATAAAAATGTTTGGTTTATATGAGTAAAGCTTAAAAAAAATGTCAATTGTTCTTCATTTAATGTCAGTTTTTATTGTTTCCATAGCAACAATGTCACATTTGTATTAAGAACGGAATATAATATTTAAATATCAACTTGAAATATCTCTTTTGTTTTTAATTTTAGAGGCATAGTGATAATGAACTTTTATATTCAGACAAAAAAATCTTTTAAATGGTACAACTTTCAATATGGCTTTCCTTTAAAAAAAAATATTATTTTGTTGAATAAGTCGTGTAGTTGATGTTCAATTGTTTTCCATTTTTCACCGATGAAATCGTCGTATAATGTCGCCCAACTTTGTCCATTTAACAGTCTTTCTATCTCTTCAAGTAAGAAATTTAGCAATGGTGGCCCGCTTACTGCGGACAGCTTGTATAAAGTTTCATTTGCGATATTTTTTACTTTTTTGAAGGAAACTTTAAGAAATATTAACGATAGAGGAGCAAAATCGTTTGCCTATTGCATAATACATTTTTTGAGAAGTTTAATAGTTAAATTTTCTATTTTATTTTGTATTGGGCCTAAGCTAAAATTTATTTTTTCTAAAACTGCCAAGAAAAGTTAATATTTACAGGACAACTATCAATACGTAAAATGATAGTTGTCTACAGAACGCAAAAAACTTTTACATACAGGATGTAAATTTTTACATCCTGCAATTTTTTGATAGAAGAAAGGGTGACAGTTTAATAAAGTCTGCCAGTTTATTTTTATTTCCATAGAAAAAATAATTCTGTTCTTTAAGAAAATTTATTTTTAATAATTTATAGTCCGAATTGAGCAATTATACATATTAATTCCGCTTACTTACATACATGACTTTAGATAGGTCGAATTTAACACACTTCTTTAGCTAAAGAAGCTTATTCAAATATAATAAAACAGAAACAATGCAATGAACCATGGCCGCATTCAGTGCTACCTAGAGCATTTAACGGTCTAGCGGGATGTGATGTCACAATTTAGTGTCAAAATGACAAATGACATTTCACCTTAAATATACAAGATGTTCATTTTATTTTGTCCACCCTTGCTATCTCGAGAACTATAAGAGCTACGAGGTTGTTTAAATTAACAAACAATTTATGATTTATTAGACTATTACAATAAGCTAAAAAAAACTATTCCTTTATTTAGAAATAGAATTTCGTAGCTTCTATTTTTTTATTTTCAATTTTATTAGTTTCTTCTAATGTTAATCTATTTTTTTAAATTCTTTCAATTTATCTTTTTCTCTCCAAAAATTTCCTCCTAAAATTATTTTATAATTTTTACTTTCCGTGACGTAAGGAAGGTATTGTCTTCTGTCAAAAAATGCGATGGTGAGTTTTTAATGAATAAGCACGTTTTAGAGTCTCTACGATACAAATTTACTGATTTTACGATTATGCCTGTATACGTGTGTCAGTGTGTGTGTATGTGTGTGACAAAAATTTCTCCTTCGATAACTCCAATACTACAATTCCAAAAATTATAATTCTTTCATATTCCTCTATCGTATATGAAGAGTTGGTTAGATTTTGGGTGATTGGTTAACCGGAAATCCTTTAATTTGAAGATTTTAACAGATTTTCTTGGAAAAACGCTGTTAAATATCAATTTTTGACTTCTTATGTTATTATAAATAAAAGAATATGTTATTCTCTATTCGATTTAATTATTTTTTCCTCATATTAAATGAATTTAGAGATAAAGATTTATAAAGAAATATCTCGCAACAAAGCTGCTAAAAGCTACACCATGGAAACAGAATATTCAAATATTACTAATTGACAGATGTCAGTGTCAAATAAAATTTACATAATATCTTTGTGAAATGATTTTACTGGAAATATATAAAAAAAATCCAATTTATTGTACCATCCCCCGTATTTCTTTTATTATCTTTAAAAAAATTGTAAGTAATTTTCATATTTCTAAATTTTTTGTCTAGAAATTCAGCCGAAAAAATATATCCTTCGCGATATCCCTTTTTGTCCATCTCTCTTGAAATTTCTTCCCAATTTTTTTTTTTTTTTAATTTTTGGATTTCTCTAGACTTTCGTAATAGCTATTTACGTCATTAGGTCGATAGATAAGTTTTTACGGGCGACTTAGTACTACCGAGGCCGTATTGAAACTACCGGCCGTGTGTCGTATTAATTTTTTCTGTCGTCAAGATCGTTGCTATGTACTACCAGTATATAAATATTGTGTTACCAACACAAAATCATCGTTAATTATTTCTGATTTATATTTAATTTTTATATTTTAAATACATTTTTTGAAAAAGATAGAATTAAGGTGTTGGCCGTCCGGTGTGTAAGTGGATGAATGTGGTTGGTAATGGTAGTGAGTTAAAAGGAGAGAAAGTCTTCGAGTGGAGTATAAATGCGATTATGAATGTGGCCGAGGCGAAAGAAATTTGGTCACTTTGATATATAAAGAGAGAGGAATATTTTCAGTATGAAGATGTATGGTTATTGAGAATGTTATTACGAAATTAGGGTTAGTCAGCTGAGCTTTTTTTACATCTATGTAATTAGAATTTTTGGTGTAGAGTTTGGGTACACAAGAAACGTTAAATACAATAGAGCGCGAGCAGTCATGTGACTTTGTTGGCCTTGACAAGCAGATATGCTGGCCCGTGTCAGAATGATAGCTAGTAATTATGTACATATATTTCAAATATCATAATTCCTCATTCTAATTTTAGTGATTTTCCAATTCCATGTGGTATATTTTTCTCGATAAGTAAATTCCACACTCCTGGTGACAAATTAACTATGTGAATTTAGAAAATCTTGAAATTTTTAATGAAAAATTCTGATATTTGACATCTATGTAAATAATTACTAATTATCATTCTGAAACGGGCCCCTATATCGGCTTATCAAGGTCAACAATGTCACATGACTGCTCACGCCCTATACTTATGTAACCAAAAACGGATTATTATTATTATTATTTTCGGATTTGTGCTAACCCACTAAGTGGGATATGTTTGATTTTTATGTATGTATAAGAGTAAGGATTTGTTGTATGATGTTGATGTTGATGTTGTTCTTATTGTTTTCGGGTTTATGCGAACCCACTAAGTGGGACACGCGTGATTTTATGTATGTATGTATGTATGTAAGAATATCTGGGGACCCGGGTTCGATCTCGACCGACCCCAAAAATTACTTCGAATTTTAATGACAAAATTGACCCCTTTAGTGCACTCTCCGAGCCAGCATTGAGTGCCCGTGAGGTGACGCCTGATAAGCGCCCGCACGGTACAAATATTTCATCATTACCGATATCTGTGTACAAAGCAGATTGGCACACCCAGCAATGGGTAATATGCAGTGATGATATATTTATTTATTTATTTTATTTAAATACTACAAATAAATCTACTCAAAATTATGTTTCACTTGAAATAACTGCAGTCAAGCCTAACGTTGTCCTTCGTTTGAAGGTTCAGCAGAATCGAAAATGAACAATAAATTATATAATAGAAAAAGTATAATCACCACAAAATTGAGCCCTGTGGGCTATCTTCATGACAACTTTCAGATTCTCGTAAACGGCCTTTACTGTAATATTATACTCGTACCAACAAATATATCGTATTGAAATCTATGAATGGCACATCTACAGGGTGTTAATAAAAAAACTTTACACACTTTAGCAGGTGATAGTAGAGATGAAAACAAGAAAAAAATTCTAATACACTTAGGTCCAATACTCATTGGTTTTTAGAAAATTTATGTATGGAATTTGTACATAATACACAGGATTGACGGAAGGTATTGTGCTGGCCACATAAGATTTAACAACTAAGGACTCTAGGTGTTTACGATCAATTGTAAACAAAGTTGCATCCGTCGTCGAAGAGACTCACGCACTTGATCGTAAACACCTAGAGTCCTTAGTTGTTAAATCTGATGTGGCCAGCACAATACCTTCCGTCAATCCTGTGTATTATGTACAAATTCCATACATAAATTTTCTAAAAACCAATGAGTATTGGACCTAAGTGTATTAGAATTTTTTCTTGTTTTCATCTCTACTATCACCTGCTAAAGTGTGTAAAGTTTTTTTATTAACACCCTGTAGAAATAGATAATAAGCATGACCTATGATGATATATTTATTAATTTTAAATAAACATACTCACCTTTATAAAGTATTTTTTTTTAAATAAAGGTTCGCAAAATCTGGGCATATAACAGATATAATTTGCATGTATATATTTGTTAAACATGTCTTATACAGTTATTTATTTTTGCTTACCAGTTTGTAATTTATGGTGATTATATTTTGAATCTGTTACATTAGTAGTAACACACTTAAAAATATGCGACATAATATACGTGCTAGCCATTCTGTCACTCCTAATATTTGACATAAACCGACAAAAGATAACGAAAGAAAATGCTAAACAAAACTAACTATAAGCTGAGCGTCTATCACAAGAAAAACAGTACTGGGTTTTCTGAGCATAATTCCCAGCTAGTTATTTTTTATAATAAAGGAAACAAAGTGGTATTCGCACCGCCACGCTTAAATAAACTGTCAAGCAACTCTAATAATGGCCTTATATTTACTGGAACTTATTATACAGGATGTCCCTTAACTTCGAGCAAAAACTTTAAGGGCATATAGTACTGACCAAAATGAATAAAAAAGCTTCATCAACATAGGAATGATCTTCAACTGTTTCCGAGAAAAGCGAAAAATCTAAGAAAAACTGACAAAGATAGCGATCGAATAAAATTTTGTCTATGTCAGTAAAAAGACTATAAAAAACAATAAAATTTTATATGAAACATTTTTCTCAATTTCTTATAGTTACGTAGTTATATGAAAATTAAATATTGACCAAGGTCGCCACAACATTTCACTTTTGATTTTTATAAAATAACAAAAGGCCATCTAAGATTACCTCTCAAAGGCAAACAAAAAGTCTCAATTAATCAAAATCGTAATTCTTATAGTTTTCGAGATAGCAAAGGTAAATGTCGTAAAAACTCATTTTTCACTGCGTTATATCTGGGAAACTATTAAAGATCGGACACATTTTGACTGAGCTTTTTTTACTCATTTTGATCAGTATTATATGCCCTTAAAGTTTGTGCACCAAGTTAAGGGACACCCTGTATTTGTGCGTACATGTCGGACATATTTAGAAAATCATTTCAATATTATACTACTTCGGTATAATGTTCTAATATACAGGCTGTTCATTTTATTTTGTCCATTATTGCTATCTATAAAAAATCTACTTTACTATACTATTATAATGAGCTAAAATAGTATATTGTGCAACAAGTGCAGAAAAGCACCTATTGCCCACGAGGTGTGAAAGTTTCAGCACGAGACGAAGTCGTAAGATAAATAATTTATTTTTAATAAAAAACATATAGTTGGCAAGTCGTGGGATAAAGTGTGAGAAATAATTTCTCACACTTTAACCCACGAAATGATTAACTTTCGGGCTTTGTAAAGCAAGGGAATGTGTGAGAAATTACACTTTATTCCACGACTGTGGGAATTTAATAACTTTCGGGTTATGTAAAGTATGGGAAAAGTTCAATTTTCTGTATGGTCGTAGGAAAAAATATTTTTTCTACCAGTGGTTCTCAAAATACGGGACACAACTTTCTTCTTTTAATGAAACCTTATTTTTTTATTCGCTTATTCGAATCAGTATTTTTTTCTGAATTCAACGATATCTATATGTAATATTCTAATACAAAATATTTGAGAAAAATGTAAATGAATATTAGGCTGATTTAACTTAAATCTGATTGTAATAAAAGTGCTATGAAGAAAAAAAATATAAACTGCATACTTATTAAGCTTTTCTTCGTAAATAAGTATTTGTTTGGACATTAAACTACAATTAACATGAAATAAAATATTCAATTGTTTTCTTCAAAACACTCTTATTACAATCAATTTTAAATTAAATCAGCATTATTTTTATTTATTTTTCTCCAATATTTTGTAATAGGCTACTACTTATGAATCGAATAAGCGAATAAATAAAGTAGGCTCCAATTTAGAATACGAAAGTTGTATCCCGTATTTTTATTTAAAATCGCCGCTAAAGAGCAACATAATTGTCATTAAAAGTTCAAAAATCGGCACTAAAGTAATCCATTATACGACAATTTCATACAAATGCAGTGTTACCAACCTTATGATAATTATTGTGCATGTATGATAATTCGGATAGTTGTACGATGTACAATAGTTAATTTGTACGTAAAGTGACAAATAAATATGTGTAAAAAGAACGAAATGAACAGTTCCGATGAAATAGTTCGAGAAAAAACACACAATATTGATTGTTCTTTACGATAACCCCAGTATCCTAAAGTTAGCAACATTGAGTGCAAGACTGACAGATATAATTTACATAACCCATAAATATAAATATTCCTTTCATTTTCATAAAATTTCGATTTCAAACAAAATTTAATATGCACCTTGGCATTGAAGTACCTTTTTATCACTCACATGGTTTATTTTCCTCGACCCTGCAGCCTCGGCAACTAAATTCCATGTTCGTGATAAAAAGTAGAACTTCAGTACCTTGATACATAAATATTATTGTAACGGTATAGCTAAATTTGTGCGTTTAATTTCTGCAGCATTTATCAATGCTTCACCATCTATATTATTATTAGGTGGCATTTGAACATTGTTATCCACTATGTCATAGTCGTGTACCTGATAATTATTAATATAAAATTATGCAGAGCACATACAGCTGTAATTACATGTGGGATTTTATCAGTTCTAGACATATCAAGATATTTCAGTCTTTGAATTTCCCTTTCAATTGCCCAAACGCCCTTTCTATAACTGATCTTGCTGAAATTAGTTTAATATTATATAAATTTTGAACATTATTCAGTTTACCATTATCCCTGTATGGTTTTAATAAATATAGTATTAAGGGATGCGCAGCATATCCAATTAATTGCTCATTAGTGGATTGCTGAATTGAGCTCAAACTAAAAACTCTTGTGTCATGCATTCGGCCTAATAAAAAGTAAATAAATTGTAGAATAGAATTTGTAAATATGAAGTTAGTTTAATAGGTTTACCAGGACATTGAACAAATATGTTTATTTCTTTCTATCCCGTCAATCGCACCTACAGTTCCTGATATTCCTGTATAAATCATATATGTAATTTAATTCGATTTATTTATATAATAATTAATCTTACCGCATTTATTTTCTAATGCTTGTACAAATATTTCATCATTACCGATATCTGTGTACAAAGCAGACTGGTACACCCAACAATGGGTAATATGCCGTGATGATATATTTATTTTATTTATTTATGCTTGTGATATTTCGTTCTTCTTGTTATTGTCCGGCCAAGAAATATACGTTTGCCACATATTTCAAAAAAATAAAACAGCGTGGCCACCTATCCTAGGCAGAGAGAGTAAGAATCTACCATAAAAATAGATTTGTTTTTCAAATGTTGTACGATAAGCATTTATAGGTCGATTTTCTTGTAAATTTTGAACCAGTATCTAAGAATTTAAATTATTTCATGTTATATAAAATATATAATAAATTTATATGTGAATACCTTAAAAAATTATCTCGGCACTCCAAAATAATCGAAAAAAATCACCTGTGAATAATTTTGAATGTAATCTCGTAAAAAAATTGATTTCTCTCCGGTTGTTCTCTTTCTTCCAACAAATTTATAATTTCCAGATTTGGATTTGCAAGACTCACTACATTGTTAATTAAAATATGATAATGATTATGTGGAAGTAGTTCCTCTATTATATCGTCTTCATCATTATATTTTTATTATCTCTAAATCTATAGAATATATTATAAAATATTTAAATGTATCAGATAGAGAATTTAATTTTCTTTAATATTACCAAGAAAAAATTTCAAAAAATAACATTTAGACGATTATTTTTCAAGAATCTTCTACTTCCGGTTGTCCAATTGTTACCAAAACCTTTTCAGATCTTCCCATGAATGTCCGATTGGGAAATACGTAGTTAAACAAATTTAAAGTCTTACAGTTTTTGAGTAATCGTCCTTCCAACATCCTACATACATACACACACACACACACACACACACACACACACATACATCCACACACACACACACACACACACACACACACACACACACACACAGACATCATCGTAAAAATGTTAAAATCTGATTGTAGGGACCTTAAAAGATGCTTATTCAATAAAATCTGGATATGCGATTTTTAGCATGAATCCAATACCTCTCTTAGCGAGAGGTAAAAACTAAAAATCGCTATTATAAAAAATGTCAAATAACTCCGAAATTATAAAAATGTTAGAATAAAATTTAAGTTGGCGGCTTCCAAGAAATACTTATTTTTACCTCTCGCTAAGAGAGGTATTGCATTCATGCTAAAAATCGCATATCCAGATTTTATTGAATAAGCACGTTTTAAGGTCCCTACAATCCGATTTTATCATTTTTACGATGATGTCTGTGTGTGTGTGTGTGTGTGTGTGTGTGTGGATGTGTGTGTGTATGTGTGTGTGTGTGTGGGATGTTGGAAGGACGGTTACTCAAAAACTATAAGACTTTAAATTTTTTTAACTACGTATTTCCCAATCGGACATTCATGGGAAGATCTGAAAAGGTTTTGGTAACAATTGGACAACCGGAAGTAGAAGATTCTTGAAAAAAAATCTTTTAAATAATATTTTTTGAAATTTTTTCTTGATAATATTAAAGAAAAATAAATTCTCTTTCTGATACATTTAAATATTTTACAATATATTCTATAGATTTAGAGATAGAAGAAATATAGTATGTAAAATAATCTGTTATAATAAATTTTACAGCCGAAAGAATGGCCATGGAAAATAGTTGAAAATTTAATTTGTTTGTAACTGACAGATAATGTCAGTGTCAGAAATCCGAAGACATTACTGAAGACTTTTTCTGGGAAGTACATACATTATATTATTTCTTAATGTATTAATAGAATTGGAAACATTTCGAAAAATTAGAAGAGGACAAAATTTCTTCATCAAAAATGAATATAAAATTAAACAATCTAAATATATATGGAATAGATATATGCGTAAGTAGAATTTTTGGTGTAGAGTGTAGGTATACAAGAAATGTTAAATACAATAGGGAGCGAGCAGTCATATGATTTTGTTGGCCTTGACAAGCAGATATGGGGGCCCATGTCAGAATGATAGCTAGTAATTATGTATATAGATGTCAAATATCATAATTTCTCATTCTAAATTTAGTGATTTTCCAATTCCATGTGGAGCAGAATTAAATGTTAAATATCTAAGGCATACAAGTAAACTTTAAACTCCTGGTGATAAATTAACTACGTAAATTTAGAAAATCTTGAAATTTTTAATGAAAAATTCTAACATTTGACATCTATGTACATAATTACTAATTATCATTCTGAAACGGGCCCACACATTTGCTTGTCAAGCCCAAAAATGTAACATTACCGTTCGCGCCCTATACTTATGTAACCAAAAAAAGGAAGTGGCGAGAGGTATTGTGCTGGCCACAACAGATTTTTTTCAAATATATTAGGGAAAATGAAAATAACTACATAAATATAATTAATTAAGAATATAATAATAACAAAACCTCGAGATAATACATTTTCAAATACTCTACATTATAATTATTTCGGTTTTTCAAATATGTTGACGGCATGAACAGTTTAAAGGACAATAACACTGACAGGCCTGACAGTTCTGAATGATACGCTATGTACTACTGAATGCGACCAAGAAAAACATGCGACCCATCTCCGGGATTGCTAAAGACGATCACTACATTAAAGAAGAGTGCTGATTTGGCCCATCTTGTTGTCACGGTGACATTAGATGTCACATTAATTACTGCTGAATATTAAAATATTCTCATAGTTTTTGAAAAAAAGTTGTTTAATATTCGAATGCGAAAGTAATATTTCGCAATCTAGTATTAAAAATAACTATGTCGCTCAATTTGAAAATATCTCGCTTATTATGAGAGATCCAGAAAAAAAAATTAGATTAGGTTAATCCTCCGGAGGGCGCACCAGCGACAAAAAGCCGCAAATATACATTTTGATTTTACTTTTACAACTAAGATATAGACAGCCATGTAATATTGTGAGTCTAGGTATTTCTCCGCCTACCGACAGACTTTATGCCATATGTCATCCCCGTTCAGTTGTTACATGCGTTTGATTCAAAGTAGGTTGAATTTGCGGTGTGTTTGCTGCAGCGTGCCCTATCATGCAAATTTTATTTATTGTTAATTTTTTTATAATATTGTAAGTTTGTGCAATTTACATGCATGTGTGCTTGTAGAATTATTTATAGTAAGTAGTGATGCCGCGAGATCTCGCATTTACATCTCGTCTCGAATCTTCGAGACAAGATTAACCTTATTCTCATCTCGAAATATCGAAACGAGACGAGGGCAATGCCCTCGAGATTTGCTCGACATGAGAGTAGAAATTCGATATCTCGATTTTTTACCTCTCGCTAAGAGAGGTATTGGATACATGCTAAAAATCGCATATCCAGATTTTATTGAATAAGCACGATTTAAGGTCCATAGAATCCGATTGTAACATTTTTACAATGATGTATGTGTGTGTGTGGATGTGTGTGTGTGTGAGGTTGTTGGAGACACGATTTCTCAAATTCTATAAGACTAAAGACCTGTATAACTACGGATTCCTCAATCTAAAAGTAATGGGAAGAGTTGAATAGGTTCTGGTAACAATTGGACAACCGGAAGTGGTAGTTTCTAAAAAGAAAAATTCTAAATATTATTTTTTAAAAATTTGTTACTACAAATATTAAAGATAATTAAATTCTCAATCTGACACATTTATTTTTTTTATTATATCTCGTATAGGTTTGGAGATATAGTATGTAATAATATAGAATAATATGTTGTAATAAATCTCGTTGCCCGAAAAACAGTTGCGATATTCAAATTTTTGTAATTGACAAATAAATGCAAAATGTCAGTATCAAATTTTTTTGGGAGGTATGAGTACATTTAATATATATTATTGTATTATTAATTTAATATGTATTTAAATTACAGGTATGTTTATATTACATATATCCTTAAGAAATACTGCTAATACCGTCAATGAATTTGAAGAATTTTGAACATATTAGAATAGTAGGATAAAATTTCTCATAGAACGAAAGAAGAGAAACAATTTCAATTATTTGTGTATATACAAGAAATGTTAAATTCGTTACGTATAGGGCGCGAGCAGTCATGTGACTTTGTTGGCCTTAGCAAGCAGATATGAGGATCCGTGTCAGAATGACGGCTAGTAGTTATTTACATAGATATCACAATTGTCATATGTCATAATTTTTCATTCAAAATTTCATAATATTCTGTTTATTTGTCATCCATTAGTATGGAATATACTTGTCGAGGAAAATAATCCACATGGATTTAGAAAACCATAATGTTTCGGATGAAAACTTATGATACTGGACACCTATGTACATAACTAGCTCTCATTCTGACACGGGCCCCCATATCTGCTTGTCAAGGCATACAAGGTTACATAACTGCTCGCGCCCTATGCAACATAAAATGAAAATGGCGAGAGGTATTTTGCTGGCCACAACAGATTTTTCTATATTATCTTTTTAAATTATACGACATATTAATCGGTATAAATAAATATTTGAATTGCCTCTTCATTTATAATTATATTTATTAATTCATTTTAGATATATTGGGTTTTAGTAACAACATATGCACAAAAGTGACACTTATGGGGTACTCTTAACGCCAGCTTCAAGTGCCTGATGTACTATACGAACATATAATTATCATTACCAATAACTGTGTACAGGACAGACTGATATACTCAGCAACGGGTAATAAGCCATACATATTTTTAATAAAATGATTAAACATGCCGCTGTTAACTATTTTTGAAATATGAAAATGAATAGGCTGCAAAAAGTTCAGGGATGAAGATAGCTTTATGCAGTTTCATATCATAAACAAACGTAATATCGATATCAGTGAAAAGCAGATTGATACACCATAAAGTGGGTAATAAACCATGATATACCTATATATTTATATTTATGTAGATTGAATTTTCTGGAATATTAAACATAAGTTTTACGTTGTTATGCGTGTCTGTTATCTACACGTGTATGTAAAATTTTATTAAATGGGGAAAACATTTTTAAACCCAATTCAATACTCGATCTATTAATAACTCAATTATATGAACGTATCATCAAATCGGAAGTAATACTTTAGTTAGGTTGATGCAATTTTATTTACTTGTAACAAATTGACACGAAATTTCATATCTAAACTTGTCTATAAATATACAGAAGTGACTAAAAACATTGAGTGGTAGCATAGATGGTGATTAGCAGAAGACTTGCAGTGTTTTAACTCTATCAATCGTTTATTGTTTATTATAGAGAAAATAATTCAAATAAAAGTTGCGTACAATTAACTTTTCTATAGGTAACTGTTAATTGAAGTTTTTTCTCTAAAATAAACCATAAACGATTGATAGAGTTAAACTCTGCTAATTATATCCGTCCTAGTCAGCTACTAATCACAATTCATGCTACCATTCATTACGATTTATTATCGTAAACTAGTGGTACTTTTCATTCCAATAATATTTTGCATTATACATTGGTCATATTTTAACAATATTTTCCTAAATACAAATTTATATAAATAGAAATCAATTTCTCCTATTTTGTAAATGTATTAATAGATTAACGTAGTGTTAATCTGCAAGTGGTTTGCAATTGCAATTACTGGCAATATGTATTTCGAATCTAGCACACAGATATTAATCCTGCCCTGGATTTGTAACATTTTAGTTTAATAGAACCTGCATAAAAATAGTATTTTTTTTCAAATTAAAATATTTAATCTTGTAGCAAGTCCACACCCACCATTTTATTATGTGGTAAATTATATGAAATGAGTTTTAACCCAATTTTTTGCTGGCAATTTGAGTGCACGGTAGCTGTATGTTATAATATTGATCAGTGAAGGCAACTAAGGACGCGTGTTGTACGTGGCATAAGTGTGCCTCGATAAAAACTTACACGACGCCAGTCAGACGCGGACGCGGCTTATCAGTGATCGACCTGCTGATCTTGAAAAACTCTCCCTCATAACAAAAACGACACAGGAGTAAAGAAGAATACACAGGAAAACAATGTTTGCATGTTAGGGAAATTTAATCTAACTCTTTAGTTAGCATTAATTAAATTAAATATCTAAATAGCAGTGCCTGGAGGCAAGGAAGCTCCAGCAACTATTATTATTATTATTATTATTATTATTATTATTATTATTATTATTATTATTATTATTATTATTATTATTATTATTATTATTATTATTATTATTATTATTATTATTATTATTATTATTATTATTATTATTATTATTATTATTATTATTATTATTATTATTATTATTATTATTATTATTATTATTATTATTATTATTATTATTATTATTATTATTATTATTATTATTATTATTATTATTATTATTATTATTATTATTATTATTATTATTATTATTATTATTATTATTATTATTATTATTATTATTATTATTATTATTATTATTATTATTATTATTATTATTATTATTATTATTATTATTATTATTATTATTATTATTATTATTATTATTATTATTATTATTATTATTATTATTATTATTATTATTATTATTATTATTATTATTATTATTATTATTATTATTATTATTATTATTATTATTATTATTATTATTATTATTATTATTATTATTATTATTATTATTATTATTATTATTATTATTATTATTATTATTATTATTATTATTATTATTATTATTATTATTATTATTATTATTATTATTATTATTATTATTATTATTATTATTATTATTATTATTATTATTATTATTATTATTATTATTATTATTATTATTATTATTATTATTATTATTATTATTATTATTATTATTATTATTATTATTATTATTATTATTATTATTATTATTATTATTATTATTATTATTATTATTATTATTATTATTATTATTATTATTATTATTATTATTATTATTATTATTATTATTATTATTATTATTATTATTATTATTATTATTATTATTATTATTATTATTATTATTATTATTATTATTATTATTATTATTATTATTATTATTATTATTATTATTATTATTATTATTATTATTATTATTATTATTATTATTATTATTATTATTATTATTATTATTATTATTATTATTATTATTATTATTATTATTATTATTATTATTATTATTATTATTATTATTATTATTATTATTATTATTATTATTATTATTATTATTATTATTATTATTATTATTATTATTATTATTATTATTATTATTATTATTATTATTATTATTATTATTATTATTATTATTATTATTATTATTATTATTATTATTATTATTATTATTATTATTATTATTATTATTATTATTATTATTATTATTATTATTATTATTATTATTATTATTCCCCCCCGCGGGCCCACCTTGTCGTGGTGGGGGGGCTTAGTAGCCTTTGTTGCCAGCAAAGGTGAAACTAACGGGACCAGACGATTTCTTATAACCGGTCGATTAGTAGGTGATCGTCCGTGCACTGATCTTTTTCATACCTACCTGCATGTTAACCGTGTGCGGTGACCCGTGTCGGTGGAGGAGGGGATCCTGGTAGTTGAGGAAGCCCCAACACACTACTTTGGCCCTGAATTCACCTAAACGGGAGGTCGCAGGCTAACCCACCTGAGGCCAATCGGTTCCCATCCCGTTACGAGGCTGGGGGGTGAGTAGTCTTGGGGATGTGGCGGGATCACCGGGAAGCGGGCGTGCACGAGGACTTAGCGGCCCCATCGTGATCTCTCCCGTGGATTGGCCCTGCTGCTCTCCGGGATTGCTATAGTCTTTGGGAAGCCCTGGCACTATACCGGTTTGCGGTATTAGTGTCCCTTTTGAGACTCCATGGAGGGTGGGGATACCAAAGACCGAAGGTTCATTTTAAATGAACATGGAATATTCTAAGCCGCTGTCTGGTTCGCCGTCCTCCAAAAACGGTGCGCTTGGAGCCGTGTCAAAAGCTCCCGGGGAGAAAACCCCGTCAAAAAACAAAATTTCTTGTGAGGGTACGCCTAATAACCTCACTATTGATATGAACCAAGAAAAGGAGGTAGTACCCCGGTTCTTGGTCATTCAAAGGCTTAGTGGTAATTTTGACAAAGTTAGCCCTTTTCTTCTACAAAAATTACTATTTGGATTGGTAGGAGATTTAAAAACCATTAAAAAAATTAAAGATGGTCTACTTGTGGAGACAGTTTCAGCTCCTCAAGCAAAAAAATTATTAAAATTAATAAAAATGGGAGATATGGAAATAGAAGTGGTCCCTCACAGAACACTTAATGTATGTAGGGGCGTCATTTATTGCAAAGACCTTTTGAATTGTACAGTGGAGGAGATATGCTCTGAGCTACGGGAACAGGGTGTAATTGAAGTAAGGCGAATTAAGTCTAGAATTAATGGTGAATTCAAAGACACGCCGAATCACATCTTAACCTTCAATACCCCGAAACTTCCAGCTAAGTTAAAAGTAGCGTATATGTCCCTCCCTGTACGCATGTATGTCCCTGCACCGATGCGCTGCTTCCGATGTCAAAAGTTCGGACACACAGCTGCACGGTGCAATAGTCCACACATTTGTATATGTGGAAAGGTCTTGCATGAAGGAACCCCTTGCATGGAACCCATTAAATGTATCAATTGTGAAGGAGACCACTCTGCTCGTTCCAAAATTTGCCCACTTTATAGACAAGAGGTTGCCATCCAAGAGCTCAAAGTAAAAGAGAATATTACTTATTTTGAAGCAAAGAAGAAGGTTGTTATTCCTACACCGGCCGGTATGTCTTATGCTAATAAAGCATCAGCTTTAGTAACACCGGATCCTACTTCTTTTGCGCAGCAAGTAATTCCTCATCTTGTTCAAGCATTAAAAAGTGTCTTTGTTACAAAAGAAATTTTTAATGCCAAACAAAGTGCACCTCTTATCTCCTGTAATCCTATTTCGACTCCATCTAAAATTCCTACACAAGGGAAGAAAAAAGCAATTTCTACTAATTCTTCTTTTGTGCCTATTTCTTCTGGTCCTTCTTCTATCATTCCTACAAAGGAAAAGAATAGGGCAACTACTATTGTTTCTTCTTCCGACGAAGATCTTTCCCTAAGCTCTGCACCTTCGCAGCAGCAAAAGAAAAAGAAGGGTTGGCCTATAGGCAAACCAAGGAAACCTGTATAGTTCTTCAACATAACATTATAAGTCATGAACAATATTATTCAGTGGAATATTAGGGGATGCGTCTTTCATTATTGTGACTTGAAGATGCTACTATCGGAATTTAATCCGATATGTACGTGCCTTCAAGAAACACACTTTACACCAGGCCAGGCTTACTCATTGAAGAATTATAGTATAGTTAGGTTCGATTCTGCACCCAATATCCGGGTCAACGGAGGTGTGGCGATTATCATAAGACAAGATGCGAATTTCAAACAGGTTAATCTCAACACTAATCTTCAAGCGATTGCTATACGAATGTCAGCCCCATTTAATGTTACGGTCTGTAACATATATTTACCTGACGCCAACTGGGATTTGACTGACATTCAAGCTATTATTCAGCAACTTCCCACTCCCTTTATTCTTCTGGGAGATTTCAATGCCCACCATTTCATATGGGGATCTGGGCATATTGATCCAAGGGGTAGAATTGTTGAGAACCTGCTTGATGATCCAAATCTTGTTCTTGTAAATGATGGCTCACCTACATATTTTAATGCCCGTTCAGGGACCTTTTCCTGTATCGACCTAACTATACTCTCATCAACATTATCAACTCGTTACTCTTGGCGGGCACTTGATGATCTACATGGAAGTGATCACTTTCCTATAGTGATCACTACAGACACTCCTATGTGTGAACAAGTGTTTGCGCCGAGTTGGTTAATTAGTAAAGCCGATTGGTCATGTTTCAAGGCATCCCTTAAAATTCCACCCATGACTGATAACACCAATATAAATGTAGAAGAACTAACACAAAATATTTTCTTAGCAGCAGAAACTGCAATCCCTCAGAGCAAGTCCAAAGCTCAAAGAAAGTCGGTTCCCTGGTGGAACCGCGAAATTCAAGAGTTGGTCCGGGATAAAAAAATGGCTTTCAACCGCTTCAAACGGATTCCCACTCAGGAGAACCTTATTCTTTTTAAAAAAGCCAGAGCACTAGCACGACGTTGTATATTGGAAAGCAAGCGAAAATCTTGGGACGAATATGTTTCTGGCATTTCGTCCAGTACCACAACTCAAGAGTGTTGGTCAAGGGTTAAACGTATCGCTGGGCATGGTAATTCTACAGGTATAACGTACCTAAAACTGGATGATGGAACTTATACAGATGATCCATCCGCTATCGCGGAAATAATGGCCGACCAGTTCCAAAGTACTAGCAGCTCTTCAAATTATGTACCTGAGTTTCAAAACTCAAAAGCGGACAGGGAAGTACCGCTAGATTTCAGCACTACTGAAATTCTTAATTATAACGCTGCATTCGTACTTTTGGAACTGGAATATGCTCTCAGCCAATCGAAGTCGTCATCTCCAGGCTTAGATAGAATTACCAACGATATGCTCAAAAATTTAACCCTTGATTTTAAACTACACTTGCTTTCCGTATATAATATGCTCTGGCAAGAAGGTTCATATCCTGAGAAGTGGAAGGAAGCCATTGTCATCCCTATCCCTAAGGTCGGAAAAGACCTATCGATACCGTCAAATCATAGGCCGATCAGTTTAACGTCTTGCATCGGAAAGATATTCGAGAGAATGATCAACAACCGTCTTATGTGGATTCTGGAAACCAATTATTTTCTGTCAGATCACCAGGCCGGGTTTCGAAAATTCAGATCCACCGTTGACCATCTCGTATATCTAGAAGATGCAATTCTCACTGCTTTCAATAATAAAGAACACTTGGTTGCAGTGTTCTTTGATCTGGAGAAGGCCTATGATATGACGTGGCGGTATCACATTCTTAAGAAGCTACATGGCTGGGGTTTCCGTGGTAATTTGCCGCAATTTATTTCTTCTTTTCTGGCAGAACGCAAATTTAGAGTTCGGGTCGGTACTTCTCTATCATCCTCAAGGATATTAGAGAATGGAGTACCCCAAGGCTCTGTTTTGAGCGTCACACTTTTTGCCATTGCGGTAAATGAGCTTGTGTCCTTTGTCAGCTCTGTAGGTATGTGTCTGTATGTTGATGATCTCGCCATTTTCTGTTCTGGTAAGAAGATGGGAGACATCAACAGAACTTTGCAATCTGTAATTAACAGCATTACCCGGAGGGCTGACAAAATTGGATTCAGGTTCTCTCGAGAAAAAACCCAGTGCATGCACTTCTGTCGCCTAAATCGACCACACTATGGACCTCTCCTTTTTATGAGGGATAATACTATTAAAATCGTCAATAGCGTCAGATCCCTGGGACTCTATTTCGATCCAAGGCTAACTTGGAAAATACATATTGAAGAGCTAAGGACTGTTTGTCTTAAAGCTCTCAACATTATAAAAATGTTAGCGGGTACTAAATGGGGAGCAGAGCCCAAAACCCTTATACGGGTGTACCAATCTCTGGTTTTATCAAAGATTGATTACGGGTGTGTCGTCTATGCCTCGGCAAAACGTACAACCCTCAACAGGCTAGACTCAATCCACAACCAGGCTCTACGGTACGCTCTTGGTGCGTTTCCCAGTACCTCCACATTAAATTTGTATTCAGAGTCAGGACTGACGCCACTTGATGTAAGACGTAAAAAGTTTCTGCTGCTTTATGTGTCTAAAATCAAGTCCTTACCGCAACACAAGAACTTCAGTACTTTCTTTCGGAGTGATAATTGGTGCAATCCACGACAAATTCAAACCAGACCCGCTGGTATCCGCGCGAAAGAGCTTCTAGACCAAATAAACTTTGATATACCATTATCGATTCCTGTAGGGGAATCTGAAGTACCGCCGTGGTTGGTTCCATTAGTTAGGACTAACTACATACTAACTATGTACGACAAGTCCAACAGTCCCCCGATAATGATACAGTCAAGGTTTCTAGAGGTTCTGCACGGATACAAAGACACTATGGTAATTTATACGGATGGTTCTAAAACCCACCATGGTACTGGTTGCGCAATTGCTGTCGATAACACACAGCACTCATGGTCAATGCCTCTTCTAACTTCTATCTACACAGCAGAGTCCTATGCTATCTGGCAAGCTCTACGCTACTGCGAGTTCGTCAGAACTTCTAGGAAGTTCCTCGTAGTAAGCGATTCTTTGAGCGTCCTACAAGCCATTTCAAACCCTTTTACTGTTGACCCAATTATTCAGCAAATCTTGTCCCTCATGAAACATCTTCATGAGACAGGGAGAGATATTTATTTTCTTTGGGTGCCAAGTCACGTCGGCATTAGAGGTAACGAATTGGCTGATGAGGCAGCACGTTTTGCCGCTGATAGTAACTCTGTTGATGTCGTAATGTATAAATCTTCAGATATAAGTCTTCATCTGAAGAAAGAGGTATTGGCTTTGTGGCAGCGCACATGGGATGGGGTTCAGAACCATCTAAAAACCATTAAGCCGTTGGTTGCGCCATATTTATTGCCGAATGATCTTACCAGAAGGGATCAAGTCAAGATCCATCGTCTGAGAATGGGTCATACAAGTCTGACACATGGGTACCGTTTAAATCGGGATAATGCCCCTATGTGCAACAGATGTGATACTGCTCTGACAGTTGAACACATTCTTGTTGCATGTCCACAGTATGATCTACTCAGGCGACTACATCATTTAGATCAAGACCTTTCCTTTATTTTAACAGACTCTGGTAAGATTCGTAATGTTCTGAAGTTTTTGCGTGCGGTAAATATATATGAAAAGTTATAGACTTGTCTTTTTTTCTCATCTCATTTAAATTTTCTTTATTTAATTCTTGTATACTTTTATATTTTTCCCTTATACGTATACATAAGTATGCGTTAAAACTTATATTTTTATATTGTATTTTATGCATGTGGGTTTTGTTGATCTCGTATACATATGTATATTTATTTTACATATTTATTTACATGTTACCTTTTTCAAAATTATTATGATACTTCTATTTGTAATACTTATAGTAGTATATGTCCCGTGTATTTATTTATATTATACTTTTTGATTAGTATATGGGCTAATAACCTCAGCAGTTGATGCCCTCTTCTAGTTAAAAAAAAATTATTATTATTATTATTATTATTATTATTATTATTATTATTATTATTATTATTATTATTATTATTATTATTATTATTATTATTATTATTATTATTATTATTATTATTATTATTATTATTATTATTATTATTATTATTATTATTATTATTATTATTATTATTATTATTATTATTATTATTATTATTATTATTATTATTATTATTATTATTATTATTATTATTATTATTATTATTATTATTATTATTATTATTATTATTATTATTATTATTATTATTATTATTATTATTATTATTATTATAATAACTATATAATTTAGATCAAGACCTTTCCTTTATTCTAACAGACTCTGATAAGATCCGTAATGTTCTGAAGTTTTTGCGTGCGGTAAATATATATGAAAAGTTATAGACGTCTTTTTTTTTTTTTCATCTCGTTAAAATTTTCTTTATGTAATTCTTGTATTCTTTTCCATTTTTCTCATTATACGTATACATAAGTATGCGTAAATACTTATTTTTCCTATATTTATTGTATTTTATGCATGTGGGTTTTGTTCATCTCGTATACATATG
This sequence comes from Harpalus rufipes, assembly GCA_951394225.1. Lineage (NCBI taxonomy): Eukaryota > Metazoa > Arthropoda > Insecta > Coleoptera > Carabidae > Harpalus > Harpalus rufipes. The sequence continues at coordinate 22,028,502 of OX596277.1, forward strand.
TATATTTATTTTATGTATTTATTTACATGTTACCTTTTTCAATATTATTGTTATACTTCTATTTGTAATACTTATATAATAGTATATGTCCCATATATTTATTTATATTATACTTTTTGATTAGTATATGGGCTAATAACCTCAGCAGTTGATGCCCTCATCTAGTTAAAAAAAAAAAAATTATTATTATTATTATTATTATTATTATTATTATTATTATTATTATTATTATTATTATTATTATTATTATTATTATTATTATTATTATTATTATTATTATTATTATTATTATTATTATTATTATTATATATATAGTGTATCCATCTATAAATAAAACAGCAATTATCTCGCTTAATATTACGTTTAGCGATTTTAACTATATAACATGTATTACAGTACAGTATGTAAACTGCTCTATGTAATAAGTAGTTCACCACTATTGCTTCTGGTTCTTGAGTGAAAGCAACTATTCATTTTCAAATGAGACACCCTATATGTATATTTATTTAAATTTAAAAAGTACATCAAATTTACTATCCCACAGTATAAAAACAATTATATGTTTCATTATTAATTATTAATGTTTTTGTTATTATTTGTTTGTATATTTGTTGTTTATTTCCTGAAGAAGGCAACAGTTCATGCTGCCGAAACGTCGGTTTTTATAACAATAAACAGAACTACAACTAAAAAGATTGTGTCATTTTAATTATGAATTCTGAAAGACTTTTTGATAATATAGAAATTTGATTATACAGTAGCAGACTTTAAGTTTGGTATCAGAGTTATTATAAAGTAGGTAATGTTTAGAAATATGACATCTGAGTATTACTAATTCATGTAATAAAATATTCGTTTAGAGAGGTGCAAAGTGTGTACAATTTGATATTAAAAATATCAATTTTTAATTCTAAATTATTAAAATTATTGCACATAGTATAGATTGGAGATTTTTTTAACAATCTTGTCTCATAAGGTGAATTGTAGAAGGTAATAGAAGACCGAGAGTTTATCCTCTGAACAAGAAAACTTATTTGATTCAGTAATGGCGGACAATCTATAATATTGTGCAGTAATTTGAACAAGTACATTATAATATTTTCTATCCTTTTAGAGTCTAATACTGAAAATTGATTTTTTAAGCAGTTGGTTGTGGTCTGTACCACGGATTGGATATGCCTTGAAATGTATGTATTTCAGGAATTTCCTTTGAACTTTTTCTAATTCAAATTTTTGCTTATCATGGATAGGATACCATATAACTGATCCATATTCAACTTTTGATCATACATAACTTTCATACAGTGTTATTACGGAATCGATAATTGTGAAGTCTCTTGTATGTCTAATTATGAATCCTAATGTTTTTATAACCATAATTATTGTGTTTGAAATATGCGGAGAGAATGTAAGTTGTTTGTCAAAAAAATACCAAGATCTTTAATTATATTTCTCTATGTAAAAATTCATTAACAATATCATAGTTAAATGTGATTTAATCATGTTTCCTGGTGTAGGTTACTATTAGACATATATTAATATTGAGAAGTAGATTATTTCTCGAGTACCAAGTATAAATTGAATTTAAGTCATTTTGAAGAGCAGAACAAACAGAATTAGATTTAATTTCATAATAGATTTTCAGGTAGTTGGTAAAAAGGAAAACCTGTGATTTCGATTCAAAACAAAATCATTTATGAATATTGCAAAAGTAATGGAGCAAGATTTGATCCTTGCGGCACCCCTGGACATAAAGCAAAGAATTAGGGAAGCAGGAAATTACCAAAATCTGATTTTACATGTTAAAGTCCTATGTTCCGGGGTCGCGGTCACCACCCTATATACAGGATGTTTGGCGTAAGTCCGGCACCACGAATATTTCGTTTATTTTGAGAGATACAAAAAAATGTTAATAAGCAAAGTTAAACTAGACAAAGGGGCTCATAAGATGATCATAGCAGAAATTTTGTATCACTTCCGGTTTTAGCGGAAATGGGTACAACTTTAAAACTAGCATAGGGAATCGGTATTTTTTTTTTTCAGAATGTGCATAAAATTTGCTTTACAATGATACTAAATTATTATAGTATTACTTTCACCATTTCCATGGCTACTGCTATTTTTGAGGTGATTTTCGACATTTTCATACCTAATTTCCGCCGTTACAAGGCATACAAAATGAATGTCGCTCATTGATTCAGATGCAGAATTTTATGCTCTACATCTTTTGTTTGAATTATTTTTATCTAAAATTAGAGAAGTAGGAAATTAAGAAAGTATGATTTTACATGTTACAGTCCTATGTTCCGGGGTCGCGGTCACCATCCTGTATATATACAGTCCACTTGACCACTCTTGTCGATTGTTTCATGGGCGATTCGATATTGTTGAGCGTTTTTCGATGAACACATATTACCTAGTTGAAATATATACTAGTAGTGAGTTATAGAAAAAGTTATGTAGAATTAATTATTTTTTTTTTGAGAAAATACATAGGATAGAATTATGTTATCATGGGATAGTCTCCTTTCTTGAGAATAGGACCTCCCTGTTCTCCATTGTTGAGGAAATTTGAAATTAATTAAAACTAGATTATATACATACATACATATATATATATATATATATATATATATATATATATATATATATATATATATATATATATATATATATATATACAGGGTGAGTCACCGAAATCGCCGTCTTCGATATCTCTCTTGTCGTTAGAAATACAGCATAAGTTTATTAACAGAATTTATTCGTCTACTCAAGGAGCATAACGTAAAATTATTTTCACATATACAGGGTGTTGCATTACGGCTCGGCGAGAATTGTTTGTCTTTTTTTAAATGGAACATCCTATATATTTTTATATATTTTGAATTGTATTTTATTCACCTATACGAACATATGAATTTTGTTTTAGTTTTCCACGGCGTTGCCAAGTTATTCCGTTTTTTCTCTAAAAAAGACCGAATACACGCATTGCTTTATAAAGGCTTACTGAAGTTATTTTAATAGTAAGAATTAAGAATTTTCTTTTCAGTATAACTGTAATTATACTCTATGTTCTGACATATTTTTTTTTAAATGTAATTATACAGGCTGTTCAATAAAGCGAATCAAATCTGCTCAATTTCAAATGACAATAACTCGTCATTTTGAAATGGAACACCCTATATTTTATTATTCAGTTGTGTGTATTTTTGTATGATCTTCATATGTTATTAAGGGTATCCTATGCCTAAAACCAATAATTTCAGAGATTTTCACCATTTTTCTCAAAATTTATATATTCACTTAAAAATTAAATCTAGTATGCCATTGATATTGTCTTTTGAATAAGAAATAATTGCAGTAATGACTGTTGTTTCATTAGCCAGGTTATTATTAATAACAGTGGGATTAAGTAAATTAATTTATTAATATGAGTCTCTCGCAAGAAGAACTTACGAATATGGTGTACGCACTTGCAAAAGCGGAAAGAAACCCACTTTTTTCGTACTGAACATGACCAGTTCTTTCAAACCTTTCCCTTAGTTTATCAAAAGGACGCGGATTTGGATGTCGTCTTCCCGGAAACCGTTGTGCATAAATTCTTGATGCCAAAAGAGGGTTTGTTGCCGCTTCTTCAAGTGCGTACACGATATTCGTAAGTTCTTCTTACGCACTCTCCACGCCAGCATTGAGTGCCCGTGTGGTGACGCCTGGCCTGACCAGCATACACTATATTCGTAAGTTCTTCTTGCGAGAGACTCATATTAATAATTTAATTTACTTAATCCCTCTGTTATTAATAATAACCTGGCTAATGAAAATACTATCATTACTACAATGGGGACTTATGATTTTGACGTCATCGGCGGCGGATCGGCAGCGGACCTCCCTCCACATAATTTAGAAAGGGACAAGAAATTTTTAGAAAGAGCGAAGGTGATATACCATGGCCGAGTCGATCAAATGCTTTCCCTCTTCAGCACCTCCCCGTTGATCACATAATTTGTTATTTAGTCAGCAAAGTTTGGTTAAGTTATTATGGGTAGTGATTGTTATTAATGAAACATTGCGGAATCGAATCTTTCTAATTCTCACGGAGGGAAAACAAATTCGATTTCATCGTTTCAATTTGAAAAAACACGAACTGAATCCATGTAAACACTACAAATTCCACTATTGAGAGAGACGGAAAAAATAATGAAATTTCTTTCAGTGTATATCCACGTCTTAATCTTATTAAAGTCATACATAATTTGTCTCTGGATGTTAAATTATTAAATTTAGTTTTTCTTTGGCGTTTTTTTGGAAATATCTGTATTTCAACTTTGGCATAACTGGGATTTAACAAATGATATAGAACATTAAAATGTTCTACTGATAAGCCGGTGAAATATATAAATTTTACAGCATCATTGCTTAATAAATTATAATTTAGTTTCCAAATATTGACAAATTTAGTTTCATTTCTCGATGTCTCTACAGCACCAAATAAATTACTTACATAATAATTGTTGACTGTTTGGGTACTACTTTCCTTATTAATCTTTATTTCTGTTTGTGTGGAGTTGTTCTGCTTATTATCAATTTTTATGTGTTTTTATTAATATAAACTTGTGTCTCTTTATTAGTAGACAGCTTTATTAAAGTTGCTGTACTTGTTTTTCCAAAATAAGTTTGATTATGTTTGTCCACTTTACAAACATAGGTTTGCGTCATTTTATTGTTATTTTGTACATAATTAAACTTCCTTTTTATCACAGGTTCCTGTAAATACATTACTAATTCATATTCAATTTATATTAATCATATTATTTCAACTTCCGTGTTCAGTCTCAGACATGTTCATGTTTCTTGTCAAACAATGGTTGTTGTGAGCACGTGGGACCAAATATGGATCACGTGACAAACGTCAAACTTAGAGCTAAATCTTGCTCACTACATAACTAATTATTAAATACTTTTTTACACACTAGATGGCGACCAAAATATTTGAATTGTATAAGTCCCCATTGTTTCTTATTCAAAAAACGATATCAATGGTATACTAGATTTAATTTTTAGTTAAATATATAAATTTAGAGAAAAATGGTGAAAATCTCCGAAATTATTGGTTTTAGGCATAGGATACCCTTAATAACATATGAAGATCATACAAAAATACACACAACTGAATAATAAAATATAGGGTGTTCCATTTGAAAATGACGAGTTATGGTCATTTGAAATTGAGCAGATTTGATTCGCTTTATTGAACAGCCTGTATAATTACATTTAAAAAAAAATATGTCAGAACATTGAGTATAATTAGAGTTATACTGAAAAGAAAATTCTTAATTTTTACTATTAAAATAACTTCAGTAAGCCTTTATAAAGCAATGCGTGTATTCGGTCTTTTTTAGAGAAAAAACGGAATAACTTGGCAACGCCGTGGAAAACTAAAACAAAATTCATATGTTCGTATAGGTGAATAAAATACAATTCAAAATATATAAAAATATATAGGATGTTCCATTTAAAAAAAGACAAACTATTCTCGCCGAGCCGTAATGCAACACCCTGTATAAGTGAAAATAATTTTACGTTATGCTCCTTGAGTAGTCGAATAAATTCTGTTAATAAACTTATGCTGTATTTCTAACGACAAGGGAGATATCGAAGACGGCGATTTCGGTGACACCCTGTATATATATATATATATATATATATATATATATATATATATATATATATATATATATATATAGTTAAAAAAACGTAATAATAAGCGAGATAATTTCTAGCTTATAGACGGACACCCTGTAAATATATATACAGTGTGCCATTTAGAACTGCCACCATTGGGAATTCGAGAACTATAATGCCGGCAGTACATTCTCGCCGAGGCAAGGCGAGCGTAGACGAGCACGAGAGTGTACTAGCAGTACTCGGCTCGCCTCGTGGTGCCTCGCCTCGCCTCGTAGTCGCTCGCCTTCGTGTCGGTTTTTCTGGCGCGAGTCAAAGGAACCGAGCGGCGTGCGTAAGCATACACAGTACACTCTCGTTTGTCGTGTTGATCAGCCTATTAGCGTGCAAGCTAAAATAATATTAAGAATTATTTTATTATGCAAAATGGGAGAATGGAGTAATGAATTCGTTTTAATTTTTTTGGAAGCTTATCAGAACGAGCATATTTTGTGGGACCCTGTGCATATATTTCATAAAGATAAAAAAATATTAATGATGCAAGGATTCGTTTAAGTGAACTTCTAATATATATTAACATAATTATGCAATTGCACAATAAGCAGCAACAGCACCAACAGCAGCAACTCAACCTCAACGTTGTTCATGACGGTTAATATTGATTATTGCGCATGCGTATTGTGTAATCCGAGACGAGGCAAATCGAGAGTGTACTGCACTCCACTCGTGCTTCCTCGCCATAACAAAAGTCTCGCCGAGACATTCGGCGAGCGGTCTCGGCGAGAGTGTACTGCCAGCATAAGACATACAATATCGGTTAACTGCAACTTTTTATACACCTATAGAAAGTCATATCTCAGATGTGCTTTCCTTTCCAAAATTTCTCACAGGGCACTAGATAATGAAGAAAAACTAAATTTTGTTGGTTTTTTACTTTTTCAAATAACTTCTAAAATTATTAAGAAAAATGTTCCAAATAAAGATATTAGAAATTTTTATTGCCTAACCAGTGGCGTGCAAAATTCGTAAATTTCATAAATACAACACAAAGTTATTTTTTTTAAATGGAACTCATATCTTATTTTAGGTTTAAAAAAAATACTATTTTTTTTCTATTCAATGATTTAAGGGTTATTGTGTTTCGTATTTGTTTTCCCCCCAAAATTTAATTTTCATTGATTTTTTCACGTTATTTTTCCCGAATTTTGTAATTGTTTCAGAAAAAAAAACATTATTTTTATTAATTGTATTCTTGCTCAATATTTTTATTTTAAACTTACAATTTACACTATAACATGTCAAGAACGACCTGATAAAAATTTTTTTTTTGATTTGAATTTGATTGATTTTTGGGCAAAATTTTCTAATGAAATAAGTTAGTTAAATAAAACTAATAGTTTTCAATAGATATCTTAGCAATTATTCCAAAATCACACTAAAATTACTATAAGGAAAAAATAAAATTTTGATGTAAAACGAATACAAAATACAATATCATTTACCATTGAAAAGCGAAAAAAAAATATATTTTTGAGACTAAAATCTGATATAGGTTCAATTTAAAAAAATATAACTTTGTGTTTTATATCGGAAATTTACGGATATAAAAATTTATTTCGTACGCCACTGGCTAGGCAAAAAAAAATTCAACTTCTTTATTTGGAATATTTTTCTGGATTACTAATACGAGTAGTTTGGAAAATATTTGATAATGAAAAAGCAAGAAAATTCAGTTTTTCGTCATTATTTAGGTCCCTATGAGAATTTTTGGGAAAACAAAAGCCTCTATCTCTTATAGTTCTCGATATCCTAATGGTGGCAGCTCTAAATGGGATGTATATATACGAGAGCTATTTGATAAGTCCGTGACTTTTTGAATAAAAAATATTTTTTTCAACAAATAAGCGTTTTATTTCTCTACATAATCTCCTTTTAGCTCGATACATTTGGTCCAACGTTTTTCCAATTTTTTTATTCCTTCCAAAAAATAGCTTTTCTCAAGGCTCTCAAAGTAGGCGTTTGTTTCAGTGATGACCTCTTCATTCGACCCAAATCTCTTACCGCCCAGCCATTTCTTCAGGTTTGGAAACAGGACATAGTCGCAGGGAGCTAAATCTGGAGAATATGCTGGATGGGGGTAGCAGTTCGTAGCCCAATTTATGAATTTTTCCCATGGCGACTACACACGTGTGCACCCATGCAATGTCTTGGTGGAACAGTACATTTTTCTTCGCTAAATGCGGACTTTTCTGCTTCAAATCAATATCAAATCGGTCCAAAAGCTCGGAATAATAATCGCCGGTGATCGTTTTACCCTTTTCAAGGTAATCGATGTGAATGACACCGCGTGCATCCCAAAAAACTGTGGCCATAACCTTGTTGGCCGAAAAACCCACCTTGGCCTTCTTTGGTGCACGTTCACCCGAAGAAACCCACTGTTTTGATTGTTCCTTGGTCTCTGGTGTGGTGTGATGGATCCAAGTTTCGTCTACGGTAACGAAACGACGCAAAAACTCTTTCGGATTGCGGTTGAACATCGCCAAACACTCCTTTGAAATGGTCACACGGTTGCGCTTATAGTCGAGTGTCAGTAATCGCGAGACCCAGCGCGCGGATACCTTTCTCATGTCCAAATATTCATGCAAAACGTAATGCATCCGTTCAGTTGAGATGCCTACGGCCTCAGCCACCTCACGCACTTTCATTCTCCGATCGTCCAATATCATTCCATGAATTTTATCTACGATTTCTGCCGTGACGACTTCTTTTGGGCGACCTGAACGTTCGGCTTCACTTGTGCTGGTACGACCACAACGGAACTCGGTAAACCACTTCTTAACCATTGAAATTGATGGAGCAGGGTCCCCATAGTACTTATCAAGCTTTTCCTTGGTTTTTACGCAAAAAATAAAGCTTAATCAACACACGAAATTCACTTTTTTCTATTTTCAATGAAATTAACGAAGTTGTCTAATATAAATAGCTGTCAAACATAAACTAAATGGCGCAGCTTGTTTAAAAAATTTCAGTAGCCTACTAATAGATGGCAGTTGAGGGGAGCAGTGTTGTATTTAAAGTTACTGCGCGGGAAATTCAAAAAGTCACGGACTTATCAAACAGCCCTCGTATATACAGGATGTTATATTTTAGTGGATCCAGCAAGTATCTCGCTTATTTATTAAGTTAGTAATTTCTTTCATATAACATGATTTATACAGCAACATGTAAGCTACTTGATGACGGATGTGCATTCATGATACCACTTCCGGTTTAATAGTAAGAAATATCAACTTTGAAATTTCAAATGGAACATACTATATTTTTTACAAATTTGAAAAGTAAATCAAATTTGCTTTACAATCATGTAAAATAATCCAAATGTTACATTATTAAAAAGTAAAATGGCGGGCACTTTTTTATACACCTAGTCGAAAAGAGAATAGTGGCTTGAAATAAAACAATGAACTAAAACAATTGTAACTATAAAAATATTATTTCGTTTTTATATATATATATATATATATATATATATATATATATATATATATATATATATATATATATATCATATTTAACTGTTAAATCTTCAAATGCGGCTACTTCTGGTTCATTAATTATAACCAAAATCTAATCAAGTCTTCATATGGTTGTAAAGAAGAGGAATACGGAAGAATTGTAATTTTTGGAATTCTAGTATAGGAGATATCGTGGCCGAAACCCTTCTGGATGTAAACTTTCGTCACACACACAGACACACACACGCACACACACACAATACACACACACATATCTACATACATACATACATACATACATACATACAGACATCGTCGTAAAAATGGTAAAATCGTATAATAGGGAGGGTCCCTAAAAACATGCTTATTCCCAAAAAACACATCATTGAATTTTTTGACCAAAGGCAATACCTTCCTTACCTAAAGGTGACAGAAGGTAAAAATGACTGGTGGCATAAAATGACGATGATAATAGTTTCTGTGCATGATTTGTTCTTTAGTACTTTTTAAGTTTTAACATATAGGTCTCAATTTTTGATAGATTAAATACTCACTTGCATCATATACCATGAACCACCATTGCTTAATACATATTAAAAGTCAACACAAAATAGCAAAGATGTGGAAAATAAGTGTAAGTACATATTTCGAAAGTACCTATATAATTTTTTTATCAATTATACTTCATTTCACGTAAGAAAATAGCGTTGGTTTAGATACGGAAATAAATTCTGTCCGATAATTGGTCAGAATGTATGCCTAGTTTACAAAAGAGAAAAAAATATGAATTGTCAGCTGTTAGTAGATTGAAAGAATTAAGTGATATTTTACAATGTTTCTGATTTCGACCTTGTAATTTTTCATATTCAGGTATGATACATTTTTACCGATAAAAATATTTAGTATTGGTAAAGTCTGATATCACGAATTTAAATTATTTAGTTAATTAAGGTAAAAGCGTTCGACTTTCAAGCGCCATCTTTCATACGTGAAATGAAGTATAATGACTTTTGTTACTGTTGCTTATTGAATAATATTGACAGTTCGATGGGTTAATACACATTATTCAATTATGATATTATATTCAAATCTTACCTTTCAAGAGGTACAAACAAAATTACTTTTAATAATTCTTTTAACTAATTATTTCCACATAAAAAGCCAAAATTACACTAGTTTTGTCATTTTTCATACTTTTATTTTCTGTTTAAATTGTACCTAAATAGTCGATTTTAAGATTTTCTGCTAAAAGTCAAATCACTTCATAATTTTATTACAACAGCGATAATTAGATTTGTCAACGTTTGTAAAAAAAATGTCAGTGAAAAAATTCTACTTATTTTTGAATACAAATATGTCACTGATATGCTATTATTTGACAGTTGTAGATAAAGTATAGTATTCTATTTGCAAGTAATGGCTATTACTCATTCGAATAATTTACACCACTCGCTTTCCGGCTCGTGATGCAAACTTCATTCTCATGAGTAATAGTGTACATTACATGCGCATTGAATAATATACTATTACTCCTAAGATTCACTATTATATATGAAGACAATTTATATCAGTTTACATAATAATCGCATGACACGTTTCTTAAAAATAAATAACTTTACCACAGACATTGATTGAACTACAAGAGAATAAATTTGTTTATTTTATTAATCATTTAGTTTAAAAAAAGATAATTTATATTATATAGATCAGCAAATGTGGAAAAATTAAACTGTATCTCAAAAATTAAGAAGCCTACAAAAATTCGAGAATTAAATAAAGTATTTATTTACATAAAAAATAATTTTATAATGTCGAAAATTTCCTAAAATATAAAATTATTTTTGAATTTTATGGTATTTACTTGGTATTCGAGTAAGTGCGATACAAAAGTTTGAGATAACAGTGGCGCTTGTAATGTAAAGCAGAACTGGTATGGACGGAGCGCTGTTGAATTATACGCGGGGTTCTCAACTTTCATATTTCTGACCAATGGATTCAAATCGACATCCGTCTTGTCATAAAATGTTTAATTCGTTATAATTTTCTACTGAAGAATGTTTTTTGAAAATATTTAGCTTTACTACTTATTTACCAGTAAGTATTGTACAATTTTTATAAAAAAAATAATATTGTATTTCGATTATGGATTATGGGCCCATTGAAAGCACCAAAACCACGTTAGACACTTCACCAACTACACATACCTTCATGGAGTAGTTCGAAATTCGGCCGGTACTTAGCGTATCAGATATCTTTCATTGTTAATACGAGTATATTTAACGAGGTACCTAACTATAGTGCAATTTTGCATGTATAACAGTATTTACAGAAAATTTCGTATAATATAATAACTAGATAAGTTTATTTGTTTATATATATTTGAATTAATAAATTTAAACCCGTTTTCCAATATTTTTTTTTTCAATTCATTCATAGCTTAAAAATGTTTCTGTAATTGAACAAATTCTTTGTAATAATCAAATTTTTATTCTCATAATTAAGTATTATCAACGAAAAGTTTTATTGAAAATTTTGGGAGAATTAAATTTTAAAATAACATTCATTATTACTATTTTAATTTAATAATTATATATACAGGTTAAGACGAAAGGCATATTCAAATAATGATAACCTTTGTTTTCGAATTAAATTTAAAATGATGCAACATTGCAAAAAGTATATTTATTAATAGTGGAACTACAACGTATTATTGTGTCTGGTTCTTTAAGAATATTTTTCCAAAAAGTGAACATAACTCAGTAATCACATAAAAAAATATATATTTTGAAGATCCCGTGTCGACACTGTACAATCTTATATTTGAACCACATTTATATTAATATCAATAACAGCATTTATAATAAATATTATAGATACGAATCATTTAATTAATTCTTATTACAGATGTGAAGAGGCCTCTATTCAACCGAAAATAGCAGCACGGTAGTGGGCAAACAAAGGGGACGTTAATAGGCTCCTAATAAGACCAATTCATCCTAGTGCTGTCAGTCTTAATTCATGCAACAACATTATTACTTAGACGTTATCGCAGAAACTTGGTGCTATGAATCTACAGTTCAGCTTACCACAGCGAAAATCTGTGATTTTAAAAACAGGACTAAAAGGTTTTTTTTTAAATTTATTTATATTTAATTACATATACTTTGTAAACGCTGAAAAATCGGTTGCACAGTAAAAATACTGAAATTTACTTACAAAATTTATCATTTACACATTTAAATAGTCTATAATTTTGTGTGCAGGTTTTATATAAAGGTTTTCTATAAAATTAATTTGTACCAGGAGTACCAGGTAGTAACACCGACAAACTCAAAGAGACGCCGGCCGGGAACTTTATATTATACTACGCGTATGTAGAAATATAATAAGAAGATATTGTATTGTAATAGTTTAGTTTTGAAAATTGTTCAAAGGTAGCAGTAACGTTGATTATTTTCTTCAATATATTTAGTTTTGTCTTCACTGTTCATGAATAAGTAATACTTCTTGAAAACTTACACTACTACTTTATCCTTATGAGTTAAAGTTACCCCTAGTTCTCTTAGAAAATTAAAGGCTTAGAATTTCTATCTTGAAAATAGTAACCTCATTTCTCTATTAATTAGTCTGCATTTTACCATAGAAAACTTGTGTAGTACTTGAGGTTAGTAGAAGTTGTGACTAATATTCTGAGGTTCTGCCTAAAAAATCCAATGAGACCAGTACATAAATTCCTACTAATTCCATTATATAATATAAAATGTAGGGGGTGATTTTTTTAAACAACTAGAGCATTTTTGGGCGAATCATAGGGACCAATTATTTCGAGAAAAATGCTATTAAACATTAAAAATAATGTTACAATATTGAAGTAGGTTATTTTATTTACTAAGGACTGTTCCCTAGTAGTAAAGACATTGTTAATTATATTATTTTTAATTTGTAACACTATTTTTCTCGAAATAATTGTTATACAACCCTATACAATATTTATATCGTAGAAATCAGAAATAAAGAATTCTGTCACATGTACTAAAAAATTAAATAGGGTACCATTCAAAAAAATATAATTTTGTTCTAGAGTTTGAGAACCATTGGTTGAATTTTCGGTTTGTTATTACTAATAAATTAGCCTCTTATTGTTGATTATTTTTTGTCTAGAACATTTTTCACTAAAATCACCAAAAAAAAACACTGGTTGTTTTAGAGGAAACCCTGCATGTTATAATAATAATTATATACAGTATAATATTCCATTAAAGATTACGGCTCGTATTACGAGCGTATTTTTATAATAAAAGCGCATTCGTAATATTACCTATATGTACATGTTAATTACACACATTTCATATCTGATTTTCATAGGGTAGCAAAGGCTGCAAGATTTATAACATCAGATTATTTTTTTTACATATTTTCTATTTAAAACTCCATGCAATATTTATAATAATTAATGCACAAAACATCTATAGAGAATGAAATGTTCTTCTTTGTGATAACTTAAACTATTAAAAAAATACTTTTTAAGGTGTAAAAAACAACTTGTCGATCATTCTACTAAACTATGTAAAAATACGTAAAAAAACAATCTGCCACAAACTTACAAAAAACCGAAATTTATTGGTAACTTTTTTAAAGAAACCATAAAGCGTGAATTAGACGATTTTTTTTCTTTTCAAGTGTCTCGAATAGTGTTTATAAGTGACCTTACAAGTATATTTATCTAATTCCGTTTTGAAAAGTTGAATTTTACCTAACATTATGACATTATGAAATGTCACTTTTACATAATTGATACGAAATGAGTTTTGTAAAAATCTTTACATAATTGAGTTACGTAATAGTATAGTGGGATATGTTTCATTACAGCCGTAGGCCTATGTATATTACCGAGAGGCGAAGCCTCGGTGAGATACAGCACGAGGCTGTAATAAAACTCCCACCGAGATATGTATACTATTTTATTTACAATCATCCTCTTTTAAAATCAATAATTTTCAGAATACATCATTGAGTTATAACCTTTAATTTAATGAAACATCTCTCACCTTGAATGTAACATACTATTATTCAAAATCATCATTTTAAATCAATAATTTTCAAAATAAATCAATGAGTTAAAACCTTTAATTTTATTAATATTTTTGGCAGCTCTATTAAAATTGTTTAGCCTACTTTATTATAGGGTTCTATGGCAATGTTGCTAGGCAATGCCTAAATAAACATTTCCAAACCGTGGCGTGGAAGTTAAATCTGTTATTTTCCACCCAAGAGATTGTCACTGCAGTTAGAAATGACGTATTTTCCAACCTGTAACAAACAGGAATATATCAATAATGATTTATTTAATGTTAATTTATGAATTATTGGCGCACATTTAATTCCTCTCCATAAGGAGAAAGATCTACCGGGTGGCGCTCGAAAACCGTTACATAGGCATGACCGATTGCAGCTACTATTTTGCGTTGAAGACACCCAAAAAGTATTTTATTGGTTCATTTCGAAAATCCGCACACGTCAAAAATCCGGATGGGGTCCGGTCCCAATTAATCCGGAATATTGACGCTCTACTGTATATACATTTTCATAAAATGATGTTTCATAAACTTTTCGCCAATCCATAAACAATTCATATTCCACCTCATATTTCTTTCTCGACATTTTCTGTAATAAATTTGTAGATGTTATTTTCGTAAATTCTATAATATCTAGGCGTGTAAATTAAGAATTTATTCGTTATCACTTTCCATTTTTACCTCTCGCTAAGAGAGGTATTGGATTCATGCTAAAAATCGCTTATCCAGATTTTATTAATTAAGCACGTTTTAAGTTCCCTACAATCCGATTTTAATATTTTTACGATAATGTGTGTGTGTATGTGTGTATATGTGGATGTATGTGTGTGTGTATGTGTGTATGTGTGTGGGACGTTGGAAGGACGATTTCTCAAAAACTATAAGGCAATATTTATTTAACTACGTATTTCCCAATCGGACATTAATGGGAAGAGCTGAAAAGGTTTTGGTAACAATTGGACAACCGCAAGTAGCAGATTCTTGAAAAAAATCTTCTAAATATTATTTTCTGAAAAATTTTCTTGGTAATATTAAAGAAAAATTAATTCTCAATGTGACACAATTTTTTTTTATTATATCTCGTATAGGTTTGGCGATATAGTATATAATAATATAGAATAATCTGTTGTAATAAATCTTGTTGCCTAAAAAACAGTTAAGGTAATCAAATATTTGTAATTGATAGATAAATGCAAAATATCAGTGTCAAAAATCAGATTTTTCTGGGGGGTACGAAAACATTTAATATATATTATTGTATTATTAATTAAATATGTATTTAAATTATAGGTATGTTAATATTACATATACGCTTAAGAAATACCGCGTATACTGTCAATGAATTTTAAGAATTTTGAACATATTAGAAGAGTAGGACAAAATTCCTCATAGAACGAAAGAAGAGATACAATTTCAATTATTTGTATGTACAAGAAATGTTAAATTCGTTACTTATAGGGCGCGAGCAGTCATGTGACTTTGTTGGCCTTGGCAAGCAGATATGAGGATCTCTGTCAGAATGACGGCTAGCAGTTATTAACACAGATGTTACAATTGTCAAATGTCATGATTTTTTTTCAAAAGATTTGGTGTTTATTTGTCATCAAGAGTATGGAATATACTTGTCGAGGAAAATAATCCACATGGATTTGGAAAATAATATTTTGAATAAAAAAATATTATACTTGACACCTATGTACATTATTAATAGCTGTCATTCTAACACGGGCCTCTATATCTTCTTGCCAATGCCAACAAAGTCACATGACTGCTCTCGCCCTATGTAACATAAAATGAAAATGGCGAGAGGTATTGTGCTGGCCACAACAGATTTTTATCTCATAAAATGTTGAAACTTGACATTTATGAAAAATAGTACTCCTATTGTTTAATTTTTGGACACTCAATGTCATACTGAAGTGAAATGAAAACATCTGTATCATTAAAATATAAATTAATTAGCAAATAATATAGTGGTCGTAGAAAAAGTATAGAGTACAACTCGCTTGAAATGTCTTACCAATTTCAAATAAAAAAAATCTGATGTGGCCAGCACAATACCTTCAGTCAATCCTGTATATTATATATAAATTCCATACATAAATTTTTGCAAGTTTCTAAATTTCCAGTAAAATTATTTCATAAACAAACTATGCAAATTGCACTTGACACTGTCATCTTCTTCTTCTTCTTTAGTTTTTCCCATTCGTTACGGCTCGCTATTTTTTATTTTCTTCTTCTACTCATTTCTGTTTGCGTATAGTTTTTATTCAGTTCCTTTTCTTTCAAGTCTTTCGCAATACTGTCCTTCCATCTTATCTTTGGTCTTCCTCTGTTTCTTCAAATACTAAGCAATTATTCTTCCAATATATTTTTTATCACTTCTCGTGACATGTTCAAACCAATGTAATCGATCTAGAAACTTCTAATACTAGAGTTATTTCCGTTATTCTTTCATTCCTTATCGTATCGAAAACAAGCAATCTGAAGTAAAATTTGTTGAGCGACTGTGCTAGCCTAGCATTTGCTTGATTTGCTCGCAAGCAATCCAAGCGTCAAATTTCTCGCTTGTCTTGCTAACTTATGTAATATAATGGCGGTAAATTCAAATTATACATATATGAATTTAACTTGTACTATCTCATATTATGGTGTGCTTATATCAATTACATGTCAAAAAGGCTTTCAAAGTTTTGTGAAGAATGTTCATAACATTGTTAAATTTGAAATATTTTCTTAGACATAAAAAAATGATCAAAATTAATTCCACTATCTGCAAATTACTGTACATACCTATAAATTCATTTTGTATAACTTTCCAGACCAATAAATGGGATATGAGATATACACATGTTATATTTGATAACTGTATAACTTTCTCGATGACATTTGTCAATATCAGTTCGTCATATAGTTAGCAAATCTTTCAGTGTACTAAGCAACAAGTCTCGCTTGCTTACTTAGGATTTACTTGGACTGTTTACTTCATTCAATGGTGCTACTGATACTGACATCTGTCAATTTGTATTATCTGAATATATTAGCATTTTCCATGGTTAGCATATCTGGCTATTTTATGTAAATTATTATCTTTATAATTCTTTAACTCTATATCTATTGAATATGAAGTACAAAATGCGATCAAATCGTATAGAGAATTATATATTCTTCAAATTATAATAACGTTAATGTCAATAAATGATATTTAACAGCGTTTATTCAAGAAAAACTGTTAAAATCTTCAAATAAGGGTACTTAAGTTTGACCATTTATAACCAAAATCTAATCACTTGTTCTTCTGGATGTAAACTTGAGATATATGAAAAAATTATAACTTTTGGAATCCTGGTATTGAAGTTATGCGATCCGAAACTTTCGTCACACACACACAGACACACACACAGACACACACACACACACACACACACACACACACACACACACACACACACACACACACACATACATACATACATACATACAGACATCATCGTAAAAATGGTAAAATCGGATTGTAGAGACTCTAAAACGTGCTTATTCACTAAAAACTCATCATTGAATTTTTTGACCAAAGACAATACCTTCCGTACCTAAAGGTAACGGAAGGTAAAAATATTGCCAACTGAAGTAGTTATTTTTTATCACTGTATCTGTTAGTGTTCTAAACGTACCTTCATATATACGGTTCGCTTGTACGATATATTTGCAGTACAAATAAAAATAATTATTATTATTATAACCTAACGTAGTGCTCAAAGGACAATAATAATAATATGTAATTTTAGTCTTTGTTCGTTTTAAATTAACAGACAATGCATTGTGGCCGTGTGTTTCGCTTATTGAACGTTTTCAGTCTTGGAGCCTAACATATACCTACTCGTATAAATACCTACTAGAATTATATTTGATAATTAATTTTCCGTGTTCACTGCTACAATGGAACCACCAACCACAGAACCTTATGCTCAAACACGTTCTCTTTTTCTTTTTATTTCCTTCCCTTCATTAAAACTTGCTTTACATCTTGCCAGCATCTTTCACCTCGCAAAATATCTAATAATAACAATAAAAAGAAGGCTGTGCAGGGTCGAGTGGATGGCAGGTGGTCCTGGAAAGGCAAGGAGTCCTCTTTGCTTCTCGCGCCGCAGCTCAGGGAGATAAGACATGACAAACGCGGAGTAATATCCTTTCAAAAATCGTGCGAAGAATCCGCGAGTGCCGAGACTGAATTATGCGCTGCTTCCTACCTCGAGAATTAAAAAGGAAAACGTATGCATGCGAGGATAATAGCAACGAGAGGTCAGCAAGGACATAAACCCTATCAAGAGATACTTATACAATAATTCTTTTTTTATCTAATACAACACTATACCAAATTGTACGTTTCGAAAGATTAGAGTAAACAAGGTAGAGTAACTTTTGGGATACACAGACAGTTTTACAAAACTAAATATGTTCGCGGTATTATAATCCTGTACGTAAGAGAATTTTTCCGTTACAGGGAGTCTCAGTGAACATCTAAGAGTTTCTATATGAAAATAGTTGTTCAACGTCTAGAAGATGAGCAAGTACAAAAATTGAGAAACACTGAATTTTTCCTTAATGTATATTAAAAGTAATATCCAAAATATTTCAATCTTTATTTTTTCTATGTTACCACACGTTTGATACTCCTTGAATATTTATACAATACTCGTAAATATAAGTATGAATGTGCAGACTCCAGCAAATAATTTAAATTACATTTATCATCATCATCATCATCATCAATGGCACGACAACCCTTGTAGATACTTGTTGCATGATCTATTAGAAATTGTGCAGTTGAGTCCTTCCTAATTAGTATATTGGTTCGAATGTTGTAGCGGAATGAGATTAATACCTGGTATATTGGCATTTTCGCAAATAAATATTTAGCCACTTTTGAAAGTAAAAAAGTTAAACATTTATACGAAATAATGCCAAGATTCATAGGCATAATAGATGGAATTACGAAGGTAGTTCGTATTAAGGTGTGTTATTAGTCAGAGGCTTCATCCATTAGGTCATTTGGCTAATAAGCTCTCAAATTTATCAAAGCAGAAAAGAAAAAGCAAAAAAAGGAAATAATTAAACACTTTGAATTTAATAATTTTTAATAAAGTAAGTCCATCGTGTCATTAGCGTTTCTGGCACACGATACTACTACATTGAAAGTAACAAAACGAATGGCGGGAGTACGCGCGCTGTTGGGTCACATCAAAATTGTGACCACGTTGTACTATATGCTGCAAATACAAACCCATGCGTCAGACAGAGACAAACAAATTGTAACTGTGTTTACGTTAGATGAAAATAACCTTCGCCCTATTCGATTACACATAGTCAATGATCAGTTTAGTAGCGGATAGCGACAGCGTAAGTTGGGTTGCGTATTACTAATTACATTGTTCCAAATCAAGGACAATTATACAAGTAAATATTTTGGTAAATACATAGTATCAATATTTACCAATTTTTATTTTTATTAATAAATACATGCTAACATTTCAATACTTGACACACCCAGTAGTGTGTTGGACCCGAAATAATCCAGAATGTCGTTCTGGAACTTTTCTTCTGCAAATTGTTTGACCCATACTCGTATATAATAAAGTAAAAATTATTGAAGTTTTTTTAAAAAATAATGCTTATTAAGTAATGGTGATTAAACTGTTCTACAAATTTTTCGTTAGATTTGACCATTCCGAAGAAATTTAAATAAATATATTATCACGGCGTATTACCCATTGCAAGAATAATATACAACAATATTTTAATAAAAATCAATTATGAATAATTATGAACCTTAAAAGTTATTTTCGTGAGCCGCTAAACGAAAAATAAAAATATCAAACGTATTTATTTGAACCATTTTCGTAAATTACCAATTGTTTGAGTTATATGAAAATGAAAATTTCGCCCAACAGTTTTTCTAGTATCGTAGTAGCCTATGAGAATTTTTGGGAATACAAAAACATATTGCCTCCTAAAAACATACTAGATGTTCTATTTCACTATATTCGTATCTCTTATAGTTTCCGAGATCCCAAAGGAGGTCTCCGATATCATGAGATCCCGTATGTTTAAATAAATAAACTCACTAGATCGCTGTTCGACGCTTTGTATTAAAATTTAATCTTTTGAATAGTTTTAAACATTTTTCATATTTTAACACAATATAATGACTTCTTCATGTTTTTCTTTTCTTTGTTAAAAAAAATAAAATAAATATTTCATCACGGCATATTACCCATTGCTGGGTGTGCCAATCTGCTTCATTCACAGATATCGGTAATGATGGAATATTTGTACCGTGCGGGCGCTTACCAGGCTTCACCTCACGGGCACTCATTGCTGGCGTGGAGAGTGCGCCACAGAGGTCAATTTTGTAATGCGATGTAAGTTTTGGCGTCGGTCGGGATCTTTGTTTTGTTCCTTTATCTCTAATTTCTTTTCTGGCAGATTTTTTTTAAAAATTATTAATGAATATTTCTTGTTCTATGACCGATATTACAAATGTTACCAAAATATTTTGGGAACAGAATAGCATTAGCTTCAAATATGCTAAGAAGCCAGCCTATATTATAAATTTTAACTACAAACAAACGTCTAATTTATCCAAATATTGAAATGCCGTGTCTGTAGCCATCAAAAGGTCACGATCGGGAGCTCTAAAATTTCACTTTTTTATCGCATGTTGTACATTCTGTGCTTACCAAGGTTTGGTGAACATGTCTTATTCGTATGATGGGAAGACAGCAGATGGGCGTAAATCTTATTGTGTCTCGTTTCTGGAGTTTTATAGTTGTTGTCGTTGCTGTTGTCAGACGGCTCTTAAAAGACCCCATTTCATAGCTTGTGTTACTCATTGGTGATGGTATGGATATGAGCTGGCCAGGAGATCGTAAGGAGAGTCTGACCGCCTGTTCCAGCTCTTTAGTGTTACCCTGTTGTACCACGTGGTTTCGAGCTAGTATTCTCTAATTTGGGTATAGTTATATTGTAATCACATATTTGTCTTTACCTTCATAAATTTTGTAGTTGTGCAAAATCTTTGCATTGGTTATAAATTGATGGTGAAGGTAAAGGTTAACAAAGGCGTGTAACAAACAAACAAACAAATGACTAGACTGCGTGTGTGGAGGGGTGGTGGACATGACGTGTTCGTGTCCGGCGACAGTAAGGCAGTGGCAGTACACCTCTACAACAACGGCGCTATCGATTGCCGACTCCGTGCTCGTTTGGCGGATATTACGTTTCCCATTTGGAGCAATTAGCACCGGCATGCGGTCGCGATGAATACGATTCAATCGTGCATCCCGTTATTTGCCTCTGTGGTGCTCTGTTCAAATAATACGCCCCACTTGAAAACCTATACTACACCCCTCCCCCCCCCTACTATGTGTTTGAGCACCATGTGCGTATATGTGGATACAAACTAGTTATGACATATTGCAATATATCTAATGTCGTCTAATGACTTTATAATTAAATGCTCTGCTGCAATTCCTGTATACAAGGACTGTTTATTACTACACTTCACTCATTCCGGATTATTCATTCACAGAAATCTGACGGATGCGCAACATCAATCTTCATATTTATTTAAAAAGTTATGTATACAGTACATATGCTTCCAGTTTTCTCGGATTATTTTAAATTACTTAGGTATTTCATTAACATGCCAAATGCCAATTTCCTATTATTATAACGAAATTATGTCAGGATTACTAAAAAATGTTGTTGTAGTCTGTTAATGTCCTTATTAGAATTTTTTGGTCTAATTCTATTACTATTTTACTATTTGTAAATATAATGCAAGAACAACGCTTTCATTGAATATTGAAGTTTCCCATGCTAATCTTTTGTGATGTTGTCTATGTTCTTAACTTCTGATTGTTGTTAATATTTATTATTGTCATTGATATCTTCAAAAAGACGCATATGTGTTGACTTTTTACCTCCCGCTACTCTTGATAAGAGAGGGATCCTGCTAAATATCGCATATCGAGATTTTGGTAAATGACCACGTTTTAAGGTCCCTAAAATCCAAATTTAACATTTTCACGATGATGTCTGCGTGTATGTGTGCATGTGTGTCTGTATACATGTGTGTGTATCCTCTTTACATTATAATTCAAATACTATCGTTCAGAAAAATTTTAAACCTTGTATTTCTACCTTACTCTCTATGGAAAGATGCCATTAGATTTTGGAGTAAATAAAAAAACCGGAAATGGCACTTTACTGGAAGCTCAAAATAGTTTTTCTTTGAAAAATTCCTTTAAATGTTATTTTTTCGAGATTTGTTATTATAAAAAATTAAAGATTTTTAAATTTTCTACAGGTTTGCTTCAATGCTTTTTGAATATATTTTAAGGATAAATTTCTAAAATTATTTATAATTTTAATCCCGGAACCTATGCTTTAAACACAACTCCATTGTTACACAGTTCAGATCTCAAATGTATGTAACTGACAGATATATATCACCCATGT
The DNA here is from genome assembly GCA_951394225.1 of Harpalus rufipes. Lineage (NCBI taxonomy): Eukaryota > Metazoa > Arthropoda > Insecta > Coleoptera > Carabidae > Harpalus > Harpalus rufipes. Next base: position 22,051,294 of record OX596277.1, read on the forward strand.
CACTGTCAACAAACTAATCAATTTAAATAATAATAGTAACGTTTTAAAAAGAAAATAGTAAATGGAGCTATAATAATATGGAAAGAAACTTAATACAGTTTCCAGCATAAGTAAATATGTAGATAAGATAATAAAAATATATAATATAGCATCACGGCATATTACCCATCGTTGAATGAGCCAATCTGCTTTGTACAAAGATGTCGGTAATAATGATGACATATTTTAGAATTTTAAATAGCACAAAATTGACTCCTGTGGTGCACTCGCCACGCCCGCTATGAATATAGGTAAGTATATAAATAAATAAAATAATTATATCATCCGGACGATGATATTTGTACCGTGCGGGCGTTTATCAGGTGTCACCTCACGAGCACTTATTGCTGGCGTAGAGAGTGCACCACAGGGGTAATTTTTGTGCCGTTTAAAATTCGAAATATTTGGCACGATGGGGATCGAACCCGGTATTTAAATTTAATTTAATTTTAAGTATTTACTTGAATAAAAATTAAACTGAACGGGAGGTATTTTGTGGACCACATTAGATTTTTTAACTTGTTGCAATGTTAGTCAATATTTATTATTTATTGTTCGTGTCTAAACCATATACATTATAGATAATTATTTGTGATAGAAAAAAAATGTTAAAAATTCATGGACCTCGCTGAGATTTGAACCCATGGCCTTCCTATCCCACTAGATATAGGAAATCCCTGGATTCAAACCCCAGCGAAATCTATGAATTTTTCACAATTTCATTCTTCGTCTATTTGAAAATATCCTTGAGCCAGTAAAGCCATTTCTACGATTTAAACATTTAGGATGGACCACAAATAATTATTATCTATAATGTATATTGTTTGGACACGAAAAATAAATAATAAATATTAACTAACAACAGCTAGTACCCTTAAATGTTGCATCCAACGTCTGCAGAAAGTGCAACCACGAGGTTTGTCCACTTGCGTAGTATTATATTTTAACGAGTCAAAGGCATGCACAAACACAATTTTATCAATCAACTCATTTACATTATAACTATTTATTTTTATCGTTGTGGATCTACGCTTAATCATATTTTCTTTGTATAAAGCGACTAGTCTTTTGTATGACAATATTGTACACATTCTTGTATGGGAATCTGAACACATCTTCTATTGTATGGGAACATATTCTTCGTAATATTCCGAATAGTACTTAAAATTACCCTTTTCAAATTCCTGCGTAACTGCAGTAGGTTTAGGATTTTTTTTTTGTAATTTTTATGATTTGCTTCGTGTCCATGTAGTAATAATTTAATTACATTTAGGGTAGCTACTTGATCAGTGACTCTTTCTTGGATTAGAACTGCCGGTCACCGACTTTATACTTTGCATAATACAACGGTTTGTAGGTGGTAGTATTTAATCAAAACTTTAGTCACCCTAACCAATGTTAATAAGCGTAAGGGTGAATAGTTAATCACCATATGACTAAGAATACATTACGTTGTAAAGCAAAGAGATTTGTTTAAAAAACAGTTTAAGATGTTATTTTAGTCATTCCGTAAATAAAAGTAAATAATCCAGAGTTTTATTCATGATTTATGTTGAATTTAATCACTTTTTAATCATGCAAAATTAAGATTAAATACATTTGTAACATACTGCAAGAAATTGAATTTTAACCGCCTGTGCATGTAACCAATAAATTGTATGTAAAATTAAATATTTGTTATCACTATTACTTTTTTGCATACCCTTCTATAATATAAAACATCATTCAGTAATTAGGAACTTGTCTCATTGAATATAGATTTATAATTTACTCAGTAAATAAAAAACAATGTCATGTTATACAATAAACTGTATATATCTCGAAACACAGGTGTCTCACGATGAGTTTACGCTATCTTTATTTCAAAAACTATTCAATGTTATTTTACAAAACTTCGTATATATGCTATCGTCAAAATTAATTTGTAGTAGGCGTGTGTTCTTTGACACAACGGCGACCAAAATAAAAAGTGGAATAGGAGAAGAAAATATAATAAATAATATAATTTTGTTTTCTATTGTAATATTTGGGATAAGTGGGATATTAAATAGATAAATTAATTAATTTCATTTTAGACAACCAACTTATAAGGAGAAAAGAAGATATATAAGCTGAAAGAAGAAGTAGAGAAGTATATAGAGTACAATAATAAGCGAATGGAAATGACGTGCACAGCGAAGTGTTTCGTCTACATGAAAGAAAGTTACATTAGTACGAAATGTCCTAGAAGAGATCATAAAGTACAAAGGATGATAAAAGAAGATATCCAAGAAGTAAAAATACCAGAAAAACAAGATGATAAAAAGGAAATGGAAGGAAAAGAAAAGCAGGATATAAATATTATTACGATGCTACGTTGGATGGGCATAAGATTAAAAGATACCTGGATCAAGGGAGCAGAGTCGTCACAAAACGCAAGAGCGATGCAGACAACTTGGGGTTCGAATATCGAACAATTAAATCAAATTTTAAAGTAAAAGGTTATGGTACCGGTAAAGTAGAGCCAATTGGACAATTTGAAATTAATTTACTCGTCGATGCAGTGGGAGCGAATGTTCCGGTGGTCGTTTCCCAACGAGGCGCAAAATATATTTCACTGTAGTGATACGGGGCAATATTGTACAGTTATTTGAAGAGAAGATAAGTGAAGAAGACGAAAACAACAAATAATATTACTATTCCAGAGTTCCCAGATAGGGAAATTGTTATGTAGGCTAAAGATAAGTATATCACTTAACTGTGTTAGCTATGTTTATTTTACAGCACATATAGGAGGAAGTACAAGAAAAGACATTTTAATAGAAACTCAAGCAAATGTAGGAAGATATTTACCCAGATGTATTGCCAGGTCGGATGGAAAAGCTGATATGACTTTACCATTTTTACCTCTCGCCAAGAGAGGTATTGGATTCATGCTAAAAATCGCATATCCAGATTTTATTGAATAAGCACGATTTAAGGTCCATAGAATCCGATTTTAACATTTTTACAATGATGTCTGTGTGTGTGTGTGTGTGTGTGTGTGTGTGTGTGTGTGTGTGTGTGGATGTGTGTGTGTGTGTGTGAGGTTGTTGGAGACACGATTTCTCCAATTCTATAAGACTAAAGACCTGTTTAACTACGGATTCCTCAATCTAACAGTAATGGGAAGAGTTGAATAGGTTCTGGTAACAATTAGCCAACCGGAAGTGGTAGTTTCTAAAAAAAAAATCTAAATATTATTTTTTAAAAAATTGTTACTACAAATATTAAAGATAATTAAATTCTCAATCTGACACACTTAATTTTTTAATTATATCTCGTATAGGTTTGGAGATATAGTATATAATAATATAAAATAATCTGTTGTAATAAATCTCGTTGCCCGAAAAACAGTTGCGATATTTAAATTTTTGTAATTGACATGTAAATGCAAAATGTCATTGTCAGATTTTTCTGGGAGGTAAGAGTACATTTAATATATATTATTATATTATTAATTAAGTAATTATATATTTAAATTACAGATATGTTAATATTACATATATCCTTAAGAAATACCGCTAATACCGTCAATGAATTTGAAGAATTTTGCACATAATAGAATAGTAGGATAAAATTTCTTATAGAACGAAAGAAGAGAAACAATTTCAATTATTTGTGTGTACATATAGGGCGCGAGCAGACATGTGACTTTGTTGGCCTTGGCAAGCAGATGAGGATCCGTGTCAGAATGACGGCTAGTAGTTTTTACATAGATGTCACAATTGTCATATGTCATAATTTTTCAATCAAAATTTTAAAATGTTCTGATGTTTATTTGTCATCCATTAGTATGGAATATACTTGTGGAGGAAAATAATCCACATGGATTTGGAAAATCATAATGTTACGAATTAAAACTTATGATACTTGACACCTATGTATATTACTAGCTCTCATTCTGACACGGGCCCCCACATCTGCTTGCCAAGACCAACAAAGTCACATAACTGCTCGCGCCTCATGCTACATAAAATGAAAATGGCGAGAGGTATTGTGCTGGCCACAACAGATTTTTTAACTTGTCTTCTGAAGATACTAATATTGTGAATTGAACAAAAATAGCTCGAGGAGAATAATGTATGGATATAGTTAAGGAAGCCAATGAATTAGATGACAAAATCTTATCGAGTAATGCTGAAAAAACACAGAAAATATTAGAACTTAGTACTTGCGGGAAAATTTCTGAAGAAGAAAAAGATAATTTATTAGAAATATTGATTGAATATTAAGATTGTTTCTTTTTAAACTCCAAGAAAATTGGTTGCATAGACGTAGTAAAAATGGTATTATTCTGACAGACGAAGAAATAGTTACTTATCGAGCCTATAAACTTAGTTATCAAGAAAAAGGAATTTTTAGAAAAACAATAAAAGCAATGTAGTCAGCCCAAGTTGTAGAAGATTCAATGTCACCTTTATTATCAAGCACTAAATAGGTTCACGAAGAGAATTTTCCAGTGCCACTCATAGACGACCAAACTGAACGACTACAAGGGAAGATATACTTTACTTTATTAGACTTTAAAAGTGGGTATTATCAAGTACCTATGACAGATGATGCAAAGTCTAAAACTATATTCGTGACGCCAGATGAACATTATCAGTTTACAAGGGTGTTATTTGGTTTGGTAAATGCTCCAGCCGTATTTCAGCGTATGATGAACACGATTTTGGGGCCTCTGCGGTATACCACAGTCATGGAATACTTTGACGATTTAATCATACGTAATACAAATATTAAAGAGGGCACTTTAAATCTTGAGAAAGTATTGCAAGGTGTAAGGAAAACGAATTTAAAATTAAATCCAAACAAATGTTCAATTTTATGTCAACAAGTTGAGTATCTTGGATATAATGTAAGTCCAGAAGGATTACATCCTAGTCATTCGAAAACTAAAAGTGTTGAAGAATTTGCCTGTCCAGAAACAGTGAGACAAGTGCGTCAATTTTTAGGATTATCTTCATACTTCCGTAGTTTTATACCACAATACGCGATTAAAGCGAAACCATTAACCCTACTTCCTAGGAAAAATCAAGATTGGCGGCATACAGAAGTTGAGCAGAAAGCTTTCAGAGAATTAAAACAATATCTCAGTAAACTATCAGCACTTAATATTTACAAATTTCATGCTCCAACAGAAATTCTTACTGATGCAAGTTAATTGAGAATTGGGGTCGCGATGTTACAAGAGCATGAATATGTCACTACACCCAGTGGCTTATGCGAGTCGCCAAACAACAGACGAAGATAGCAGATATCATTCAAGCAAATTAGAAACTCTTGCAGTAGTATGGACAATTGAGATATTCAGAACTAATTTAATAGGGATACATTTCAAAGTTATTACTGACTGCCAAGAGCTGCGAAACACTCTGAACAAAATGGATCTTATACCAAGAATAGGACAATGATGTATTAAAATTCAAGATTTTGATTTCTATATAGACCACCGAAAAGAAGAAAAACTGCAGGACGTCGCCGCATTAAACAGAAATGTTGAAGGTAACAGTGTGGAAATGCAAATTGCTACCGGTATATCGATTTTGAATACAGAAATAGAATTCGAGGATTGGTTAACATTATCGCAAAGAAGCGACAAATAAATGCAAAGAGTACTTGAAATAATGTATCGTAAGAAACCAGTGAACAAACAAGAACAACAAATTAAGGAAGAGTATGGGATTCACGAAGGACGCGTATTTAGAAACTTAGTAACCGGTTATTGTGGCATATTCCTAAGAAAATGAGATGGAGAGTTTTAAAATTATATCATGAAGACATGGCCCTCCCAGCAGTAGGTAATACTTTAAATCATTTATTAAAGCGCTTTTGTTGGCCTGAATATATATTATCATGGTTCCTGGAGGCAAGAAATCTGGTAAACTCAATTCTATCGATAAAATTGGGATGCCAATACAGATAGGATAATTGGATTACTTAGGTCCTTTTGTTACAAGTAAGCAGAAGAACTCATACTATTTAGTTACAGTTGATGGTTTTACGAAATATGATCCTGCGGTCGTTGAAGAATACGAAATCAGCGGTATGACAGCGATGAGAGCCTAAAAGATAATTTAAAACAGAAATTTTGAGATTAGATCACAAATACAGCAACTGTTCTTCAAGAAATTATTTCAATCTTAGAACCACATAATATAATAAAATTACAAAGTTACGTCTAATTTCACTAGGATACAACTTCTGAGTCAGCTTCTATGAAGCCATCGTCAGAAGAGCACCAATAAGTGCGAAACGCGTCTATGGTTACTTGTTTGTTGGCCGACTTCTGACGAAGGCTTCATAGAAGCTGACTCAGAAGTTGTATCCTAGTGAAATTAGATTTATTATATTGTTTATTTCACGGAGAAATTCGCAATTTGCTTTTGCAGTTTGCTTTTTTATTAGAACCAATTTTTTGAAGAATTGTGTAAAAAACATAAGACATGTTAGAAACGCGACAACAGCACCAAGAGCCAATAGATAGGCTGAAAGACTGAATTGAACTCTAATAACAGCCTCAACATATATCTAGCAAGATCCTTAGTGTCGAGACTGGGACCAGTACGTTGGGCAGATCTAATACGCAATAAATAATACAAGATATCAAGCAACGAAAACGATGCTATTCAAACTGTTACTAAATTACGAACCGCTGGTAACCAGATTCAAGATCCATTTACAGCATCTGCAAAAGAAAAGTCACTCCAAGTTATCAGAAATGAAGCATAACTAACATCATCGCAAATCAAGAATAACAAAGACAGAGATATAATAAGAAACGAAGCATGGCAAGAATGTTTATGGAAGAAGCTTTAGTTGTGGTTCAAGCACCAGCAACTGGACAGTCACGAAAGCTAGTTGCGAAATATTGAGGTTCATATAACATAGAAGAAAATTAACGAATAATCCTTATAGAATTGTAGACATTCCAGAAGTGTAGAGGACACAGAAACGTTATGAGAATATAGTAGCTGTCGATGCTTTAAAACGATATTATCCATATGATCCAGGTATCAAAGAATATAGTTCCTACGAAGAAAACATTTCATCAAATGTAAATTCCAAAATGACCCAAACTCCCAAATTGAATATAGTCGTAGATGATTCTCGCAGCACTCGGCAATTTGGGAAACTCAAAGACTACGATACGATTAAACCCATGAACTTCAGACGCCAACGCAAAAAGCCTGCAAAGAATAACGATTACATAATATAATTGTGACGAGGTAGTCTATAAGATCGACTGACCGAATTTTATCGCCAAATAAAAATGTAATAGGCATGTGTTCTCTGACAAAAAGGAGAAACAATGGCGACCCCAGAATAAGGAGTGGAGTAGGACACTAAAATATAATAAAGATTATAATTTTGTATTCTATTGTAATATTTGTGATGAATAAAGTTCTATACCACAAACTTTAATATATAGAGCTTTCCGACATGCCCCTTTCAACCAAAATATTTCAAAGCGGCGGCGTATCCAATTTCACCTGAAGTAGTTCTTAACTTTCTTATTTTAAATGGAATGCTACCTACATTTTTTATTTTACCATAGAATCAGCCGAAAAAATTACTTAACAATAAAAACATTTTACTCATGATTAACCACTTCCAGCATATTTCAACTAGCACCAAATTTAGTAAAATAGTATTGAATAGTTTTTGAAATAAAGATAGTATAAGCTCGTCGTGAGATATCTGTGCGTATATTATAGTGAAGGATTTTCAAGTGTATAGATTCGATTCATATTGTGCAATTTTTCTAATTAAGCCTCTTTCCGTCAGCCATTTTTTTATTCATTTTTAAAAATACCTAATAGTCGCAGAATAGCAAATGTAATGAATTAGAGGAAAAGAAATTGATTTCATAGTATAACTTCAACAAATTTTCTCTCAGTATTGCAATGAAATAAGATGATGTTTTCTTGGACGAAACATATTTTCACCAAATGTGGTCGATTTTTCTTTACTTCATTGTTTTAACGGTCTAATAAAGGCAGACAATCCTTTCCAATATGAATCCATGCTTAAATGTGACACCCATATATAAAAGACTGTCCATAACCCTTGACATAATTTATACTCATTCGGCCAAATTGAGAATCGTCAAACCATTTAAAAAACCATTATCATTATGAAACTACATAGTTGATCTCTTTGAACGATTTTCACTGTCAGTTACAATACAGAGCAAGTGGCATAGATATCTATATAAAAATAATCCTTTAAAAGTTATTAGATGCTTAAAACACTACTCGTAATGTACCCTGAATGAGTATCTCAAGAATACATATGAACGAAGTCGGTTAAAATAGTTGATCCATAAGCATGCCATTTTAGAGGTTGCATTGTCTATCTGCAAAAAATACCTAGGTTACTAGATTAAAGAAAAATGAGACTCAAGTTGAGAATTTTATTACGGAACAGCTCATTTAAATTTTCCTAGTGGCTCAGTTCGACTTACAGGTGATGATACATAAAATTGAAGCAGCTATACTTATTTTCAATTTTTTCCTCTAGGTACTTGATGCAGAGACGAGGAACTCTTAGTTGAACAAATACTCTCCCCTTCAGAAAGATTTAGGTCAATACTCTATCTAGTTTCAAGACGGTGGTTGGTTGAAATGATATAGTTTTTGTAAAACTATTGCAATATTTGTAATTCCAATACCTTTTATAAGGAACAGAAAACACTACTAACAAATACAAATATCATAAGCTCGATCATAAATCAAATTTCGAACTAGGAAATGAAGCCGAAATGCTATTATTTATTCCAAGATAGAAAACAATATTATAAACAAAATAATTTATAATGTACTTATGACATATTTCATTAAATGTTTTAAAAGTCTTTACAGGGTTTCAAATTCTTCAGAACGCGATTTATGATTTTTATTCTGGTGAAGTTGCTACACAAGTAAATTTCGAGACTAATTATACAATTACAATTATTAGAAAGAAAACTAAAAACCGCCCTAACCTTAAGCAAAAAGTAATGTATTTTATACACGTATTTTGAAAAGTATGTTCTTATCATCAGTATAACTACAAAAATTAAGTCACTGCATTTACATTAGACATTATTTAAACTTGATACAAACAATTATTTTTGATAATGTTTTTGTCATATAAAAAAATAGCGTTAGTTTAGATAGGGTATAAATTCTGCCTTCTGATTGGTCAGAATGTAATCCTAGTTCACAAAAACGAAAACAATATCACCCGTCAGTTCTCAGTTATCAAATAAAATGTGCAGGATTAAGCGATATTTAACCATGTTTTGTTGTAATTTTTAATATTCAGGTATTGTATATTTTGACAGATAAAAATATTTAATATTGACAAAGTATGCTTCCATAAATTAAAATTATTTACTTAATGCATGTAACGACAGTCGGACCTCAAACGCCATCTATTATGTTCTTACGTGAAATGAAGTATAGAAAACGACGGTATTTTCATAAGTAAGGAATCAGGACAACAACCATATACCGAATGATATGAAATTCGTGGAACAGCATAAATTATTTTACAAAATATCTAGGGTTTCAAAAACAGGTTGACTCGATTTAACAACAAAGTAGGTGACAGGTTCTGGAAAAGCTATGTGAATAGCAGTAATAATAATAGTAAATCCTGAAGCCAATTTGGTATAATTTGCACGTAATATTTGGTCATTACTTTCCCATAAATTAAAGTTTCAAATGTCTTCACAAACAATTAAATTGTTAATATATTTTGTATCTCTACTTTTGAGACAGCCCTTTAAATGTAGTTTGTAAACCTGTGTTTTACCTCTCACTAAGAGAGGTATTGGACTCATGCTAAAAATCGCATATCCAGATATTAGGGAATAAGCATGTTTCAAGGTCCCTAGAATCGGATTATAGCATTTTACGATGATGTCCGTACTACAAATAATAAAGATAATTAAATTCTCAATCTGACACATTTATATTTTTTATTATATCATATAGATTTAGAGATATGTTTTATAATAATATGGAATAATCTGTTGTAATAGATTTCGCTGCTAAAACAACACCATGGAAACCAGTTGATGTTTATAATTGACAGATAAACGCAAAATGTCAGTGTCAAAAATGAATAGTTACTGGCAATGCTGAAAGATTTTTCTGGGAGGTACACTGGCTTGCAAAAAAATCGCGTATACCTGTTTTTTGCTGTATTGAGTCGGTCTCGATTGTTAACTTGTCAGTGTCATTAGTATCAATTAAGATGCCAAAATTATCAGAAAACGAGAAAGTTGTAATATTTTCTAAGTTAGAAGAGGGGTGGTCAATCAGAACAATAGCAGAACATTAAGATTAAATAAAATACTGGACTCTGATGGAGCGATGATAAATTACTAATGTTACTTCGTTCATAATTTGTTTCAGTCATAATTTTTAAATTAAATTTTTATATAAATTATAATCCATTTACAATAAATACTTGGTTGTTCTTTAATTTTTCTAGAATATATTTTTAATTTAGTAGTAACTTAGCACAATGAAGAACTTGCTCCACGATACCTAAAATAATGACATGACAGTGAAAACGGTGACAACTTCATTGACAGTTGGTATTAACCTATTTATAAAAAATCGTATTTACATAGCTAAAAAAAATCTGTTGTGGCCAGCACAATACCTCTCGCCACTTCCGTTTTTGGTTACATAAGTATAGGGCGCGAGCAGTCATACGACTTTGTTGGCCTTGACAAGCAGATATGGGAGTTCTGTCAAAATGACAATTAGTAATTATGTACACAGATGTCAAATGTCAGAATTTTTCACATGACTGCTCGCGCCCTATAAATTTCTCATGTGTTTTCTTTATGTTTAGATTATTTTTATAATTTAAAAGTTATTTTTTGGTGAAGTTTTCTTCTATACTTCTAAATGTTCGAATTTCTTCCAATTTCTTGACGGGATTTCTGATGGGTATATGTATATAGCTATAATTTTAAATATTTAATTGTTATTATTGTTATTCCCAAGAAATAATAAACTTACCAATATCTCCGAAAAATTCTTCAATAATGTCAGTTAATTTGACGTTTTACTGTTATGTTGCCAAAAAAGAATATCTAAGATTTATTTTCAGCTAATAAAACCATATTCGTAGGGCAAATTCTGAATCGGTTCTTATCCACTGTCATGTGTTCAGTTAAAATAGACTTAAGTTCAAGTTTTAGAATTGAGCTGCCAAACAGGTTTATGAACTACTGTTGGTTTTTGACAATGACATTTTTCTGTCATTTACAAACATCGGATGGTTACTATAGAGTTGTTTAGGCTCTGAAATTTATTACAACAGATTATTTCATAGTATTATTTACTATATCTCCAAACCTATAGGAGATATAATAAAATTTGAAAATGTATCGAATAGAGAATTTTACGTTCTACTAATACTAATAATAAAAAAATTAAAAAAAATAATATTTAGAATTTTTTTTTAAGATACTACTACTTCCGGTTTTCCAATTGGTACTAAAACCTATTCAACTCTTCCCATTAATGTTAGATTGAGGAATCCGTAGTCAAAAAGCTCTTTAGTCTTATATAATTTGAGAAATCGTGTCTCCAACAACCTCACACACACACATCCACACACACACACACAGACATCATTTTAAAAATGTTAAAATCGGTTTCTATGGCCCTTAAATCGTGCTTATTCAATAAAATCTGGATATGCGATTTTTAGCATGAATCCAATACCTCTCTTAGCGAGAGGTAAAAAGTAAAAACTCGGTGACTTGATTTTTAAGGTGTACGCGATTTTTTTGCAAGCCAGTGTACGTGTATATTTACTAAATCTTATTTTATTATTAATTAAATATATATTTATAATTCTAGGTTTATTTACATTACAAATATCCTTAAAGGGCCCGTTCATAATAAAAAAAAATTAACGGCAGTGCTAGAATTAGTGGCATCAATAACTAGTAAAAATTATTTTCGTTTCTAAGAGCAGCCGTTTTCTTTTTACAAAGAAAATCAACTTCGAGTAGCACGTATTTACCGTAAACCGTTCTTGTTAAAAGGATAAAAATGATCTTGTTCTACCAATTTTGTTCGTCTCTGCCCACGAATATCACTACCTTTGAAACAGGATTAAATAGATTCTGAACTGATCCCGAATGTCAACGTCACGTCAATGTGACTGACTGCTGTGTATTTGGTCTTATTTTTAAGCGTTTAATATTAAAATGATAGAATACTGCTGATACCGTCACTGAATTTGAAGAATCTTGAACATATTAGAAGTGTATGACAAAGTTTCTTATAGAACGATAGAACAGATATAATCTGAATTATTTGTGTGTACAAGAAATGCTAAATTCCTTTCTTATGTAACATAAAATGAAAATGGCGAGAGGTATTGTGCTGGCCACAACATATTATTTTAATATAAAAGATGCGATATTGTATCGTGATCGTATCGTTATTGTATAGCTAATGTAAATTAAGTGAGCATCATGGTATCGTCATCATATCAAGAACGTAGATGTAAATGGGTACTTTAAATCACCCTTAAGCAAAAAGTAACGTATCAGTATCGTATCATCATCGTTCTACTAATATAAATGAAGGCCGAGAGTTGTAACGTCCTAATGTGATCAAATTTTTAGCATTTTATCAATCCTAAAAACAAGGTCTCTTCATTAGCTCACCCGGACTACTTTATTGAAATCAGAGTGTTGAATCCGAACCGAAAGACAATAGTGAGAAAGGCATTCGGCAAATGTTTTTTAAATCTCCTTATTCCCTTATTGATCTCTGGTACGGCGTCCACGTGTTTGGGATCCCTTTTTACAGATTTGGGATTTGGTGTGTGTCGGCTTCGTTATGACGGATTTTGCAACAAGAAACGCGGAAAGACAAATGGACCGTGATGGAGGAAAGAAGTAGCCCACATTACGTGCGGCTGACCCACATACTCGACTCGTATGCGCTCCCAATGGAGCACTTACGCCAAATTTATTCCGGGAAAAATCATTTACTAAAAATTGCAATTAATCAAAGCCGTTGCCGTTGCCGCAAAGGGTAATTGCGGAGGCTGGCGCAATTCATTCTGTAAAAGTAAATTAACGTGTCTCCTCCAGTGCTGTGTTATTACCCCGTGACGCAGATTAGAAACAACTCCAGCAGAGAGCCATGTGAGGGCGGGCTGACATGCATTTATTAAACTTAAAACCTTTGCTTTATAATACACACACCCATTCACCTTTATTCTAAAACGACAAGTACATGCTTATAAAATAACTTAAAAAGGTTATTCGTGAAAACCTAAATTCAAGTCTACCATTCTCGAACAATAAAAAAAATATCATGGTATATCAATACTAGGCATAGGTCATCTATATGAACATAATACCAAGTTCTCAGAAGGAATCTGGACATGTGACAGTGTTTAGAATATGGATATGCAACTTATTAAACCTCTAGGCCTAGGCATTGTGGTTTAACAAAATTTGTGAAGAATGTAACATTTATTACTACAATGTAATCCGTATTACTAATGAGGATGATAAAACTCAGTTTACTTTTTAAACAAAAAAAAAATACAAATAATAATTTTCATGTAAACACTGAGCTTGTTAATTTGATACTAATATATCTACATCTTTACATCTAGTTTGATTGTAGTAGGGATGCAAAGAGTACACGATGGAACAAATTCGAGTTCATTATATGAAAAACTTTCTTATTATATAACCGAGAAAATTGATGTAGTTCTTTATGGGTCAAATTTTTGGGACAATTTTAATTGGCACCCAAGAAATTTTCGATCGGCTTCTGTTTTTGAGCTACAAGCTAAAACTTGATTTTCGCTTATTTTGCAAATATGTACCTCATATCTAGCTTATTATAAGAAATGTTTTGATGGTATTTATACGGTTTTTTAAGTAGAATAACGCGGTGTAATTACATTTTTTTAAATTTATACATATTTAATATCTTTTAAATGCGAATATATATTGAAATGGTCTATTTTTTTTTTTGATTATATAGTTTAAGCTTTTGAATTATATATAACAAGTCTACATTATTTTGTTTCAAACATGAATTGTTATTTTATTGGGGTGAAAAAAAAAATATTAAGAAACAAATGAGACATTCATGACATCATTATTTGATTTTTAATGTTCTTTCTTTATTGTTACCCAATTTTCTAATTTATGTAGGTACTTCAGAAAAAATATTAACCCACATTTTTCGAATGAGTCAAATCCAACTATAATGCCGATTAAAAAATAAACTAATTCGAAAATAATTGATTAAATAGTTATTTATGATATATTTAAGTGTCAAAATTGACATTTTATTTTGTGAGAACAAAATAAAATCACTTTTAACAAGTGTATCCACTATTTTTTCTACAATAATATATTACAATTATCCTTACTCTAATACGAGTTGTACTAAATACGAGTATTACAAACGGACATTGTAATACGTGTTTTTCATAGTACTTTTCCTAATCTGCATTCATTTACTTTTATTTCAAAATTGTTATTGATGGGAATATTAAAATAATATTTATTATGTTATGAACCTATAAATAAATACTTTTAACTTAAAAGAGTGCTTTTGATGTAAATATTTTACTATAAAACATCTAATATCAGTAATTTTCCATAAGAAATGACAGGTAGTGACAACTAATGAAAGCTATTTATTTGGAAAAGGCTAAGTTACCAACTTAAAAAAGTCGCCACAAACATTCAAATTCACTTTGTGATCTCGAAATAGGAAAACACTATTTTTACCTCTCGCTAAGAGAGGTATTGCATTCATGCTAAAAATCGCATATCCAGATTTTATTGAATAAGCACGTTTTAAGGTCTCTACAATCCGATTTTAACATTTTTACGATGATGTCTGTGTGTGTGTGTGTGTGGATGTGTGTGTGTGTGTGTGTGTGTGTGTGTATGTGTGTATGTGTGTGGGATGTTGGAAGGACGGTTACTCAAAAATTATAAGACTTTAAATTTGTTTAGCTACGTATTTCCCAATCGGACATTCATGGAAAGATCTGAAAAGGTTTTGGTAACAATTGGACAACCGGAAGTAGAAGATTCTTGAAAAAAAATCTTCTAAATATTATTTTCTGAAATTTTTTCTTGGTAATATTAAAGAAAATTAAATTCTCTATCTGATACATTTAAATATTTTATTATATATTCCATAGATTTAGAGATAAAAGAAGTATAATATATAAAATAATCTGTTGTAATAAATTTGACAGCCGAAAGAATGCCATGAAAAATAGTTGATAATTTAAATTATTTGTAACTGACAGATAAATGTCAGTGTCAGAAATAATGAGTAATGAATTAAAAATGTACTTGGAGAATCCCTTAGTTCTTGATCTGTGACTATTATGGAGATGACAAGTCTAGGTTGAAGGACTTAAATTTGTTTCAAACATTATGGGACAATGTACACCAGTACTGTAGACTAGAGTAACTTTGAATTGCGAAAAAGCTATCAAATTCTTCTCAAGTAAGTTGTAAATATTGACAAAATCGGAGTGCAATCTATCCGTCACTTTATTAAAGGGAATTAAGGTTATTTAGATATAACAAGTATGAAAAAATAAAATGTAAAAGAAGATATATAAGAATAGATGCACAATCCAGATATATACATTTTAGACCGCCCAAAATTAATGTTTTTACTAGAAGAATATGAAGAGAAAGTAAACAAAGTTGTTCGAATTGAAAATTGCTGTTACCAGCCTAATATTTATATATGGTAAACTCTACTTTGTAATTTATTGTAACATAATTTATGGTAAAATATCTTCATGTTGAGACATGCTATTATTGAATAATAAAGAAGTTTATACGTCATAGATTTATATGAATATATTATTTGTATTTATAAAAATAATCTTTGCTTTATGCATACAGCCAGGTAAAATATACGGCGAGAGGTTATGTGCTGGCCACATCAGATTTTTAATTTTCAATTAGAACAAACAACCAAAAAATACATATGGTGTAATTTGATTGATGTATAGTATAGATATTTTATGTCGTATTTTAATGAATAAAGAATATATTTGATACATATTTGGTATAATTGATTGTTAATTACATAAAAAAATATTGAAGTGAAATTAAAATGAAATCGCAACAACAATGAATACAAATAATTGAAAGTTATTTCTTTTAGAGGTTATGTTAAGTTGTTGACGATTTTGGACGAGCTGTGTTTAATTATTAGTTAAAGTTAAGTTGAGTTATATCTGGTTTTAATTAATAAAAAATTAAATAACATGGGCAATATGTATTCTGATGAAGAAATTCTGGAAGAAAACGATGAGAACCAAGCGCGTTTTGAATCATTAATTAAAAATTTATACTTGGACAGTTTTTAAACGTGTATAATCTAGAACACCAACAGCAGCAAGAAATATGTATTTTTGTAGCCATTCCAATTTAGCTTGCCTCATTTAGTTGTCAGATTGAGAAAATTTAATCCAAATTTTAGATGTCTGTAAAATTTTATTCATAACCTGTCAAACTTTTTGAAACTGTAGTCTGGTGTATTCCAATATCTTCATTTGCACCTGACTGAAAATCAGGATCTGCTATGTCTAAAATATTTTTAATTTGTCATAATTCCTTGGCTCACCACTTTTAGTTTCAGTTTTTTCACGACCAAAGAAATGAACTTACATTTGCTTCGATAAACCGATATAGAATTTTATAGTATCGTCCAGAATTTTCGATAGTATAGTCCGAAAATGGAAATATATTATCAATGCAGAGAAGGGTATATACACATTTTTATTCTTACGGAAATTAAGTATTTCATTTGTACATAAGAGCACTTGCTCAATGGCAAAACATTTACTCTGTATATGTGTGTGTGTGTGTGTGTGTGTGTGTGTGTGTGTGTGTATGTGTGTATGTGTGTATGTGTGTATGTGTGTATGTGTGTATGTGTGTGTGTGTGTGTGTGTGTGTGTGTGTGTGTGTGTGTGACGATCCTTTCGAATAGCATAACTCAAATACCAGATATCTAAAAATTATATTATTTTTTGTATTCCGTAAATGCGGTAGTTTATCCTATTTTGTTTTTTATTAGAAGCAAATATTTTTAATTTTAAATTTTCCATATTTTTTATTTTGCACAATTTTTGTGTTTAAATGAGAAAAAAATACTGAAAATACTGGACATGTCTATTTCCGCCACTGTGACATTACCCTAGCCGCTTCCGTTGCAACTTAGTTCCGACGTGCTGCTCGTAGTTTGTCTTGCGGCGTTTTGCGAGGTAAGGGGAACTTGTTTGTTAGGTTAGATTACTGTCAAGTTAGCACGTATTTTTATTATTTATTTTAGTTTGAGCTAGTTTGTAACGACGTTCTGTATTACAGTTGATAAATATTTCTAATTATAATTATGTATATTTTTTTAATTACGAGAAAGATAGAACAAATGCCAAAGAAACAAATAGAAACAAGGTTATGTCCACGGCGTCAGTATCACCATAAACTGTCACTTTGACATGTCACATCTCATCGCTGTAAAACAATGACACTAGCGATATTTGCGGCTTTAAGTATGTAAGCGTGACGTCACAGAGAAGAGGTCGATTTAAATTATGTAATATTTTAAATAACTTTTTTGAAATATTTACTCGTACATAATAACTGACGAATTATATTACACTACTCGTGTATATCTTATTATGATTCATATGTTGTAAACAAATAAGAATTTCATTACATTTTAACACATGGTTACTACCCCATTTTTTGACATTTAATGTTATTATAAATATTAAAAAATATTCTATTATCTATACGATTTAATTGAATTTTATACTTCATATTCAATGGATAAAAATTGTAAATGGCAGATGTCAGTGTCAATGAAAAGAAAATGAATGTGGCAGAGAAATGAGAATGTTGAGATGGATGTTAGGGAAGACACGGAAAGATAAGATACGGAATGAGAGGATAAGGGAAATAGCTCGAGTAATAGAAGTTTCTAGAAAGATACAAGAGAGACAATTATATTGAAAGAAGAATGAACAGCTTAGTAGTAGAAGGTAGATGAAACATAGGAAGACCAAAGGTAAGATGGATAACATGAAAAAAAAATAGTGGAAGAAGGAAACAAGTTTAGCAACCCCAAACGAGTGGAAACAATCTAAAGAAGAAGATGTCAGTGTTAAGTGCAATTTAGATAGTTTGTTCATGAAATAATTTTACTGGAAATATAGAATCTTTTGCAAGAAAATTTATGTACGGAATTTGTGCAATATACTGAATTGACGGAAAGTATGTGCTGGCCACATCAGATTTTTTAAATATGTTTTCATTTAAATGCTTATATTATTTCATTTCATTTCTCATATCATAGATATGTTTACGTATGACCTGGGCCTCTTTTTTTGAGACTTCGTACTATTTTTCGTATCGAAACGAACGATGATTGTGATTATAGAAAGAAATAATATGAATAGTGTGTATTTTTGAGCATACGTTATTGTCATTCGGATTGCAATATGTTTAAGAGGGACAACTATTTTTGACAACTTCGTATTTCAAATAACCAGTACATTCACTTATGTTCTGATATACATATGTCAAATTAGCTCGAAAAATGCATTTCTGTTGCGTTTTGGTATATTATTTATATAGTAATCATTATATTCATGTGTAGACTAGGCAATATATTAAAAACAAAACTAAATTAAAATACAACAAAAATGCAACATAATAAATTACGTTATTAAATATAGGTGTGAATAGCACGATAAGACGGCGATCCCACTGGTCAAGTCGTGACGTGTATAGTAGAATCGACTCGTGTCGAGTTGTTTAAAAATTGATGCTCCGGTCTCAGTGATTGAGTTGTATATCTTGTTTGGTGTTGAGTAACTTTATTAGTTTAAATTTAAATTAATTAATTAATATCTGTCGTGCTCTAATCTCTTTCTTAATAATCTTTCTTGTTTTTATCTTCACGAAAACTTCTTTTTGTCAGTGTCAAATTAAATTAAATTTCAATGATATCTTAACCAAATTAAGAGATTATGTACATTTACGCATGCGTCAACCAACTTGAAAATCAAACAAGTCGACAGCACTCGATAGAAAACGATGACCCAATGCGACACTCGCCATTAGAATACACGTGTTATAAATATGCAGTTTCTAAAGGTTCTAACAGGTCTGGGCGTTTATTGCAGCATTGAATCGTGTTTAATAACAACATATGTAATGTGTCTAAATATTATTAACTATTTCTGTTGTTATTAATATTGTTTTTAGTGCGCATTAAGTGTAAATAATATTGTAATATCACCACACGGAAACTCATTGCTGGCGTGGAGAGTGCATCATAAAGATCAATTTGGTGCCATTAAAATTCGATATATATTTTAGCGTCAGTCGAGATCGATCCCGGGTCCCAAAGATGGGCAAAGTACTAAGAAATAGTACTCATGAGTACTCGCACATGGGTACTGTTTGATTGTACTACTAGTAATTTTGTTCGAGTACTTCAAAAATAATCATTCGAAAACGAGTATTTTGTAATAAAAATTATTAATTAATTTTCATAGCGGTATTTACTGGTTATATTTAAATTAAAAAAAAAACTCAAATGTTATTTTTATAATAGAACAAAAAATATATATTCTACATTTGAAAATATATAATGAAATTATATTTGTAAAATATTAATTAAACAAAATTATAAACACCCTTTTAAAAATCATCAAATATTCAAAAAAAAAATACCAAATAAAGCATTTCGCTTGGGCAAAATAATAATTGTAGCAAAAAAAAAATTGATCTGAAGATTAAGTCGTGTGTTACACATTACGAAAATTGTTTTATTCGTCGGGTATGCATTTAGCATTATGCAGGTGTCACTAATGTATCAGAAAAATCTAGTTCTATTTTTATTATTTGAACTTGGTGCAACCGATTCATTACCAGAATAGTCAATTAAATTCCGTTCATCGAAGTCAAAAAAAATCATTTGCTTCATTATCATTTAATTTATTTCATTTTGTTTCATTCTGCTTTTTTATGAATTTTTCTTGTACCTTGCTTGATCTAAGTTCATAAGTAATGTTCTTGAGACTATAGAAAACCGTATTATTTAATTTGTTCGTCCAATGTAAAAAATATGGAATAGAAGAACTTTTTCACACGTTTCAATGATGTATCCGACATATCTAGTTAGTTGGACATAAGTTGTCTTGTTAAGAGCAACATATTAAAACTTACATTAAACTAAAAATAAAGACAAAGTACTTGTAAATGTTTGAGTAATGAGTAACGAGTACAAAATTCTGGAACGAGTAATGAGTAACAAGTACCTGTAAATTTAAAAAGTACTCATGAGTACTTGTATTCGACTACTTTAAGTACTCAAGTACAAATTTCGCGAATGTTTACTTGAGTACTGCCCAGCTTTGCCGGGTCCCCAAATTCGGGACCAGGCACTCAGGCACACGGCCACGAGACCCCATAATTCTTTTCAAATTTAATATGTTCATTACAAATAATGCAGAAGAAACAGAAAAGCTGTTAACCATATATTTTTAATATCAAAAACGCGTATCAGTGGTTTTTCATTCTAAATCCTTTTCTACATCATTGCCCTTGTACATATGCTAATAAATATGAAATAGAAGTTTACGGGAACGAGTGTACTTTTTAGTGAAAAGTAATTTCAAACTTCAACTCTCTTGTTTCTTATCTTTTTTATTTTCAATACTTTAAATTAAAATTTCTATACATAGGTCGCAGACTACCGTTCTATTGTAGTGTGCGCTGAAGCGATAGTACAAGGAAGAAATTTATAGATGTCGCTACATGCATTGCATTTGAAATGTATACTGACTGTCCTTTCTGTAGAACAGGTGATTCGTGATTCAAACGGTTAGGTGAAAAATGGTGGAGGCGTTTAACAACTTCAAATAAAACTGTGGAGTCACCAAATCTGTACCTGCAAGTACTTTAAGTTATTGGTAATTTTACGATATAAACAAAACTTTACAACAAAAAAATTTAAGACTGGAAAGAAAACTGATGTTGCTAGTAATTTCACTTTTAATTTGAATAAATTTCTTATTTAACAATGCTTATAAATAGATACACGTTAAATTATATGAATTTTCCAACGGCTGATTCTGACATGTATCTGTTAATTGCACAAATTATTCTCCTTGAAATAGCACAGTTTCAGGTTTCATTAATAAGTAATATGCTTTTATATCTGTTGAAGACAAAAAATACTGATTAATCTTATAAACAAAAAAATCTATATATAAATAAATAACGGAACGATATTTAAATCAACTCGTATTTTTGTATAACAAAAAAAACTGTTTAGATTCCATTGGACAATTATTTTAAAAGTCTATTATGTCTTCACATAAATATAGATATTTTAAATTTTAAGTTGACATTTGAGAAATCGTGTACTGAACATCAACAATCACTGATAAATAACGTTATAAAATTGTTAAAATAGTTTTCTAAACACTCTAAAACGTGTTTTATTCAGAATCCCTCTATCTGATTTTTAAGGACAACGCAGAAGCCTTCAAATAGGAACATAAGTTTCATAAGGTAGGGGGGGACTACCCTGTCTGGGCAATTTTGAACTAAGAAATTGTGTTTATCTTTAAAACATAGACTCCGGGATTTGTAAAATTGATCATATTATTAATTTATCTATAAAATATATAGAAAAATGATTAATGCGTGCCTGTAGAAAATTGAATAATCTTTAATTTTTATAATAATATAAATCGCAAAAAAATGACATTTAAAGGTATTTTTGGGAGAAAAACTATTTTGAGCTTCAAGTAAAGTGCGACTTCCGGTTATCCGATTTATATCAAAATCTAATGGCTTATTTCCATATTAGAATTTGGTCGGAATACAAGGTTTTAAAATTTTCCGAATGGTAGTATTTGAGTTAGAGTGTCCAGAAGATTCACACTCATACACATACACACCCACAAACATCATTGTGAAAATGTTGAAATCGGATTCTATGGACCTTAAAACGTGGTCATTTATCAAAATCTCGATATGCGTTTTTTAGCATGATCCCTATACCTCCTTTACCAAGGGCAGCGGGAGGTAAAAACCTGATGTGGCCAACACAAAGTCTCCCGCCATTTAAATTTTATTATGGGGTCTCGTGGTTGTGTGCCTGAGTGCCTTGTCGCGAGTATGGGGAACTGGATTCGATCCCGACTGGCGCCAAATATTTCGAATTTTAAATGGCACAAACATTGTGGCTGTAATGAGGTGACGCTTGGTAAACGCCCACACGATACAAATATGTCATCTTCATTACCGAAATCTGTACAAAGCAGTTTAGCATACCAAGCAATAGGTAATATGTCGTGATGTTATATTTACATATTTTAATACACACCTACTTATTAGTGCTGAAAACTATACTAAGTTCCCTTCCGTATAACTACTGTTCTATTTACAATTCTCATTTTAAAACGTTACTATTGTTAATTTGAAAGGATTATTTTTTGACAGTGACATCTGTCAGTTATACATTTGAGCTAAACTTTGTAACCATGGAGTTGTGTGTAAATCATAGGCTCCGGGATATAATTTTTTATATTATTTTATAAATTTATCCATAAAATAGTTAGAAAAATTATTAATGCAAAGTTATAGAAAATTTAATAACCTTTAATTTTTATAATAACATAAATTGCGAAAAAATAACATTTAAATATATTTCTTCAAGAAAACTATTTTGAGTTTCAAGTAAAGTGCCATTTCCGATTATCCAATTGACACCAAAACGTAATGGTTTCCTGCCATATTAGAATAAGGTAGAAATACATGGTTTCAAAATTTTCTGAATGATAGTATTTGAGTTAGAGTGCCCAGAAAATCCACACACACTCTCTCTCTCTCACACTCACACACACCCACAGACATCATCGTGAAAATGCTAAAATCGAATTTTAGGGACTTTTAAACCTGGTCATTTACCAAAATTTCGATATGCGATTTTTAATACGATCCCTACACCTCCCTTACCAAGGGTAGTGGGAGGTTAAAAAAGGTTTATAATATTATATGATTATGATTTGCACACTTTAAAAATATACAAACACCCGTTATTGTGATATTAGAAAATCGGTACTTTTTAATATTTTTTATTTCTGTAAATAAAATTCCTACAACTGAGACTGATTTGCTGTCACTACGTTTCCTCAAAAACTCGAAGAAAGTTTTTTTTTGTGAATTATTCATTCATTGGGATTTGAACCCAGGACATTGCTATGTTTAGTAGTATGCTTTACCAACGGATCTATGAAATCCACCTGAAGTTAGTGAATTTTTCACTAGTCCTTAGTACTTGTCATGGGCGAGCATATCCTCGTATACAGAGCATTGAATACTCATACGACTTTTTTGAATTTTTCACAAAAATCTTTTTCCGCTATAGTTATTATAACTGAATCGTTCACACTTGTCTATTTTACGAAATACAGTAATAGCCGCTTATAATAAACCATTATCTAACATCAAAATAAATCGTTATAGTCGAGGATCGCAACAACAGAACAAGTTAAAAATTTGTTTTTTATTGAAAATTTCCGTAAAAAAAATAACAAAATTAGCATAAGCAATGTGATTTATCGATCTGCTCTTTTTTATTGTTTTAAATATTATGGAACAAAATTTCAGTTTATTTTAAATTAAAATATCTATAAATCGGCAGTGTAGGTGTTTTTTCTACAGAATGTTCCATTTTTACGCAATGTTGTGCAACTTTATCTTTTCAAATGAAACACCCTATGTATGTATTTATTCAAATTTAAAAAGTACATGAAATTTGTTATCCAATAGTATAAAAACAATCATGTTATATTTTTAAAAAAATACAACAGCAAATAATTAAATACCACATTTTTATTAAATACAGTAGACTTTGCATTACATTATTTTAACATTACACCTTCCAAATGAAAAACTAAAAATTTAATAAAAAAATTCTTCTACTTCAATCCGGTATTTCATTATTACATTTGTTATTTAATATTATCAGATGTCTTATTCATGAAATAGTATTGCAAAGTCTTCAGTATTTAATAAAAATATGTTCTATTTGCAAATATAGAGTTACATACCATTGCGAAAAATGGAATATCCTGTAGATAAAACTATACTGCAGATTTATAGCCATTTTAATATAAAACAAACTTTTGAATTTTTTTCCATAATCTGTAAAATTAGTTAGTTAGAAAAAAATGTATTGTGGCCAGCACATTACCTTCCGACAACCTGTGTATTATGTACAAATTCCATAGATAAATTTTCTTGCAAAAGATCTTATATTTCCAGTAAAATTGTTTCATTAACAAACTATACAAATTGCACTTGACACTGACATCTTCTTCCTCTTTAGCTTTTCCCACTCGTTAGTGGTCGCATTTTTTATTTTCTTCTTCCACTCATTTCTGTTTTACGTGTCATCTTCAATCAATTCCTTTTCTCTCAAGTTTTACGCAATACAGTCCTTCCATCTTATCTTTAGTCTTTCTCTGTTTCTTCTACCTTCTACTAAGCTATTCATTCTTCTTCGTAATATATTTTTCGTTTTTGCTCATGACATGTTCAAACCAATGTAATCGTCTCTCTTGTATCTTTGTAGAAACTCCTATCACTCGAGCCATTTCCCTTATCCTTTAATCCCTTACCTTATCTTTCCGTGTCTCCCTCAATATTTATCTCAACATCCTCATCTCTGCCACATTCATTTTTTCGTTTCATTGACACTAACATCTGTAAATTTGAATTATCTGATAATATTAGCAGTTTCCATGGTTATCATACCTGGCTGATTTATGAAATTTAATATCTTTATAATTTTTTAGTCTATATCTATAGAATATGAAGTATAAAATGCAATCCAGTCGTATTGAGAATAATATATTCTTTAAGCTATAATAACATTAAATGCCAATAAATGATAATAAACTGCTTTTTTTTTTAAGAAATGCAAATGAGAGTTCTGCCGACAGACGAATTAGAACCAAAATCTAATCATGTCCGTTTTTCCAGCCCGGTGACGGTAACATAGTAACCGCGGTTAAACCGTAACCATTTTCAGTGGTTACCGTGGTTCAATTTCGGAATACACTATAAATGTTTGTTCCTATTTATTTCATTGTTAACTATTTACTTCTATATTATTTGTCATTAATGTATTTTTATTACGTACTTTTCAAGATCTGTATTTGTTTACTTTTTGTAACGTGTTTATTAGCTTTATATACATTTTTGTATTATTTGTATTTGTTTGGATAGGTGGAAGAGCAGCCTTAGGCTGAACCTCGCCGCTAATTTACGAGTATATGTGAATAAAGTTCATTTAAGTTATTTATTATTATATGGATCTAAACTTGAGGATTGCGAAAAAAATCAAATTTTGGAATCGTGGTATTGGAGGTATGTGATCCGTAACGCTCGTCCAAAACACACACACATACATAGACGCGCACACACACATACATACAACATCGTAAAAATAGTAAATTCATATCCTAGGGACCCCAAAACGTGCTTATTCATTATAAACTCACTATCGAATTTTTTGACCAAAGACAATACCTTCCTTACATAAAGATGACGGAAGGTAAAAAGAACAGACCGATGAATCACCTGTACATAATATCTTGGTTGTAATGAACAATCATAATCATAAACGACGTACATATAAGGCAGAAAACGTTGCAGTTTGTACCGAAAAGTTTGTTATAAGCAGAAAATGAATAAAAATATAGTTTGTAGTTCGTTTTTATAATATGAAAGTTCGTTATATATTTAAAACACATTCTTTGCCCCCCCTAAAAAATATATGTAAGTACCTGCCTCGTTCGCTCCTCGATAGGTTGGTACTTGTTGAGACGAATCCGCATGCATATTTTACGGAACATTTTTATTTTCCAACTGGATATTTATCATTTTCTTTAAGATTATGTATTTACAAATTATTACAAATTGTAAATAATTATTAAATCCCTTTTGTAAATACTATCTTTAATAAATGTAATTGAAGAAAATTTATTTGAGGAGAAATGTACCTATGGTTTAGCAAAGTCGAAAGGAGAAATTCGTTTTCGAAGCAGACGTCGGTGCCTGGTAGTCTGGCTCACATCTAATTTTAAATAATTAACTTTTGGTGGTGGAGGCGGCCGATTAAGAGGTAATTAAGTGACACGTGGGACTCCTGAGCTAATGGGAACGCGATCCACCAGCCGTGATGAAACTCTTAATATATTACAAATTAAACGTCATGTGTGAGTGAGTCATTCAGCCCAGCGTCTATCGATCCACACCAACCCCTACATCATTATTTTAACCAATCCACTCCATAGCCGAACCCTACCTTCAACCAACGATTTCAATCACGTTTCATAAATAAATAACTTTTCATAATTTCAAGGCAGGACTTTAACAGGAACCTCCAACAAAGGAAACTTACTTGCTCTTTAATTTCACTTACAACTTCCAAACTAAACACACATAGGAAAGAACAATATTTACTTACGTTTTTAGTACCATCAAATTTCAATCGAATGCAAACAGAAGGATAGTATCTCACCTGAAACAAAATAAAAAGAAGTATTACAAAATTTATTGAAAATAGTAGATCCAAAGTACATCATCAACCTGAGTAAAACAGACTGGCAAACCTATAGATTTCGAAAAAAGAATTGATATCTATTTAATTAAATAATAATATTTATACGGGGTTTGATCAAAAGTAACAAGAATTTTTTATTTAAAAACTCCGTATAAAGAATTTGTATTAAAATACGTATTCAAATTGTATAAAGTCAAGTAGTGCAAAAGTTGGAAAACGCTTTTGGCAAGGAAGCTACGCCGAAACGAAGAATTTATGAATGATTCAAACGTTTTCAAGAGGGCCATGAAAACGTGTAAGATGATAAGAGATTCGAGTGTCCTAGTACATCAATGACCGATGAAAATTGAATGTATTGTTCTTAGTAGGTAATCACGGACTCACTTCAAAGGAGATTGCTGAGAAAGTTGGTATTTCATATGGCACATGCGAAAATAATTTGGGACAAATAAAACCTAGATTTTACACCACAAAAACACACCTTTTACGGTTCACTACATATTTGTGATTTTTTGGCCTAAAACAATACTGTTTTTATGCAGCGGCCACCGTATTCACCAGACATGGCCCTCTGTGACCTTTTCCTCGTTCCGAAGGGCAACGTTTTGCGACTATAGAGAAGATATAGGCAAAATCGATGAAGGAAATAATTAAAGGACATAAGTGGCCATAGCATAAAGTGAATTCTACAAGTGTATGCATATTAGAAACAGCGCTGACATAAGTGTATTATATATATTCGGGAATACTATGAAGGGAAAAATATTAATATTGATTAATAAATAATTTTTGATACAAATGAAAATTGTCATTTTCTGATCAAATCTCGGATAATATTTTATATACCAAACCGGCAGCAATACCTACTGTAGTAAGTTTTTATACAATAATTTGTATTCAAAATTTACAGATATTTTTCAGAAATAGTAATATACAAATATTATATTAATAGTAATAACAAGTTTTATGCCCTGTTTCATAAATTGAACAAATGCAACATGAGATCTTAGATGTGCTTTTTTTTCAATAATTCTCATACTTTAATGATGAAAAACCAATTTTAGTCCAAATTTTCATTTTCAAACAACTTTTAAAGAATTGATAATCTAGAATAATGTCTCAAATAAAAAGTAAGATATTTTTATTGGCTATCCAGCGGTATACGAAATTAATTTTTTTATTCACAATTTTTTGATTTGTATGAGTTACTGTGATTTAAATTTATTGTGCCCTTAAAATCTTAGATTTTCATGATATTTTAATTTTTTTGACATCAGTATTTTAAAATAGTATTTTATTTTGCTTAACAACTTATTTCATATCTATCTTGTTTCATAATTTAATTTCAACTCCATATTTTTAAATTAACGTAGATGGTATGGTTCAAAAAATAATTTAAAATACAATATCTAAACTTAAATAAATAAAAAAAATATATCATCACGGAATATTACCCATTGCTGGGTGTGCCAATCTGCTTTGCACACAGATATCGGTAATAATGAAATATTTGTACCGTGCGGGCGCTTACCAGGCGTCACCTAACGGGCACTCAATGCTGGAGTGGAGAGTGCACCACAGGGGTCAATTTAGAGATATTTGAAAATAAACATTTCGACCAAAATTGGTCTTTCGTCATTATCTAGTAACATACGAGAATTTTTGGCAAACCAAATGCACAGATGCCTATTTAACTAAAGTCGTATATCAGTAGTGGCCTTCGAAATCCGAACAAACTGTGCATGTTTATTTGAACAAAAGAGAACATTGTTAGGGGTAATAATAAAAATTAATGGACATAAAATTTCGATTTCCCTAAAGGACCTCCTTTGTATTTGATAACGGCTTGTAAGTATTAGTTTTTGTAATAGACACTTATTTCTAAATATTTTGTATATTCCCCCATATTTGATTAATATTTGCTAATTTGGTTTTGCTAACTTGTGTTCTCATTTCATCCACAGAACTTCGACATGGTTTCAAGAAAGCAAAGAGAAACAACGGTAAAAATGTAATAAAATTTTCAGTTTTATTGTGTTTGGGAACTTTCCTTGCAACTAATAATATAAATTTGCCACAAATAAAACAAACTATGTTGAAAATGATAAAAACGTTTTTGTAGACTGAACATATACCTCCCCCAGGAAATACATAAAATTACTAACAATGGATACAAATAAACATATAACATAATAAAAATACCATAACATCATAAAAATAACAAACTGTGAGTGAAGTAATCCAGTTGTCTACGATTTACTGCATTTTATTTTAAGTTGTTTTAATCCTTACCTTAAATTATTATTAATTATTATTATCAACTTATCCTTATGCTATGCTATACGTTAGTAAGAATAATAACTAGAAATGGATTTTTTTAATTGCCATCAGTAATTAAACAACAATAATAATTATTATGATCTACGTACTGTAGTAAAGAAAGGAACCCGGAATGAAAATGGAATCCCTGAGGCTATTTGTTGTTATTTGTGTTAAAAGAAATGTAAAGACGTTGGTACTTTTCTGTCAGGTTGTGCAGTACAATCAATATTTTATTCTGCGCGTCCCTTTAATCGTGACATTAAGTGCTGCGCTGCCCGCTGTTCACAGATTTTATTTCGTGTCCGAAAAAATGAAGAAATGTAGTGGAAGATGACGGTGAAAGAAAATAACACTCGTCTGCAACGGTTCTTCGTTCGCATCAATAAATCTTTTCATACAACATGACCTTTTATTTTTTGCAAGCTCTCACTTTCTCAACAAACTCTTAATCATGTCAAGCCACAACGTCTTTTATTCAGAGCGCACAAATCGCGTTATAAAGAGTCATATTGTAAATATTGTGGTTGTAGCTACATAAATATTGTTAGCATACTTGCGCTGAGAAAAAGGAGAAAGAATGCTGACATTCTCGGCTGTGGTCGTAGTCGCAGGCTCAGAGTCAGGCTTCGGAATGCCCGGGCATTATACTTGTGTAACGTAGCGAGAGATTGCGAAGAATGAAACAATTAAAGGATGTCTCGAATCCCGCCGGCCACCAGGAACTTTAATTTAGTGCAGCAGAATGCGACAGATTATCTCAGGACTTTTTACCCGCCGACTACAACAGTATCATACAAAAATTCAACATTCCAAAGAGAACAACTTGTTACGGTGATAACACAATCATAACCCCACTAAAACGATTTAAAGATCATATAAATATAATACAATTTCAAATCAAATATTTTCAGTGATATTCTCTAATCCGTGATATATTTTTGGAGCGTTTTCAGGATAGTTAAATATTATTAAATATGAGCAAAACATGGGACAGTGACTAAAATATGAGTCATTGAAAACAAGTATAGGTAATGTTTTAACCATTTTGCTTTATAAATTAAAATTCTTATCACATTTATGAAGACAATTTTCAGTGAGAACATGAAATAATTATTTAATAATAACTAACGCAAAAATGTTAGTAGACATACTTTACCCGTAAAAGGAAACTTTAGCGTATTCAACTAAGTCGGCGTGTGATAATATTCACAAGCGTAAAATGCCCCGATCCTATCACCTCTAGTTAAGTGATACTAAGCATTAGTTAAGAATTAAACTGAAGATTAGAAGCGATGCGTACAGTTTTAACTTCCAGTTAGCACTAACTAAAGATGGTAAGAACAATTTTGCAACATAACCGTTAGTTATTTCGATACATTCTCGTACCTTCATTTATGTAAGATCAGTTTTTCAAACTGAATTTAGAAACAAATGTATTTTGTGTACATGAAAATATGTATATTTTTGTAATATCTTACTCACCCAGATGAAGGCACATGAGTGTACCGAAACGTCGGTTGTGTAAAAGAAGAAATGTTGGATTGAGATTTCAAGTAATTGTTAACAACTAATTTATATGTATTTATTGTTTATATACGTAGTTAAAATTTAACAACGAAAAAAATTGTTGATTGTTATGGATATGTAACTACTAGTTTTAGAAAAAAATATATTTATATACACTATTTATCTCCACTATTGATTACAGCATCACTACTGTTGGCACTGTCAAGAATGATGAAATCGTCACAAGGTGGTACTGTTTCTTTTGTAATCTGTTAGATTCTTCATTTACCTTCCACTCCCTGCCTGTGTAACAAAACAGGCGATACGAAATTCCATATCAACCGACTCCTTCTCCACTACGGTGCGCGACAACTGGGCGATAGTCAACTGGGCTAAAATCAAGTGGGCCATGGTTATGTGGGCGATGGTTATCTGAGCGAGAGAATCTTAAAACTTTTGCACGTTTTTTATAATTTTATAACTACGTATTCCTTAATGTAATATTAATGGGAAGAGTTGAATAGGTTTTGATTACAATTGGGCAACCGGAAGTAGTAGTTTCATAAAAAAGTCTTCTAAATATTATATTTTAAAAATTTAGGTTATTACAAATCATAATAATAACATAATATAATAATAATAATAATTTCACAATCCAATCAACTCCAATGAAATCAAATAACAATTTAAATTGTAGGTATATTAATATTACATATATCCTTAAGAAATATCGCTAATTTCGTTAACGAATTGAAGGAATCTCGAACATTTCAGAAGATTAGGACAAAATTCGTCATATAGAAAAAATGAATAGATATAATTAAAATTATTTGTGTACAAGAAATGTTAAATTCAATACTTATGTAACATAAAATGAAAATCGCGAGAGGTTATATGCTAACCACATCAGATTATTCTTTATAATAATTATAGTTGAGACGATAATCTCACATTTACGCTCAGGTACTTATAAACAGATCAATTAGTAACACTGCCGTACTCTACAGTTTATTCCCGAATTACTTGCGTTATTTGACATTATATTTGAGGTTAGAATCGTTCAAGCATATATGTTCTGTACATTTATTAATTTTCTTTCATCTGATTTACTCAATATTAGAGCATGAGGGAAAGCGATATTAATAATTTGTACATTTTTCATTCGTTTATCTAAGTACAGTACCTATATCTGGTTTATTATGTCATTTATGATGGTCAGAGTAAATGAGTCTAGTACAGTATAATTTATTCAGGGGGGTATCAATTAAATTTTCTTGTATGTATTTGTAATATGATACCTCCTCTCTCAATGGGTTAATTTGAATTGCAATTTGTTGATGTATAATCTTGGCTATGTTATTGTGTCTAACGGTAGGTATATATTGTTGCAGAGAGTGGTTCACACCCATTGTGTTATGTTCTATTGTTTCGCTAGCATTATTGCACAGAAAATAATTACACTGAACTGTAATGTTTTTATTATTATTAGCACAGTTATTATTATAATCTTCATGAAAAATGTTTTTGTTTATCTACAAATATATACCGGGCGTCCCAGTCAACCCTTGACATAGGCGTGTAACATGGGAAAACAGTTTTTTGTAAATAAAAAGTGCCCGGGAGAAAATTAAGCCATAATATTGTAAATGATAATAGTATATTACCTACGGTGTGTTATTTATTATTAATTACTTTATAATTATTGCATAAATTGAAAAAAAAATACAAGTATAAATAAATAATTGTTGCAATATTTTATGTTGTAACATAAAAAGATTTACAAATGTCTTCCGTGGCACAATGATTAGCATAGCTGCTTTTGGAATATTCAATTTTATTGATTTGAGTTCGATTCTCCAGCAGGACATTTTTTTTATTTAAAAAAAAATATATTGAAATTTTAAAAATGTGTCTCTTATATCCTATCCAATCACAATTATTTAGAAATAATAACTTTATAATAAATAACAAAAATTGATTACAACAATTAAAATAGTGATAAAAAAAATTCATTATATTTTCTTTGATGTTAATGATAGATAACTTTGTTTTTTATAAATACAGTAAAAATGCAATACATTCACATATTCATTATACGTATTTATCTCAGATATTTTTTATTAACAAGAAAAGAAACTATAATGCATTATATCATTGATTTCATTGTTTAATCAGTTTTTGTTATTTTCTCTTTATTCTTACAAAGGTATTATTATTACTAAATGCTTGTAATAAGAAATAAAAGATAGATTTTTAAAAGTTCAATATTTTTTTCCAAAAAAAAAAATTTTAAAAATTGTCCGGCTGAAGAATAGATCCCAAAACTATAAAATTTAAAATCCCAACCTACGCAAACCATTGTGGCACGGAAAACATTTGAAAATCTTTTCATACTACATTGTTAAATATTGAAACAATTATTTACTTGCAATTTTTTATATTTTTTTCTAATTTGTACAATAATAATAAAGTAATTAATAATTAATAACGTACAGCAGGTAATTTCTACTATTATAATGTCCAATATTATGGCTTAATATTTTGCCGGACACTTTTTATTTACCAAATTCTGTTTTCTCATGTTAAACGCCTATATCGAGGATTTCTAGGGACATATATGTAGGTATATATGCAGGCTGTTTCAAAAATATTGTGAAATATTTTAAGTGCATATAGTACTGACCAAATGACTAAGAAAAGTTTAATCAACATAGGTTTTGCCATAAAGTGCCGAGAGCTTTGAGCTGTAGTTACTTTTGTGGTTTTTGCACGTAACCGTTGAGTGAATACTGTATATACATTATTCACTCAACGACGTAACCCATCCAACTACTCACCAGTCTGCTTGAGTATTGTTAAGGGCTAGTTTATGATGGCTTTAATTTACAAACTATCAATTCATAGTTTAGATTTGAAAATATTAACATATTTAAAACACCTACGGTATTTTATGAACGATTTACAAATTTAAGAATTTAAAACTTACATTTGAAATAAAAAATATATATTCTAAGAAAATTATGTAATTAAAGTGAACTCTGAAGTACTACAGCGCCCATGATGGCGCACTTGAACAGCTGTTTGACTATCACATTGTCTGTGGGTGGCTTGTATCCAGGCGCGGATACAAGGGGGGAGGGTAATGGGGGTAATTACCCCCCTTGAGATTCCAGGGCTTATTTATTTGTACAAATAACTTAGGCAATAATAAAGAGTATTTGGATATAAAAAAGACAAAATAAATATAATTTACAAAAATGCCGCAACCTCAACCTCGAAAACTTTTTACAAGAATATGACTGTGATGAGGACACGGTAAAATCAAAACTAAAATCTGAACTGGAATTATGGCACGCTAAATATCAAAGAGCACTAAAAACAGATCACCTATATACAACTGTACATTGCCTGTAGTGAAAAATTCTTCCCTAGAATTAAACTTTGTCTGCATGTATTATGTACTTTACCGACAAGCGTGGCAAGCGCTGAGCGAAGTTTTTCTGTTCTCCGAAGACTGAAATCATGGTTAAAATCGCAAATGGGAGAAGATAGACAAAGTGGCTTAGCACTTTTACATATTCATCGCGATATAGATATTAATGTAGCAAATGTAATAAATAGATCTAGTTAACTCTGACAAGGCTTATTTTTTCCAATGTATTTTTGATACATATCCATGGTTGCAATCTACATTTAAACACATGATCAGCTAACAACGTTTTATGTTTTGTGCAACTGGCCTCTAATATTGCAAGTAGAACACTATTTATAAAGTTATTAACAAGTATTTATTTCATTGCTTTCATTCATAACCTGCTAAAAATAACTATAACAATAAAATTTATTTAAATTTCAATTGAATTTTTCTCAATATTTTTATGTAAGGATATAAAATGATTACGGTTGGATACAGGAAAAAATGCTCTATCGAATGGGCCTAAAAATATATTCTATCTCAGTGGGATCTGTTCTTGTAAAAAGTTTTTTTTTTATATAAATAGCACAAGTTTTTCTGATATGTATAGCACATTTACGAAAATATAACTTTGTGTTATTACTTGAGAACCACTGATTTAAAAAATATTTTCTTCTCAAATTGGATGCCCCCTTGGTCTCCTGTAAGATTGTCTGATCGTATTTTATTCTATCTTTAATAATATAGGAATTATTTTAGGTAGTTCGTTTAGCTGTTGTACCCTAAATTTATTGTTTATAAATGAAATAATTGTAACTTGTTAGGTGGGCGCGGGTCGTGAATTTTGTCGGGTCACGATGGGTCACGACGTGACCCGCGTGATCGTGAATATGTTTTAAATTTTGCGTCGTGATTGGGCGTGAACGTGAGAGCTTAAAAATATATCGTGAGTGATCGGTCGTGATTGCAATTTAATCGGGCGTGACTAATATGTTTTCTTCTATTTTTTATTTGAAAATATAGTAGTTTTAATATCTATATTTTACGTTACATTCTTATTATTAGTATGCCTCAATATGTAAATAAAATAAATAAAAATAAATTATCATCAGGGCATATTACCCATTGCTGGGTGCGCCAACCTGTTTCGTACACACATTTCTGTAATGATGATGAAGTATTTGTACCGTGCAGGCGTTTACCAGACGTTTACCAGGCGTCACCTCACTGCCACTCATTGCTGGCGTGAAGAGTGCACCACAGGGGTAACTTTTATGTCACGTAAAATTCGAAATATTTCTTTTTTGCGATGGTCGGGATCGAATCCAGTTCCCCAGATTCGCGACCAGACAACAGTATTTTTTTAAATTAGTTTTCTAGTATCCAAAATTGTATACAAAGTTGGCTTTGATATCATTAAAGATAACATATTTTAAATATAGGAACAATTACGTGACACGAACGTGACCCGACGGGCGTGATCGGGCGTGAGTGACAAAATAAATTCGTGAGCGTGAGTGATCGTGAATCAAACATAAAAAGTCGTGCGTGACCGGTCGTGATTACATTTTTAGTTTCGTGAGTGTGCGTGATCGTGAACAAAAAGTTACTCACGCGCCCACCTCTAGTTCCTATATGGTATATTATTCCTCATATTAAAAATTAAAATGCATTTAATATATTTATTTTTACCCCAGGGAATATAATTTGGTGCAGCTCTGCTCTGGATTGTTTCTGCTGTTCTAAATTTGAAAAATGCAGCTCTAAATTCAAATTTTGTTGTTGCTTTCACTTCGCTCTATATTATTTATTATTCAAATGTGTACATGAAACAAGAATTACAAAATATGTTCTTAATATTAGAACGAGCGTTTACCGTAATACATCTGGGTATTCTAGTTGTCTTCTAGTTCAAAGTATTAAGTTTTCTGCCTTTGTCGTGGCTTAAATGCCCCTATTCTTTTGTACATACGTAAATAATGTGATGAAATAATTGTAATCATTACATAAAAAGGCGTTAAACCTGCAACTTCAATATACATGACCTTGAAATAAATAATAATAAACCAAAGCACCCCCCCCCCAGACAAAAAGTACAACTCTGAATTTTTCAAATTATATCCCCCGTTTTACCCCTCCTGAGAATGTCATCTGGATCCGCTACTGCTTGTATCTACTTATAAGAGACAGTTGTGTGAGTGTTCATTTGCTTTTTGTGTTAAAATATTGAAAATATGAAATTTCAAGAAAGAATGGTCATTATTTTAATCATCTCCGTTTCTTCGTTTGTATTATATTATTATAATAAGAATATGACACGTAGAACATTTCAATCACTATAATATAATCGTCTGTATCACTACACATCAAGGGGTGCGTGAAGTTGGCATAACGAAGTTGGGCACAAATTATGAGATTAGTATAAATAATTTGTGCTCAATTTGGGCCAATTTGTGCCCCCAATATTATTTTCGAAATATAACATGGTTACGAAATAAGAGACTTTTAAAAATTTTATGCTAACTTCACGCCAGCATAATCAAAATAAAAAGTTATAACTTTTATTATTTAAATAATTTGTGCTTAATTTGTACCAATTAGTGTCCATGGTTTGAATAATTAATTATAAATGGTTCAGGAGTTATTGACTTTTAAATTTTTTTATGCTAACTTCACGCCAGCATAAAAAAAATTGAAATTTGAATTTATTATTATTGAATGTGATATAATAATTATTATCAGAGATATTAACAATTATTTTTATAGAAGTGTGAAGTTGGCATAAAAAATATTTTATTTTCAATTTATTTTTACAGCAAATGAAAGCTTATAATTTGTGCCTATTTGTGCCCATGCTATTTTTCATTGATTTATATTACCAGATTTATTAACTATTATTTTGTGGAAATGTGAAGTTTTATTTTCAATTTATTTTGCAGTATTAGAAAGCTTATAATTTGTGCCAATTTGTGCCCATGGAATGAATAATTAATTACAATTGATTCATAAGTTATTAACTTTAAAAGAAATATGCCTAATTCACGCTAGCACAAAAACTATTGAAACTTGAATTTTTTATTATTGAAATAATTTGTGCCTAATATGTACTAATTTGTGCCAAATAAATGAATATGATATAATAATTATTATCAGAGATATTGACAATTGTTTTTGTGTAAGTGTGAAGTTGGCATAAAAAATATTTTATTTTCAATTTATTTTGTAGTATTAGAAAGCTTATAATTTGTGCCAATTTGTGCCCATGGAATGAATAATTAATTACGGTTGATTCATGAGTTATTAACTTATAAAAAAATATGCCTACTTCATGCTAGCACAAAAAATATTGAAACTTGATTTTTTTATTATTGAAATAATTTGTGCCTAATTTGTACTAATTTGTGCCAAATAAATGAATATGATATAATAATTATTATCAGAGTTATTGACAATTGTTTTTGTTTAAGTGTGAAGTTGGCATAAAAAATATTTTATTTTAAATTTAATTTTACGGCAAATAAAAGCTTATAATTTGTGCCTATTTGTGCCCATACTATTTTTACCTTCCGTCACCTCTAGGTAAGGAAGGTATTGTCTGGCCAAAAAAATCGGTGGTGAGTATTCAATGAATAAAAAACTGTTAAAATCTTCAAATGAGGTTACTTCTGGTTAACCAATTATAACCAAAATCTAATCAAGTCTGCATATGGTTGTAAGGAAAAGGAATACGCACGAATTTTAATTTTTGGAATTCTAGTATTGGAGATATCGCCGCCGAAACCGCGGTCACATACATATATACACACACACGCACACACGTCCACACACACACACACACACACACATACAAACATCATCGTAAAAAAAGTAAGATCGTATTGTAAAGACCCTAAAACGTGCTTATTCATTGAATACTCACCACCGATTTTTTTGGCCAGACAATACCTTCCTTACCTAGAGGTGACGGAAGGTAAAAATAGTATGGGCACAAATAGGCACAAATTATAAGCTTTTATTTGCCGTAAAATTAAATTTAAAATCAAATATTTTTTATGCCAACTTTATGCTTACATAAAAACAATTGTCAATATCTCTGATAATAATTATTATATCATATTCATTTATTTGGCACAAATTAGTACAAATTAGGCACAAATTATTTCAATAATAAAAAATTCAAGTTTCAATATTTTTTGTGCTAGCGTGAAGTAGGCATATTTTTTTAAAAGTTAATAACTCATTAAGCAATTGTAATTAATTATTCATTCCATGGGCACAAATTGGCACAAATTATAAGCTTTCTAATACTGCAAAAATAAATTGAAAATAAAATATATTTTATGCCATCTTCACTCTTCAACAAAAACAATTGTCAATATCTCTGATAATAATTATTATATCATATTCATTTATTTGGCACAAATTAGTACAAATTAGGCAGAAATTATTTCAATAATAAAAAATCTGTTGTGGGCAGCACAATACCTTCCGTCATTCTCGTGTATAATGTATAAATTCCATAATTTTTCTTACAAAAGATTCTAAATTTCCAGTAAAATTATTTCATAAACAAACTATTCAAATTGCACTTGACACTGGCATCTTCTTCTTCTTTAGCTTTTCCCATTCGTTAGGGGTCGCTATTTTTGCATGTCGTTCTCATTCAGTTCCTTTTCTCTCAAATCTTCCGCAATACAGTCCTTCCATCTTATCTTTGGTCTTCCTCTGTTTCTTTAACGTCCTATTACTAAACTATTCATTCTTGTTCCAATATAATTCATTTCTCCTCATGACATGTTCAAACCAATGTAATCGTCTTTCTTGTATCTTTCTAAAAACTTGTAACACTAGAGTTATTTTCTTACCGTATCTTTCCGTGTATTCCCCAATATCTACTTCAACATCCTCATATCTGCCACATTAATTTACTTTTTATTGATACTGACATCTGTCAATTTGAATTATATGAATATATTACTAGTTCCCAAGTTGGGCATAGCTGGCTGAATTATAAAATTTAATTTCTTTAAAATTCTTTAACTCTGTATCTATTGAATATGAAGTATAAATTGTAATCAAATCGTATAGAGAATAATATATTATTTAAGGTATAATAACGTTAAATGTCAATAAATCAAATTTAACTGTTAAATCTTCAAATGAGACTACTTCCGGTTGACCAATTATAACCAAAATCTAATCAGTTGTTCTTCTGGATGTAAACTTGAGGAATACAAAAAAATTATAATTTTTGGAATCGTGGTATTGAAGTTATGGAATCCGGAACTTTTGTCACACACACACACACACACACACACACACACACACACACACACAGACACACAGACACACATACATACAGACATCATCGTAAAAATGGTAAAATCGTATTATATGGACCCTAAAACGTGCTTATTCAGTAAAAACTCATCATTGAATTTTTTGACCAAAGACAATACCTTCCTTACCTAAAGGTGACGGAAGGTAAAAATTCAAGTTTCAATATTTTTTTGTGCTAGCGTGAAGTAAGCATATTTTTTTTAAAAGTTAATAACTCATGAATCAATTGTAATTAATTATTCATTCCATGGGCACAAATTGGCACAAATTATAAGCTTTCTAATACTGCAAAAATAAATTGAAAATAAAATATTTTTTATGGCAACTTCACATTTCCACAAAATAATAGTTAATAAATCTGGTAATATAAATCAATAAAAAATAGCATGGGCACAAATAGGCACAAATTATAAGCTTTCATTTGCTGTAAAAATAAATTGAAAATAAAATATTTTTTATGCCAACTTCACACTTCTATAAAAATAATTGTTAATATCTCTGATAATAATTATTATATCACATTCATTTATTTGGCACAAATTAGCACAAATTAGGCACAAATTATTTCAATAATAATAAATTCAATTTTTTTTTATGCTGGCGTGAAGTTAGCATAAAAAAATTTAAAAGTCAATAACTCCTGAACCAGTTATAATTAATTATTCAAACCATGGGCATTAATTGGTACAAATTAAGCACAAATTATTTAAATAATAAAAGTTATAACTTTTTATTTTTATTATGCTGGCGTGAAGTTAGCATAAAATTTTTAAAAGTCTCTTATTTCGTAACCATGTTATATTTCGAAAATAATATTGGGGGCACAAATTGGCCCAAATTGAGCACAAATTATTTATACTAATCTCATAATTTGTGCCCAACTTCGTTATGCCAACTTCACGCACCCCACATCAAGCCTGTTTTGAATTAAAATAAATATAAATAAATATATCATCACGGCATATTACCCATTCGGGTTTGCCAATCTGCTTTGTACACAGATTTCGGTAATGATAATGACATATTTTGTACTGTGCGGGCGTTTACCAGACGTCACCTCACGCGCATTCATTGCTGGCGTGGAGAGTGCACCACAGGGGTCACTTTTATGTCATTTTAAAATTGGAAATATTTGGCGTTGGTCGGGATCGAACCCGTTTCCCCAGAGACCCCATAAACCCATTTTGCACCAAAACAAATTCACTTTACTTTAAAGAAATGTAAAACCACTCATCAATCATCAAAATTTGACACACCTACATAATATCACGTGATATTTGATTGGCTAAATTTGAAAAATTAAAATGCATTATAAACCAGAAGAAAAAAAAACCGACCAAGTACCCGTGGCGCCCAATGGTGTTTTATACAAAGACACCGTAAATGCTGGCATTTGCGGTGCCTTTGCATATTAACTAGCAGATTTTTGTCAATGCGGAATGATGTACTGCACTGAACAAACGTCTTCTTGCGCTATTGTATCTTAGAAGGAAGTACTAGTTTACTTTCAAGAGTTCGATTCAAACAAGAATATCGTACTTAAACAATTTAATCATTTTGGTAAATAGACCAATAATAAATTTTTTAAAAAATATCCCTATGAGAACAACGATAACATTGGAGAAAATAAAAAAAAATATTTCGCCCGCATCCGATTTATCGAGTACAGGACCGGTCCCGTCCGCTGGACCGACAAATCTGCCTGATCGGGCTATGTGTGAAAATGCTAATTTGAATACATTGTATCTGGTTCCGGCTCCGGGTTTACCGGTGAGCATGTATGTGTAAACGGCCTTAGACTATCACTTCAGCCAGCCGACCGTTCGTTATTTATTTTTTTCATTTTAATTAAAATTATCAGCCTACAGCCTATAGTCATATAAGGATTCTAGAGCCTATAACAGTTCCTATTTTGTTAATAGTTCCTGCACGATCCATCTTTTATATGGCGATATATGTAGTTACAGAAAATTTAATCTCGATGTCTACTCATTATATCGAATGAAATCATTGCAAAGCCTACTTGATGGACGAGTTTTTTCCAGATAGTATCTTTTCAGACCTTTCCTTGTACCTACGTATTTTTAGAATTGGTTAATTGTTTCGTCCTAGTAGAATTTTTCGGTGAAATACACGTGTTGTAGCATTGTTAAACTTCCAATAAAGTTCAGGAAAAAAGACCAGATTGATTGCGTTTTGATTAAAGTTAGTCTATCAGGAATGTAAATACAAGATTAGTTTCCTACCCACGAGAAAAAAGATTGTTATAAGCTCTGATAACGATCAGTATGAAACTACTTTGAAATTCAATTAGTTTCGTTTTAAATCTTTTAATTAAAGTTGGAGGCCTAGAATAAGTTGCTGGCTACTGCTACCGTTAACGTGTCAATTACACCGTCTGCCGTAACTGTGATTGACGGGGCTCATCGATCTGGCATTCACACACACACTGCCGCATCACACAATGTCTATTCACACATTCAATCCTTCATTTTCCTACCATGAATCTTTTACGCATTGACATCCGATACCACGCCACAATTCGCATCAAATTTCCCTGCTAGCTACAATTCAATACCACCGCGTCTAAATAAAATAAACACGTCGACGTTTCGTTTCTACATAAAAAAATTGTAGATATTGAATATCAACGTTGAAACTCCTATATGTTTTTTACGTTTATGTTTTATTGTTGTTATACCAATAAATAACAGAAACATAGAAATTATAGAGCACAGTATCTGACTATTTTAGTCGGTTTAGAGAGTCATGGACTTTAACGAGCTGTAACTATCCATTTCTGATCGCATCTAAGTTTCCATGGTCCAAATCTACCGATCGAGTAAGTATGTATTCGTAAAAATGCCAATCTACATACTAGCATTAATCGACATGATAACATAACTACTCATAATGGGAAAAATTAAAAAAATTGAAATAAACAAGAAAGAATACAAAGACTCGTAACAATAAGATATTTGCGTAGTTAATGTGGGTATGTTAGCAGGAATCGAGTAAGGAATGATTTGGTGTTTGAATAATAAGAGTCAGTCTTAGAAATAAAAAAAAAAAAAACTTTTTAATTGAATTTAAAAAAAAACAAATATTGAAACTTAATTTATATGTAAGTAATGACCTATTAATAATATATGTACAAATTATACGAAATTGGTTCCAGAAACTTTTGTATCGGCTATTTCTCGCAAGTTTATTGCTGCTTTTTTAGCACTACAGCTATTCCAGACTTGTCACTTGTCACACTTCAATTCCATTTAGTACTGTAAGAAATTATTTAAAAGAAGAAAAATATAAATATTTTAAATATGGCAAACACCAGGAATTGAATGAAGAAGATAAGTTTCTGAGAGCAACATTTTGTGAATTAATGCTGGAAAAAGCAAATGAAGATTCACATTTTATTGAAAATATTTGTTTTTCCGACGAAAGCACATTTACACTCAATAATGAGCCAAATATTCAAAATTTTAGATATTGACGTAAAAATAATGAACTTCTGTATGTTACGACTATGTAAATTGCACTTGACACTGACATCTTCTTCTTTAGCTTTTCCCATTCGTTAGGGTCGCTATTCTTGATTTTCTTCATCCATTCATTTTTATTTTGCTTGTTACCCTCATTCAGCTCCTTTACTGCCAAGTCTTCCGCAATACAGTCCTTCCATCTTTTCTTTGGTCTTCCTTATACTACTAAGCTGTTCATTCTTCTTCCAATATATTCAGCTCTCCTCATGACATGTCCAAACCAATGTAATCGTCTCGTATTTTTCTAGAAATTTCTACACTTTATCCTATCATTTCTTATCCTATATTTCCGTGTCTTCCCCAACATTCATCTCAACGTCCTCATCTCTCTGCCACATTCATTTTCTTTTCATTGACACTGACATCTGTCAATTAGAATGTTTCCATGGTTATAGCATAGCTGGCTGATTTATAAATTTAATTTCTTTATAATTCTTTAACACTGTATCCATTGAATAAGAAATATAAAATGCAATCAATTCGTATAGATAATATAATCATCTTTAATATTTATAATAACATTAAATGTCAAAAAAAATGATATTTAACAGCGTTTTTTCAATGAAAACTGTTAAAGTCTTATAAATTATAATGTTTAGAATTGTACATAGACACACACACACACACTTATACAGACATCATCCTAAAAATAGTAAAATCGTATCCTAGGGATTCTACAACGTGCGTATTTACTAAAATGTGCTTTCGTGGACGTCTACTGTGTAATTGCATGGATGTTATAAGTGGTGTGTTAAGAAAGAAGAGGTTTCTAAGCTCGCTTAAATACAATTATGAATACGGATGTTTCGTAATAATGGTGTATTTGGCTACGAATGTTTGGCGAAAAATGATCGTTGGATGAATTCGGGTTTGAGCCAATTCACATTGAGGAACATAAATACTCGTATGCAACAAAATCGTTAAATGTAGTATTACTAATTGTTCAGAAGACAAGTATTTATGGTACATGTGGTCTTGGCTTTACAAGGGCTGTCACACCACTGGGTGTAATGATCTGACTACTTTAAATTGGACGCAAGGATATGTGCTCCTAGAAAGAAGGTGTAGGAATACCTCTACAGTGACCTACTTTGGCTTGGAAGCGAAGATAAATGAAGATACGATATGTGGAAAGAGACGTTACTCAATTGTATTCAAAATCATATTTAAATTCATCGATCAATTTCGAACATCTCAGTCGTCATAATCAGGAGAGTGATATGAAAACATTTGGAGTTAAATTGGAGACTATCTCTGAAAATGACGTGACGTAATACTTGTAAAAATATAAAATTAAGGGCCAAATTCAGAGACACGACTCACTCGTCTTACTCTCACCTTACACTTTATTGGTCCAAATGTCATTATTTATAATTCAGAGACCCTAGGCCACTCGAATTTTAGTGACAAGTGAGTTGAAAATAAGTGTTAGTTGAGTAAATTCTAAGTGTGGTCTGTAGGTACCTTACATCATACTCAAATCAACAGAAATACATTTCAATAAATTATTTCAGTGTCCAATTGTTATTTTAATTAAATTTTAATAAATATATTACAATTTTTACCTCCCGCTACCCTTGGTACGCGAGGTATAGGGATCATGCTAAAAATCGCATATCGAGATTTTGATAAATGACCACGTTTCAAGGTCCATAGAATTCGATTTT
This sequence comes from Harpalus rufipes, assembly GCA_951394225.1. Lineage (NCBI taxonomy): Eukaryota > Metazoa > Arthropoda > Insecta > Coleoptera > Carabidae > Harpalus > Harpalus rufipes. Next base: position 22,095,848 of record OX596277.1, read on the forward strand.
AACATTTTCACAATGATGTCTGCGGGTCTGTATGTGTGTGTGTATGTGTGGATCTTCTGATCCCTCTAGCTCAAATATTATCAACCGCAGAATTTTGAAACTTTGTATTTCGACCTTACTCTAATAAGGAAAAAAGCTATTAGATTTTAGTTAATCGGATTTCGGTAATAATGATGACATATTTGTATCGTGCGGGCGTTTACCAAGCGTCGCCTCATTCATTTCTGGCGTGGAAAGTGCACCACAGGGATCAATTTTGTGCCATTTAAAATTCGAAATTCGAATATTTGGTGTTTGGGATTGAATCCGGTACCCCAGATTCGCGACTAGACACTCAGGCACGCGGCCATGAGACTCCATATGTATACGAGTATGTATTTAAATTAATAAAAATTAAATGGTGTGGAGTATTGTGTTGGTCACAACATAGTTATTTTAAATATGTTCAGCAAGTACAAGATGAACAACCCTTCCACAGTAAGAGTTAAAATTACTCCTATATATAATTTCATTATTTTTGTTTCACTATTTTCTTTCGTTTCAGTTAAATTTTACGAGATAATAGTAATCCGCTATAAAAATATACCAAAACAGAATTGATACGGACTGTCTCATACGTTTGCTTTATGGAATATGAAATTGAGTAAGACGTGAATGTTAGTTTAACTCACAATCAAGTGAGTTACAACTAAGTGACTACTGAGTATAGGTTGAGTGATCATTGAGTAAGGTCTCTGAATTTGGGCCTTAATCTCTAAATTCGTAACTATGGTAACAATCGTAATGTCACCGATAGAGACAGAGACTATATCCGGCGTGCTGTCTCCACTTGAAATAGAATCACGATCCAGGATCTGCAAACCTTAATATACCTACAATGTGCAAATTATTCAATATTATTATGTTAGTATAATTACTATGTTTGAATTTACGTATATGTATTTCTAAACAAAACAATAGTAGAATTAGGAAGGTAATAAATAAATAAATAACACCAAGTATTTCATTTCAAATCCATTCTTCCTTGAAACGAAGAGTATTTGCAAAAAATAAAAATCTGATGTGGCCAGCACATAACCTCTCGCCGTATATTTTACCTGGCTGTATGCATAAAGCAAAGAATATTTTTATAAATACAAATAATATATTCATATAAATCTATGACGTATAAACTTCTTTATTATTCAATAATAGCATGTCTCAACATGAAGATATTTTACCATAAATTATGTTACAATAAATTACAAAGTAGAGTTTACCATATATAAATATTAGGCTGGTAACTGCAATTTTCAATTCGAACAACGTTGTTTACTTTCTCTTCATATTCTTCTAGTAAAAACATTAATTTTGGGCGGTCTAAAATGTATATATGGATTGTGCATCTATTCTTACATATCTTCTTTTACATTTTATTTTTTCATACATGTTATATCTAAATAACACTAATTCCCTTTAATAAAGTGACGGATAGATTGCACTCCGATTATTCTTATATCGATGTGTAATTTTGTCAATATTTACAACTTACTTGAGAAGAATTTGATAGCTTTTTCGCAATTCAAAGTTACTCTAGTCTATAGTACTGGTGTACATTGTCCCATAATGTTTGAAACAAATTTAAGTCCTTCAACCTAGACTTGTCATCTCCATAATAGTCACAGATCAAGAACTAAGGGATTCTCCAAGTACATTTTTCTTTCATTACTCATTATTTCTGACACTGACATTTATCTGTCAGTTACAAATAATTTAAATTATCAACTATTTTTCATGGCATTCTTTCGGCTGTCAAATTTATTACAACAGATTATTTTATATATTATACTTCTTTTATCTCTAAATCTATGGAATATATAATAAAATATTTAAATGTATCAGATAGAGAATTTAATTTTCTTTAATATTACCACGAAAAATTTTCAAAAAATAATATTTAGAAGATTTTTTTTCAAGAATCTTCTACTTCCGGTTGTCCAATTATTACCAAAACCTTTTCAGATCAAACAAATTTTAAGTCTTATAGTTTTTGAGTAACCGTCCTTCCAACATCCCACACACACACACACACACACACACACACACATCCACACACACACACACACACACACACACACACACACACACACACACAGACATCATCGTAAAAATGTTAAAATCGGATTGTAGGGACCTTAAAACGTGCTTATTCAATAAAATCTGGATATGCGATTTTTAGCATGAATGCAATACCTCTCTTAGCTACAGGTAAAAAATCTGAAATATTAAAGATACCTAGTAAAAGTATGTTTAATACCCAATGCTGGACATGTCAAACTGCACAGATATCGATAAGTACTATATTGACGATGACATATTCGTACCGTGCGGACATTTACCAGACATAATCTCACAGAAATTCAATTCTGGCGTGAAGAGAACAATCACAGGGAGCACTTTTATGGCATTCGGAATTCGAAATATTTTTTGTGTTAGTCGGGATTGACAAATAATTGGTTGACGTACATTTAGTATTCTGGTATGTTGCCAAAATATGACAATTTAGATGTAAATAGCTTTATGAAAAATTCAAATGTCATCCGAGGTTTGTTCATTGCTTTCGATAGCTCAGAAACAAAAATAAATAAATGAACTAGCAATCCAAAGGTTGCATTTAAATCAAATTCACTTTATTCAAGAAAACGTATCTCTAACAAATAAACACATTACCTTCCGTCAGTTTTATATATATATATTGTAGAAAGTTCTTTTTGCAAAAGATTCTATATGTCCAGTACATTACCTTCCTTCAGTTCTGTGTATTTTGTACAAATTCTGTACAGAAAGTTTCTAGCAAAAGATTCTCCAGTGAAATTATACTATGTCAAATGCACTTCACGACAATGACTTCTTTCAATTAGAATGTTCTTAATATAGTAGCTGTTTCCATGGTTATAGCATAGCAGGTTGCTTTATGAAATTTAATTCCTTTATAATTTTGTAACTCTACATATATATCCAATAAATATGAAGTATAAAATGTATTCAATTCGTATAAAGAATAACACAGTTTTTAACATTTATAAAAACATAAAATGTTAAAAAATGATATTTAACAGCGTTTTTTTCAAGATAAACTTTTAAAAACCTTCAAATGAGGGTTCTATTAGTTGACCAATTATAACCAAAATATAATCTCACACACAAACACACACACACACACACACACACACACACACACACATACACACACATACACATACACATACACATACACATACACATACACATACACATACACATACACATACACATACACATACACATACACATACACATACACATACACATACACATACACATACACATACACATACACATACACATACACATACACATACACATACACATACACATACACATACACATACACATACACATACACATACACATACACATACACATACACATACACATACACATACACATACACATACACATACACATACACATACACATACACATACACATACACATACACATACACATACACATACACATACACATACACATACACATACACATACACATACACATACACATACACATACACATACACATACACATACACATACACATACACATACACATACACATACACATACACATACACATACACATACACATACACATACACATACACATACACATACACATACACATACACATACACATACACATACACATACACATACACATACACATACACATACACATACACATACACATACACATACATACAGGCATCATGAGAATAGTAATATCGTATTGTATGGACCATAAAAGACAATATCTTCCTTATCTAAAGTAACGGAAGGTAAAAATGATATAATTAATAATGAAATACATGGGTAATAGTAAAAAATAAATAATAGAGAAGTAGTTATTTAATGAAATTCTTCATAGCCATACCTGCAAAAAATAAAGTAATTATATAAGAAATATTATTTCAAATGTCATCATTTGAACTTATAGTTATTATTTGTAACAGTCACGTGCGTGACTTTTGTAAATACAGTAAATTTCACGTTCTAATAGATACCTACGCCACAACTGTTGCAAATTGCTGACTGAGGCGCATGAAGCTCATGGTTTTTCCGTCCAATATATTGGTTGCTAAAGTAGAAAAGCGGAATATTCCCAGCCAAAAGTGTTAACATGGTCAATTGAACAGCTTGGAATGGTTTTGTTTTCACAATCGTGAGGGATTCTCGGTTCTTCGGTTCTTAGAAACGAACAGTCGTATTGTATTGTATTATAATAGTTTATCAATTTATTTTGATATTTTATTATGCCTCTTGTTTTTGTTTCATTTAAAGAAAGTAAAGTGTTACTTTAATAAATCATATTTGGGTGCGGCGACCTTATAAGATATTTGTCATTTTAAATATGTGTCATGCTGGATGCAAAGCCGTTCCTGGTGTGGGTGTAAAAATGTTTCCGCACTCAGGCCACCAAACTCAGGAGTGGCCGCAGATCCTTTCATTCTAATGTGGCCATCTACAAAATCTTTCATTTGGATGATGTTCTTCTTTCATATAATAAAGAACATAATCAAGGTATCACCCTGTGGATATAAGAGTAAGGACTGCATAACTAGTTCTACATTAAATTATAGTAAATTATTAAAAGCGGCAATAGCGGCGAGAGGTATTGAGCTGGCCATACCAGATTTTTAAATATGTGCCCACCATGAAATCAATTAATATCATCTTAATTATAAATGTTTAAAATACGAAATAAATTCCGCCTCTAATATCGAAAAGTTGAAACAGGGACATCCGGATTGTTAAAGGATACAAGTGATTAAGGCGACTGTACAATATTTTAAAGAAATTACGAAATTATGAATATAAATGAATACTTTTCTGTTAATTTTGCACGTTTTTTACAAGTTTTAACAAGTTTCATCACCAAATAATAGTTTTGATGTGGTAACAAAATCTTGGTTACCCTTTTCGTTCTCTTCACCAGGCTATTGCACTATTGTGCTTTTACTTTTTCTCATAGGACGCGAGTGTGATTAAATACATTTATGTAGCATTTTTTAATTAAAGACAAATCATACTTTGTCGACAGGCAGGCTCAAATACACGAAAGATGTTGTACGAATTAAGAACTCTTAATTGTTTAGTACACATCGGTTACGAGATAAGTACACTCGCTACTACGTCCTTGAATCTGTAAAAATAGTTGTACCACTGATGCTGATTATCAAATTAATTTATTGTGCTCGAGTCGACTCCAAGAACTGCATAATGTTTGTTTCCCTACTTTGGGTTTACGGTTTACTGCAGAGTTCATACAAAATGTGCCTGTATGAGATTTTGTTCAACAAGTGTACATTGTACAAGAGTGCTTCTCATTTCATATTACTTAACAATGATAATTAAATTTTTAATAAGCTCACATATTTTCCAATAACGTACTTACTCTAATATAGCAACTTCAAACTATTTTGTAAATTATATGTATTTGTAAGTTCTGAAAATAATGCTTGAAATTGTCGGAACTTAGTGTTGAGATTCAAATAAATTTTTAACTACAGTCCAGTAACGTCTCATTAATTTTTACCTACACAGATAAGCAATTATCTTTACTTATAATTTCAGCAAAAGAAACAGTCTTGTTTAGAACCCAAGACTTTAAATATTTAGCAGAAGATGGAACTTTTTCCACGCCAAGGCATTCAGTATACAATATAACACCTATGTTATCTTTATTAGTTCAATCTGTATATTAACTACAAAACGTTACATCACAAGATAATAGCGTCTTCGTTACTGGAACAATACTAACTAATTAAAAGTTATACGAATTAATTGATGCCATAACTCTTATAGGTAGTTTCCGAAATTCCAATGGTAGCAATCGAGATTTGAATAGCCTGTGCATTAATAACGAGTTATTTCAATTTAAGATAACTGCGTCTTAGTTACAGTATTGAGTATTGGCAACAATATTAACAGAATTAGTGTACGTAATTGAAACTCAGCCAGTATAAAATTAAAATAGTTTCGAGAAGAATATTTATACAAAAAGTATGGTAAACTTCCTAAATCGTACTTATATTTAATACACACCTTTAGATTTATTTCTGATTTACAATACATGTGGGTGCGACATGTATTGTAAATCAGCAAATAGTAGAACTAGTACTAATACGAGTGATTCAGAGTGTGGCATTTGCCGTTAGATGTCACCATATGTATTATAAATCAGAAATACATGTGATGGTACGAATTAAGCACAAGTATAATTTAGGCAAGGTTACCCTACCTACCGCTCACTATTACGTTTTAAAGTCGAATTTGTGGGTTAAATTAATGGCTCAAATCTGTCGTCAGGATCATCACTTTATTTTAAGGGGTGTATGAAGAAGGATTTTATCACCATTATGTCTAAATCTTAAATTTATATATAGTCCGACATTATTTAGATTATTAGGAATTAGATTTTAAGTTTTGTAAGAGTACACTACGCACTGAAGTTGATACGCGCCAATTAAACAAATTATGCGCGTTGTTACAATTTGTTACAGCTTTAGTAAAATGAGTACTTTATTATAGAAGCATTATCCGTTTATTATAACAGACCAATATATTTTCACTTGTTATAAACAAAAAGTTATTTGTAATATGGTTAAATAAATCTCTCTACTCTACTCTCTTCTATACCTATGTAAATATGAATTTCTAATATAAATTTTATGAAAAATGGCTCATATCTACTCGTAAGAGTCGTATATCTGTAACCTACAAATTATCTGCTTTCCCTTTAGCTCTTTCTAACAGTGGGGGGTTTTTTCCAATTACATTTTAAATAATATGTTTAGTCAGAAGAGAAGAAAGATATCGGAACTGTACTCATATTTTGGACATAGACATTTGACGAAAAACCAAAAATTTGTAATTCTTGTTAGATTTGTTTATTTCAACTTATAGTGTGTTAAAAGTTAAAGTTGAGTTAAATAGGCTGCCGTTTATTAATTTAAAATGATAAAGAATGTCACCTATCAACTCGATCTATTAGAGCATTAGACCTTTGGTTATGGAACTAGTTGATAAGTAAGCTGCACAAAACAATTATGGCCAATGGAGATGCATGAACTTTAAATTTGCGGTTTGCATAAATGAGCATCAATGAGAACTCGGGAGAACACCACTCGCTGTTGTTGATGAACGAGGCTAAAACCTTTTTATCTTCCGTCACCTTTAAGTAAGGAAGGCGTTGTCTTTGGTCAAAAATTCAATAGTGAATTTTTAATGAATAAGCACGTTTTGGGGTCCCTAGAATACGAATTTACCATACAATAATTTCTATATATGCGCATTGTTCGCGCTGAGTATTCATGTCTCCTGTTAGAAGAGTGTACTCGTTACGATTTGTAAAAATACTTGTGAAATATTTATTGACTTCGATGGGAACTCGTAGCTCAGTTGGTTAGAGCGTGCTACTAGATAGGCCCGGGGTTCAAATCCTAGCGAGGTCCATGAATTTTTCACAATTTCTTTCTTTGTGTATTTAAATTTTCCTCGATCTAATTTAGATCATTTCTACGATTAAAACTTCATTTTATTTAATTAACTATTATTTAATTGCATATTTAAAAAAAAAAAATTGGGGCGCGTAATTTGACTTGTTGCAAAACCATCGTCCGGCTCTGGCAATCTGAATTATATAGAAAATATTTCAGACGAATAAATAGTCACATCGTTGTCAGAGTGTGATTAATATGACTGATATATTGGTATATTCATCATAATCAGGATAAATAATTAAATATGAAGTGGGAAATTACAGATAATAGCCACTCGTTTTCAGTATTTTAATTACTATATCATATCCGTCTATTTTTACAAATGTCTTTCGTTCGTATATATGTATATTTACTCTAACTCATTCACTAATTAACGACACAAACCCTTTAATGGCATTTTGTTATATTCTATTGATATTTTACTATTTAAAAAAATAATATTTTTAAGTATAAAATTGGTACAATATCTTATTGGTGCAAAAATAGTGAATTTGATTGCGGCCATTGGCTTTGGAATATTATTAATTTTTGTATAATTTATGGCTGGACATTTATTAGTCGTAAAGTGGTACGTGTGTTGTATATGCGTGTTGAACGAGTAAAGTTGTTTACCTCTATGAGTCATCATTTGCGAGTAAAGTTCACCATCACGCATCCTGCCTTTCTTTGATTTCCTCACACGTCTGTCAGCATTACGTATTCAGCTCCTCCATGCTGCTTATCCTGGACTTCTCAAGGGCCTCTGCATTTCTCCTCTACCCTAACCGGTAACACTATTCTGTTTCCCGTTGCGGAGTCCAGTAGCCCTCTCCTTGTCTCATTAGAATGACGTTGAGTGACGCAGCACCGCCCTGCGGACGTAGGATTCCAACCCGGGTTTGAAGCTGACAGCGCAACACCTGCTACCGAGCATGCTGACAACCTACACGAGAGTTTTTGCTCATACTAATCATAAATAACTCGATATAAATACTTCAACACGTCGGTGGAACGATACAATGCAAAAAAGAACAAGGATTAGTAAACGTTTGTGATTGAAAATAAAATACAGAGGTATAAACTGAACGACACCGGCAATCCCAGATAAATCATTGTCTAGACGATTTATTTTTAGGAGATTATGAGACCATAACGATGAAACGACGATAATATTTAACATGAAGACAAAACTAAAATATAACAAGAATAAATGAAATATATATGTTGAAAACAGAATAGTTATCACATCGTTTGTCTACATTTTGAATTCTAAATTATTGAGTGTAGCAATTCATTACAAGCATATTTTGATAGTACACTGAGAAAAATGGCTGGTTTTTAGCAAATAAATATTCATAATTAAGGGGTACTTCATTCATTTAATTATAGCATCCTTGTAACAAATACAGTTTAATCTTCAATATGAAATGTATTTTATTCATTATATTATTTATTTGACCGTGATTTATTTCACTTAAATTTAATTAAATTTTCTCAAATAAACTAATATATTTATGTTTACCATTTTAAATTGAGATTTTTAATAAATAAATTTATAATTTTCTCAAATATTTATTTGTTTCTTACAAATATGTACTTGTTTTTGAATTAACTTCGTGATATATTTGTGTAAACTATATATTTATTACAAACAAAAAATAGTTTTTCTTGTATGAATCTACATTTATTTGTCACAAATAAATATTATTTTAGGTAAAATAATAGTTCCATTGAGCGAACAATGTTCTATTTGTCAAATGACGATTTTAAGCGACTTTTATGGACTTGTTCACTTTCGTTTCATGGAGTGACAGTTTTCATTTCTGGTGATTTGTTTTTCATTCGTGTGCTACAAAGTAGTGAATATGGGAGATGAAACAGTGAAAAATATACTACTTGAGTGGAATTTTGGATATTTGATTTGCATTTTTCAGAGTAAGTATCTTTCATGCCAAGGCACATGCATCGGTATCTAACCATTATATATAAATTAGTAAAGAATATAAATATTGTATTTCCTAAACAACAAATAATATAGGTACATGTATTTTCAAATGCTTCACAGTACTTATATATTTAGTGATCCTAGTATCCTAAAACATAATTTGTAATACAGTACGATTGAAAAAGTAATTCAAAGTAGGCTGTGATCATAGAAAGGAAAGTACGCCTGAATATTTTTGACAGTCTCGTATCAAAATAACGTTAAATTAAATAATTTTAAACTAAAACATAGGCCTACGTTGACATTTTTTCAAATGTACTGTAGAATACACGTAGTACCTACAGAGTGTGTATTTATACTTTTATAATGTTTTATTATATGTACATTAATATTCTTATGGATATAATTTGAGTAAATAACGGTGTATAACGGTGTATAAAAAAATTAAATATCTATACTGGTCTTTATTTAATCATTTTCCTTCAATTTGAATAATCTTAGAGTGGGCAGGTTATGAGAGGTAGGTATATAAATTTGGTTCAAATAAATTATTATGTATGCAATGATAATGAAATAAATTTAGCGCAATTAAAATAATTCTTAATGTAATTAAATGCATGGTTCTCAAAAAAAAGAAGACATAATTGATCTCAATATATATTTATTTGAGACAAATAAATGCTTCAAATAAATTATTACATTGCATCAATAGTAAATATATTTGGATCTATTCAAGCTTAGGATTTATTTGTAACAAATAAATTTACAATTCACGTAATTATATCTTTCTCTCAGTGTATGTATGTAAATGGTTTATTTAACCCTTTCAGTACTAACGGGATATTTATGCCCTATAACTTATTTAAAAATTGCTACTGGGTATCTAAGCCATTAAATTTACACCAGTTCTGTCCCAGTAGTGTTCTAAGGTTTCGCTGAGATATTATTAGTAGCACTGTTGAAACCCATCAGCTGGTGAATAGTTATTACCAAAAATATCAGAATTACGGCCACAAATGTTAATGTTCTGCTTTACTGAAGAATAACTACAAATATGAACATGTAAAATTTTAATTGACATGAAAATTGTTTTGGAACTGAATTGTATTTAGAAATGATTATTTATATTTCTCTATATTGAATTTGTTTAGGATGAATATGTTCCAGCAGTGTCTTTGTTGCGACGCAGATGTTGCTACTGTGACAAAAGATGAGAGAAGGATCAAACTATTTGAGTGCCTTATAAAGTTGCTTTGTGTTTAATTTGTTTTAATCTCTCGCTATGAGAGGTATTGGATTCATGCTAAAAATCGAATATCCAGATTTTATTGAATAAGCAAGATTTAAGGTCTACAGAATCCGATTTTAACATTTTTGCAATGATGTCTCTGTGTGTGAGAGAGAGAGAGAGGTTGTTGGAGATACGATTTCTCAAATTCTATAAGAATAAAGACCTTTTTGACTACGGATTCCTCAATCAAACATTAATGGGAAGAGTTGAATAGGTTATGGCACCAATTGGAAAACCGGAAGAAGTAGTATCTTGAAAAAAAATCTAAATATTTTTTTGAATTTTTTTATTATTAGTATTAAAGAACGTAAAATTCTCTATTCGATACATTTTAAAATTTTATTATATCTTCTATATATTGAAATAAAAAAGTAATATGTAAAATAATCTGTTGTAATAAATTTCAGAGCCTAAACAACCCTATAGTAACCATCAGATATTTGTAATTGACAGAAAAATGTCATTGTCAAAAACCGACAGTACTTCATAAACCTATTTGGGCGGTATTGGCAGCTCAATTCTAAAACTTGACCTTAAGTCTATTTCAACTAAACACATGACTGTGGATAAGAACCGATTCAGAATGTGATAGTACGAAAATGGTTTTATGTAGATTTTAGCTGAAAATAAATCTTAGATATTCTTTTTTGACAACATTGTTGTAAAACGTCAAGTTACGCTTTTTCGTTAAATGAAGAAGTTTAACTGACATTGAAGAATTTTTCTGAGATATTGGTAAGTTTACTATTTCTTGCTATATAACAATATTAACAATTACATATTTAAAATTATAGCTATATACATATACTCCGTCAAGAAATTGGAAGAAATTCGAATATTTAGAAGTATAGGAGAAAACTTCATCAAAAAATAAATTTTAAATTATAAAAATAATCTAAACATAAAGAAAAGACGAGAAATTTATAGGGCGCGAGCAGTCATGTGTCTTTGTTGGACTTGACAAGCAAATATGGGGGCCCGAGTTAGAATGACAGCTAGTAATTATGTCGTATATGTCAAATGTCAATTTTCCATCCAAAATTTTATGATATTCCAATTCCATGTGATTTATTTTCCTCGACAAGTAAATTCCATAGTCCTGATGACAAATTAACCACGTGAAAAAATACATTTGAGATTTATGTAAATAATTACCTCCATATCTGCTTGTCTAGGTCATGTATGACAAACTAACTACGTGAATTTAGAAAATCTTGAAATTTTTGATGAAAAATTCTAACATTTGACATATGTAACCAAAACGGAAGTGACGAGAGGTACTGTGCTGACAACAACAGATTTTTTGAAAAGTGATTGTAAGTATATATTCAGAAGTGAGTAAAGAATAATTACAAATTCACTGCATCTACTGTTGGACATATGTTTCCCACACTAAATCCTAGAGGGATACATATATTTTTAGAAAACGAACAATGAAAAAAAAATTAAACTGGTATAGTCTCATATAACGTACATTGTAATTTTGTCATAAAAGTATTTGTATTCGTAAAAAATAAAATCCGTATTAAGGGTTGAGGTAGTTTTGGATATAACGTATCCAGAATGGAATATATACTTGTCTCATCCAACAACAGTTGGCCCACTTATTACAAATTCGTATAACTAGGCTTATACAACAAACTTCGTAATAATAATTAAATAAATCTTTACTTTTTTCTTTGAAATTAATATCTCAACATTATAACATCATTATAAATTTTATTTTTTATTAAAAATTTAACAGTGTAATCTTTGAATATATAATACCTACAATACAAGAACGGCAACGTAATGTATTTAGATTAAATATTTCGAGAGAAGGTGCCATCTATTCCTCCGTATACGAATTATGTCTGAGTTAGTTAAAAAAATACATAATAGGTGGATGTTGCACAGTGTTGCCACGTAGCTAGAACAACAAGATAAATTTTAAAAAGGTTTTTAAGTTTGCTACTGTAAAACAAATATACATGTACATGTACATTGAAGATTCAAAATATATTATCTGGTTATTATGAAACAATATTTTTGAATTATTGATTATTGAATACCTCTAACAAATACTATTTGGCAATGCTGTCAGCACGATTTATCGTAGTTCACAGTTTTGTGGTAGGAGTCACTAGCTATAATAATATTGTGAATAAAAAGAGACAGATCTTGCTAGGCCATATGCGCTGCCGTTCTTATATGTATTATATATTCAAAGGTGTAATGATAAATCGATTTGTTAATTTCATATTATTTATTACCACTGGGCAACAACACCTTTTACTCGTATTGTAAATATTATAACTTAAATTCATTTTAAATCAGTAATGCGGTACGGAGCTGATCGGAGTAAAATATCGAATATACGACAGTAGAACAAAAGGTAGGAATCGCATTATTATCAATGGCACGACAGCCCCATTGGATCAAGGATTGAAATATCGTAGATACTCTTTCCATAATTAGTACTACTGCAGTTAGAGTCCTTAATCTTTGCGGTAATCATTGATACTATTGTAACCATGGCGGCAACGAGAATATTTTTATGAAGCTAGTATCATCTTTTTCTAAGAAGGTCAAATGCTCATATCGTTCGTATGTGATTAATACTTATTTAATAGCCTGATGAATTCTAACCGAGGTACCTACCTTAGGAAGTACAGAGTATTGTATGAAAGTTTTTTACCCATATTCTAAAGTATCACTATATTTTCTTAAACAAATTTCAGAAGATTATATGTTTTAGTTGTGATAGAAAATTATCAGCCAACGGAATTAGTATACAGGGTGACACTGAAAAACGGGCCACTCAAAATAACTTTTTTATTTATAATTATTTTCTTATTCACTTTAAATGTTTGTAAAATAGACTTAAGGGCTCACAAATCATGGTATTTGGCATGATAGTAGTGCTTCCGGTTTGACCGAAAGTTACATTAACTTTCATATTTGAAATGGGACACTTATATTTTTATATATTTGGATACCATCATGCTAAATACCATGATGTGAGCCTCTAAGCTTAGTTTACAAATATGAAAAGATAATTAAAAAATAATTATAAATAAAAAAGTTATTTTGAATGGCCCGTTTTCCAGTGTCACCTGACACTCTTTTATAAGTGGTAAATGTAATTTATATATATATATATATATATATATATATATATATATATATATATATATATATATATATTGTTCGTCAAATAATTTTACTGGAGATATAAAATAATCTATTTCAAAAAAACTTTTAATGAAATTTTTATGGAATTGAGAAGTTAATGTGCTTGCTACATTATATTTTTTCAAGTAAACATTTGCTAAAATTTAAAATAAAATGTATCATCTACTACGTAAAGTATACACATGTAACTAAATATACAGCAAATTATTAGAAATGTAATAAAACAGTACCTAATAAGTAATGGTCGTAATTCTGACAAACTATTATCCATAAATGTATGTCTGAATGTTTTGAATTCCATCCTCAATTTCTTAAAGAGATTTATATTCTTTGGTGGTCTGGTCTGGAGAACAAAGATCCAGATAAAATTAGTTCTCGAGTCTCACAAAAAGGATTGTTAAATTGCAGCATCCAACATCTGTATCCTCTCCTTAATCCGTTGATTCATACCTTGACGTTAACTAATACCAAAAATGCAACAGTCTGGCTACTTGGAATTCCTGCATAAATCCGCGATTGTTGGAGGCGAACTACAGCGAGTCAACTTGTTCGTCTAATCTTTCGCTAACTCTTTACTCCTGCATCGATAAAACAATCCTGCCGCTGCCACGTGTCGGATTCATGCGAGGTGAAAGGCCGGGCACGCACCACGAGATGGGAGCTGTCAGGGAGAAGGATATGCAGGGAAGCACTTTTTGCTGGATTCCCGAAACGTCATTGTTACACATATATGATAAGCCAGGGAGATTATTAAGCAGAATAGGGATGATGCTTAATAGATTAGAATAGAATGAAAAAAGTGGTGGCTTAATGATTAACTCACTTGATTAAAGTACAAGAGTTTATGAAATTAAAGCAGTATTCAGAATTTCCTCTAACATGTATCACAGTAATGAACATGTACATTGTACATAGTTTTTATATATTAGAGGGTTGAAGTTTGTTTTTACAAACCGAGACTATTATGTTGTCACCTGAGTTCTGTAAAGATACTTTCAACAATAGGTATACACAATATTTTCCTATGATCAAAAAGATTTTTTAAAATTGTAATTAATAGAAATATTACAATTTAGTTCTTCATAAAATTTATGAAAGGGAAAATTTTAAATATACATAATTAGGGAAACAATTCACTGGTCTACAAAGCACCTACTTGGTAGACTATCACTATTAGCAATGGTCGACAAGGAGTTTTGGTCTCCAAATTACTCACTTTCTATAACCAAATAAGGTTCGAAAAGCCTCGTTTTTATCGATCGTAGAAAAAGTATATTTTTACGTACCCGGCTTGTTTTTATCTCAGGTGCGCTTCGACAGAAAATTTCATACGTAATATGAAAAAGTATCACTTTTCCATACTTGTTGCACAAATAACAATTTTCTGTTCATAGTTGCAGTCTTAACAACGGCATATAAATGCAATAAATAAAATATTTTTTCTCGGCCGAAACTGTCAATAAAAATTAAATTTAATGGCTCTTTTGAGTCTTGAAAGTTTATATTTTCAGTACTAGTCATGTATACCTGACTTTTTTGAGTATTGTAGTGGAAAATTTCACTATTGATACATTTTGATTGTTTATTTTGATACAATTATCAAAAGTTACATAAAATTGCGAAGTTATTTTAAATATTTTTAACAATTTATGAAAAAAAAATATACGTATTACGTCAGGAAAGTTTCTTCACAGGACTCACAGGCTTCCAATCCTCGTCTACTCGTCCTGCAAAAGATTCTTACAGAGTTTGAATTTTCGAAACAATCAAAAACAAATAATGATATAATTTTCAGGTAAATGTCAAAATATTTCCTGTACAAAAAAAAAGCTGTATAGCAAACTGATAATGTATTAAAATGATACCATTTTTTTTTTTTGAAAATGTATTTGATCCACTGTAAAACTAATTTAAATTACTTCAGGACTTTTCACACTAAAAAGTGACATTTAAGATCGCAGCCGATTTTATTATTTAAACTATATATCTAAAAGGAAATGGCAATTTCTCCCGATATTCTCAATCACCTGTACTGTATATAAACACTTTAATTATTTTTTTAAAAATAAATTAGTATTTACACTTACATTTGCAAATAAATAACATTAAAAAAAAATCTGTTTTGGCCAGCACAATACCTCTCGCCCTTTCCATTGTGGTATATATAAATATCGTATTTAACATTTCTTGTACACACAAAAAATTCTAATCACATCTATTCTTTTTATTTAGATATTTTTTATAAATTTAAATTCATCCTATGAGCCAGTTTTCTCCTACTCTTCTAAATGTTCGGGTTCTTCCAATTCATTGACAGGATTGGCGATATTTCTGAAGACTATGTAATATACCTATAATTTTATATATTTAATTAATACTACAATAAGAAATATTATGTCGTTCCCAGAAAAAGCCATCAGTACTATCTTTGAATTTTTGACACTGGCATTAGTGACATTTATCTGTCAATCACAAACATTTTAATTTCTCATTTGGTTACCATGGAGTTGTTTGGGCTATGAGATTTACTATAACAGATTATTTTATTGATTATATTTCTATCTCTAAATCTATAGAAGATAAAATATTTTTTTAAATGTATCGCATAGAGAATTTTATATTCTTTAATATTTACAGTAACATAAATTTTGAAAAAATAATATGTAAAAGATTTTTGCTAAAATACTACTACTTTCGGTTGTTCTATTTTTAGCAGAACCTATTCAACTCTTCCCAATACTGTTATATTGAGGAATCCGCAGTTACACAGGTCGTTAGTCTTATAAAATTTGAGAAATCGTACCTCCAACATACACACACACACACATACATCCACACACACACTCACACAGACATCATCGTAAAAATATTAAAATCGGATTCTAGGGACCTTAAAACGTGCTTATTCACTAAAATCTTGATATGCGATTTTTAGCATGAATCCAATACCTCTATTAGCGAGAGGTAAAAGCAGGCTGGCAGCATGAACAAGTGATTAAGGGTGAATAAATGTAAACACGTTCATATACAGGGTGTAACACCAAAACCGACCACCGCTATTATTTTCTTTGAATATATTAGCAATTTTCATAGTTAGCATAGCTGGCTGATTTATAAAATTTAATATATTTTAATTATTTAACTCTATATCTATCGAATATGAAGTATGAAATGCTATCAAAACCTACACAGAATAATATATAACGTTAAATGTCAATAAATCATAATTAACTGTTAAAATCTTCAAATGAGGCTAATTCCGGTTGACCAATTATAACCAAAATCTAATCACTTGTTCTTCTGGATGTAAACTTAGGAATACGGAAAAAATATAGTTTTTGGAATCGTGGTATTGAAGTTATGCGATCCGAAACTTTCGTCACACACATACAGACACAGACACACACACATACATAAGGTACATACATACATTATCGTAAAAATGACAAAATCGTATTATAGGGACTCTAAAACATGCTTATTAACTAAAAACTCATCATTGATTTTTTTGACCAAAGACAACACCTTCCATACCTAAAGGTGACGGAAGGTAAAATCAATGAAAATGCAAATATAAAATAAAACTCGTACGAATCAATACATTTTATCCTTAATTTATCAGACTCAATACGCATATTAAGATAATTTACATATATTATATTGAACAAAATCCGTTTCACAAACACTTGTACTTAACAAAATTCGTTAATCAACTTATAAAATCACTACATCATATTGTTAAATAAGGTATCGATGTATCAAAACCTTCAATCTTCTTATTACTAATAATCAATTTTTATTAAATTTTTTATAGGTACGGCATGGACCTTTTTCAGTGAAGCACGTGTTATAAAATTATACATTTGTTGGCATATTTTAATTTTGTATTACATATTTACAACAACGTACGACACATAACATAACATAACACATATGTAGGTGTAATAAATATGTTTATGTCTTATATTCTCATTTTATTCTCCATTTTATTGTATAAGTAAGGATTTGTTATATAATGTTGATGTTGTTCTTATTGTTATCGGGTTTGTGCGAACCCACTAAGTGGGACACGCGTGATTTTATGTATTTATGTATGTAGATTAAATTTTTATATAGAGGATTTACCCGAATAGTATTGAAAAAAAATTTTTCCCTGTCATATCATTTTCGGTAATGTCCAGACAAAGTATGGTGTCCGGAAAAAGGATCTCTACTGTAGTTCCACATTTGAGACATTATTTACGTCACTGCTAGAAGCGAAAACTTTTAATTTTGGCTGTGGATGCACTATGTTAATTTTAAATAAGGGTGTATGTATTTATAAATGCAAATAATGCAGTAAAATGACACTTATTTTATTATTCATATATTAAATTAAGTGGCGTGTAAATTTAACACAAATAAAATTAATATCTATTATTACAACATGGAAAATCAGTTTTTCCTTGTGGAAAACTTCTCATTTAAATTTAGAAAAAAATGTTTCAAATGAAAGTTGTGGATAATTATATTCTACACCTAAATCACTAATAGATTTAATTTTGCACCATTTGTAACTTCTAAACTACTTTTACGTTTGGAGTTCATGCATTTTATATACCAAATACATATCTACGAGTATATAAATGTTTTATATATTATAAATAAAACAATATTTGGGTACAGCAATTTTGTTTAAATTGTATTAGAAAATCGAGGTTTCGGCAGCGAAGTGCAGTCTTCATCAACTAAATAACAACAATACTATAAATAAATATGTATTTACGAATACATTTTTACAAAATTATGGTAATATGGATCCAAAGAGTGTCTTAAAAACACATAAATGATATTAACAGGAAATTATAAGCGGATAATAGGTAGCCACGACTTATTAAATTCAAAGTCTGTGTTTAATTAAAAATATTTATTTATAGCATTGTTATTTATCTGATGGAGACAAAGCATTTCGCTGTCGAAACATCGTTTTTATAATAAAATTTAAACAGAACTATACTCAAATATTGTTTTATTTATATATTATGAGTTCCGAAATCTTCTTTCAATATCTTCTCGTAGTTACTATCTCAGGAAAATGCAAGTAAGTATACATTTTTAATTCACCGACATATTACAATGTCCGAAATATAGCTAAAATGATAGAGCAGGTGCGTCCGTGCACCCACGTAATTTACGCCTCTGGTCCCTGCTATTCTTATACCTATTTTTTTAAATTTAACTAAAAAATCTGATGTGGCCAGCACATAACCTCTCGCCGTATATTTTACCTGGCTGTATGCATAAAGCAAAGAATATTTTTATAAATACAAATAATATATTCATATAAATCTATGACGTATAAACTTCTTTATTATTCAATAATAGCATGTCTCAACATGAAGATATTTTACCATAAATTATGTTACAATAAATTACAAGGTAGAGTTTACCATATATAAATATTAGGCTGGTAACTGCAATTTTCAATTCGAACAACGTTGTTTACTTTCTCTTCATATTCTTCTAGTAAAAACATTAATTTTGGGCGGTCTAAAATGTATATATGGATTGTGCATCTATTCTTACATATCTTCTTTTACATTTTATTTTTTCATACATGTTATATCTATATAACACTAATTCCCTTTAATAAAGTGACGGATAGATTGCACTCCGATTATTCTTATATCGATGTGTAATTTTGTCAATATTTACAACTTACTTGAGAAGAATTTGATAGCTTTTTCGCAATTCAAAGTTACTCTAGTCTATAGTACTGGTGTACATTGTCCCATAATGTTTGAAACAAATTTAAGTCCTTCAACCTAGACTTGTCATCTCCATAATAGTCACAGATCAAGAACTAAGGGATTCTCCAAGTACATTTTTCTTTCATTACTCATTATTTCTGACACTGACATTTATCTGTCAGTTACAAATAATTTAAATTATCAACTATTTTTCATGGCATTCTTTCGGCTGTCAAATTTATTACAACTGATTATTTTATATATTATACTTCTTTTATCTCTAAATCTATGGAATATATAATAAAATATTTAAATGTATCAGATAGAGAATTTAATTTTCTTTAATATTACCACGAAAAATTTTCAAAAAATAATATTTAGAAGATTTTTTTTCAAGAATCTTCTACTTCCGGTTGTCCAATTGTTACCAAAACCTTTTCAGATCTTCCCATGAATGTCCGATTGGGAAATACGTTGTTAAACAAATTTTAAGTCTTATAGTTTTTGAGTAACCGTCCTTCCAACATCCCACACACACACATACACACACACACACACACACACATCCACACACACATACACACAGACATTATCGTAAAAATGTTAAAATCGGATTGTAGAGACCTTAAAACGTGCTTATTCAATAAAATCTGGATATGCGATTTTTAGCATGAATGCAATACCTCTCTTAGCGAGAGGTAAAAAATCTGTTGTGGCCAGCACAATACCTTCCGTCAATCCTTTGTAATACGTATAAATTCCATACATAAATTTTCTTGGAAAAGATTATAAATTTCCAGTAAAATTATTTCATAAAAAAACTATTCAAATTGCACTTGACACTGACATCTTCTTCTTCTTTAGCTTTTCCTATTCGTTAGGGGTCGCTATTTTTGCGTGTCGTTATCATTCAGTTCCTTTTCTCTCAAGTCTTCCTCAATACAGAGTCCTTCCATCTTATCTTTGGTCTTCCTCTGTTTCTTCAACATCCTATTACTAAACTATTCATTCTTGTTCCAATATAATTCTTCATTTCTCCTCATGACATGTTCAAACCAATGTAATCATCTTTCTTGTATCTTTCTAGAAACTTGTAATACTAGAGTTATTTTCTTACCGTATCTTTCCGTGTTTTTCCCAACATCTACTTCAACATCCTCATCTCTGCCACATTAACATTTACTGACATCTGTCAATTTGAATTATATGAATATATAAATAGTTTCCATGTTTAGCATAGCTGGCTGAATTATAAAATTTAATTTCTTTAAAATTATTTAACTCTGTATCTATTGAATATGAAGTATAAAATGTAATCAAATCGTATAGAGAATAATATATTCTTTAAGTTATAATAACGTTAAATGTCAATAAATCAAATTTAACTGTTAAATCTTCAAATGAGGATACTTCCGGTTCACCAATTATAACCAAAATCTAATCACTTGTTCTTCTGGATGTAAACTTGAGGAATACGAAAAAATTATAATTTTTGGAATCATGGTATTGAAGTTATGGGATCCGGAGCTTTTGTCACACACACGCAGACACACACACAGACACACATACACACATACATACAGACATCATCGTAAAAATGGTAAAATCATATTATAGGGACCCTAAAACATGCTTATTCACTAAAAACTCATCATTGAATTTTTTGACCAAAGACAATCCTTCCTTACCTAAAGGTGACGGAAGGTAAAAAGGTTTCCATATGCCGCAACCAAAATCAATCACATTGTATAGATAAGTTATTAATGTATGTTAAGGATTAAATGATTAAGAATTTGACTGTTTGTCATCTTTGTAATCAGAATATTACATTAATAAAGTTAAGTACCCTATTAGCTCGATTACAACCTGTATAGATGTCTAACCTTGGAATTGATAGATTTCTCTCTCTGTGTAGGAGAATGTGAGAATGTGTGGGTGGATGAGTGAAGGATTTATTTACTCCTGAATCAATTTGCTGAAGCCACCACGTCGTGCACTAATTACCCTAATGACATGCGGAACCTTTCCATTCATTAGACACTTCACACATCACCTCACTCTACCGCTAACTGTGTTACTACATCAGCTTATATTTCTTCCTAATAAAACGTTTATTCTCCTATGCTCCGAGGAGATAAGACGTGTTTCTACGATGTAATGGCACATAAATTCAAAAATTTCACTTGTTAAAAAGCGCATCGCATGAATATTTAATACTTTAATTCCGACGGAAATGTCTTTGCCGTTCGCCATTGATTGTCTCACAGATTCGTTTTACGTTTCCTACAAATTGTTTGCTGAAAATTGTCTACAAAAAAAGAAACAATACATTCGCGATTCTGAAGTCATTTCTGTACGAAATAAAACCAAGTAGAAAGCAATAGTATAAAAATTATGAAACATACGAACATTGCCTCGGCCGTTGTTGCTATAAAACAACTAATTCGAATTACTAAATTTTAGGAGCCCCTTTTTACCTCTCGCTAAGAGAGGTATTGGATTCATGCTAAAAATCGCATATCCAGATTTTATTGAATAAGCACGTTTTAAGGTCCCTACAATCCGATTTTAACATTTTTACGATGATGTCTGTGTGTGTGTGTGTGTGTGTGTGTGTGTGTGTGGATGTGTGTGTGTGGGATGTTGGAAGGACGGTTACTCAAAAACTATAAGACTTAAAATTTGTTTAACAACGTATTTCCCAATCGGACATTCATGGGAAGATCTGAAAAGGTTTTGGTAATAATTGGACAACCGGAAGTAGAAGATTCTTGAAAAAAAAAAAATCTTCTAAATATTATTTTTTGAAATTTTTTCGTGGTAATATTAAAGAAAATTAAATTCTCTATCTGATACATTTAAATATTTTATTATATATTCCATAGATTTAGAGATAAAAGAAGTATAATATATAAAATAATCTGTTGTAATAAATTTGACAGCCGAAAGAATGCCATGAAAAATAGTTGATAATTTAAATTATTTGTAACTGACAGATAAATGTCAGTGTCAGAAATAATGAGTAATGAATTAAAAATGTACTTGGAGAATCCCTTAGTTCTTGATCTGTGACTATTATGGAGAAGTCTAGGTTGAAGGACTTAAATTTGTTTCAAACATTATGGGACAATGTACACCAGTACTGTAGACTAGAGTAACTTTGAATTGCGAAAAAGCTATCAAATTCTTCTCAAGTAAGTTGTAAATATTGACAAAATCGGAGTGCAATCTATCCGTCACTTTATTAAAGGGAATTAAGGTTATTTAGATATACCAAGTATGAAAAAATAAAATGTAAAAGAAGATATATAAGAATAGATGCACAATCCAGATATATACATTTTAGACCGCCCAAAATTAATGTTTTTACTAGAAGAATATGAAGAGAAAGTAAACAAAGTTGTTCGAATTGAAAATTGCTGTTACCAGCCTAATATTTATATATGGTAAACTCTACTTTGTAATTTATTGTAACATAATTTATGGTAAAATATCTTCATGTTGAGACATGCTATTATTGAATAATAAAGAAGTTTATACGTCATAGATTTATATGAATATATTATTTGTATTTATAAAAATAATCTTTGCTTTATGCATACAGCTAGGTAAAATATACGGCGAGAGGTTATGTGCTGGCCACATCAGATTTTTTGATTAAAGCTTTACATTTTTTACTTTATTAAGTTTCGATGTTTCTTAGGTTTAATTTTCTATTATAATTTTTGTGATTTTTTTTGTACCTTCTAACTTTGTTGTTTGTAAATATATCGTATTTATATTGCATAATTTATTTCAGATTTAGAGAGTTATTACAAATAATTTGTCGCACAAATATAATTAACACATTTGTATAAATAGTAGAATTGTGAATTATTTGATTAGGATAACCGTAACCGTCTATTAATTTCAAGATCATTTCATATATCCTCTACGCCTTCGTGAGCAACTTTGTAACTCATACTAGAATACGTTGGCTTCTGTAACTTATGTTTTAATATACTTTTACGTAACATAACCTAAAGCACAAAATTCTCGCCTGCAATTCTGACCGAGTTTCATGCGTCAAGTTAGGTTATGTTAAGGTATATTAAAAAAATTATCCAAGCTAATAAGTTCAAAATTCATCATTTTACAATTTGTTGTTATATACATTAAAGAACATTTTATTTTCTGTTGGCTGGTTGCACTGTAAGTCAAATTATTCATATTCATATTATTTTTCGATAATTTTTGTTCTTGCTAGTAAAAGAAGAGTAAATTCTCTATCTGATATCTTTATCTTTATAGATTTAGAGATAAATAAATATAAGTCACCTAAACCTCACAGCCCAAATAATGTCATGGAAACCAATTCAAAAATTAAAGGTTTGTAACTGACAGATAAATGTCAATGTCAAACATCCAGAGACATTACTGAAGATTTTTTCTGGGAAGTACATGCCTACATTATATTATTTCTTATTGTATTAATAGTTAAATATTTAAAATTATAGGTTATTACATATACCCTTCAAAAATACTGTCAGTCCGACAATGAATTGGAAACATTTCAATAAATTATAGGAGTAGGAAAAAAATTCTACATGAATGAATTTAAAATTAAAAAATATAAATATAAAGGGTACAAGTAGAATTTTTGGTGCAGAGTGAAGGTATACAAGATATGTTAAATACAACAGGGCGTGAGCAGTGATGTGACTTTGTTCGCCTTGACATGCAGATATGGGGGCCCGTGTCAGAATGATAGTTAGTAATTATCTACATAGATGTCAAATATCATAATTTTTCATTGTAAATATAGTGATTTTCCAATTCCATGTGGTTTATTTTCCTCGACAAGTAAATTCCACAATCCTGCTGATAAATTAACTACCTACGTGAATTCATAAAATCTTGAAATTTTTAATGAAAAATTCTGACATTTAACATCTATGTACAAAATGTCTAAACAATGTCACATGACTGCTTGCGCCCTGTACTTATGTAACCTAACTAAGAACGGTGTATTGAAATTGGTATCGTATATTATATTGCTTTTTAAATAAGACAAGTAAATTCGTAATTTTCTAAGAAAAGATCTGTATTTTGATTCAAATTCTCAACGTATACAAATACAAATAAATCCTCAATTTTGATATTGTTTGCTCGTGACGTTAAACTCTTCAACGAATTATTCTCTTTGTAAGTTTCTTTCTGCGTTATTTCTGAAGTAAACAAAATATTTGTTGTAAGAAATATTTACAAAGTTATTATAATGTTAAGATTAAACGTTCCAAAATTAAAATTTGCTGACCAAATTCCTTAATATTTTTAAAGAATAAAACTTGCATTCAAATGCAGTCCTTATACACTACAGTTATATTGAAGTGATAAAATAATTTCTACACGTTAGTGTTCTATAACTCCAATATGTTATTTTAATTCAACTTAAATCCAACCCTTATTTGTTTTTAGACTGAATCCAGTACAAACATGTCATTACTGTTTAGTAAATACTTAACTATGTATTTAAGTACAAACACATAGATAATTACATTAAAACATACAGCATATGAGTAATAAACTACAAGATCATAATTCATTACTTAACTATACAAAACATAGTTAGGTAGCTACATAAATATATACCTCCATATCATATCACTAATGACCTGTATGATTACCAGTACTTGTGCTTCAGCACATAAACCTTAAAAGATTGATATAAAATTAAGAAAATAAGGAGTGAATGAAAACGTTTATGCAACTAAACTAATGAAACTAAATTAAGAAATTGACTATTTTCAACTTTTAGTTTAATTTTATATATCTTAGTCTTGCGCCTGCGCCAATCGCGAACATATGATAGTTATTAAAACCTAACCTATGAAAATGTTCGATGATCACAAAGTTTCTGCAGAGAAAATTAACGAAATAGTAATTGGACTTATTCAAAAATTTGTATATATATATATATATATATATATATATATATATATATATATATATATATATATATATATATTATTTTTATCCTATATTAGTATAATGTAGCACAATTTTACCTAATGTCGAACATAAAATTCTCAATTGTAATTTACAGCATAAGCGACATTATGTTAATTTGGTTTCTTAAATTAGTGGCTTAATTTTTTTTATCAGGAAACAATACTCGTATGATGTTTATTTCTTCTTTATTTAAATTATTTAAGCTACTGAAATAGTTATTTTTTCAGTTATTTGATTAAATAGGTTATGTGATCTTAATGACTTATAAACTCGACAGATAAAAAGAAAATAATAAAGGTCTTCTGGCTTCTGTAAATTACAGATTATACAATTGACTGACGTATCTTATTCTTCTGTACCTTATTGTAATAAATTCTAAACTAATTAATTTTTGTTAGACAGTTTAACATGGCAAATTTCAACTATATTCACGTTAAGGCTTAATTATTCAATGTAATTGAAGTTATGGTGCAAGTATTTGAAAAATTTGTTATAATTGGAAAGTGCTGCGTTTTATATGTCTCTATCTCCATGGTTAGGATTTAGCTTTTGGCTATTTGGTGTCAATTATTAAATTTTTATTCCAATATTTAAGTTACACAATAGCCCTGATTATCTGAATTTAGAAGTTAAGAAAAGATTTTTCAGTTTCTTGTTTAACCGGCAGTGGTAATAGTTTTGTTGTACGGATATACGTCATAGCGTGACGCGAACAAAGAAATAAGTTGTGGGTTTTACTGCTAGAGACAATCTCTAGCTGAGTTTACGATGTTTTTCTATAACATCACATCCACAGGCCCGCAGGACAAAGAACCGGCAGGACACTGATGTCTGATAGCTTTTGCGAGATATCATACACTTACTGCCATTCACTATACTACAATGTAGATATCATATGAGTAAGATTTCGAAAGGCGCATGAAAAGTTTCAAAAACGACTATAATTTTTTTTAATGCAGAAATTATTCATGTACATACAGTCTGCAAAGGTTTGGTTTAGTTACAGTTTTAGAGTGATTTATGATGAAATACCTTATTGTATTTTGTTAAAAAATGGTTGTGTTCTTTTACAGTCGACATTCAATTGGCAATATGTCATATGTGAAAAACACAATTTTGCAACGAATAAAAATGACCCTATTTCGCGTTTGCAGTCAATTTTGTGACACTGTTTTTGGAGATTTTTTTTGTATCAGTTTTGTAATTGTACTCATGGAAAATTATTGTAATTAGATATTTTCGCGATCGTCCAGAAAATAATCTGTTTCTGATTTACACCGAACCCTATGAATATTTCCGTGACGATCAGTCGTTTATTTATTATTTCTTATTTCCTGACATTAAAAGAAAATAATGCATATCTATAGATTTGTGTTTATTTTTTTTTCCGGACCGCGAAAAAATATTGTACGCAACATGACCTGAAAGTGTCTTCACTCACAATCTTCCAAAGTTCGTCTACGACTCGTCCTGGAATATGCTTGCTCACCCAGTACCATATTACTTTCAGGTCCTGCGAATATGTGACAGAGTAGCGTGTGACGTCATAGCGATACGAGTCGGTTGAGCTAGCCCTCTGTATATGAGTAGGGTTGCGTAGATTATGTTGTGTAGTTCTTACAAGCTTACTAAAACATAATATATTCTTCGCTATATGTTGTTTGAACAAGACTAATTGCTGTGTAGTTGGTTGTAATAACAACTTAAAGAATGCCTTTGTAATTATTGCGTGTGTTTTACCTTTAATATAATACTGAAATTATCCACAATTCAGTTTCGAATCAATTTTAAAATGTAAACTGTATACTATATGGTTATGATTGGGAGTAAAATGCTTCCGATTACACGATTTTTCCAAACTTTATATCTTTGGGTATCCATTTCTTTCCAGTGAAACAATATTTAATGTTACGGCTGAATTCTTTAAGTTGTTATTACAACAAACTACACAGTTATTGCTATTAGGCATGCTCAAACAACAAATAGCGAAAAATATATTATGTTTTAGTAAGCTTGTAAGAACTACACAACCCAAACTACGCAACCGTACTCATATACAGCGAGCTAGCTCAACCGACTCGTGTCGGTATGACGTCACATGCTACTATCATATATTCGCGGTTGATATCTCAAGAAGTATTATCCCTAGCAAACAGATTTTTGCTTTTAGATATTTTTTATATTTTTTGGTGCAAAGTTGTTGCTTTTTTTGGTTTATACCAAATTCAAAGTATGAATTTGTAGATTCAGTATAATAATTATAAATGTTAACTCTAACCTAATTTCTAAATAACTTGTATGTCATATGTGGAAATAAATTAAATATCAAATAATTATTAAAACTGTCAGTGATACCACCATTGACAATTTAATATATCTTTTAATAATGTTAAAATTAGAATCAATAATACGAAATAGGAAAAATAGTACGAAAAAAACGTATTAGAATATCCAATTATTGTAACACATGTCTTTCAATATACTCTTGTAATTCCGTTCAGTTTCAACATTTGAAGAAAAAAAAAATATGAATTATCCTCGAAGAGGTTAGCTGTCAGTTTTTTTTATTGATGTAAAAAAAGTGACAGGCTAACGCTGATTGGTTGATTTGGTTATTTTAAGGCACTAGTTCTTTAAAGTGATAGGTAAACGCATTAGTTTGAAAAGTAATGTCATTTTGATATTCAAGTGACAATCAAAAATTTAACATTATGAAAGGGAATTACAAAAACAAAAATATTTAACCAAGACCCGGGAAAGTCTAATAGACCCTGGTCATACCTATTATTACATGTTATCCAAATATTTTTCAGACTAGCGTTACTAAAAGAATGGTCAATTTTAATTTGGAAACCGTCATATAATTCAAAATAGTTATTGTTATTTCGGAAAATAGTCAATTTCATTTCAGAAAGCGTAAATTGTAATTCAGTCAAAAATAATCTCTCAAATACAATAACGTATTCAACCTTGGACGCCAAAAGAAATATTTCGAATTTTAAACGGCACAAAATTGACTCCTGTGATGCACTTTTTACGCCAGCAATGAATGCCCGTGAGGTTACGCCAGTAAACGCCCTCTGGTACAAATATGTCATTATCTGCGTACAAAACAGATTGGCACACCCAGCAATGGGTAATATGCCGTGATGATATATTTATTTTATTTTAGTGGTGAATGTGATGTACAATTTTTATTATAGCTGTTATATTTTGAATGATGAATTTTTATATGAAATCCATATAGGGTAAGTTAGGGAGAGATGGATTACCGGATGAATTGTCTTTTTTGTCAAAATCTAAATAATAGTATAACGATGTGGTCTACTATTATTTGGATTTTGGCACAAAAGTCAACTCATCCGGGAAGCCATCTCTCCCGGACTTTAGTAATACCATAGAATTTTAATTTCTGATTTTCAACGACGTATTATTTTTATTCATTTATTTTAAGCATCTAAAATACATCAATAATTAATTTAATAAGACAAGAATTAGTACGAAACAAAATAAAAAAAAAATAATTTTAGATTATCATTTGTTCATTTTTAATTACAATAATTATTTATTCAAATTTAATCGACCACGTATCTCTTATAAGTAGTTCTCGCGATCCCCATGTGAAACACATTGAAATTAACTAAAATATCTGACCTTATTGATCTAAGAAGATATCGTTTTTTTCAGATGGCACAAATCAGAATAGAAATCCATAAATCCTGGATTCATACTCCGAATGACGGCTGCATGATTTTAGTTAATTTAAAATTATGTAATTTATTTGAGGCTACCTTACGTTATATAGACTCTTTTATAATGCGTTGGACTAGTAATAGCAAATCACAAATCACGCATATTCTAATTGTGAAGTATTTTCAATTTAATTACCTTCAATTTCAATAAATAATTATTTCTAATATGTAAAATAAATTTTTGGAAACCTTTGCTATTCGTAAGCTCAGTTTATTTGTATTAATATCTGTTTTATAGCTACATATCAATGAATTAATTATTATTAAAACGGTTTTTGTAATTTACTTTTGCTTAATCTGCATTTTAACTGAATTAAACTATGTAAATGTGCATAGTGAATACATTAAGATTGTATGTATGATAATTGTAATATAAAGGAATAATTTTAATTGTGCTAGTTCATATCACTATTCTACCATAATACGTGTAATAATGTATGAAAAAAGATAACTAAAGCGAATACAGCTTATTGTACATTTTGAACCATTCATACAAAATAGTACATATATTTCAGTGAAAGATTTACATTCTGAACATCTAACATATCACATTGGTATTAGACAAGTACTTATGCTTATTATTCAGTAAGGGAGAAGAATCACTGTGACAATTAAATGTTTTGATAAAGTATATCATATAATCAGCCAAATATTAAATATAAATGTCAAATTTATATTATCTTGTAATTAAAATTCGAAATTAAAAGTATCACATGTTTAAAACGGGAACCATGCGAAAATCCTGCTATGGCGTATCCGACCCTATGGCTATTTCTCAAGATCGACGCTAGTTGACTTTACTTCACATGTGCCTGTTTAGAGTTCAGAAGTGAAAATAAAAGGGTTACACACTGGTCAAACAAAAATGTCGAAATAAAGAACTATGGAATACACGTTTAATAATTCACAGTAAAAAAAAATGTTGCTAAGCGCTCCGCAGTATGTGACACTTTATTGATTAAATAAAAAATACGTGTCTTATTTTTTCGTCATTAAAAGTTAGTTTTTTGACATTTGCATAAACTGCTGAATTAAATTTATTTTAAAAATTGCACAATTCAGTCACTCATAATTTATTTTTTGACGCTAAATCGTTACAGATATCAATCTGAAAAACAATATTTTACGTTATTGATGTTGCCATTAAAAAGTTGTGGACTAATCAAGGTACTGACAATTTTAAAATATAAATATACAAACCTAATGCAATATTGTAACATTATTTCTAATTTTAATAAAAAAAATTCTCGAAATAGTTGTTTTACAATATTTAAATCATTGAAATAAGATAAAAAATCTGTTGTGGCCAGCACAATACCTCTCGCCACTTCCTTTTTTTGGTTACATAAGTATAGGGCGCGAACGGTAATGTTACATTTTTGGGCTTGACAAGCAAATGTGTGGGCCCGTTTCAGAATGATAATTAGTAATTATGTACATAGATGTCAAATGTTAGAATTTTTCATTAAAAATTTCAAGATTTTCTAAATTTACGTAGTTAATTTATCACCAGGAGTTTAAAGTTTACTTGTATGCCTTAGATATTTAACATTTAATTATGCTCCACATGGAATTGGAAAATCACTAAATTTAGAATGAGAAATTATGATATTTGACATCTATATACATAATTACTAGCTATCATTCTGACATGGGCCCCCATATCTGCTTGTCAAGGCCAACAAAATCATATGACTGCTCGCTCCCTATTGTATTTAACATTTCTTGTATACCTACACTCTACACCAAAAATTCTACTTACGCATATATCTATTCCATATATATTTAGATTGTTTAATTTTAAATTCATTTTTGATGAAGAAATTTTGTCCTCTTCTAATTTTTCGAAATGTTTCCAATTCTATTAATACATTAAGAAATAATATAATGTATGTACTTCCCAGAAAAAGTCTTCAGTAATGTCTTCGGATTTCTGACACTGACATTATCTGTCAGTTACAAACAAATTAAATTTTCAACTATTTTCCATGGCCATTCTTTCGGCTGTAAA
This sequence comes from Harpalus rufipes, assembly GCA_951394225.1. Lineage (NCBI taxonomy): Eukaryota > Metazoa > Arthropoda > Insecta > Coleoptera > Carabidae > Harpalus > Harpalus rufipes. Next base: position 22,127,299 of record OX596277.1, read on the forward strand.
ATTTATTATAACAGATTATTTTACATACTATATTTCTTCTATCTCTAAATCTATAGAATATATTGTAAAATATTTAAATGTATCAGAAAGAGAATTTATTTTTCTTTAATATTATCAAGAAAAAATTTCAAAAAATATTATTTAAAAGATTTTTTTTCAAGAATCTTCTACTTCCGGTTGTCCAATTGTTACCAAAACCTTTTCAGATCTTCCCATGAATGTCCGATTGGGAAATACGTAGTTAAAAAAATTTAAAGTCTTATAGTTTTTGAGTAACCGTTCTTCCAACATCCCACACACACACACACATACACACACACATCCACACACACACACACACACACACAGACATCATCGTAAAAATGATAAAATCGGATTGTAGGGACCTTAAAACGTGCTTATTCAATAAAATCTGGATATGCGATTTTTAGCATGAATGCAATACCTCTCTTAGCGAGAGGTAAAAATATCTATCTAATGGGCTAAAAAATTATATATGATACCATTTAAAATAATATAATTTTGTTCTACCGCTTGCCTGGTGAAATTTTCGGTTTGTTATTACTGATAAATTAGCCCTTTATTCTTGATTATTTTTACCTCTCGCTAAGAGAGGTATTGCATTCATGCTAAAAATCGCATATCCAGATTTTATTGAATAAGCACGTTTTCAGGTCCCTACAATCCGATTTTATCATTTTTACGATGATGTCTGTGTGTGTGTGTGTGTGTGTGTGTGGATGTGTGTGTGTATGTGTGTGTGTGTGTGTGTGTGGGATGTTGGAAGGACGGTTACTCAAAAACTATAAGACTTTAAATTTTTTTAACTACGTATTTCCCAATCGGACATTCATGGGAAGATCTGAAAAGGTTTTGGTAACAATTGGACAACCGGAAGTAGAAGATTCTTGAAAAAAAATCTTTTAAATAATATTTTTTGAAATTTTTTCTTGATAATATTAAAGAAAAATAAATTCTCTTTCTGATACATTTAAATATTTTACAATATATTCTATAGATTTAGAGATAGAAGAAATATAGTATGTAAAATAATCTGTTATAATAAATTTTACAGCCGAAAGAATGGCCATGGAAAATAGTTGAAAATTTAATTTGTTTGTAACTGACAGATAATGTCAGTGTCAGAAATCCGAAGACATTACTGAAGACTTTTTCTGGGAAGTACATACATTATATTATTTCTTAATGTATTAATAGAATTGGAAACATTTCGAAAAATTAGAAGAGGACAAAATTTCTTCATCAAAAATGAATTTAAAATTAAACAATCTAAATATATATGGAATAGATATATGCGTAAGTAGAATTTTTGGTGTAGAGTGTAGGTATACAAGAAATGTTAAATACAATAGGGAGCGAGCAGTCATATGATTTTGTTGGCCTTGACAAGCAGATATGGGGGCCCATGTCAGAATGATAGCTAGTAATTATGTATATAGATGTCAAATATCATAATTTCTCATTCTAAATTTAGTGATTTTCCAATTCCATGTGGAGCAGAATTAAATGTTAAATATTTAAGGCATACAAGTAAACTTTAAACTCCTGGTGATAAATTAACTACGTAAATTTAGAAAATCTTGAAATTTTTAATGAAAAATTCTAACATTTGACATCTATGTACATAATTACTAATTATCATTCTGAAACGGGCCCACACATTTGCTTGTCAAGCCCAAAAATGTAACATTACCGTTCGCGCCCTATACTTATGTAACCAAAAAAAGGAAGTGGCGAGAGGTATTGTGCTGGCCACAACAGATTTTTTTATATAGGTAACATTACTTCGCCCAAAAAAGCACTTGTTGTTTTATACCTGTAAATATGCGGATTATCATCAGAATACAGATTGAACGGTACACTTTCGAATATAGAGAAGTTTAGTTATATCGTCTTATGTTTGGCCCAAGAATACGGGGCTAAGTCATTTCCCCGAATTTTAGAGACACCTGTCCAAAATTTAAAGAACTGTGATACTCCCCTGTTCATATGATAGTTTATTATGTATCTAAACAATAATAAACTTCCTGGATATGGATACGATACACTTAACATTCGACTGGATATAGCATTAGTCCCGGGAAATATTTTGGATAGGCACAAAAAACATTTATATATTAATTTTTATTCTAACCGAGGAAATGTATGTGTCATCAAGCTGCTGCTGTTGCAGTCAGGTAATGTAATAAAAATATGTCCCTCTAATTATAATTCACTGCGATAACTCGACCAGTTAAACATAGATAGTGCGAGCTGTAGAATAAGTATCCCTACTGCCGCACTGGTTGCATAGAAATCAGTGGTTGTCGCACGAAGGCACGGATAAAGGATTCAACTGCACTAGTACTAGTTCGGTAATGGAACGAATTAACGAGTACCACAATACTTGAGGTTTTGGTCCTATGAAGAGTTTAGCCATGATCATGATTTAAAAAAATATATTACTACAAAGAAATTCTTAATAAAGAAAAATTGATTAAAATAATAAAAATGTCTAATCAGCAAAAAATTAATTAAAATAATTGTAACTGTGTATTGTAAAAATTACGATTGGTTGTGTGATATGCAGTCACAACTAAAAAACGAATGAGTACAAGTAGGACAGCTGTATAAATTTTAATTTAGAATTTATGTATCGTGATGTACACATTTATTGGTATATTTTAATTTAAATTTAAATGGTTTTAATTTTTTCGGCTCACCGGGAAATTTACATTATACCAGTGAAGCCGGTCCATTCCAAGCCTGGGCAGTGGCGTAGCCATAGGGGGGTTTTAGGGTTTATAACCCCCCCCCCTGTGAGACCATGGTAGGCCGCTTTTAACACTAATTTAAAAACATACTCGTTTGTTGTTCATATATAATATGATCTGAAGCAAAATATAATTAATTTTCATACATACATACATAAAATCACGCGTGTCACACTAAGTGGGTTCGCACAAACCCGAAAACAATAAGAACAACATCAACATCATACAACAAATCCTTACTCTTAAACATATTAAAATGACCGATTTTCGGTAGCGAAATACCGCATCCGGATCACAATAATAGTTACGCAACAATCATCCATCGCTACACATTCCTCTGTAAGCACACTTCTTTCGCCCCGGCCACACTAATAATCGCATTCATACATGCTCTTCTTCTCTTCTTACTTGGAAACTTTCTCTCTTTAAGCACCCTACCAACCACATCCTTCCACTTACACACTGATCGACCAGGCAATGGAAAACCCTCAACTTCACCAAGATATATACGCTTAACAAGCCGTTCACTCGCCATTCTCTCCATATGCCCAAACCATCTCAACTAACTCACACTAACTCTCTTAATAACATTGTAAAAGAATATTAATTTTCGTAGAAATCTAACAGTGAATCTCATGCGCTATGTTCTTGTTCTTGAGTAGAATACCTGCGTTAATTTAATTTATTAGTGTTACAACTACAACTTTTCTTGTGTTTATACTGCGGTTTGTATAAACATATTTAGGTGAGTGGTTTGAAATTCACTGCATAATTTAGCATTGTTGTTATTTACCTAGTGATTTAAAAAAATATTCTATATTTATAAAAATATTGTTTTTGTTGACTGTTGTTATTAAGCCTATTTAACCTCATATTTATTTAAAATTTATTATCCTAAAAACCCCCCTGTAAAATTTTTCTGGCTACGCCACTGAGCCTGGGTACACTTCAATATTATTGAACAAGTTTCCACGCTATCTTATCTCTGAGATAGCTAAAGCTGATTCCATGTAGTATCTTTCGAAACTATTGAGTAAAAACTATTTTTTAGTTAATAATTGTCGGATGAAACTTTAAACCCCATTGCACTTCTTCCTTAAAGAAATACAATATCATTCGAGTTGCTGTAACGTATTATACAATCCCTTCTTCTTTTCCTGGATTATTTTTTATTATTCCAACTTTCCTAGAATCCTAGATCTTTCGTAATTGAAATATTTTATCCTTCCCTAGATTATGCATATTTGGAAAGTTAGAGAAAATGCATAAAAATAATTTAGAAGTGTTTGTTTTCTTTTGAACATAAGTTTTGTACGAGATCTAGGGTTAGACTTTATTAGGGTACCACGGAATGTAATGACAACTCGTAAAGATGCTACGTATAACACAAAATCCTGGATTACTATATTCACAAGAATAGAAGAATTTTTTTACCTGTAGGACCAAAAGCTGAAAATCCACGAATAACACGATAGTTTTATTAAAAGAAAGAAACGAACATATATTTGACAATAAAAGTTTATTCCACAAAAAAAAATGTTAAATATAAATAAAACTTAACCTAAAATATAGAAATATGTACACAACTTCATAATAAATTCTGAAAAATCATAGTTACCCACACAAAAACCAATAAGATTAAATCGTATTTTACAAAACTTTTGGATTATGTGTAGTAATGATATATTGATATATTTTCAAATTTTAATACAGATATTAAATTTACAAATATGTATATTTTTTTGCAATTTGCAAACATTGCATACGTAATTTATAAATAGAATTACAGCGCTACATTGGTCTGGTTTAAACAAAAGACTTCATTAGTTTTTATTTTAACTGCAATTAAATTATTTTCATAATAAATCTTCTGTTTCTTCTATTTCTCTATAAAATGTATCTAGTTATATGAAATTAGAAGAGCGCGCTAAAATATAAATAAATATGAATCCTGGCTAAACCAATGTGTGAATAAACTTAAACAAATATTAATTTATTATTATATTTTAATTGTTAAGTAGGTATTTAATATGTACATTAATTTAATTTTAGAAGCAGATCTTGCGTATTAAAAATATTATGCAATGAAACTTAATATTTAAATAAAGAATATAAAAACAAGTGGACAGAATCTTGCAAACAAAATCACGCAAATGATTCTTTTCAGTTACAATCGCATGAAAAATCATAAGTTGCGCGGTACAATATTTTATTGTATAAAAATCAATATCACAATAGTTTTTTTACAAAATTTGCTCAAAATGATGTCTTTGAACATGTAAATAAGGATAACCGCCCTATCACAGATGCATATGCAGCACAACATTATTCCGGTGTTTCACTTGGCAGGCCTGAATTATTTTTCATTTAATTATTTTTATAATAATTGTTTCTTCATAACTTTTATGTTATAACAACCAGAAATATTTTGTACTTCCCATTGTATTATTTTAGCCACTGTAAAAAAGTTGTAAATTATATATTTTTTCTTTCATTCATAATACTGTGGCCTGATTGTACACCAGGTCCACAATTGTATTTAATTTTTTTGTTTGCACAAGAAATGTTAAAAACGATACTTATATGTAGGTAAATAAAATTGAAATGATGAAGGTATTGTGCTAATCACAACAAAAAAATTAAATTAATTTAAATATTTTAGAATTATAATTAAATAAAATAAAATAAATATTTCATCACGGCATATTACCCATTACTGGGTGTGCCAATCTGCTTCATACACAGATATCGGTAATGATGGAATATTTTTACCGTGTGGGCGCTTACCAGGCGTCACCTCACGGGCACTCATTGCTGGCGTGGAGAGTGCGCCACAGGGGTCAATTACAATTATTGACCTTAAATAAAAAAATCTGATGTGGCCAGCACATAACCTCTCGCCGTATATTTTACCTGGCTGTATGCATAAAGCAATGAATATTTTTATAAACAAATAATATATTCATATAAATCTATGACGTTTAAACTTCTTTATTATTCAATAATAGCATGTCTCAACATAAAGATATTTTACCATAAATTATGTTACAATAAATTACAAAGTAGAGTTTACCATATATAAATATTAGGCTGGTAACAGCAATTTTCAATTCGAACAACCTTGTTTACTTTCTCTTCATATTCTTCTAGTAAAAACATTAATTTTGGGCGGTCTAAAATGTATATATCTGGATTGTGCATCTATTCTTATATATCTTCTTTTACATTTTATTTTTTCATACTTGTTATATCTAAATAACCTTAATTCCCTTTAATAAAGTGACGGATAGATTGCACTCCGATTATTCTTATATCGATGTGTAATTTTGTCAATATTTACAACTTACTTGAGAAGAATTTGATAGCTTTTTCGCAATTCAAAGTTACTCTAGTCTACAGTACTGGTGTACATTGTCCCATAATGTTTGAAACAAATTTAAGTTCTTCAACCTAGACTTGTCATCTCCATAATAGTCACAGATCAAGAATTAAGGGATTCTCCAAATACATTTTTCTTTCATTACTCATTATTTCTGACACTGACATTTATCTGTCAGTTACAAATAATTTAAATTTGCAACTATTTTTCATGGCATCCTTTCGGTTGTAAAATTAATTACAACAGATTATTTTATATATTATATTCCGTTTATCTCTAAATCTATAAAATATATATAAAAATATTTAAATGTATCAGAAAGAGAATTTATTTTTCTTTAATATTATCAAGAAAAATTTTCAAAAAATAATATTTAGAAGATTTTTTTTCAAGAATCTTCTACTTCCGGTTGTCCAATTGTTACCAAAACCTTTTCAGATCTTCCCATGAATGTCCGATTGGGAAATACGTTGTTAAACAAATTTTAAGTCTTATAGTTTTTGAGTAACCGTCCTTCAAACATCCCACACACACACACACACACACACACACACACACACACACACATCCACACACACACACACACACACACACACACACACAGACAGACATCATCGTAAAAATGTTAAAATCGGATTGTAGGGACCTTAAAACGTGCTTATTCAATAAAATCTGGATATGCGATTTTTAGCATGAATGCAATACCTCTCTTAGCGAGAGGTAAAAATCTGATATGGCCAGCACATTACCTTCCGTTATTTCTACGTATTTTGTAAAAATTATGAATGTATTCATTTCGGGTTTGTGCTAACCTAATTTTTGAGGAAAAGCGTAATTTTATGTATGTGTGTAGGTATATATTTAAATACAAAATTCAAAAATATAAAATAAGAAAGTCAAGAAAAATAAAACATGGAATAATGAGGCAATGGCACTTTAAATAATGCAGATATTTTTTAGAATACATCAGTATTGATTTCTAATTGGGGTCCATGTTTGTATATCTATAGACTGATAGCATTTTCACTTTGGTGTTAAATTTACGGTGAAGAGAGTAAGTATGGCTGGCTGCAACTGCATTAAACTGTCACCTATGCGCAGAGTAATCTAATGTAGGGTCAAAGACTCAGTATAAATAAATTAGCTTGTGTGTCTGATGCACTTGTAACCAGATTTTATCTGGTTTCGCGCCGAGTCGTAATGGATATCATTAGAAAAATCCACACTTTACACTATCTGGTGGGGTGCTTGAAGAGCCTTGTGTCTGGCTGGTGTTGTTTGATGACAATTAGATAGCTAGAAGTGTCTGTATCGGGTTTCTCAAGCTGCACTCGTCGTTTCCGCTCTTTACTCCTTCAGATAATCCTATTGAGGAGATTCCCTTCATTCTCAAACACACACAAACGACACACATATATATTTACATGCCCTGATTACAACAAGGATAATCCTACTTGTTTTATTAATCTATACACGGTATAGTGTGAGTGTGGCTATAAAAGATCGGACTGGTATAATAAATATTTTTTATACTACCGACTTCGTAATTCTTAAGAGAACTTTGTTACGCTAACAACATTCAAATAAAACGTAAATGAAACGTAAGTATGTCGTTGCTAGGCGGGTGAATAAAACTTACGCAGCTAAGCTAAGACAAAAGCAGTAGATTACTTAATAGGGACATGTTACATTTTTGCCTTCCGTCACCTCTAGGTAAGAAAGGTATTGTCTTTGGTCAAAAAATTCGGTGGAGTTTTCATTGAATAAGCACGTTTTAGGGTCTTTACAATACGATTTTACTATTTTTACGATAATGTCTGTATGTGTGTGTGTGTGTTCGTGTGTGCGTGTGTGTGTATGTGTGTGTGTGTATGTGTGTGTGTGACCGCCGTTTCGTGCAAGATATCTCCAAGACTAGAATTCCAAAAATTACAATTCTTGCGTATTTCTCTTCCTTACAACCATATGCAGACTTGTTTAGATTTTGGTTATAATTGGTCAACCGAAAGTACCCTCATTTGAAGATTTTAACAGTTATTCTTGGAAAACTCAGTTAAATGTTATTATAACTTAAAGAATATATTATTGTCTATACGATTTGATTGCATTTTATATTTGATATTCAACAGATATAGAGTTAAAGAAGAATAAAGATAATAAATTTGATATAAATTTCATAATTCACCCAGCTATGCTAACTTAACCATGGAAACTGCTAATATATTCAGGTAATTCAAATTGACAGATGTCAGTATCAATAAAATGTAAATCAATGAAAGAATAAGGGAAGTAACTCTAGTGTTAGAAGTTTCTAGATATAAGAGAGACGATTACATTGGTTTGAACATGTTATGAGGAGAGATGAATATATTAATAGAAGGTGGAAGAAACATAGGAAGACCAAATATAAGATGAAAAGACTGTATTGTAGAAGACTTGAGAGAAAAGGAACTGAATGAGGACGACACGCAAAACAAAAATGAGTGGAAGAAGAAAATAAAAAATCACGTCCCCCTAACGAATGGGAAAAACTAAAGAAGAAGATGCCAGTGTCAAGTGCAATTTGCATAGTTTGTTTATGAAATAACTTTACTGGAAATATAGGATCTTTTACAAGAAAATTTATGAATGGGGCGCGTGCAGTAACATGACTTTTACCCATGTCAAAATGACAGCAATTAATTATGTCCATAACTGACAAGTGTTATAATTTTTAAATCAAAATTTCATAATTTTCTTATTTCATGTGGTTTGTTTGTTATCAGGAGTATCAGGAGTATGGAATTCAGTTTCCGAGAAAGGCATAATATCAATATATAATAATCACAAAATACCAAAAATTAATAATCTTTTGCAAGAAAATTTATGTATGGAATTTGTACATAATACACAGGATTGACGGAAGGTATTGTGCTGGCCACATCAGATTTTTTTGTTGTAGAAATGGAATCAACGTTTACCTTAAATATTGTTATATAAAACATTCATTAAACCATAGTTCTTAAGGATTGGAAAAATAACATTTTCCAATGATGAAGAAAAACTTCCTAATATTAATAGAAAATTTAAAGGAACATACTTCGTTTATTTGAACCAATTCTATTATCACAGAACTGTAACATTTATAGATCAAAATTATTATAAATCATTTTTACCTCCCGCTACCCATGATAAGGGAGGTATAGGGATCGTGCTAAAAATCGTATGTCGAGATTTTGGTAAATGACCACGTATCAAGATCCCTTGAATCCAATTTTAACATTTTCACGATGATGTCGGTGTGTATGTGTTTACGTGTGCATCCTCTTTGTGCTCTAACTCAAATATTATCGTTCAGACAATTTTGACACCTTGTATATCTACCTTACTCTTGTATGGAAAGATGAAAGATGCCATTAGATCTTGGTGTTAATCACATACCCGGAAATAGCACTTTACTGGAAGCTCAAAATAGTTTTTCTTCGAAATAAACATTTAAATGTTATTTTTTCGAGATTTATGTTATATAAAAATTAAAGATTATTAAATTTTCTACAGGTTTGAGTTAATATTTTTTGTATATATTTTATGGATAAATTTATAAAATTATCTATCATTTTAATTCTGGAGCCTACGTTTTAAACACAACGCCATGGTTACACAGTTCAGATCTCAAATTTATGTAACTGACAGATATGTCACTGTCAACAAACTAATCATTTCAAATAATAATAGTAACGTTTTAAAAAAGAAAATAGTAAATGGAACAATAATTATATGGAAAGGAACTTAATACAATTTCCAGCATTAGTAAATATGTAGGAATATAGGTACGATAATAAAAATATATAATATATCATCACGGCATATTACCCATTGCTGAGTGAGCCAATCTGCTTTATACACAGATGTCGGTAACAATGATGACATATATGTACCGTGCTGGCGTTTACCAGGCGTCACTTCACGCGAATTTGGAGAACCGGGTTCGATCTCGACCGATGCCAAATATTTTCGAATTTTAAATGGCACAAAATTGACCCATGTGGTGCACTCTACTAGGTAGTATACAAAGTAATAAAATAAAGATATAATCACGGCATATAACCAATTGCTGGGTCTGCCAACCTGCTTTGTACACAGATTTCGGTAACTATGATGACATATTTGTACCATGCGGGCGTTTACTAGGTGTCACCTCCCGAGCACTTATTGCTGGCGTGGAGAGTGCACAACAGGGGTCATTTTTGTGCCATTTAAAATTCGAAATATTTGGCGTTGGTCGGAATCAAACCCGGTATTTAGATTTAATTTTAAGTATTTACATAAATAAAAATTAAACTAAACGGGAGGTATTGTGTTAGCCACATCAGATTTTTTTTATTTTGTGTGTAGTAGAAAAAAATTAATACAGTAGTTCATACCTCAGCCGTTATTACCTAGAAGCTTTTACAAGCCTCATTCCGATATACTATCTCCTTGACTACAAAATTACGTTAATGTAAATAACTATTATTAGCATGCAATTACAGACACCGTTACATTCAAAATTCTAAATGTTCAAAGCATTACCACAAACCTTTCTGTTTAACTTGTTTGTCGTTTTCGATTTCACCACATGGACAAACAAATCTAATGCACTCTAATTCCCTATTGCACCGCTGACCCCAATATTTTAACCTAGGCTTAAACAAAAAAATGCAAATCGAAATTTTGACATTAATTTGCAATTACTCATTTGACGTTTTGTTTCTATACGATACTGTCAATTTAAGGAACGCTTAAAATTTAAGTGTCAGCGGTACAACTGGGCATTGTTACATATCAAAAGATTTGCATTATCACACGATCGTTATTAAAAACTCAAGACTCAAGGCATCAAGTATCAAAGATACACGGGCCTATTTTGCAACTCAATGGTTAATTTTTAACAGCTCGTTAAAATTTTTATCCAATAGGTAATTCAATTTTTTTGTTATATATCAACATCTTGATTGGTTAAAAAATTTAACCAGTTGTTAAAAATTAACAACAGTTTGTTTCAAGATACAGTAGACTTGACTGACTTGATGATTGACTTTACTAATGATGGGAAAGGTCAGGTTTGAGCGGGAGATTCTCTTAGCGTGCAGGGTAGAGTTAACAGAAATTTAAAATTCATTTTCTAATTAGCTCGCAATAAGACATCAGTCTGTCCAGAGTGCCTGCTTTCTAATTCGTATTCATCAGTATACGTCAGTATACATCATAATGGTCAAACAATTAACTCTGATGCGTTTGTCCTTAATAGTGGGAGTACCACAAGAGTCAATTTTGGGGCCATTATTCTTTCTACTTTACAATTCTGATCTTCAAGAATCCATGGTTAGATGCGACATGCATTTTTAGGCTGACGATACACAATTATTGTTAATTTCAGACAAACCGGACAGATTATACGAAATGTGTTCTTCAATAAATGCGGATCTTAATAATTTAGCAATGTGAGTGAAGAATAATGGCCTAAAAATAAATTCTGAAAAATCTTCCATGATGCTATTCGGTTATAATACTACAGTACCAAATATTATACCCGATGGGGAAGTTATAGAACGTACCACTGTTACAAAGATTTTAAGTATACATATTGACGAGGGCCTTAAGTTTCGAATACACCTTCTGAATAAAATGAAGTCAGCAAAAATAAAACTACGTTATTTGTATCAAGTCCGCCACATTCTTTCAACAGAAATAAGACTGAAGCTAGTCAACACACTTATACTATCCATATTAGATTATTGTTAATGTGTTTATATGCGTAATTTGATACAAACAGAATAAGGGTATTACAGAACTCTTGTCTCAGGTACGTTTACGGTGTGTGTACATATGACGACATTAGTGAAAACAGAACGCTTGCAAATATGCAAGACACTAACGACCATGTACGATCTGCTTACCTTATTTTAACTCATAAAGTTAAAATAACAGTTCGTTATACGTATATGAAACATTCAACTTAAAGTCCTATAATTATAGTTTTAGAGGTAAGAATTTATATGAAATATCAACCTACAACAAATCAATATGTAACTGTTCTTTTTCCTATTTGGCACCGTTTTATTACAATCCTATTCCACATGAATTAAAATCACTGTCTTTAATTTCATTTAAAAACAAAATAAAGATGTTTGTCTTGTGACTTTGTGTATGTTTATTTATTTGTGCTGGGTCTCTTACAATATTCCCCATTGAATATTAGTTTTTGTATGTAGGTACATCTTGGATTCTGAAATTTGGTGTTTGTTTTCTCCTTTTTGTATTTGTTTGAGAAACTCTTGAATGACCAAACAGATGTCCTCACTCAGGTATTTTGGAAATATTATCGAAAGGGAATTTTTGTTGTCCCTTAGGATAGTACTTCCAATTAGTGATGCACGCGAGACAAAACGAGACGAAACGAAAAATGTACGTAGTCGTGCCATAAATACTGTTTCTAATACAAGGGAGGCTTATTCTATATAAACAAAAGAAATCTGATAAAAGTCGAATGTTATTTAATTGTTACATACTAATAATCTTAAAAAAATAAAATTATTCAAAATGGCCGCCTTCTTCTTTCACACACTTCTGCAAACGTTCCGGCTACCCATCTATTGCAGCACGTACGAATTCCATGTGTATGGACTCTGCTGTATACACCAAATTAGTCTTTAATACCTCAATATTGCGATGTGGTTTAGAGCAGGCCTTCTCCTCCAATACATTCCACAAGCGGTAGTCCAAAGGATTGAGGTTTGGACTTTCAGAGGGCCAATCTTCAGCGGCAATGAATTCCGGTAAATTCAGCTCTAACCACAAGGTGGTGGTTCTTTTCTACTTTCGAGATTTTCTTTGCAGCTTCCCGAGAGCTATGCGCATCATTTTGGCCGTTAAATTTTTCTTCTACAGTGGTGAAGATAGTAGCTTCCATACCCCTGTAAGTGGTGCATGCTGCAATAAATGAGAGGCCGCAACGTTTGCAGAAGTGTATGAAAAAAAGACGGCCATTTTGAATAATTTTATTTTTTTAAGATTATTAGTAACAATTATGTAGAATAAGTAAGCCTCCCTTGTATTAGCGACAGTATTATGGTACGACTACGTCGATCTCATCCTCTTTTCGGACCCCAATCTCGTTCTCGTTCTCGTCTCGAATAACGCTACGAGACGAGATGAGATGGGTCACTATTCCAATGCTTCAGCATACAACAACAATAGTTTACATTCTTATACCTGTGTCTGTATTATATAGTCATGTACACTTACATGTATAGAAATCGACAACTTCACAGTTTCGAATTTATTTACTTTTTATTTATTTTTAGAAACTAGACCTTATGATGTTTGGTAGATCATTGATTACTTTTTAACATGAATCTACATTATCAAGAGTGCTTATTTTTTATCAAATGCAGAGACCGATATCAAAAACTATACATATTTACGTGGTTGTTGTGGTGGTTGCTATCACGAGTATAACACAATCAAACACAGTTTTGACAATAATTGCAGTTATTATCTTTGCATTAATTTCATTGTATCGTTTTTCAGTATTGTATCAGTTACTAAGTATAAATGTTAATTTGTTTCATGCGTTTCATTTTAAAACTTTTCGTCTGAGAACAAGAAATGAATTCTAATTACTTTAGGCGTATTAAATGATCTTTCAAAAAGCATAAGTTTTATTTTTATCTAAGATCTTAGTTTCTAAAAAAAATGAAATAATTAAATTCAAAACTGCAAAGTGCTCGATTTCTATTTACGTTAGTGTAATTCCCTTGTACATTCCTCAGTCTTCTGAAGATGGTGTAACAGCCGAAATCGCGATAAAGATAATAAACCTTATTTTGTGAAACTTACCCATGTGTTAATTACTTTATCTTTTATATTAAAGTATTAGTTTGAATATCTTTTTCATTCCAAAGTCCATTGGTTTTCAATATTAAATTCTTCGTTATGAGGTAATGAATATAACGAGACAAACACACATATCCGAGCAATACTCGAACTCATTCCCCATATGTTATACTTCACGATAATTTCTTAATCATCCGCGATGATAATTCAATATAGATTCTGTACACAAAAAAACAAGAAATAACCAATTTTTAATATACTTAGTATTTATTATATACTTACTATATTTTCAAAATATGAATCAGGTTTACAATTCCATATAAAAGATATTTGTATTGTCTGGATATTTTTTGCCTATAGTGTAATAATTATTTAGAAATTATTGCTTAGTACACTTTACTAAAGCTACTGAAAAAATCTGTTGTGGCCAGCACAATACCTCTCGCCACTTTCTTTTTTTGGTTACATAAGTATAGTGCGCGAACAGTAATGTTACATTTTTACCTCTCGCTAAGAGAGGTATTGGATTCATGCTAAAAATCGCATATCCAGATTTTATTGAATAAGCACGTTTTAAGGTCCCTACAATCCGATTTTAACATTTTTACGATGATGTCTGTGTGTGTGTGTGTGTGTGTGTGTGTGTGTGTGTGTGTGTGTGTGTGTGTGTGTGGATGTGTGTGTGTGGGATGTTGGAAGGACGGTTACTCAAAAACTATAAGACTTAAAATTTGTTTAACAACGTATTTCCCAATCGGACATTCATGGGAAGATCTGAAAAGGTTTTGGTAATAATTGGACAACCGGAAGTAGAAGATTCTTGAAAAAAAATCTTCTAAATATTATTTTTTGAAAATTTTTCGTGGTAATATTAAAGAAAATTAAATTCTCTATCTGATACATTTAAATATTTTATTATATATTCCATAGATTTAGAGATAAAAGAAGTATAATATATAAAATAATCTGTTGTAATAAATTTGACAGCCGAAAGAATGCCATGAAAAATAGTTGATAATTTAAATTATTTGTAACTGACAGATAAATGTCAGTGTCAGAAATATTGAGTAATGAAAGAAAAATGTACTTGGAGAATCCCTTAATGCTTGATCTGTGACTATTATGGAGATGACAAGTCTAGGTTGAAGGACTTAAATTTGTTTCAAACATTATGGGACAATGTACACCAGTACTATAGACTAGAGTAACTTTGAATTGCGAAAAAGCTATCAAATTCTTCTCAAGTAAGTTGTAAATATTGACAAAATTACACATCGATATAAGAATAATCGGAGTGCAATCTATCCGTCACTTTATTAAAGGGAATTAGTGTTATTTAGATATAACATGTATGAAAAAATAAAATGTAAAAGAAGATATGTAAGAATAGATGCACAATCCATATATACATTTTAGACCGCCCAAAATTAATGTTTTTACTAGAAGAATATGAAGAGAAAGTAAACAACGTTGTTAGAATTGAAAATTGCTGTTACCAGCCTAATATTTATATATGGTAAACTCTACTTTGTAATTTATTGTAACATAATTTATGGTAAAATATCTGCATGTTGAGACATGCTATTATTGAATAATAAAGAAGTTTATACGTCATAGATTTATATGAATATATTATTTGTATTTATAAAAATATTCTTTGCTTTATGCATACAGCCAGGTAAAATATACGGCGAGAGGTTATGTGCTGGCCACATCAGATTTTTAGGCTTGACAAGCAGATGTGTGGGCCCGTTTCAGAATGATAATTAGTAATTATGTACATAGATGTCAAATGTCAGAATTTTTCCTTTAAAATTTCAAGATTTTACGTAGTTAATTTAACACCAGGAGTTTAAAATTTACTTGTCGTATGCCTTAGATATTTAACATTTAATTCTGCTCCACATGGAATTGGATAATCACTAAATTTAGATTGAGAAAATATGATATTTGACATCTATATACATAATTACTAGCTATCATTCTGTCAAGGCCAACAAAATCACATGACTGCTCGCGCCCTATTGTTTTTAACAATTCTTTTATACCTACATTCTACACCAAAAATTCTACTTACGCATATATCTATTCCTTATATTTAGATTGTTTAATTTTAAATTCATAAATTTTGTCCTTTTCTAATTTTTCGAAATGTTTCCACTTCATTGTCAGGATTGACAGTATTTTTGAAGGATATATGTAATATACCTATAATATTAAATATTTAGCTATTAATACTTTAAGAAATAATATAATGTATGTACTTCCCAGAAAAAGTCTTCAGTAATGTCTCCTGATTTCTGACACTGACATTTATCTGTCAGTTACAAACAATTTCAATTTTCAACTTTTTTCCATGGCCATTCTTTCGGCTGTAAAATTTATTATAACAGATTATTTTACATATTATATTTCTTTTATCTCTAAATTTATAGAATATATTTAAATGTATCAGATAGAGTTTTTAATTTTCTTTAATATTACCAAAAAAAAATTTCAAAAAATATTATTTAGAAGGTTTTTTTCAAGAATCTTCTACTTCCGGTTGTCCAATTGTTACCAAAACCTTTTCAGATCTTCCCATGAATGTCCGATTGGGAAATACGTAGTTAAACAAGTTTAAAGTCTTATAGTTTTTGAGTAACCGTCCTTCCAACATCCCACACACACACACACACACACACACACACACACACACACACACACACATACACACACACACACATACACACACAGACACACACACATCCACACACACACACAGACATCATCGTAAAAATTTTAAAATCGGATTGTAGGGACCTTAAAACATGCTTATTCAATAAAATCTGGATATGCGATTTTTAGCATGAATCCAATACCTCTCTTAGCGAGAGGTAAAAAGCGATATTTTGGTTAATAGGTTATTTATAAACTGAATAACTTTTGCTCGTAAATAAAATAAATAAATAATCATCACGGCATATTAACCATGGCTGGGTGTACCAATCTGCTTTGTACATATATTTCGGTAATGATGACATATTTGAACCGTGTAGTCGTTTCCCAGGCGTCACCGCACGGGCACTCATTGCTGGCGTGGAGAGTGCACCAAAGGGATCAATTTTATGCCATTTAAAATTTTAAATATTTGGCGTCGGTCAAAATCGAACCCAGTTCCCCATATTCGCGACCAGACAATCGGGTACGCGGCCACGGTATCTTTTTTGCTCGTTATTACAATGTATGTATTTATCAAATTCTATAAGAACTTTTAACATTTTTTTTAAGTTAATATACAATACATAATTAATGGTAATGACTTCTTCCTTATTAAATGAATAAATAATGTTCCTAATTATAATGTATCAGATTCTAAATAGATTAGATTGTTGGTAAACGGTGTGGAATTTAGTCTGAAATTCTCCTCCAAAATTTGTGAGAGTGAGTTATTCTAGAGCAACCGCAGCACATAGTTCCCGGCGCAATGCTCTCTGTTAAATTCATGCAAATGAATTTCTATTAAGAACAAACGTAACTTCTAAAAAATACCTCGCTAAAAAAAATCAATGTTGTGATTCGTTGAGGGGATATCGAATTTTTAAGTTTAAGAAGGCGGTGTTTGATACAGTGGACAATGCAGGACTGACGCATAAAACTTCTAAATGACTGAAGTCTGAGCGACTTTCCAACAAACTTACTGCTATGTTTGTTTGAAATTTCAGCTTTCCGGCCAGAGACTTATGTTCATAAAATTATCCGCTCGAATTTCAAATTTGTAAAACTTTCCAAGTTTCATCTGTTTCTCTTATTACGATATAAATCAAGGTACATGCACAACTTCTAAATCACCAATTCCAAAGGAAAATATTACCCGAGTGGCAGCCTTGAAGAATTGATTTATATATGTTAATATACAGTGTTACAACGCGGGACTAACAACGGATTTTAAATTTTTATATTCACGCGAGGAAAATCACGCCGGTCACGCGCACTACACTGACCGTTCGAGGCGTGACCAAGCTTACTATATTGTTGTAGATTCAAATATTGATATTTTGCCGGCACGTTTCCATTTTCATAATTGATATAATTACAACCTACAACTTGTAGAAAACATCACTATTAATGGACAAAGGAATAGTCGAACAAAGGAAGTGCCATTTTTCTATCACTTGCAAGAAAAACTTGATTATTTTAAGATAATTGCCAAGCTAAATTACTTTATTTACATTTTTTATTGCATTCATGATGTCAACCAAATATAAGAAAATCTGTTGGGGCCAGCACAATACCTCTCGCTACTTCCGTTTTTAGTTGCATAAGTAAAGTGCGCGAGCAGTCATGTGACATTGTTTAGTAATTATGTACATAGATGTCAAATGTCAGAATTTTTCATTAAAAATTTCTAGATTTTCTAAATTCACGTAGTTAATTTGTCACCAGAAGTGTGGAATTTACTTGTCGAGGGAAATAAACCACATGGATTTGGAAAATCACTAAATATAGAATGAAAAATTATTTTTGACATCTATGTACATAATTACTAGCTATCATTCTGACACGGGCCCCCATATCTGCTTGTTAAGGCTAACTTGTATACCTACACTCTACACCAAAAAATTCTACTTACATCTATTCTTTATATTTAGATGTTTTAATTCTAAATTCATTCTATGAAGAAATTTTGTCCTACTCTTCTAATTTGTCGAGATGTTACCAACTCATTGTCGGGATTGAGAATATTTTTGAAGGCTATATGTAATATACCTATAATTTTAAATATTTAACTATTAATACAATAAGAAATAATATAATATATGTACTTCCCAGAAAAAATCTTCAGTAATGTCTCTGGATGTTTGACATTGACATTTATCTGTCAGTTACAAACATTTAATTTTTGAATTGGTTTCCATGTTATTTGGGCTGTGAGATTTAGGTAACTTATATTTCTTTATCTCTAAATCTATAAAAGATATAATAAAATATTTATATGTATCAGATAGAGAATTTACTCTTCTTTTACTAGCAAGAACAATTTTTTTCTAAAAATAATATTTAGGAGATTTTTTTTAAGAATCTGCTACTTCCGGTTATCCAGCTTTTCAGCTCTTCCCAGTAATGACCGATTGAGAAATACGTAGTTAAATAGATATTAAGTATTATAGTTTTTGAGATATCGCCCTTCCAACGTCCACACACACATACACACACACATACATCCACGCACAAACACACACACACACACAAACATAATCGTAAAAATATTAAAATCGGATTGTAGGAACCTTAAAACGTGCTTAATCAATAAAATCTGTGATTTTTAGCATGAATCCAATACCTCTCTTAGCGAATGGTAAAAAATAATTCAACAATCATTTTTCATTTACATACATATATTGGTTGAAAAACAAAGTAAGGCTTCTTAAAAGAATCCAATATATTTATCGTTAAATTGTTATAAAACAATAGATAATAGATATTTATACACCAAGTGAGTTAAGATAATGTTTATTTAGTCCACTCGCCTTACGGGGTCGTGCCTTAAACGTCTTTGAGTGAATAAATATTCTTAACTTACATGGTTTGTACAATATATTCTTCAATTTTGAAGAAATAAAAATAAAAACAGACAATTGTCGTTGATAAACGTCAAATCGTTTAATTATAATTTATAAACAAGCTTCATTTTCCGTCATTTGTGTCGTAAAAAAATAATGAAAATGGTTGATCTGTCTAATAAAGACTGTGGTGAGTTTTATTTTCGTGCCTGATGTTATTTTAAATGCATTATTTGTTGCAGAGTGAGTTAAAGGTCTGTGAGAGTGACAATTCTTTTTTTTTTTAATTCATAGCATATAAACAGTTACTTATAATTGTTGCTACGGAGTTAATAATGACAGTTTAAAACGTCAAAATTGCATAAAAATAACTAATGGTCGGTTGCACCAACGTAACTTAAATTTTAAGCGTTCCTTAAATTGACAATATTGCATCGAAATGTAATGTCAAATGAATTATTATGCATTGCCGTCAAAATTTCGATTTGCATTTTTTTGTTTAAGCGTCGCTTATAATTTAAGCCTTGTTGGTGCAACTGGGCATAAATCATTGAATTAGAACTTAAGGTAAGAAGGTAGTTAGTAAATTTAAATCAAAATTTTCTTTAATTAATAAATAAATTGTAAGGTGTTTACCTTCCGTCACCTCTAAGTAAGGAAGGTATTGTCTTTGGTCAAAAAATTCGGTGGTGAGTTTTCATTGAATAAGCACGTTTTAGGGTCTTTACAATACGATTTTACTATTTTTCCGATGATGTCTGTATGTGTGTGTGCGTGTGTGTGTGTATATATGTGTGTGTGTGTATGTGTGTGTGTGGGACCGCGTTTTCGGGCACGATATCTCCAATACTAGAATTCCAAAAATTACAATTCTTGCGTATTCCTCTTCCTTACAACCATATGCAGACCTGTTTAGATTTTGGTTATAATTGGTCAACCGGAAGTACCCTCATTTGAAGATATTAACAGTTTTTCTTGAAAAAATCAGTTAAATGTTATTATAACTTAAAGAATATATTATTGTCTATACGATTTGATTGCATTTTATATTTGATATTCAACAGATATAGAGTTAAAGAAGAATAACGATAATAAATTTTATATAAATTTCATAATTCAGCCAGCTATGCTAACTTAACCATGGAAACTGCTAATACATTCAGGTAATTCAAATTGACAGATGTCAGTATCAATAAAATGAAATCAATGAAAGAATAAGGGAAGTAACTCTAGTGTTAGAAGTTTCTAGATATAAGATAGACGATTACATATTGTATATATAAAACTAAAACAATTACCCCTTAACCTTAAATAATAATATAAGCTAAAAGCTAAATACGTATTTCGAGAACTAAGTTCTCATCATCAGTAGAACAAAACAAAAGTTTAAGCAGAGAAGTTAAGATTACTCAACATGTAAACCATGTCAGAGGTCTAACGACTCTGAGCAAACAAGGGAGAGAACTGGGATTATATAGGGATAGGAGTCACAGGTGAATGAATACCAATTAAAACTAAGATTTAACGTCCAATGAAATTTAAGATTTAAAATGTCCTATTAAATTTAAGTTTCTATTAAATCGAATAATTTAGAATTTGGTATGGGACCGAAATCCGCGTTCATCAAGTTATTTTTAAATTTATTTATTATTAAGCTCTCGTATGCATCTAAATATCTATCATTATTAATATTCTTTAAAAGTTTAATGTTAGAATTGTTAATTTTGTGATTATTAATGAACATATGTTGAGCCACGCTAGATTTTTCGGGATTACCGCTTTTTAGATGATAAAAATGTTCTTTAAACCGAGTGTCAATTTGCCTTTTAGTTTGCCCGATGTAAACTTTATTACAATCATTACAGCTAATTTTATATATACCGGATTTTTTGTTAGTGTCAATTTTATCTTTAGGATTACCTAATAGAGATTTAATAGTATTACTTGATTTGTAAGTCACGGTTAAATTTTGATTTTGAAAAATTTTATTTAAATTTTTAGAAGCGTGATCGTACGGTAGTGTTATGTATTTATTATTATTTTTATTATTAAATGGTGTTAATGTTGTAAAATTAGAAACGGATTGGCGATGTTTAAATTTATGAACTAATTTATCTATAGTTTTAACCGGGAAACCGTTATATTTAGCTATTTCTTTAATATAGTTTAGTTCAATATTAAATCTTTTTTGTTTAAAGGAAATTTTGTTAATCTGTTTATTAAAAAATTGAATGATGCTAATTTATGCTGCCAGAAATGATTGGAGTCAGCAGTTATAAATCTGTTAGTATTAGTGGATTTTCTGTGAATATCGAACTCTAGTTTATTTTTATTTCGAATAACCAGTACGTCCAGAAATGGTAGTTGTTTATTAGTTTCTTGTTCAATAGTAAATTTAATTGATGGGAAAACTGAATTTAAATTGTCTAGAAAAGTTTTCAAATCGCAATTTTTGATATTAACTATGGCAAAAATATCATCTACATATCTAATCCAAACTCTAGGAAAATATTTGTTGTTTTTCTTAAATTCAATTTCGAAATTACTCATGAATAAATTAGCCAAAAATGGTGATAAACTATTTCCCATAACTGTACCTTCATTTTGGTGATAAAATTTATTATTTACTTGAAAATAATTTTGATTCATACAAAGTTCAGTGAGTCGTAAATATTCATTAATTTGTGTCACATCCAAGTTGTTATTATCTAAAAAAGTTTTTAAATATTCTAAAGTTTCCGGGATCGGTACACTTGGAAATAAAGAACTAACGTCAAAAGAAACCAATATTTCATTTTTATCTAAAGTAATATCTTTGACTTTTTCGATGAATTGTAACGAATTTTGTACGGAAAAAGTTTGTGGTTGATTTTGAAAATTAGTAAATTCGTTGACTAACCATTTTGAAAGCAAATAAGTAGGTGAATTTATGCCAGAAACTATAGGTCTTACTGAATTACCCGGTTTATGAATTTTTGGAAGACAGTACATTTTTGGAACTACTGGGTTTGAAACGTTAAGTTTAAAATTTATATTTTTCGTAATTAAATTTGGACAATTTTTAATGGTGTTTTTATATTCTCTAACCATTTTAGGTAAAGGATTTTTATTAATTTGCGTGTAAGGTCCATTAGTTAATTGGTTATTTACTCTATTAAAATATTCTGATTTATCTAAAATGACAATTTTGTTACCTTTATCGGCTTTTAAATAAAATACGTCGCGTTTTTTAAGATTATTTATAAGTTTAATATCACTATTATTAGGTTTGTTTTTAAAACGATTTAAATTATTATTTATTTGAATTTTACAAGCGTTCCTGATGTAATCTTTAGTGTCATTGTTTAAATATTTAATACTGGTTTCAATGCAAGCTACTAAATAATCTAACGGTGAGTCAATATTATTAGGTGAAAATTTTAAACCTTTGTTTAACAAATTGAGTTCTTCTTTAGAAAAATTGTCCGACGATTGATTTTCAACGATGTTTTCTTTTATACAAGTTTGTTGTTTCGGGTTATTCGGTATTAAACGTTTTAATTTATTATTCTGTCTTTTAATTTTATTAACAAATTTATGGTTAATTACTTCATATATTCTATTCTCGAAGACCGACCATTCATAATATTCTAAATTACATAAATTTTTAGTTAATTTAAGATGTAAGTTATAGGCTTTAATTTCAAGTTTGCTTCGTTTAGCGTAATGATTATTAATTTCTGAAACTAACCACTTATCTTTAGCGAATCTTATTATATTTTCAGAATTTTTGCAATTTTTAGATGTAGTAATTTTCATAAATTTTGGATAAACTGAATTTAATTTACAATTTTTAAGAAACAGAATGTCAGCGCTGATTAATTTAATCTTAGTTTTAAGTTTAGAGTAGTTATTTAACTCCGTTGACCGGGAAGTCATATTAATTACAATATGATTACATATTGGTTTGAACATGTCATGAGGAGAGATGAATATATTAATAGAAGGTGGAAGAAACATAGGAAGACCAAATATAAGATAAAAAGACTGTATTACAGAAGACTTGAGAGAAAAGGAACTGAATGAGGACAACACGGAAAACAAAAATGAGTGGAAGAAGAAAATAAAAATAGTGACCCCCTAACGAATGGGAAAAACTAAAGAAGAAGATGTCAGTGTGTAGTGCAATTTGCATAGTTTGTTAATGAAATAACTTTACAGGAAATATAGGATCTTTTGCAAGAAAATTTATGTATGGGGCGCGTGCAGTAACATGACTTTGACCCGTGTCAAAATGACAGCAATTAATTATGTCCATAACTGACAAGTGTTATAATTTTTCAATCAAAATTTCATAATTTTCTTATTTCATGTGGTTTGTTTGTTATCAGGAGTATGGAATTCAGTTGCCGAGGAAGGGAATCACATAATACCAAAAAATTATAATCTTTTGCAAGAAAATTTATGTATGGAATTTATACATAATACACAGGATTGACGGAAGGTATTGTGCTGGCCACATCAGATTTTTATATAAATGACTTGGTTTACCAGTACTACCTTAATTCATAGATATCTAAAATCGTTATAGAAAGTACATTATAGGGTCGATTCCAATACATTTTAGACAGTGTCAAGTAATGATATGAAACTTATTAGCTATCATAGTTACAAATATATATAAAGATTAAATTATCCAATTTAGTTTTGGAACCCGCAGAATATCATGCGACCAGAGGAATTTTAGGGAACTAATTTCATAGCGGTTAGTAGGACTTGGTTAATTTGTAAATATTGCAAACCATCGTTTTTTTAACAGAAAAAAATCCCCGTGCTTTGATTTTATAATTTCATTTGAAAATGATAAAAAGCTAAGTGAATTTAAGAAAATGTATATCAAAAAGTGCTATGTTAAATGATATACGACTGTACAAGTTAACAAAAATTCTATACCATTTATTTATTTTTGACAGAGAAGAAAAGTTGATCGATTGTATGTATTGTTTAAAGAAATATGCGTTAAATTATTACACCTGTCGACAATGACCGGTTATAGCCTAATATTGAAACATAGTTTCTTTGAAAGAAATACCTGGTTATGAAATGACCAATAATCACGTTCATCTGTTTGTCATGTGGCAACTGTCATATTAATTCACGGCCAGTCTTTAATTCATTCGTTGGTACGTTACTATAATGATAATTTTTAAATGAAATTTAATGAATTAAATATTACAAAGTTTTATTAATTTGTACTTACATTTTGAAAAATCACTAATTTAACCTTTAAAATAATTTCAGAACCTAAAATTATGCTTATTAAGAGAACTAAGTCACTAGTAGAACTACAAAAGCCACTTGGTTAAAGAGAGAAGGAAAATAGAAGATGATTATGCAACAAGTTAACCATGTCAGAGGTCCTAACAACTATGAAGAACAAGCAGGACTAGATATTAGTTAATTAAATAAATGGAAATAACTATTTACCTATATCAAATCAAATCGTTTTTTAAATTTATATATATATATATATATATATATATATATATATATATATATATATATATATATATATATACATTCTGACAAGAAAATACCGGGAATTGTATATTTAAAAAGCCCGCTTAAAGGGAGTGTCGAAATTATTTTTGTCGCTACGTTGGTACAACTGTCCTCTATGCTCAAGCTGAGTTTGAGCGCCATCTGTCATTTAGTTTGTTTACAGTGCTCCATTTGTCAGTTACGGTGAATCGACTTTATCAAAAACACGTGCGTATGAGTGGTTCAACGTCTTCAACTGAACTTAACATCGCTACAGTAAAGGAAATGGTGACTGAAATCGTCATTTAAGTCTGAAAGAGATAGCCGCTGAAATTTCTGTGTCTCACGAATCAATTCGTACCATTTTAAACGATTGTTTAGGCATGAAACGTGTTGCCGTTCGACTAGTGCTGAAAGACCTGAATTTTCTGCAAAAACTCAATCGCGTAAGGGTCATTGAAGACATGCTAGAACAAGTCAATTCCGACCCCACATTCATAAAACGCATTGTAACTGGTGATGGGACATGGGTTTACGAGTTTGACATGCAAAGCAGTCAACAAGCTTCCAACTGAGCCGAAACCGAAAAAAGCACGTCAAAGTCGATCAAAGGTGAAGGTGATGTTGACAGTTTTTTTCGATTATCGCGGTGTTGTGCACTCGGAATTCTTGCCAGTAGGTGAGACAGTAACTAAAGAATATTATCTGAGCGTTTTGCGGCGTTTGAGAAAGCAAATTCGTCGAAAAAGACCAGATTTATGGAAAGAAAACTCATCGATTTTGCACCATCTCACAAGGCTATCATCGTAAACGAATTTCTGGCCAAAAACAAAAAATCTAATCGAACAACCACCTATTCCCCTGACGCCAATAACTATGCACTGGGGCTCCAAATCAAAAATTTGAACTAAGAAAAGTTGTTTGTTTCAATGAATTCTAACTGCCGTTTTCAGGTGTTAGAAATTAGTACTTACACCCTGTATATATATAGGATGTTTCACAACTTCTGGATTAATATAAAATGGAAGATAAAGGGTTTTCCAATAAGAGGTGTTATTTTGATATTCAAAGAAAAATGCCATTTTTTAATATAAATGATCGGATGTTTATTTCATTATAAAGAGGAAGGTATGCCGTTAATAGTGGAAAATAACATCAGGCAAATGACCACCACGACCACGCTGACAGGACAATATCCTTTTCATGAAATTTTCCATAACCAAATCGCAAAGTGGCTGTCCTATGTCCTCGATAGCCTCACGAATTCCATCTTTGAGGTCTTGAGTCGACGCTGGGCAGTTGGCGTAGACCTTCTCTTTCACGTGGCCCCAAAGAAAGAAGTCGCAAGGTGTTAAATCACAAGATCTCGGTGGCCAATTGTGATCACCTCTTCGAGAGATAACACGGTCCGGAAACTTTTCCCGTAAAAGATCAATGGTTTCGTTGCTTGTGTGGCACGTAGCGCCGTCTTGTTGAAAGTAAACGTTGTCTAGATCAATACCATCCAATTCCGGCCATAAAAAATCGTTAATCATCTCTCGATAGCGCAATCCATTCACCGTAACTGTTGCTCCAGCCTCATTTTCGAAAAAGTAAGGTCCAATGACTCCGCCGGACCATAAACCGCACCAAACAGTCACACATTGAGGATAGAGAGGCTTTTCAACAATAACTCTTGGGTTTTCTGAGCCCCAGATGCGACAATTTTGTTTGTTGACGAAGCCACCGAGGTGGAAATGGGCCTCATCACTCAAGATGATTTTTCGATGGAATTCCGGATCATTTTCATGCATTTCAACGACCCAATCAGCAAAGACACGACGTTGTTGATGATCGGCCGGCTTGAGTTCTTGTGTTAACTGGACTTTATAAGCCTTAAGACCCAAATCTTTATGCAAAATACGGTGTAATGACGTTTGTGGAATGCCAAATTCCAAAGAACGACGAGGAATGGACAAACCTGGGTTTTCCTCAACACTTTCGGCTACAGCAGCAATATTCTCGGCTGTTCTTGAGCGACGTGCACGGGTTTTATTCTTCACATCACTAACTTGTCCCAACAGCTCGAATTTTTCCACCAATTTCTGTATTGCGATCCGACAAGGTGCTTCACGACGACCCAAAAATTGTCGAGTTTTACGAACCGTCTCTGCCAAATTTTCACCATTTTTATAGTGAATTTTAATAATTTCAATGCGTTGTTGAAGCGTGTATCGTTCCATTTTTATTAATGGCGTAGTTTCTACTTGTCAAATGTCAAAAAAATGACAGCTTCAAAAGCGACATCTACCGAAATAGCGGGCTATTCAAAATAACACCTCTTATTGGAAAACCCTTTACTACACGCCTCCATTATAAATGCAACTAATTTTTTGAATTTTCAAAAAATTCCTTTTGATTCGTGATCAGCACAGCGTGTAGTATCTTCCATTTTATTTTGATCCAGAAGTTGTGAAACATCCTGTATACAGGATGTAACACCAAAACCGACCACCGCCGTTATTTTCTTTGTTATTATAGTTACAAAAAAATACTATGGAACAAAATTGTAGAATACCAAGGGGTACATCATATTTAAGAAGAAAATATTTTTTTAAACCAGTGGTTCTCAATTTGCAACACAAAGTTTTTTTTTTCAAATGGGATCATACATATTTTTTATGCCTATTCGATAGCGAATTTTATTCTGAATTCAACCATGTATCAGTTTTATATCCTTACATAATAAAAATATTGAAAAAAATGGGATTGAAATTTAAGTAAATTTGATTTTTCTAGTCATTTTTCAGTAGGCAATGTATGAAAAACAAAAACTAATATTTGTCAATTTGAATTATTTGGGATAGAAATCAAATAGAACACTGTTTATAACGTTTTTAACAAATATTCGTTTCATTTTAATTTAAGCTCAATTGTTTTTCATTCATAGCCTACTGAAAAAAATTATAAAAATTAAATTTATTTAAATTTCAATTTTAATTTTTCTCAATATTTTTGTTATGTAAGGTTATAAAATAATCTCATGGTTGAATTCAGAAAAAAACAGTGTATCGAATAGGCATAAAAAATATGTATAATCCCATTTGAAGAAATATAACTTTATGTTGTAACTTAAGAACCACTAGTTTCTTTATTTTATTCTTTTCTCTAATGAGATATTCCCCTTAGTCTCCTACAACTTTATTCTAATATATATATTAAACTCTCCCATCATGCATGTTATTTGTCTGTTATTAATAACATGTTTTAATAACTGCATATTAGAATTGTTAATTTAATTCAAACATATTTAGACGATTTCACTTCTAATGATTAATCTTATTTGTAAGATTATGAATTCGCCCTTGACTCCCGTCCTTATATAATCTCAGTTCTCTCCCTTGTCCCTCATAGTTCGGACACAGTATACCATAAAATTATTTTCCCAGTAGTTGCACTCCCTATCGGTATCTTTGATGTTTGTGGAACCTGTCATCTCTTCGGTTGGTGTATATTTCTCTGTTTAATACCCATATTAGAAATCGACTTTTATATGGCGTTTTTGTTAAAAGTGACATTTAAGCTCATAAAAATATAATAAAAAGCGTGTTACATAATAGCGTTATTAGTATTTTAATAGTACATTCGTAATACGGGCAATTATTGCTTATTGTTGCTTCTATTGATGAATTCTAAGATTTCGAAATACGTATTTAACTTTTTTTAAATTATTTCTACGGCTAGTAATTAATGTTTGTTTTATTTATAATTTAATCTGAAACTCTTTTAATATTTAATTATCTAAAGAAAGATTTAATCTTTTTCTTAAAATTCTTTTTGAAGTCACACTGCATTAGGAAATGGACATTTGTGGCGTTACTCCATCTTTTCTATCAACTGTTTTGCTGACATTTATTATTTATTTAATAGCAACTTCCTATAATATCTTTCCAATAAAAAGGTGTAAAGTTATATTATTTATAGCTTCCCTTCAATATAAAACTACCCATAACTTCTTGGCGATTTATACGGCAATTAAAATTCCAGAATGAGTAGTGGGCGAACGAGCGCTACTTGCGAGAAATAATAAAGTAAATGAAACAAACATTCAAATCAAGATAAGAGCATTCCGCGGTGCTGCAGTGTCACCACTTGGCCCCACCGGGAATTTAATGACCTACGCCACTGACGCATTACGATGAGATGCCTCTTTGATTTACACGACGAGCAAGAGGGAATGAATAACAATTGTATATAAGATGATTTTGATGTGCTGGAGCTGGTTTAATTAATGGCCGGCGCATGACTTCCTAACAACACATCATAAAACCATACAGATGAATATAAATTTATATCTAAAATGGAACGTTATTAAATTTTTAATTTTATGAGTACTCCTTTCATCTATGAGAAGCATAAACCAAGAATTCCGCCTATTTCATTAACAGTTTAATTTTTGTTATAATTATATAGGTTGTTAAATTAAAGGCTTCGTAAGGACTTGAAATTCGTAAAGCCTTTTAAACTACTAGAATGTAATTATGGTGATCACAATGAAACCTTGTTTATTTAAAGTTATTTTTTTTATAATGGAAATGAATAAGATGATATAGGCAGTACAAACTTCAATATCATTATTATAGGCCCTATTGGCCCCAAGAATCGTAAGTATTAGTTTCGTGACTAATTCGTACCTACTCGTGCTTTTAAGAGTCTTTACTCCATGATGTTTTCATTGTTTACTATTTTACCAAGGTGGCAACGAAATATTCCAATGCAACCACTCAAAACTTACAATAGGGTTATGTTGTGGCTACGACTAACATTTTCGCCACAAACAGAACTGTAATGACAATAAAATAAAAGAGAAGTTTTGAGTTGTTTATAAATATGAAAAATAAAAATAAATAATAAATAATTTTTCGTTTACTAGTATTTTTTACAATTTGAAGTTTCCACTTATTTTTACCTCTCGTTAAGAGAGGTATTGGATCAATGATGTCTCTCTCTGTGTGTGTGTGTGTGTGTGTGTGTGTATGTGTGTGGATGTATGTGTGTGAGATTGTTGGAGGTACGATTTCTCAAATTATATAAGACTAAAGACCTGTGTAACAACGGATTCCTCAATCTGACAGTAATGGGAAGAGTTGAATAGGTTTGGGTAACAATTGGACAACCGAAAGTAGTAGTATCTAAAAAAAAAATCTAAATCCTTAAGAAATATCGCTAATAGCGTCAATGAATTAGACGAATTTTGAACATATTAGAATAGTAGTAGTAGACAAAATTTCTCATAAAACGAAAGAAGAGATATAATTTCAATTAGTTGTGTGTACAAGAAATATTAAATTCGTTCCTTTTAGTCATGTGACCTTGTTGGCCTTGGAAAATAGATATGAGGATCCGTGCCAGAATGACGGTTAGTAGTTTTTTTTACATAGATGTCACTACTGTCATATGTCATAATTTTTCATTCACAATTTCAAAATATTCTGATGTTTATTTGTCATCAAAAGTATGGAATATACTTGTCCAGGAATATAATACACATGGATTTGGAAAATCATGTTTTGAATGAAAACGTGTGATACTTGACACCTATGTACATTATTACTAGCTGTCATTCTGATACGGGCCCCCACATCTGCTTTCCAAGGCCAACAAAGTAACATAACTGCTCGCGCCCTATGCAACATAAAATGAAAATTGCGAGAGGCGTTGTGCTGGCCACAACAGATTTTTACACAATGTGAATGCGATTAGCATTTGGATATAATAAAATCAATCGCAATCACAGATAAGTACTTTCATAAAAGTACATTGGTGATCCAGGCAGTCAAAAGATGTCTCTACCTGTAGTTGAACCAGTCAAACTTATTGGACCAATGGAAACAGTCGGCCGGCTGAAGCAGTTGATGTACCCCTGGTGGCCGGTAGTAACTTTAAACTACTAACATTCTGGCCAAACGACACTGTATTATGGTTTGCACAAATGGAAATGGTTTTTATGAAACATTATATTAGAAATCAATTTGTTAATAACAGAATTCGAGAAAAACGGCATCAAAAATTCTGTGACGTCACCTGTGCGAAATAGTACAAATAACAAGATTACTTTCATAACTTTTGTAGGTATTACGTCGCACATGTAACGTTATAGAACTTTGATTGTAGTTTTTTCTGGATTCTATTATTATTTAACAAACTAATTATTAAGAAAACAAAAATTTCGTTCATTCACTTGTTATACCATCACGTTCAAACCACTGAACTCAATATATATTATTGGAATGCGCCATAATGCGAGATTTCTATAGTAACAAAACAGGACGAGATCGATAGTGATATCAGCCTTACATTCCGTGTAAAAATTAAATAAACAAACAAAGTAAAATAATAGTAAACAGCCGCGAAACTGGACTTCGCGTCCTGTATCGCGGCTGAGAAATGATTAGTTCTCGTCCGGTTGCACAAAAATAATATATTTCATCTATGCCTGTTTACTACTAGTTAAGTTACAATTAGTAATAAGTTGCACTTAAATTACTAAAAACCTTTGCATCAAACCTTAAGTACCACTTTATTATTACTATGTAAGGCTTCTATTAAGCCGTATTTCATTTATCGCTCAACAACACTAAGTAACACTAATATCCATTATGACATTTCGTGCAACGTCAAACTCATAAGATAAATGTTCTAAACAATATTGAATATGAATATAATGCTGATGAACGGGATGTACTGAATAAAATTAATTTAATAAACTATCAAATACCAAGAAGAGTGAATATAGTAGATCAAATTCATTTTACACAATGTATGACGAGATTGTATCAAAGATTTCGATTGACAAAGAAAAAATTATCACAAGATGGCGATTTTTTGCAACTCACAAATATTGGTTAATTTCCAAATGCAGATTTAGAAGGAATGCATTATTCAACTGCGTCAGGAATAATTGTGAAACAACAGAAGCTATTGCATCATTCCGACAATAATTTATAAAATTTAATTGAACAAGAGATAAAGAGTATATACAAAATATTGTGGTTCGTGAAATAGTAAAGGCCATAGACCGCATACATCAAAATTCAGTACATTGTAATACTTACTTTAAAAATATATTCTATTACATATATTCGTATAGATAATATGACATTGTAAATGAAATGTCACTTCATAAAAGTGAATATAGAAATAGTAGAAAGAAAATCAAATTCCCTAGATTGATACGAGCAATTAAGGCTTAATAAAGTTTTCCTTAAGTGGAACTCGTGCAAAGGTACTAATATCATAATAATCATCATCCACTAATATATAGGTTTCACTTTTAATTGCTACTTTCTTAAGTTTAATTTGTATAGTACAACGGTGCAAACGGGCATTAAATATACACATATGTACTTGTATTCATCTAAAATGGATATAAAAAAATTCATGTAACAAATACTTCGTCTCCTGTAAGTTCCATTTTATTTCATATAATTTCTACTTCCGGAATATTGAGTTTTTATACTTTTCTGGTTGGTAAAATCGATGAAGGGAAAGAAAAACGGTCTGGGGAATGTTAAATACAATCAGAAGTTCTGTAAAGCGGTACTACGAATTTATATATTTTATTATGACTTTAAACAAATCTAGCTATTATCACGGCCTATTACCCATTTCAAGGCGTTCCAATCTGCTTTATGCAGACATTGGTAATGATGATAACATATTCACACCATGCGGACGTTTATCAGGTGTCACCTCGCGGACACTGAACTTCGAGTTCGAACCCGGGTTACTAGATTCGCAACCAGGCACTCAGACACATGACCATGAGACCCCATATATGAATTGTTATACGCAATACATGAACCGATCAGAATTAACTGCAATATACCAGTGGCATAAACCCAACTTCACAGAGACGTTATTTCGAGACCACAGTTAGTCGACTACTCCCTACTTGTCTTGTAAACGTTGGTGATTAGTGTGGAATGCTCGCCCTTACCGCACCAACTTTCTTTAGTGTCACGGACTGTAGTAAACACTACTTCGAATCCGCATGCACACACATACATCTATACATTTCTAAGGACTTTTAAATATGCTTGTTTACCAAAATCTCAATATGTGGTTTTCAGCACGGTCTCCTATAGTTTGTGCAAGAAATAATTTCTCAAAAATATGTATTTAGTATACAAGAGAATAAATTTTATTTATTTATTAAATTCATGAATATATTTAGTTACAAAGCGCGGAAACCTTAAGAATTATTAATTTTTAGTGAATTTAGCAATTTCAATCAAATACACAATATTGTCTGATTATTTTTCTGAGACCAAATTTTCTTGCTATTTGTGTCAAGCTCGTTCATCTCCCAAAATATTAATTTTGGCATGAATAGTGTGAGGAATACCCTTTATCCTTTATAATTTCCCAGTTTTATCGCCCGCTGCCCTTGGCAAGGGAGGTATAGGGATCGTGCTAAAAATACCTTTAAATGTTATTTTCTCGCAATTTATGTTATTATAAAAATTAAAAATTATTAAATTTTCTACAGGTTTGTATTAATACTTTTTCTATATATTTTATGGACACATTTATATCTATAATTATCTATAATTTCAATCCGGGAGCCCATGACTTAAAAATAAACACAACTCCTTGGTTACACAGTTCAGATCTCAAGTGTATGTAATTGACAGATAAATGTCACTGACCAAAAACCAAACACTTCAAATTGTAATAGTAACGTTTTAAGAAGATAATAGTAAATAGAACAATAGTTATATGGAAAGGAACTTCATATAGTTTTCAGCATTATGTATGATTTTAAATTCTTGTTCTAATTTCTCATAGCCTTTTTCCCGTGTTACGCAGGGTAGGTTTGTATTTAAATTAATAAAAAATAAATAGCGGGGATATTGTGTTGGCCACATCAGATTTTTTATTTTTGGAATTTTGAATATTTCAATAATTTACAATCAGATATCTAATATTATTATTTGACATTTCAAAGCAAGCAAAAGTAAAAATTGGCAAAAAAATACAATACTATCTAACACCGATTCATAATATACTCGTTACTATGGTTATTTAAAATAACAAATGTACAACATTACTCACTACGTGAAAGAATACGTAATTCAGGTCATTGAGAAATTATTACAGGCGTTTCAGTTTTTTTTTACCACTAGGTAAGAGAGGTATTGGATTCATTCTAAAAACCGCATATCTAGATTTTAATGAATAAACACGTTTTAAGGTCCCTATAATTCGATTTTAACATTTTTACGATGATGTCTATGTGCGTGTGTGCGTGTGTGTGTGTGTGTGTGTGTGTGTGTGTGTGTGTGGATGTGTGTGTGTGTGTTTGTGTGTGTGGATGTTTTCTCAAAATCTATAAAACTTAATATCTGTTTAACTATGTATTTCTCAATCGGACATTAATGCGAAGAGTTGAAATGGTTTTGGTAGCAATTAGACAACCAGAAGTATAATAACAGAATTTTTTTCTCAATAATAATATAACAAGCACATCACATAGTACCAAAACATCCATTCAATGGCCACTTTGTAATTTAAAAATCTGATGTGGCCAGCGCAATACTTTCCGTCAATCCTGTGTATTATATATAAATTTCATAAATAAATTTTCTTGCAGAAGATTATAAATTTCCAGTAAAATTATTTCATAAACAAACTATGAAAATTGCACAAGCTATTCATTCTTCTTCCAATATATTCTTCATATCTCGTCATGACATGTTCAAACCAATGTAATCGTCTCTCTTGTATCTTTCTAGAAACTTCTAACACTAGAGTTATTTCCCTAATTCTTTCATTCCTTACCGTATCTTTCCCAACATCTATCTCATCATCCTCATCTCTGCCACATTCATTTACTTTTCATTAGGTGCGTTCAATAAGCCCCAGGAAAACAAGCAATCGGAAGTAAAATTTGTTGAACGACTTTGCTAGCCTAGCATTTGTTTGATTTACTCGCAAGCGCCAAATTTCTCGCTTATCTTGCTAACATATGAAGTATAATGGCGGGAAACGCAAATTGTACATACATGAATTTAACTTGTACTATTTCTATCTCATTTTATGGTGTATTTATATCAATTACATGTCAAAAAGGCTTTTAAAGTTTTGTGATGAGTGTTAAATTTTAAATATTTTCTTAAACCTAAAAAAATGTTCAAATTTAATTCCATTATCTGCAAATAACTTTAATCTATACATTCATTTTGTACAACTTTCGAGACCAATAAATAGGATATGAGAGACACACATGTTATATTTGACAACTATATAACTTTCTCGATGACATTTGTGAATATCAGTTCGTCATATAGCTAGCAAATCTTTCAGTGTTCTATGCAAGTCTTACCTAGCATTTGCTTGAACTGCTTACTTCATTGAACGCACCTATTGATAATGACAACTGCTAATTTCAATTATCTGAACATATCTGAACATATTAGCAGTTTCCATGGTTAGGTTAGGTTAGCAAAGCTGGCTAATTTAAGAAATTTAATATCTTTATAATTCTTTAACTCTATATTAAAATCTAATCACTTGTTCTTCTGGATGTAAACTTGAGGAATATGAAAAAATAATAATTTTGGAATCGAGGTATTAAAGTTACGTGATCCGAAACTTTCGTAACATACACACAGACACACACACACCCACACACACACACACACACACACACACACACACACATACATTATTGTAAAAATGGTAAAATGGTATTATATGGACCCTAAAACGTACTTATTCACTAAAAACTCATCATTTAATTTTTTGACCAAAGACAATACCTTCGTTACCTAAAGGTTACGGAAGGTAAAAAGAATAGCAAATGACTTGTCAGAGTCAAACAATGAATGAAAACAAAATATCAGAAGTTATAAAAAAGTGTTGGGTAAAATGTTACATTACACTCGTGTGGAATGTATATTACCTCACTAAAGAAAATTAGCCACTATCCCTGCGAGCATCGTGGCTAAACTTTTCCTTTCGCGGCCTAATATATTACATTCCACACTTGTTTAATAAATAACTATCATTATGTTTTGTTAGTTTGATTAAAAATTGTATACGAGAAACAATTTGAGCACAATTATTTTTAGAAATCA
The DNA here is from genome assembly GCA_951394225.1 of Harpalus rufipes. NCBI lineage: Eukaryota > Metazoa > Arthropoda > Insecta > Coleoptera > Carabidae > Harpalus > Harpalus rufipes. The sequence goes on from OX596277.1 coordinate 22,163,492, forward strand.
GCAGATTTAACCACCTTTTTAGACGGAATTGTATATGTATGATAAATTGCAAAACATTTAAAATTTAGTTTTTCGATGAAGTAATTACCAATGTTATTCCTGTTGTGTGGTATTGGTTGCGGATAATATAATGACGTACTCTTCTCGTCGCAGATGTCGTAAAGAGAACGATAAGCCGCGTGTGCATCGGTGTTTTAATGGTGCAATTGTCCCGCTGCCGACTCAGCTGTTCTGGAATCGGTTAACCCAATATTTCCTCATTGGTGGTGTGTGAGTTTTTACTATCTGGGCCAGTAAAGATACCCGGCTATCTGCACCACGCAATTGCTAGCAAACGGTCAATTTGGCGGCTTTCTCACAGTAATGTGCCCCACATCAAGATTACATCTGCCGGCCAACGGACAAGCCACATAATCACTCCATGATTTTTTACCGAGACCTCAATTAGGGTGATTTTGACTATTACCAAAAAAAGATAAAAAGACTTCAAGAAATTTATCAAATACAGATATACTCCCACTTCCAACATATGAATCAATTCTGTGAAAATAAAATTTATAAAGCGAATTAATTCTTTCACGTTTTTCTTTATATCGCACTTTTATAGACCAACATTCAGCTACTTCGATTATTTGTTCCCTGAATTATCATTCATTATAAAATACGATAAAATGGAAGGGCACTAATGCATATTTTATAGTTATGCAGAGAAAAAAGTATAATTTTTTTTTGTTTCAAATTAACATACAGGGTGGTGATCGGCACAGCCTAACGCAGGACAATAACACGTAAAATCAGACTTCCCTAATTTTCTGCTTCACTAATTATTTTAAGTAAAAAATCTGTTGTGGCCAGCACAATACCTCTCGCCACTTCCTTTTTTGGTTACATAAGTATAGGGCGCGAACAGTCATGTTACATTGTTGGCCTTGACAAGCAGATGTGGGGGCCCGTTTCAGAATGATAATTAGTCAGTATGTTTCATTCAGAATTTCAAGATTTTCTAAATACACGTAGTTAATTTGTCACCAGGAGTGTGGAATTTACTTGTCGAGGAAAATAAACCATATGGAATTGGAAAATCACTAAATTTAGAATGAGAAATTATGATACATCTATATACATAATTACTAGCTATCATTCTGACATGAGTCCCCATATCTGCTTGTCAAGGCGCCCTATTGTATTTAACATTTCTTGTATACCTACATTCTACACCAAAAATTGTACTTACATATATCTATTCCTTATATTTAGATTGTTTAATTTTAAATTCATTATATGAAGAAATTTTGTCCTCTTCTAATTTTTCGAAATGTTTCCAATTCATTGTCAGGATTGACTGAATTTTTGAAGGATATATGTAATAGACCTATAATCTTAAATATTTAACTACTAATACATTAAGAAATAATATAATGTATATGTACTTCCCAGAAAAACTCTTTAGTAATATCTATGAATTTCTGACACTGACATTTATCTGTCAGTTACAAACAGTTCAACTGGTCAACTATTTTCCATGGCATCCTTTCGGCTGTAAAATTTATTATAACGTTATTTTATTTATTATATTTCTTTTATCTCTAAATCCATAGAATATATAATAAAATATTTAAATGTATCAGATAAAGAATTTAATTTTCTTTAATATTACCAAGAAAAATTTTCAAAAAATATTATTTAGAAGATTTTTTTTCAAGAATCTTCTACTTCCGGTTGTCCAATTGTTACCAAAACCTTTTCAGATCTTCCCATGAATGTCCGATTGGAAAATACATAATTAAACAATTTTTAAGTCTTATAGTTTTTGAGTAATCGTCCTTCCAACATCCTACATACATACACACATACATCCACACACACACACACACACACAGACATCATCGTAAAAATGTTAAAATCGGATTGTAGGGATCTTAAAACGTGCTTATTCAATAAAATGTGATATATGTGATTTTTAGCATGAATGCAATACCTCTCTTAGCGAGAGGTAAAAACTTTCATATAAAAGTTGTTATTTTTTGTTTCAATTCCATGACTATAGCTATATTTGGGGTGATTTTTGACATTTTCATACCTAATTTCTATCGTTACTAGACACACAAAATTGATTTTGTTTATTGATGTAAAATTTTATACTCTACATCTTTTATTTGAAGCTTTTGTACCTAAAATAATTAAGGAAATAGGAAATTAGGAAAGTCTGTTAAAGTCTTATGTTCGACTGAGCCAGTCACCACCGTATATTTGGGGTTTTGTATAGAAGAAATACGCAAAATGAAGTATTTTTGTACACGGATAATACTTTATTTCATAATAATAATAATAGAATAATTATAACAAATTTAATTGAAATTAAAAAAAAAATATGATCAACAATAGCACCTTTTTTAATTTCTCACCTTTAGAGCGTTGTAACAGAAATTTGTCATTTCGTGCTTTTTATTCTTTATTTTCTTATTGGCATTAAATGTTATATTTTATTTTGTGGAACGGAACACTTTTGAAAATGTCGAATTTTTAGATATCTAATTGCAGTGGCTGATAGCAAAACACGTACTTGCTTGAAAAAATTTAACAATTCTAATATGAAACAACAAACATATCTGGTACGAACTCAATTACCTACCTTTGCCTTGAATATGACTTCGGTACCCTTACCTACCGAAAGTATTGCCATGCTATAGTCTGTTTTTAATCCATAAACAGTGTCTTACAATGTTGGCTCTGAAATCAACGCTTCTGAATGGCTGTTAAGCAGACGGTTTTACACACAACGAAATTTAAATTTCAATCTTCGTTCAACCATCAACCATCAGCTGTTTAAATAAATAGGGAAAGAAATAATATTAGAAGTAGTAGATATATCTAAAATGTCAGTTATAGGTAATGAAGCACAACATATTAGTCAAATTGAAATAAATATTTAAATGTACATAGGTAACAAATGATGCAATAATAATAATGTCTTGTAAACTGCTACCGTCTTATCTAAAAATTGTCAGATCGGCAATATTCTCCAACACTAGTCATTCACACAAGGAAGGTAAGTTTGGTAAGTGACCTGTTCTAAAATAGGTTCTTTATGTCTATTGTTTCCAGTTTCTCCTAGCCTATTGTCTACGTCAAGTTTAAATTAAGTTAGTGTAAGTTATGTTAGCTTTTGTTAATTGTAATTACAATCTAACCTTAGCATAAAGATAATATTTAATAAAATTTCTAAAAGTTAGAATAGAAGCAACACTGTGACCTATATAATGCGGTTCAGATATTTCACTCGTTTAATCAGGCAACAGAAAAAATATCTAATGTCTAGTTTATTTTAAATGCGAATTTTGATTTTTTTTTATAAAAAAATCTGTTGTGGCTAGCACAACACCTTCTGTCATTCTATGTACAGTAGAGACCCTTTAATCCGAATTGTTAAATGAGTGTTCGGATTAAGGGTTTGTTCGGATTACTGAATTTGTATGAATAAGCGCAAATAACATGAATTTTAAAAATGTTGCAATATTTATTATTGTATTTCAGCGAACAAGTAACACTGAAATTCGGATTATTGGATGTTGGGATAACAGGGGTTCGGATTAAACGATCTCTTCTGTATTTTATATAAATTCCACACAGAAAGTTTCTTGTATTTTCACTAAAATTATTTCACATACATATTGTGTAAATTTTACTTGACTGTACTGTCAATTATTACTATTATATTATTGAAATTGTTTCCATAGTATTGTAGCAAAGATTACAAGACTTACGAAAATTATTTTTTTATAATTTTTTAACTCTAAATACATTGAATATAAAGAAAATAATTCAATCAAATCGAATAGAAAATAGAATATTCTTTAATATTTATAATAACATTAAATATCAAAAAATGGCATTTAACTGCCAAAGCTTCAAATTAAGGTACTTCTGGTTATTTAATTGCGATCAAAATCTAATCAACTATTCATTTGGTTGTAAGAATGAGGAATACAAACAAAATTTTGGATTTGTAGTATTGGAATTATCGCGGCCGAAAATATCATCACACACACACACACTCACACATACACACACACATATAGACATCATCATACAAATAATAAATTCGTATTCTAGGGACCCCAAAACGTGCTTATTTATTAAAAACTCACCACCGATTTTTTTGACCAAATACAATACATTCCTTACCTAAAGGTGACGAAAGGTTAAAATTGTTTCTATTTACAATTAATTTTTCAATTTTGCTAATCATGTCCTGACCTGTCGGTAAAATAGTTTCGCGATGAGGCCGGGTTTACGTCATCAGCATAGTGAAGTTAGGTCTATTCTGTGTTACTACAGGTTAAACTTATCATTTACACGTTACTTTACTTTACCGATTTCAATCTATCGTGTAATAATAATTAATCCCTTTCTTTAGATCTTTCACATTTTTCTCAACTTATTTAAAATGCAAGAAATATTCATGTTTTTATCATAGTTTAATTGTATACGTATTATAAAATTGCGTCTTCTACATTCAACTTATATTTTTGTCAAAGAACGAAACGGTAAGTTGTTTTTAGATATCTTCTTATACTCTGTCATAGTACCTTAATAATTAATACTGTATAAATGACATGATCGCGTATTGACATTTCTTATTATTAGCTACAAGAAACTTGGTACTTTTAATTAAAATCTGTCTTAGTTTTCATGTCACGTTGATTTGGTCTGCAATGCACAATGCAGTTTGACGTTTCGCGACGCCTAGTTAAAACTTAACAGAAGACAAGATGAGCTGTCGACGGCCGGGAATTCATGTAATTGGATTACGAAAAGATCCACCACAAGAATATTAAAATGCACACATAGGGCGAAATAAATCTAATTTGAATATAATGAATAAATTCTAAATAATAATGAATATATTGTTTCTAAAAAAAGAATAAATTTTTGCCTAATACTAGTATATAATATTTTTCTACTCTCATCTGAATTTTTATATATCTATAAGATTATATAATAGTCGTTATTGTTAAAGATTGTCAAATTTTAAATTGAAATATTAACAAGACATTTACAGAAATAACAATCAGATTTTATAAAATTTACTCGAATTAGTGATTTACTGTACATACTTGGAACCTTGAGTTGAACTTGATATTTCTGAGTGAAGTAACATATTTATTGTTATTTTGCGAACGGATATTTCATAGAAGTTTGCTCCATTTATTTTATACAACGAAACAATACACGTTACAATGGTGATATATGTTTTTATTATATAACTCATCTTTCAGTAGCAACTAGGGACACATGCAAAGTATACTAACCTCCAATTGGTGCATCACGAGCAACGAAATTATATTTCGGCTAAATATTCTACAAACACGGCTGCAGAACCTTCATGGAGGATATCTCAGCATTTTGAGAAAACGACATGGAAAGACGAACAGACGCGAATGGTTCTTCCAAGAATGACCTGACACTTGACAGGCATAGGAATCAAATGCCATTCTAAGGAATCTCCATTTTTTTAAAAAAAAAAATATCAACCTTATTTGTACATGTACCTACATAGTCATTTTCTGTAAATTATGCCATACGACAAATAATAATTTACATCATCAGTTATAAAAAGAGTGACGTTGTTTGATAAACATAATATTTGCCAAAACGAGCGAAATTCTACATGACAGCTCAATATACAAATTTCAAAATCAATTTTTTAGTTTTGAATGCGTTCTGAAACCGATATATATCCCTTCTGATGTCGGGGAATTAAGTGTGAATCAATAATTCATAAATTGATATGAAAGAATTCATTACTGATATATTCTTCTTTCTTTTATTATCAGTTTGTCAATTGTGTAATATTCTTTTTCTACTACCACTACTGTAAGAGGGTCATTACTGAACAGACTACTAACAATGTAAGTTTGTTCTTATGAATAGTGTTACGTAATGAAATTTCATTACGTAACACTGTTACGTAATGAACAGCAAATTTAAGTTGGTAGGACTGATTGTCAAACTGTAAGAAATGATTAAAATTTGATAAATAAAATTTAAGATTTAAATATAATAGAATAAAATTTATCTGACATATACATATAAATACATATTTTTTTGGGTTATTATATTAATATTATATTATGTCAACAATACATATTTCATTTCAATCAAATTTGCAGTAGGGAACTATTTTTCATCGTATATCCCTACGCTTAGCAGTAATCATGGTAACATCGTTGCGCAGTTTTATTTTTGTAAATAAAACCCATCAAACTTTTTGACGTTTCGAACTGCTGCTTTTTTGTGTGATTACAAATACATATACTGAGGTAATAATTATTATTACAAACAAAATTAGTTGATAATATTATTTGTAATTTGTAAGTAATGCATTAAAAAAATAATTAATTTATAACTATGTATCTGAATTTTGCTTCAATTTAGAAATATGTATTAATTAGTGGTCGTAGAAAAAGTATAGTACATAATTCGAGATGTAAAGCAATTACTCACTCGTAAAATTACAAACTCGACGCTACGCGTCTCGTGTGTCAATCATTTTCCTCGTACGTAATCTGCTTCTTACATCTCTCATTACGTAATATACTATTATGTAACACAGTTGTGTAAAGATTTCATTTCATATCAATTACTGAAAAAGTGGCATTTCATAACGTCATAAGGTTAGGTAAAATTCAATTTTTTAAAACGGAGTTAAATAAATAAATATACACACTGTAGTCATTGGGGGATTATGAGAATTAGAGTAATGCTCGGTTGCAGAAACGTTCATCAACGCTTTGTTTAATTAACGGACCATCAAAATGAACAAATTCGAATCGGTTTCCTTGTTTTTTTTTTGACATTTAAATCATTTCTGTCAAAAAATCGCGTTGAATTTGTTCGTTTTGATGATCCATTAATTAAACAAAGCGTTGATGAACGTTTCTGCAACCGGGCATTAGTCTATTTTTTGAGCAAGACAGAGTTAAAAGTGTTTCAAAACGGTAGGTATCTAAATAGAAATGAATCGATTGTGAAGTGATAGTTAAAATAAGTGTGAAAAAAATACGTAGAAAAACTGCATAAGTCTACAATGTACGTTAAAGTACATATTCGGTAAAAGAAACTGTTATGATTACTAAAATTAGTTAAATATTAACAAAAAATATATGTACAATATTACTTTCTAGTTACATTGCAAAACAACATGCATCTGGTAATTAATATAATATGGTATAAAATTATTGGTTTTGTGTTTTGTCAAGTTTGTATTGTATTTTAATTTCAAGGTTCAATAATATACAAAAGAAATGTATCGATAATTTTGAAAAACCCAACACAAATGTCGATATTGTTTACATGATAAAAATATGTATTTAAACAGTTTCTTTTTAACAAATTATATCAAATTAATAAAAATATATTCTAATAATTATTTGATTTATATGACAATAATAATAACTCCAGGCCTAAAATAAATGTCAATCAAATATAATCTTGGAAATAAATTCAAGTAACAAAGAAAAGTAATCAATATTTCTATTTCATTTCTTACTCCAAATGTCAAAATTTGCAGTAAAAATTTCAAAATGTGATTTTTTTTATAAACCGGTAAACTTTAAATTTGATCCCCTGGAATATCTGAACATCAGACATATCTGCTTGTTACAGAATCACAGAAATATTTATATTAGAAAAAATTTCATGATGTTGCAACTTTCTTAAAATATGTTTTAATTTATCCAAAACAAAAGCGTGCATGATTACAAACTTACTCGTTCAAGTAAGAAACTGGAACTTACTAACAGATATTGTTTACTATTAGTTCATATACGAATACAAATGTATGGCGTTTCTGAAGCTCTAAAGGTAACTACAATGCCCAGCACTATCTATAACAAATATTTCTTAATTTATTTAAAATTAAAATTCTTTGTGTAAAGTGAATAATTGCAGACAATCTCTTTGCAGACCGTCGCTACGGGCTACAAACAGTATAAACCAGGTATTTTGCAAATATATTGTTTCCCTAGTCGCCTACACTCAAAATTTTCGCTTTAATAGATTGTGATGGATATAAATGGAAAATTACAGAAAAAAAATATATTATACAGGATAAAAGATTAAAGGTAAATAATTGGAGTTGCAGTCTGGTGAACAATGTTTATTAGGATTCTTTTAACATGCCGACGTTTCGGTTCCAATTGAACCTTCTTCAGGGTTCTGGAATACATATTTTTACATATAATACAAATTCAAGAAAATGTTTTACAAAATTACAAAAGTTACTTACAGTTAAAGTGTAGTTGGTAAAAAACAATTCATTACAAACGAAAATTAAAAGTAAAAAAAAGGATGAATATGTCGTCAAAAGTGTCAAAGTGATAAAATAAAAGCGTGCATACATCAGTAAACTATTCATTAAACTAATACATTATGTTGCAGGCAAAAAATAATAAATAAAAAATAAAAGAATAACTTAAGGATAAAAAGAATTGTTAAAATATAAATTAAAATAAAACACATTTAAACTAGTTATTTCCCCCTAATTTTTACACCCAGGTCATCGAACTGCGTGGGACCAGAGGCATCTTGCAATTTTTGCCTGCAACATAATGTATTAGTTTAATGAATAGTTTACTGATGTATGCACGCTTTTATTTTATCACTTTGACACTTTTGACGACATATTCATCCTTTTTCTTTACTTTTAATTTTCGTTTGTAATGAATTGTTTTTTACCAACTACACTTTAACTGTAAGTAACTTTTGTAATTTTGTAAAACATTTTCTTGAATTTGTATTATATGTAAAAAAATGTATTCCAGAACCCTGAAGAAGGTTCAATAAAAAAAAAAATGTTAAAAGAATCCTAATAAACATTGTTCACCAGACTGCAACTCCAATTATTTACCTTTAATCTTTTACAACATACCAACAGTCAAGGAATTACCCAAGAAATTATACAGGATATTTCACAACTTCGCGTATAAACTTTAAGGGCATATAGTACCGACCAAAATGAGTAAAAAAACTTAAGCAACATAGGTTTCTTCAACTATTTCCAAGAAAGAAGCTATTTTGTATAAGAATCGAAAAAAAAATTGACGAAGATAGTGATCAAACAAAATTTGCCTCTGCTAGTAATTAGACTCAAAATATAATAAAATTTTATATTAAACATTTTTCTGGTTAAGAAGTTATTAGAAAATTAAATATTGATCAAGGTCCCCACACCATTTTACTTAGTATAATTATTTAATTTGTTTTTTGTTGAAAAACAAAAGAACATCTAAGATGACTCTCAAAGGTAAACAAAAGTCTCATTTAATCAAAGTCGTACTCTAATAGTTTTTAAGATAGTACAGGTAAACCCCGTAACAACTTATTTTTCACTGCCTTATATCTCGGAAACTATTGAAGATCGGACCGATGTTGATTAAACTTTTTTTGTTAATTTTGGTCAGTACTATATGCACTTAGTATTTGTAACAGAATTTGCGAAACACCCTGTATAATTTAAAACTTGTGAGGCAATCTTTCTGACCATAGAAAAAATGTTCTATATAAATACCTCTGGTTAAAAATATCTTTACAGACCCCAGCTACTTGCAAGCTCTGGCCTCGGTCTGCAAGGAGCTACTTTAATATACAAATGACTATTGTTATTGTATGTAGAAGTAATTAATTATTTGCTTCACTGTTAATTTAGTCATCCTGCATGTAAACTATCAAAGTGTTTATAATAAGCCCTTATTGTATGTTTTGCAAGAATACAGTTGGATTTGAAGTGCTCGAACTGTTACAAAAACAAACAGTGAATTATGAAAAAGTGGTCTGCATCTCAACAAGCTGTAATTAAATGTGTAAAATATAATTCTGAGAATTAATTGCTAGTCTCGTTACCAGGCAACATTGACTGCATCGAGTAAAGAAAATGTATAATTACCTCTTTAGGGATCGCAAATGTTATTTTGAACCTGCATCCTATCTAATTATTTTAGTTCATCAGCTCGTTATCTCATTTGCGAAATGTAATATTTATTCAGATGAATGAGTTAACGACATTTGCGCTCGTAAGCAGAATTTATGAAAGGAAACCCGATTTCCAGGTTTTTCCAAGGATGCTTGTTTTTCGTGAAATAATTACCTCTCGCTAAGAGAGGTATTGGATTCATGCTAAAAATCGCATATCCAGATTTTATTGAATAAGCACGTTTTAAGGTCCCTACAATCCGATTTTAACATTTTTACGATGATGTCTGTGTGTGTGTGTGTGTGTGTGTGTGTGTGTGTGTGTGTGTGTGTGTGTGTGTGTGTGTGTGTGTGTGTGGGATGTTGGAAGGACGGTTACTCAAAAACTATAAGACTTAAAATTTGTTTAACAACGTATTTCCCAATCGGACATTCATGGGAAGATCTGAAAAGGTTTTGGTAATAATTGGACAACCGGAAGTAGAAGATTCTTGAAAAAAAATCTTCTAAATATTATTTTTTGAAAATTTTTCTTGATAATATTAAAGAAAAATAAATTCTCTTTCTGATACATTTAAATATTTTTATATATATTTTATAGATTTAGAGATAAAAAGAATATAATATATAAAATAATCTGTTGTAATTAATTTTACAACCGAAAGGATGCCATGAAAAATAGTTGAAAATTTGAATGTTTGTAACTGAGAGATAAATGTCAGACATTACTGAAGATTTTTTTTGGGAAGTACATACATTATATTATTTCTTATTGTATTTATAGTTAAATATTTAAAATTATAGGTATATTACACATACCCTTCAGAAATACTATTAATGGTCTCCACTCTGCAACGTAAAATACAGAAAAAAATGTATCTCATCGAAATAATGGGTAATGAAAGAAAAATGTACTTGGAGAATCTCTTAATTCTTGATCTGTGACTATTATGGAGGTGACAAGTCTAAGTTGAAGGACTTAAATTTGTTTTAAACATTATGGGACAATGCACACCAGCACTGTAGCTGGAGTAACATTGAACTGCGAAAAAGCTATCAAATTCTTCTCAAGTAAGTTGTAAATATTGACAAAATTACACATCGTTATAAGAAAATAATCGGAGTGCAATCTATCCATCACTTTATTAATGGGAATTAGTGTTATTTAGATACAGCATGTATGAAAAAATAAAATGTAAAAGAAGATATGTAAGAATAGATGCACAATTCAGATTATACATTTTAGCCGCCCAAAATTAATGTTTTTACTAGAAGAATATGAAGAGAAAGTAAACAATAACGTTGTTCGAATTGAAAATCCGTGTTACCAGCAGGTATATATAGTAAACTCTACTTTGTAATTTATTGTACATAATTTATGGTAAAATATCTTATAGATTTTGTAAGTATATGTGAAAATTGTTTTATGTTGAGTCATAGTTTATACGTTATAGACTTATATGAATATATTATTTGTATTTCTAAAAATATTCTTTGCTTTATGAATAGAGCCAGGTAAAATATACGGCGAGAGGTTATGTGCTGGCCACATCAGATTTTTTAATTATGAGTGTATGTCATCTAACAATTTGAAATAAAACTTCAACGAAAACTCTAAAATCTTCACAAATCTATATATTTCCGTGAACATGTAACTACATGTGACGGCTAGTTCGCGAAATAATCGACTACTTCTAGTTTTCGTTACAAAAATCAGCCAAGGCCGAACTATATCTTTGTCCGTCAATAACTTCAAACTACCATTGTAAAAATTATAATTCTTTCGTATTCTTCAAAGTTATATCCATAAGAAGAGTTGATTAGATTTTGATTATAAATGGTCAACCGGAAGTATCCTCATTTGTAATTCCTACCAGTTTTTACCTCTCGCTAAGAGAGGTAATGGATTCATGCTAAAAATCGCATATCCAGATTTTATTGAATAAGCACGTTTTAAGGTCCATACAATCCGATTTTAACATTTTTACGATGATGTCTGTGTGTGTGTGTGTGTGTGTGTGTGTGTGTGTGGATGTGTGTGTGTGTGTATGTGTGTGTGTGTGTGTGTGTGTGTCTGTGGGATGTTGGAAGGACGGTTACTCAAAAACTATAAGACTTTAAATTTGTTTAACTTCGTATTTCCCAATCGGACATTCATGGGAAGATCTGAAAAGGTTTTGGTAACAATTGGACAACCGGAAGTAGAAGATTCTTGAAAAAAAATCTTCTAAATAATATTTTTTGAAATTTTTTCTTGGTAATATTAAAGAAAATTAAATTCTCTATCTGATACATTTAAATATATTCTATAGATTTAGAGATAAAAGAAATATAATATGTAAAATAATCTGTTATAATAAATTTTACAGCCGAAAGAGTGGCCATGGAAAATAGTTGAAAATTTAAATTGTTTCTAACTGACAGATAAATGTCAGTGTCAGAAATCCGGAGACATTACTGAAGACTTTTTCTGGGAAGTACATACATTATATTATTTCTTAAAGTATTAATAGCTAAATATTTAATATTATAGGTATATTACATATATCCTTCAAAAATACTGTCAATCCTGACAATGATTTGGAAACATTTCGAAAAATTAGAAGAGGACAAAATTTCTTCATAAAATGAATTTAAAATTAAACAATCTAAATATAAGGAATAGATATATGCGTAAGTAGAATTTTTGCTGTAGAGTGTAGGTATACAAGAAATGTTAAATACAATAGGGAGCGAGCAGTCATGTGATTTTGTTGGCCTTGTCAAGCAGATATGGGGGCCCATGCCAGAATGATAGCTAGTAATTATGTATATAGATGTCAAATATCACATTTTCTCATTCTAAATTTAGTGATTTTCCAATTCCATGTGGAGTAGAATTAAATGTTAAATATCTAAGGCATACGACAAGTAAATTTTAAACTCCTGGTGATAAATTAATTACGTAAATTTAGAAAATCTTGAAATTTTTAATGTAAAATTCTGACATTTGACATCTATGTACATAATTACTAATTATCATTCTGAAATGGGCCCACACATCTGCTTGTCAAGCCCAAAAATGTAACATTACTGTTCGCGCACTATACTTATGTAACCAAAAAAGGAAGTGGCGAGAAGTATTGTGCTGGCCACAACAGATTTTTCTTGAAGAAACGCAGTTAAATATTATATTTTGACATTTTGTCATTATAAATATAAAAAATATTTTATTCTTTACGCGGTTTGATTGCAATTTTTCCTTCATATTCTATAGATAGAAATAAAAAATGATAAAGAGATTAAATTTCATGTATCAGCCAGCTATGCTATATTTCATTTCACTTCTTAAAATCTTCTTTTGGAATGCTTCCAAAATAATCATGAATTGCATCACGTCCAAAAAATACTCAAAAGTCGCAAATTGCCAAATCATGTGAGTATGGCGGGTGTTCTATTGCTTCTTTTTCGTTAAGAACTGTGGTGTTGTAGCTACTCTATGAGACGGCACATAACCAATTACGTGATAAAACATAATTTTGGGAAAAACTAGCGACTACTACTATTTAAGTAGTGTAAAAATTTCTTGACAAATTTTTATATTCCGTTTTTTGAAATCCGAAAGTTGATATGGTACAAAAATGACATAACTTCTTTTAAATGCTGGGGATCATGTATGATTATGTTAATAACTGAAGATCGCATTTGTGGCTCGACACAATGTCTTGTTCTTTATTAACAGCAGCAATGTTTTTTTTTCGGTAACAGCTGTAAGTGGACACCCACTCCTTTTTTGGTGGTGAAAAAATTTTTATTTCCGTTTCATATTCTTTATATCCGCGGTAAATTCTCACTAAAGAAACAGAATATTCATTAAAACTGAGTCTAAACTTTCTTAGCACTCATAAGCACTTAAGCCTTTTTTGAAATTATGATGAATGAGTATGCTCCCTAGTTAAATCCTTATATTTACTCACATCAAAACTTTCAAAAATTGATTATCCAAGTTCTAATTTAACTTTCACAACTTAGTTTCATATTATAAATACATAAATAACTGTTCAAAATTAGAGTGCAACTTTTGTTTTGTCTAACTGATTATCTTAATCTCAATCATTCTAGCGTGACGCTAGCATCACTTCGTTTACATCAAGTGTGAAAAACATCATTCCTTTACATCTAAACACATAAATAGCTATTGTTATAATTTTTATTTTACTTGTAACTCGAGCACCCAAAGCAATTTTGACATTCTGGCGCCTGTGCCCTGAACGGATTATTGTATGTCTCAAAAACGCGTCTACTATTAAATATATATATATATATATATATATATATATATATATATATATATATATAAATAAACAGAAAAGATATGAATAAAATATTCAACTACATCTTATAATGGCACAATCCTATTATCCCAAACTCAGATCTTTCATTTCAAAATATTGTATACTTAACAAAGCAATTACATTGCACTATTTAAAATGCAAGCCACTGGTGCTGTGGTCTAGAATCTTGTATTTTTTGTAACCATAACTACGAAGCCAACTGTGGCACATGGCACACTCGGCACATGGTGTTCCCCAGCGACTCATGTTGTAGACAGTGCATCAATAATATCACTTTCGTAAAATAATAATACGATATAAATAACTGACTAAATCAGAACCACTAAGGAATATATTAGTACATGAATACAGACGTCACTTCACCATAAATATATATGTTAGGAATTGTTCATATTATTGTTTATAATTGATTAAAAAATTGCATATAGCAGTAATTTTAGTTCTTAATTGAATTTACGTATTACAGAACTGGGTGTTTACTATTATTCTAATTAATTGTTTTTCGTTTATATGTTGAGTGAAATTTGGTTTTTAGTCAGTTGTGTTTTGTGCTTCGTGGTAGTCGGAAATAAAAGATTGGATCCAAAGATTGAGTTTGTGTTTTCTTTTATTATTGCACCTTATCCTTACATATATTTCTGCTCCTGTAAAAATATATCCCCATTATTTCAATTTTTACCTTCCGTCACCTTTAGGTAAGAAAGGTATTGTCTTTGGTCAAAAAATTCAGTGATGAGTTTTTAGTGAATAAGCATGTATTAGGATCCCTATAATACGATTTTACCATTATTACGATGATGTCTGTATGTATGTGTGTCTGTGTGTGTGACGAAAGTTTCGGATCGCATAACTTCGATACCACAATTCCAAAAATTATATTTTTTTCATATTCCTCAAGTTTACATCCAGAAGAACATGTGATTAGATTTTGGTTATAATTGGTCAACCGGAAGTACCCTCATTTGAAGATTTTAACAGTTAAATATGATTTATTGACATATAACGTTGTTATAACTATTATATGCATATATATTATTCTCTATACGATTTGATTGCATTTTATATTTCATATTCAATAGATATAGAGTTAAAGAATTATAAAGATATTAAATTTCATAAATCAGCCAACTATGCTAATCATGGAAACTGCTAATATATTCAGATAATTCAAATTGACAGATGTCAGTATCAATGAATAATGTGGCAGAGATGAGTGTGTTGAAGTAGATGTTGAGGAAGACACGGAAAGATACAGCAAGGAAATAACTCTAGTGTTACAAGTTTCTAGAAATATACAAGAGAGACGATTACATTGGTTTGAACATGTCATGAGGAGAAATGAAAAATATATTGGAAGACGAATGTATAGTTTAGTAATAAAAGGTTGAAGAAACAGAGGAAGACCAAAGAAAAGATGAAAGGACTGTAATGCGGAAGACTTGAGAGAAAAGGAACTGAATGGAATGATAACGACACGCAAAACAGAAATGAGTGGAAGAAGAAAATAACAAATAGCGACCCTTAACGAATGGGAAAATCTAGAGAAGAAGAAGATGCCAGTGTTAAGTAGAATTTGCATAGTTAATTTTACTGGAAATTGAGAATCTTATGCAAGAAAATTTATGTATGGAATTTATACATAATACACAGGATTGACGTAAGGTATTGTGCTGGCCACATCAGATTTTTTCGATTAATTTAGTAGCCATAATTCATTCTTCCCATCCAGAATCAATTATTCACGTTTATTTTAATTTTGCCGCAACCACCCCTCCTAAGGTGCTCTGAAAGTTGACAGTGTTGTCATTGTCATTATTATCACTCATCATTTTGTGACTTTGTATTTACGTTTTTCGACCGATTTCTATCTTTTTGAAAAGGGCTAAACTACAGTAATATTGATACTGACAGCGATGAGGAGAAGTGCACCCGGTCAGATATATTTCAGTGACAATTTAACAATGAATACATCTTCACGCCAATCGCCATTAAGTAGGTAGTTCCCTTAATAAATAGTAATCAAAAATAAATTTAATGTTATCTTTGATAAATTGTGTATTCGTAAAGTTATTTATAAAATATTTATTCGTTATTTCCGAATTTACAGAAGTAGCCATAATCCCTCATATAATAATATCCTATCCATTACATACTGCCTTATTATCCATTATTATTATTATTAGTATTGTTATTATTATTATAATAATAATTATTATTATTGTTTATTGTATTAAGAAATGTATTTCGCAGTGCTTGTGCATTACATAAATGCCAGATTGTGTATCTGATATCCCCGAAGCGCATTTGACAAAATCAATTGAGTGGCTAAGTGCATTGGATTACGATTCATTAAAATGTATACCGATGCTAAAACATTATACACAAATAGAAACGGGATTCAATATTATATTGTAACGTTTATTTATATGAGTGAAGAGTAAAAATCAGCGAAATATTATTAATTAAAATAATATGTCAATAATTAGGATAAATATTAAAAAGATAATAAAAATAACTAACACTATGACTAAATAATTATAAACACTAAGACTAAGAATATTATTAAATACTTAAACACTAAGATTATTTATTTAAACAATATTTATATCACTATATTTATTTATATAACTACAATTGTTATTGTTCACATATTGTAGACTGTTTATTTATATCACCCACTGTTCATTGCTCGTTCCTTCTATATATCAGACTGTGTTCGATGGTTCTGGCGACGGGTTTATATAGCGCGATATCCTTCTCGAACTTTTCGACGCGACATAACATTGAATATAAAGAATTAGACCACCAGATGTAATTAAACCAGTCTAGACGCGTTTGGGTTTTGACCGCCGGCGATTACGTGATCGGTCGGGAATGTTCTACCAGTGGCATACTCTTATGTCAGGGACGCACGTTACAATATGTTCCATAATATTTAAATATGATTTCAGTTTTTGCCAAAAGACATATCTATTTAATTTATGTATAAAAAAATTATCTTTAAAACAACATTGGGTCTGTTCGATGAGTATTTCAAAAGTGCAGTGTAGTGTATGCGGTACAAGTCAGTAGAGTGTGCACTAGTACTAGTTCACAAGTGTCAAAAACACGGTAAATTTAAAAGGCAAATGAACGAACTACGAAGTTGTTTAGTAGCTGTCTGAAATAGTAACCCATAAATCTTAAGATGTTCAAAACTGTCATCATCATCTGCTTCATAAATATGTGTAAAATGATCGCCCATTATTTTCAATGTAATACCAACAAATTAACAACAAATATCAGGTAAACCAAAACAGATTCAAATTTTACATTTAGTCACCTCCAATTCTGTCTGCTCTATAAACACTACCTCGTAACTCAGTTCAGATAAGTTTGACCTAGTTCTGAAATTTTTCTCATCGGTCGGTCCTTCCAAATTGCACGTTTTTCGTAAAACGCTTCAGTATTAAAAAGTTAACACTGTAACCGCACCTCGTGCAAGTCCTCAAACAGACCTATTAATAACCGTTTGCAACGCTTACACTTAAAGATTCTACTTATTAAAGAGGTACTTAATATTTAAGGTTCGCTTTGATTTAATCGGTTTATACTAGTAGTAGTAGTATCTATTTTATACTTAGTAAAGGGAACGTTTCTAAAATAAAAATAAGTGGTTGTAGGGAATGTTCGTTTTAGTGAGTTTACTTGTTAGTTACTTTAACGTCCATAATTTTGAAAGGTCAATATTCATTTGAAAGCTTTTGATTCGGCGTAGGTATATGAAAAATCTTAGCTTTACCAATAAATAAATGACATATTGGTGAGATGCAATTGTTTCTGGATATATTTAAAATTTATTAAATATTTTAAATGAATTATTATACAGGCAACTGTTAATAAGTATATACCTACAGACAGAGGTACTTACAAATCGTATGGAAACTTCAATTCATGGTCGATTTTAAATTGAATAATGATCAGACATATTCGTTTCTCTGTTCATAGCCTACTCTGAGTTAAGATTTCTTTTTAACACACTATACATTATAATAAATATATAAGTAAATAAATATCTCGTCACTGTTTATTATGCATTTATTCTGGGTGAGCCAATTTGCTTCTACTTGCAGATTTCGGCAACGGCAGCATATTAGCGTTGAAGTTATTTACCAGGCGTCACCTCCCGGATTTGCAAAACTGTCGTGGAGAAAATATCACACAAGTCATTTTGTGATATTTGCAATAATTATCTCCAACACAATTTTGGAAACTACATAGTCCGCAACTAAAAATCATGTTGGAATCAATATCATTCCAATAAACCGTGTGGAATAATTCTGCACGCCATTTGGAATAATTCCATATAGCTTTCGACCAATCAGAATCTGTTTAGTCGCATATATTAGCACAATATATCAAATACCTTGGTAAGGTTGCTATGGTTATGTCTCTTTGTTTTATATTTATTTATTTTTAAATTCGCTTTTGACGTTTTGAAGTTTTGAACAGTTTTGGAGTTTTCTGTTAACTTTTACAGATTTTTTGGTGATCTTCAGAGCAGTAAGTTGAGATAAATAATAATTTATTAGGAAATTAACTAATAAATAACATATTGTAGAGAAAAATGATAAGTGGTAATGAAGATACAAATATGCAATTAACGATAACAGAATAAGAGCCAGTTATTAACAAATAAATCAAAAGAAAGTTATGAATTGAGATTTAAGCAGTTTATATGTTTGTATATATTTAATATTTTCCTTAATAAAATAATTAATCTTATATCTTGTTGGAGAAAGTATAGTCTACAACACGTTTGGAATGGCATATTCCACAGTCGCAAACTTCTTGCTCGTGTGAATACGGGCCATTCCAATATTTGTTGTACAATATACTATTTAACTCTCAAGTTTGACGTCGGTTGGAATCGTATTGAAAAACTATGTTTATGTAAAAATTTCAAAAATAATATCGAAACACCAGTATATTTTAATAAATAGGTACGAATGAGATTGTGTATTATTCAGGGAATTTTATTCACTAAAATTGATCACTGCAGTTTCTCAGATATTAGTTATTATGAGATGACATTTTTTTATTTATATTATTTATTTATATTGCAAACACCCTCTATCTCGTATCTTTATTACCAAAATTTGCATCAAAGAAAAAAAACTTTGGTGATATAATATGAATGAATATTATTGTTCACAGAAAGAATGAAAAGCGTATCACTTTTTCGAGAAAAAGTAGGAAAACTGTCGGAGGTTATCCCAACATGAGTGTGTGTAAATATTAATACTTCTTGTGGCCGTACTCATGGTCTAGTGAGGAAATTGAAAATATTAATAGAAGGCACCGTAGCCGGGCGCGGTATTGGAATAGCTGTGGCGACGCCGGCATAACATTTACGCAAATATTCCTCCAGGTTATTTATTATTAATATTGGGATTATTACCTCTAACAACGCGCCACGCATTATTCCCCCTTGTGAAGCCGGACCCTAGAATTCCACACAGAGTTATTTGATCGCACCTCACACAACATACAGAAGGAAGATAAGATGAATTTTCCTATGTTCAATATACTCATGTATTTCATAATAATTTATCATTGAAATAATTTTATTTTGTTAAATATAACATTCTCTTCGAGAAAATTAATTTGACATTAGCTGAAAATTTCAGTCCACATCCTGAACTTGGAATCGAAATTTCTCGATTTCTACGTCAATAGGAGTACTCTATCACCTAATGTAACAGAAAGTCATAGATAAATCTTAGATGAGAGCTAAATTCTTTATGTACTAGTAGTTATGTATTCTTGATTGACTACTAAACGTATACTTAGTAAACGTAGTGTTAGCGGCATTTTGAGTTATTACTGCGGTGTTGAGGAAGAGCTATTCTGCGGTTTAGCTTTACCCTCGCTTGCGGGCTGAGGAAGAATCTAGAGTGCGGCTGGGACTGGTTGCTCTCCACTGCGGTGTTGAGAAAGAGCTGTTCTGCGGTTCAGCTATACCCTCGCTTGAGGGCTGAAGAAAAGTGTACAGTGCGGCTGGGAATGGTTGCCCTCCACTGCGGTGTTGAGGAAGAGCTATTGTGCGGTTTAGCTGTACCCTCGCTTGCAGGCTGAGGAAGAGTCTACAGTGCGGCTGGGATTGGTACCTAATCCTATCCTAATCCCAAAGCAAGGCCGAGACCTTGCGCATTTACGTGGATCCTAAGCACTCACTGAGAGAGTATGCTTATCTATTTTTTATCTGCTCCAGGCTATTGGCGCTCGCAGGAGAGAGTCTGGACCATCCAGGGATTAGGGGTTATTATATTTGTTTGGATCTGTTTTCCATTATGTATTTCTCAGATCTTTCATCAATAAATTTATTGGTTTCTAACAGTAGTAGGGCCAATATATGTTAATATTTTTTTTGTCAAAATCAAATTCTGATAATTTATTTATCGTTACGTATCGTTACATTTCGTTATTTTATATCGTTTATGAACGACAAGTTCAAATGGCTCGTTGAAATCGTAACGTTTGACATATTTTGAAAAAAAAGTAAAAATTGCCGAAGAAGATATTTTATTAATTGTAGCTAAGCAAGAGATTATGTAAAGCATGAGTATATATTCAATTCTTTACAATTTTATTAATTATATTATTTTTTATATTAGACATATTTCAATTATATTTCAGAAATACATTTAAAAATTTAGATTGCAAAGTTCCCTGGATCTGTTCATGATTCCGCTATTTGGATGATGTTGTCTATCAAGGTATATTTATTAAATAATTATAGAAATGGAATAACAGAACATGGTTTCTTCTTTGGGAAATTTATTAGTTTCTAATGAACTATTATTTTCTAACTCAGATTTCATATTGTCTTTGTGTCGTTTTCGAAACCCTTTTTTATCCATTGGTAAATTCAGTCAAATGAATCATATGTCAAATTTAAATTGACAAAAAAATATACAGTAAAATTTTTGAAAGATGTCCGATCAAGGTCATCTGTATCACGAACGAATTAACAAATAGGCATACATTTATCTCTTTCTTTTGAAAAGGCTATAAGAGTGTG
The DNA here is from genome assembly GCA_951394225.1 of Harpalus rufipes. NCBI lineage: Eukaryota > Metazoa > Arthropoda > Insecta > Coleoptera > Carabidae > Harpalus > Harpalus rufipes. Next base: position 22,184,861 of record OX596277.1, read on the forward strand.
CGATAAGGATGGATATAACACGCTTGTCTTTCAAAAATTCATATTGTTTCGACTAAGTTACGATATTCCACTTTAAAACGATGTTCGTTGTTGATAATACTTTCGCTGTAACGTAAGTTTATTTATTAATTCAGTTTCATTACCTGGATTCATAACCGTACGTATAACGTTATTTTCTGTCAGAGTCACTGACACTGACATTGTGTCATTATCTTATTTTTAACATATTTGGTTTAACATTTGCTTATAAACTTACCAGTTGATTTATTTTTGAATTTTGAATGTTTTTCCTGTAATATATATTTTTATAATAATAAAATAACAGTAGTATCTTACGTACCCTCATAAAAACTAAGCAAACGACACTACTGAGTTTGTCATAATGGGCGGAGTAAAAATCTGAATTCACACAATTCGTAGACGACCTTGATCGGACATCTTTCAAAAATTTTACTGTAAATTGATTCTGTCAAAATCAACATGCAGTTAAATATTATCGTTAAAATCATGATAACGATAATTTATAACGATATGATTAGTAGAATACGTTTCTGGTATTTGTCGTTATTAAAGTCGTTCAACCAAATGCTTAGCGACAGTCGTTTGGTAACGATATTGTTATACATATTTTTAGTAGAATAGGCTTGTTAGTGTCGAAATTGTAGATGAAAAAATGAGAACTGCCGATTTGCAGATGTTTAAAATTTTATAGTAATTTCATATAAGTTTAGTAACTCGCAAATCACTCATGGGCAAAAATCGTATATTACATTATATGGAGGAGAATTTTATGCGCTGAAATTAATAATTAGTAATATTGTTTATTTTTTGAGTAATTTAAATTTCTTTCATAAATTGTTATTCTAGTTAACTATTCTTTAACATAACTCTTTGAGATTTTATTCTAGGTAAAAAAAAATGTAAGGAACCTCTTTTTGTACAAAAAATTAAAGTTTACTTTTGTATTCTTGACTAATTTAGATACGGACTATTGTTTTCGAAAAAAACGACCCTAAGATAAAACTCATTTTACACTTTTATTCCAAGATGGCGCTTCGCGTCTCCCCTCCTTAAGGTCAAATACTTGAATATTTCATCCCGACCTAAACAATATATCGAGCAACATATATTAAAATAAATTCTGCTCCATCTTTTGCAAGTTAAAACCTCTAACCGTTTGGTACAAACCAAAATACAGTATTATATCCAAGATTATTTCGACTTCGAAATTATATGTAAAAATTAAAAAGTTCAAAATTCATATTGTCGTCTATCGAGAACTGATACTACCGCTAGAGGCAGTACTATCGCTTCAACGACTAATCTCGAAAGAGTACTATTGAAAGTTTGCCATTGTAAACATATGTAAACACGCGCAATGAAATTAAGTATATTATTTTTAAATGATACGGAAAATTCCCGGTGCATAATTGGAGGTAATACATACCGTGTGTCCCAAGCAAACCTTGACGTAGGAAACTAATCTTTTACAGTTTAAGGGCCATTTTCACCAAAGTAATGATAAATATCAGGTTAACTAAGCAAGGAATAAATTTATACTTAGAAATAAATTAACTCCACATTTTCAGTAACCAAATTTTGTACATACTATATAATTAGACACAAATTTTAATTTAAAAAAACCTGTTTTAATTACAACAAAGTAAATTCTGTTATTTGCACTAGCATTTTTAACACTTACCAGGTAAAACAAAATCATCATTCTTAAAATGAATTGAACATATTTTTATATTACTATCTGTTATTTTCTTCACAATCCGAAACCGAATAACATATTCCCATGCTTGGCGTTTGTCTATTTGTTGTTCAACGCCATGTTTTGTTTAGTGCCGGCATACAGAAGGGGGGGGGGGAAGCCCCCGGCTGGAAATACGTAAAGGACAGTACACTGAGCAGAATACGTTCCTAATTTTTTTTTTTTAATAAAAATTTGAAATGAAGCCGAAAAATAATTGAATTTAGTATTATTTACTTGTTTCTAAAATGAACACTACGATACGCTGCTATGTTGAGAGAGCACGAGAAAGATACCATATCTCTTCTGACTTTTTCTATTCATTTGTAGTGCTCTATTGCTCTATACTCATATTTCACGTTATGATTTTAATATAATTTTATTTAAATAAAATATGATTCACTTTTTTCAATCGACTTTATAGGTAGATATACTCTTTATAATTTAAAACAGTTTGATATAGGAAATATGATTAATTTTTGTCAAGAATAGCGGTTTTTGGAAGTTAGCCTCGGGCGGCAAAATGTCGTAAGTCGGCACTGGATTTGTTGTTATTATTACAAAAGTTCATCTCTTTTAAGAATACAATAAAATCCCAAACTTTTGTCTTTATCCATCCTTGAGTGACAACCAAAAATACAATAATTTGTCGGAGATTTATATGCTTTTTTACAATATTTATTTAAATCGCTCATAATGACAACATGTAAAACCAAACCGAGAAGTTCAGATTTTCGCCGTTAATTGTCTGTCGCATCTTGTCAGTTCTCAATAAATTAGTGAAACATTTTTTTTTTTTGTCTAAAGCCTAAACAACGCATTTCTAATCTGAGCTCCTAATGGGACAAGTTTTGTCTAATTTAACAGACCCCATAGTTGGACACATGTTCCTGGACATCATATGTATTTAAAAATTCTTATACCAATAATAATATTAGTAGCTGTATTTATTATACCTTATAGGTAGAACATGGGAAAGGAATTCCATTTATTTGCCAATATGCTTCGTTAATTTTAATTCTTTAAACGTAAAATTGTATACATTTTTATGCGTTATGATTGTATACAAATCTTTATTTCTTGGAACAAGTTATTAGCTAATAGCATTGTTAAGGGTATTAGTATTCATATGGCGAAGTATAGCTGTTCAAGGACGAAATAGCAAGCAGCAACTAAACAATCAACAGTTGACGAGAAGTGTCCTGTGCAGCTCTATGAAGGAAGGAACAGGGTCCTCTCTCTGCGTGAGGAATGCGGGGTGCGTTCCCATTGTCACCGCGTATATTAGGTTCCCTCTCAATAAAACCAAATACGTGGACAGCATACGGAGTCCCTCTCGCTCAATAACCAAACGCAGAGACAGAATTTATTTCAGAGAGAGAGAGTATTTATTTCCCGTAATCCACTTGTCCATTATTACAGAATTTTTAATTTGGTGGTTCATGTTGAAAAGTTGATGTTGAGTAAAAGTAAATGAAACCTAATTTGTATGGATGGAACTTCGAAACACAGATTAATTTCAGCCGCTTCTTTAAGTTGGAGAGGACATTTACTTCTTACACTTCACTGAAACTTGAATAAGACACCGCAATTACCCGTAAGCCAGGTAGGGAGAGCTCATTTCTCTACAAGGAAATTTCATCTATTTTGTTTGAAATAATATTACAATTGCAAGAAATTTACTCTTTATTGTCAATTTTGTACAATTTTACTTTACTCATTTAAAGTAGGTACCTACTCGTACAATGAGGTCCGTTTAAGGTGGTTTATACACGTTTCCGTAAGGAATAATTAGAAAATACATACTGATAATAATAATGCATAAGATATAAACATAAAGTCAGTTTATGTTTTTTTCATAAAACTTAAGTTTCAAACAAACACAAAAAAGATATTTGGTTTGATAGACAAAAAAAGACCACACTGAAAATTGCATGTAATGTCTTAGATTCTTGTTTGTAATTATTAAATGTAATTTAATTTTTTATATTCTCGTATCATTTTCAAATTATTATGGCACAATTTATAAAATTTAATTAAATAAAGTCATACCAACTCTGAAACACATGGAAGTTAGTTTCTTTTCATACGTCTAATTATCTAATACCTACTACCTGAAGATGATCACAATGTCGAAACGATCGTTGTAAGCAATTAGTAACTACTAAATACATTGCGACACTGAAATCTTTGCATGTTCTACCGACACATAGGGATATAACATTAGAATTAGACATAAATAATAAAATTTGGTTATTTGCTATGTGTACCTTATATGTGCTTAAAACTGTGAAAGTGGTTATGTACTTCTACACATTTATATTTTTATCATGGAAAATTACATAGGTAGGTCATTTTTCGATTTATTTTTTTCTGAAGGATTTAATAAGATAATGAATTTTAGCATCTGTTACACTTTCCAAATGTGTATTGACATATATAACAGTAAAGTAGATAGTCGGATAATATGCACATTACCGGTAAATGAAGAGACGCACAAAACTATGCTTTCACTTACAAATGAACTCAAACACAACAACAGTAACCTTACCTAATGCAAAAAAGTCACTCTTAAAAAGTCGGGGCGAGTTTTGTATGTTAAGTGAGGTTTTTGTGATATTTAGTTGAATTACAAACGAAAACAATTGTAAGTGAACCTCCACATTTGCCTGGAAATGTGCACATCACCCTACTGTGTACTTTGTTTGTAACATACATATACATGTATTTTAAAATTTCACCGAATTTCAAATTATGTGACGTGAGACCTTACATCAGTCAGCACTGTCATTAAATCGGAAGTTGAATAATTTTGAATAATATAGAATTACATTCTTTTTCTTAGTACTATTATAATCACTTTTAAATACTAACGTCATGGCATTCATTATAGAAATATTTTTTACTAAAATTATGAATAAAAAGTTTTATATCTTTATAAAATATTGGTACTAAATCGTTTTAAATTAGTCATATTTTATAAGCATGTTTTAGGGTTCATATTGTAACGTTTTTATTTATATGGGTGAAGTGTAAAACAAAGACAAATATTATTAACCAAAAGAATGCGTTTATTAAACGATAAATAAATAAAGATTAAATATTAAAAGATAATAAAAACAACTAACACTATGATCAAATAATTATAAACACTAAGAATATTATTAAATGCTTAAACACTACGATTATTTATTTAACTAACATTTATATCACTGCACTTATGTATATAACTACATTTATTTATGTAAACTGTTAAACTGTTTATTTATATCACCGAGTTCATATCTGGTTGCTTGTATATATGAGACTGTCTGTCCGCTTTCTTTCGGCCGGTATTTATACCGCCTATAACGTTCTAGAAGACTCGAGAGCGACAATGACCCGTATACAAAGGAATGAGGTCACGGCGCAATTAGCCTGTCTCAGCGCGTCGGGGATTGCATTATCGCTCTGGTACGTTCTTTCGAAGGGATTACGTCATTGTTCGCGAACATGCTATCAGTAGCGGCGCATGCATAATTTTCTCTCAGGGGCGCACGTCACACTGCCCCCTCCTTAAGACTGTTTCGTCCCGGAACAGTGGGCTTCAACCCACTTGGTGAAGTAGTTCATGACAACCACGATGTATTTATTTCCGTCTTCTCTTTCTGGAAATGGTCCGGCCACGTCAATCGCAATGCGCTCAAATGGACTGCCCACGTTGTATTGGCGCATTGGAGCTCTTCGCCGTTTATACGGACCGTTGCTTCCAGCGCAAACCACACATTTCTTGCACCAGATTTAACGTCTTCCTTGCCGTTAACACAGTAAAATCGCTGGCGCAATCTTTCTAATGTTTTGTTGACTCCCAAATGGCCACCTCCAGATCCGTCATGGATCTCTTTTAACACGTCTGGTACTCTACTCTTAGGAATGACCAACTGAGTTCTCTTCTCAGTTCCATGGCATTCTCACCCCCACGCTTTAACAGGCCATCAATCACCATGGAGTCACATTGCGCCCAGTACGATTTTACAATCTGTGACTGTGGTGCAACATCTTCCCATATTGGTTTGCTCTCGTCGCTTTCCATTCCAGTAATTTTTTTCGTCGGGTTCTTGCGTAGTCCATCGGGCTGCCAACTATCGTTGACTACTGTTATTCTGGCAATGGTGGAATGTTTTCCTTCCAGTCGACTACCATGTTTGACTCCCTTAGAATGGCCTTCTGAACAATGCGTCGGCGTTACTTCCCTTTCTTTCACGTTCCTTTTTTCTGTCTTGACTTTCTTCTTCCTTGTGGTGTTCCTTGTGGTGAGAAGTATGACATCGTCATCATCGTTATTTAACACGAGTTTTCGTTTTCCACTCGAGCTGTCCATACGAATCGCCACGGGCACGCTTCCCCGCTATCTTTAGGCCCCGTTTCAAACTCCTTAGATTGCAATCGCAGCTGCTCGTCGAAGACCTATTCATTTCCGGTTGGCTTTCCTCTACATCTGGAATTTCTTCCTAGATTTCTTCTTTCATTCCTTGCTGAACACGCTCTCTTTCTCTCTCGCGTTCTCTTCCTTCTTTCGCTTCCGTCTTCCTTCTTCATATCCATCCTTGACATCAACGGATTCGTCCTTTACCTCTAGAATTTCTGCCTATCTTTCCTTTTAATTTCTTACTAGACATGCTTTCTTTCTTTTTTGCGTTCTCTTTCTTTTTCGCTTCCGTCTTCTTTTGTAAACGCGGAGTTTCTTTCTTCTTGCAAACACTTCATCTGTAATTCGTCGCACTTTTTCATCTATGCCTTCGGTGTTTACATTTCCCTTAGCATAAATATTACGCACTCGCGATTAGTTACGTGAAACTTGTTTAGCAGCTTCACGATCTGATACATATGAGAGTGCGTCAACCATAGTTTTTGGGCGGCATAATTGCAGTGCTTGCTGAGTATTGCTGTCTCGAACTCCGGAGATGAATCTTTGAGTGGCCAGGTACTCCAAATCGCTATCAGAAGCCGTAGAATGTGCGAGACGACCCAAACGACTCACGTTGGCCCCAAACTCCAGAAGGCTTTCTTCAATTTTTCTAGAAGTCTTCTCCAATCCTTGTTCCAATATTTGCTCCAGTAATCCAGAATTCTTCAATTTCCGTTCCAACATTTGCTCCGTAATTCCAGAATTCACCTTCAATTCCTGGTCTAATTTCTGCTCCAGAATTTCATAATTCTCCTCTACTTTTCCAGACTTCGCTTCCAATTCCTCTTCCAATTTCTGCTCAAAAATTCCAGAATCTTCTTCAGCTCTTCTAGAACTCTCATTCAATTCACGTTCCATTGTTCTAGAATGTTCGATTAATTCTTCTTCCAATGCTCCGGAATTTTTCTCCACTTCTCTAGAACTTTCATGGCATTCCCTTTCCAATGTTCTAAAATGTTCCTTTAATTCTTCTTCCAGTGCTCCGGAACTTTCCTCCGCTTTTGTAGAACTTTCCGCCAATCTCCGCTCAGAACTTCTAGAACTTTCTTGTAATCTTTCTGCGAATACTTTATAAAACTCGGAATAGTAACACGGAACTTCGAATAAGTAATCGTCAGGATTTTCACCGGCTTCGATTAAAGCTTGCCGCAGTCTTTCTTGAAGCTCTTTTTTCCCTCCTGTTGCATCCAAATCCAGTTCTTCCACTTCCGTCCTGAGATCACGTACTTTCAATTCACTTAATTTTAATAGTTTAGGCATTTTATTTATTTTTATTTACACTTCACAGTTATGAACAACCCCACACCTGACACCAATTGTAACGTTTTTATTTATATGGGTGAAGTGTAAAACACAGACAAATATTATTAACCAAAAGAATGCGTTTATTAAACGATAAATAAATAAAGATTAAATATTAAAAGATAATAAAAACAACTAACACTATGATTAAATAATTATAAACACTAAGAATATTATTAAATGCTTAAACACTACGATTATTTATTTAACTAACATTTATATCACTGCACTTATGTATATAACTACATTTATTTATGTAAACTGTTAAACTGTTTATTTATATCACCGAGCTCATATCTGGTTGCTTGTATATATGACACTGTCTGTCCGCTTTCTTTCGGCCGGTATTTATACCGCCTATAACGTTCTAGAAGACTCGGGAGCGACAATGACCCGTATATAAAGGAATGAGGTCACGGCGCAATTAGCCTGTCTCAGCGCGTCGGGGATTGCATTATCGCTCTGGTACGTTCTTTCGAAGGGATTACGTCATTGTTCGCGAACATGCTATCAGTAGCGGCGCATGCATAATTTTCTCTCAGGGGCGCACGTCACAATATAATACGATTTTACCATTTTTACGATGATGTCTGTATGTATGTATGTGTGTGTGTGTGTGTGTGTGTGTGTGTGTGTCTGTACGTGTGTCTCTGTGTTTGTGTCTGTGTGTGTGTATGTGTGTGTGTGTATGTGTGTGTGTTTGTGTGTGTGTGTGTGTGTGGGTGTGACAAAAGTTGCGGATCCCATAACTTCAATACCACGATTCCAAAAATTATAACTTTTTCGTATTCCTCAAGTTTACATCCTGAAGAACAAGTGATTAGATTTTGGTTATAATTGGTGAACCGGAAGTAGCCTCATTTGTAGATTTAACAGTTAAATTTGATTTATTGACATTTAACGTTATTATAACTTAAAGAATATATTATTCTCTATACGATTTGATTACATTTTATACTTCATATTCAATAGATAGAGTTAAAGAATTTTAAAGAAATTAAATTTTATAATTCAGCCAGCTATGCTAAACATGGAAACTACTAATATATTCATATAATTCAAATTGACAGATGTCAGTATCAATAAAAATAAATTAATGTGACAGAGATGAAATGTTGAAGTAGATGTTGGAGAAGACACGGAAAGATACGGTAATAAAATAACTCTAGTGTTACAAGTTTCTCGAAAGATACAAGAAACACGATTACATTGGTTTGAACATGTCATGAGGAGATATGAAGAATTATATTGGAACATGAATGAATGTTTTAGTAATAGGATGTTGAAGAAACAGAGGAAGACCAAAGATAAGATGGAAGGACTGTATTGCGGAAGACTTGAGAGAAAGGAACTGAATGATAACGACACGCAAAAATAGCGACCCCTAACGAATGGGAAAAGTTAAAAAAGAAGAAGATGTCAGTGTCCAGTGCAATTTGAATAGTTTTTTTTATGAAATAATTTTACTGGAAATTTAGAATCTTTTGCAAGAAAAATTATGTATGGAATTTATACATTATACACAGGATTGACGGAAGGTATTGTGCTGGCCACAACAATTTTTTTTTAGTGTTGTAGTATACAGCTTGCACAAACAGATCCAATACAGAGACTAAATGTCAATATACAAATAGTGCTTGCCAAGGTAAGACAAAATTCATTTCCCTTCCTACACACGGTAATTGTAGTATCCATTATCATTTCGTCGATAAATAATTAAAATGCTAACACCTAAATTATCCATTGTTCTCTTCAAGGTAAAAAATGTCATTGTATTATATTAGACAGGTGCTGAATAACGCATTATGATTTTTTGAAAACCCTTTTCAAATTCAAAGACAGTTATAAATAACAAATTGCTCTACTTGAATAGGTGCGACAAGTGATGGAGATAACCAAAGTCACTGATTTGAATTCAATCTAACTTATGAAACTTATAAAAAACTGATAAATTCATCTATAACTATTTATTCTAAATGAGATTCTGTTATACAAATGGAGATCTGAATATGCCAAGTACATTGATGGACTTATACTTTGATGAACGTAGGTACTTATATATGAAACAGTACAACGTCTCTGAGTATGAATTATAGATACAAACACTAGAAAAAATTCCAATTTACATTGGTGCTATAACACTTCCTAGAGATACCGGGGATTTATTTTAAGTGAAATGTAGTACTGAAATAGCAGAAAATAGTTGACTTATGTTCTTATATTCTTGTAAGCCCTTTATCTAAATACGCGGTATCCCCAAAAACGGATTGGTCATGACGGAATTTGTACTTTGGCCGCCACGGTCCTCGAACTTAAATTTTGATACCAGAAAGGAATTGTGGTAACAAGTTGTACTACACTCGAATTAGTGACCTAATATATATATATATATATATATATATATATATATATATATATATATATATATATATATATATATATATATATATATATATATATATATATATATATATATATTTCCCCGGTTATTTCCCCTTTTCCGTCGATACCAGGCACTTTTTATAATCTACTAAAGTTTTGTTGATGAGGATTTGCGTCCGTCTGCGTATATGGTAGTCTTCCTGCTATTTACTAAATTCGCGAATGAAATTTTAAGCGGCACAAAAGTGACTCTTGTGTTGTAATCTCTATAATTAAAATAAATTCCCGTGAGGTGACGCCTGATAAACGCCCACATGGTACGAATATATCTTCATCATTATCGATATATTGTATACAAATTAGATTGGCACGCCCAGCAAAGAGATATATGACGTGAAGGTGTATTTATTTATTTATTTATTTATTTCAGCATACGTATATCGTTAGAAGATTTTTGGAAAGGAAGAAAGACTTGATAGACTAAACCAAAAGTACAAAATAAATTATTGTATATGTATCACAAAACTTGTGATACATAAATACGCCCTCTGCATTTCACAAAGAATGATTATAATTTTAAAGGTATATTTATGTACTAACGCAATTAATGATAAATAAAATTTATAAATTCATTGGTTTTACTGTTATCTGTCATGGTATACCTACATGCATGGAACAGTTTTATTAAACTATACTGCAATTCTAAGTCAGAATCATTGAATTACGCCACAAGTAGTAATTAATTCAGAATTTATGGCTTGTTGTAATAAACAAAAAATTATCTCATTTTGCATATTTATGAAATATGATTAATGGCAACCACTATTTGATGCCTACGCAGTTGACCGCAAAAAGGCAATTCATATATATGTAATTTTTATTCCCCCAAAATTTTAGGCTCGTTTTGCGGTGTATTGGTGAAGTTGTGCGGCATTCGTGGCAGCGCATAACAACATAAACAGAGGCAGTTATTCGCGCTTTTGTGCGGCCGCTCTTAAACAAGTTACGGACACGAACGGCCGATGTAAACAGATAAATGTGCGCGGGGCGAATGAAACACATTGCGCAGACACTTGCCGCATGTAATCGCCAACACACATGTGCACGGCTCAGCAAATACAATGGGAAATTAAGGAAGACTCTGCAGCCTTGAGAGAAATACACTAATCGTTAAATCTCATTTCTTATTCAAGAGGAGCAATTCGTTATTTATTACTCTTCATTTCTTCAAGTAGGTTGCAGTAAAATGAAACTTTAACACTCGTCAAATGTATAAATTTTATGTAAAAGGACTACTTACATTCTTGCATACTATATATAAAATGGAGTAAAATACTGTAATAATATGTCGTACAATACGAGTACTTATACTTGGTGAATATGAGAATCCTCAGGGATAGTAAAACTTTCTCCAATCCCAGAGAAAAATATCCAGACTTTTTTATAAAACCAAAATGTCAGCACCAAAGTCATTAAATATTTAAGCAAAGATATTAATAATACAATAAAAATTAATCTTACATTATTTAAAAAGAATGCGTATTAATATATACATTACTTAATACTAATACTTCTTTTTACCTTCCGTCATCTTTAGGTAAGGAAGGTATTGTCTTTGGTCAAAATATTCAATGATGAGTTTTTACTGAATAAACATGTTTTAAACTAAAGCATCTTTTAAATGCCAAATTTTAGCATCGTATTGTAGTCTGTATTACTTAAGTCCGCCCCTGATTTTTAGCCATATTGTAAAACAGCAGTTAGCCAACAATATTCCGACTTTTGTAAAAAAATATAAGCGTTTTGAACTATGCTGGTTTTTAAAATATGTCTGCAACGAAGATATTCTTTGTGAACATGTACACAGGTTGTTGAGCAACAGCCTCTGTAAAGGACTTGCAATGTGTGTCTTTTAAATTTTTCATAAATTTACACACAACAGTATATTTTTCGTCTAAAAATACTACTAACGTGTTGAGTATTGCCTCTTCATTTATAAAATGCAAGTAAAGAAGAAGTTGAACTTTATTTTATTTGTTCCACGTAGGAGTTGTTGGATCTATTAAAAACTTCTACATAAGCTAAAGGTTCATTGCGGAGGTTGTAACATTATAAAGAATAGAAAAAGTCATAGAAAAATAGCTAGTCTATGTTTTGTATAGAGAACTAATAATTATTCTCCACAAAACGAAATCAGCTTTCAAAGTTGAACTCCCACACGTCTGAAAAGAAATAAAAAACGGTCTCGTATTCTAAATCAACATCTACAAGTAAATCTGTTTTCCGAGAGTCTGATCATCTTGGAAAAAGAAAACTTGAACAATATAACAAAATAGAAATAAAGAAGCCGGTATGAACAAGTTGGAAATACAATTACGGGAAGAATGCCGTTGGAGGCGGCATAAATTCCCGATAGAGTCCCGTGCGCTCATACTCGGGAAATATTGTAGCTCGCGCCGCCAATTCCAACTATTGTTTTAGTTGCCATTGTGCCGGATTTATCGGTTGTAAGAGAACAAAAAAGCCAGGGAGAATCGCCGAAACAAAAACAATTTGATGGCTTCCTTCGTTCGCAGGCCGGAAGCTCGATGGCACGTAAGAGGCAACTCACCCGCCTGGAAATTTGTCCACCACAGGTCACTCCCATCAAACAACAAAAATTGAATAACCGCCCAGGTAACTTCGATAATTGATTGCCAAAATTTCTTCACTGAAGTCTGTTTACACGGACATTACGGACCTAAAGTTTTCGAACACTATGTCCGTGTTCTCACATACAAAATAAAATATAACGATTTTTATGAATGACCGCTATTAAAACAGTATAAATAAATTTAATAAAAGTATTACCTATTCCATAATTTATTGTTAAATTTACTAGAAAAAAATGTTATTAAAAAATCTGATATGGCCCCACAATACCTCCCGTTTAATTTAATTTTTATTCATGTTAATACTTAAATTAAATTTAAATACCGGGTTCGATCCCGGCCAATGCCAAATATTTCGAATTTTAAATGGCTCAAAAATGACCCCTGTGGTGCACTCTCCACGCCAGCAAAAAGTGCTCGTAAGGTGATGATGGGTAATATGCCGTGATGATATATTTATTTTACTTATTTATATACTTACCTATATTCATTGCTATCGTGGAGAGTGCACCACACGGGTCAATTTTGTGCTATTTAAAATTCTAAAATATTTGGCTTCGGTCGGAATCGAACTCGGTTTCCCAGATTCGCATGAAGTGACGTCTGGTAAACGCCCGCACGGTACAAATATGTCATCATTATTACCGACATCTGTGTACAAAGCAGATTGGCTCACCCAGCAATGCCGTGATGATATATTATATATTTTTATTATCTCACCTATACCTACATACATATTTACTTATGCTGGAAACTGTATTAAGTTCCTTTTCATATAATTATTGTTCCAATTACTATTTTCTTTTAAGACGTTACTGTTATTATTTGAAATGATTAATTTGTTGACAGTGACATATAGTTGTCAGTTACATACATTTGAGATCTGAACTGTGTAACCATGGAGTTGTGTTTAAAGCGTAGGCTCCGGGATTAAAATTATAGATAATTTAGCCATAAAATATTTTTTCCAAGAATCGGCCGGCAAAAGACTATTAATTAACAATATATAAAGAAGTAAAATAAAATCATATAGTGAACCAGCTCTACTCACGAGTCCCTGACGTTGCTAAACTATAAGGCCTTAAGTGTTTTAAATATTTACAACCCGTAAATTAATAAAAATAAAATTTATGATAGTGTCAAAATAGGAACGTGACAATATATACAAAAAGTAGTAACGCAAACCTGTAGAAAATTTTAAAAACTTAAATTTTTATAATAACAAATCTCAAAAAAATAACATTTAAAGGTATTTTTTGAAAAAAACTATTTTGATCTTCCAGTAAAGTGCCATTTCCGGTTATCTGATTTACTCCAAAATCTAACGGCATCTTTCCATATAAGAGTAAGGTAGAAATACAAGGTTTCAAAGTTTTCTCAGCGATAGTATTTGAGTTAGAGCGTAGAGGATTCACACACACACAGTAATGATATTCCAAGATGTAAGAATATGGTCCTCTATTGTGTGTAACATTTAAAACTGCTACAAACGGGATCTGTAGAACTATAACTACGACTTCCGTTAAACAGGATGGCCCTTGATGTAGACAAAAATATAAATTTCCCAGTTTTTTTTTTGAAAATAAGTTCTAAATATGAATAATATTGGATTTTTATTTGCACTTCTTAAGTTTTTACAAATGGCGTTGCTCAATTTTTTTCATCACTGTGGCGTCCATATAAATATTTTAACTTTGGCAACATAACTCCAAATCCAACAGAAAAAAATTGAGCATCACCCATTGAAAGGACTTTAAAAAAGTGCAAACCAAAATCCAGTATTATTTTATACTTCGAATTAATAGCAAAAATTGAAAACTACATATATGTCAAGTAAGCCATACATTTTTCGAAATAAACAATACACAATGGGTTAACTTTGTTTAAATTAATCAACTTTGGATCACTTATAATTCTGGAGATCCACGTTATCATGGACACCAGTATATTCGTATTTTATGTTGTGTAATAATAATGTGGGGAAATTTATTGACTATGGATTAGGTGTTAACAATTCTTTAAAACCTCAGTGAAACATCATTTATTCTCTTACCCAACCGAAGTTTTGTACCTTCATTTGGATCTACAATCATTTAAACTACAATAGAGTACATACAAAAATAACATGGATATTATTACAGTTACAAGATCTTACAAAAAAGTATATACCCTCATGTACACGAAATACATTCGTTTTTTTACATTCAGTTTTTAAACATCGTACAAAAATTCATAAAAAAGTATATACATCAGTTAACTCTCATATTCGACAACAGAATAAATCGAAAAATAGCCAGAAAATTATTGTGGAGGCATCGTGTAATACATGATATAGAAGAGAATTTTATGCTGAATTCAAATTTTCTAACCTCGTAAGCCTGTTTTAACCTGGTCAGATTGGTGGAATGAAGAATGGAATTTTTTGACAAAAAATATTTAAAAATCAGCGCTAATTTATTACATTGCCTCAACGAATGCAAACTGTTATAGTAAAAGCCATTAGTCTAACTATTAAATAAGCAATATTGTTTTTCTATGTTGAAAGTATTTTTTCAGTAAATTCCCAGGACTAAATTTACTTATTACATTTGATATAGGTCAGGCCTATTCTGTAACAAAGTGGTTATTTTTTAATAACTGGTTTAAAAAAATTATCCGATAGATATTGATTAGATAACTAAAAATCGAACTTTTTGCTATATGTATAATATCAACATACTTGATTGGCTAAAATTTTTAACCAATTGAGTTACAGAATAGGACCGGGTATGACGTTGAGTCAACGTTGCGTTGACGGAGATGGGGTAATAATGACTCCCATATAAATAACCATAACTTACCCGCGATTGGAACCCGAGACCCTTACGTCATTACTCGGCTGCGTTGCCCACGATTATATAAAAAATAAAATAATATCTGGATAATTTCGTCCATAGTCAAGTATATCAACCACAAAAACGTAACTGTAAAATTACTCACAAATTGGAAGTCGCGGATTCTTGCATTCAAGAATTGTTAACCCAAAAAAACAGCCGCGAGTGTCGTGTCCCAAATGCACTAGATAACTAATGGCTTCAACATTGTTACTGCAAACATGTGTTCAGAAAAAAAAAATAGTTGGAAAAAAATTAACATCGTTTTGTTAGTGAAAGTTTGCAAGTTCAGTTCCTATGGCGCGTGTAAGAGAAATAGCCGCATATGCATCATGGTGGTGTTGTTAGCTGTAGAGAAGCAGTAACAATTATCGGAGTTTGTGTCACAGAATGTGAAGCCCTCAAAATTCATCAAAGTATGTTTAAACAAAAGGAGTTTCCTGTATTGCTAACAGCAGAGTAAACAAGTAGGTAAAAATGTTGCTAAGTGGATGAACACCGAACATGAGGTTTCTTATAGGTAACAAGGTAACGTACCCAAAACCATTTCGTCCCCTAAATACTAAAACTATGTACTTGAAAAAAGTGTTCTCGAAAAAAATCAATTTAAAGTTTTCTAATTAAATTAGAATTTTACATGAGTAATCGTTTTTGTCTTTGAGGTTTGACGATAGAATGTAAAACAAATTATATCTTTTACATACTAATATAAAATAATATTTCATAATTTTAGCAGATTTTGGCAAAAAATAAAATATCTAGTTATTACACTGAGAAAAATAATTTTTATTCTAAGATATTTAATTTTTACAGTATACTTAAAATAGTAACAAGCAATTCATTTAATCAATATCATTAGATCACTTTGAAAAATTTCAAAATTAAAAAAAATACAAAAACAGACCTAAACTTTATTACAAAACTAGATACCTTAAACAGTCAGAGGAAGTGTTTGATGTTAAGACAAATTATTTGCTGTTATAACTGGATATCTCAAGTTATTTACTTCCATAGCAAGCTATCTCAAATTAGCATAAATAGATATCTCAAGTAATCAACTAATAGCACGAAAATTTTGCAAAATCTTATACTTATCTATTTGTTGCTTTTGTATTTCTACGTTTTTAGAATTACATACAACTTACCTAGTTATAGCACTAAAATGAGCGGAAAAAACGAAACAAGACCATGTAGATAACTAAAAAACCCAAAATTCGAGGTACTTAGTTTTAGTATTGAGGGGACGATTTTATTCTGATAAAATAGAGCAGTTGTTGCAAAGTGAGCGAGAGCGACTGGGAATGGATAACTGAGTGATGTTAACTGGGCGATAACCAAATGTGTAGAATTACAAAATTGTAGATTAGGTTGTATTCACTAAATTGTGCGCCTGCTAAGCGTGTAAGTTTTTTAAGTTTCTGTCGTCTAGATGATCGTCGCCCACTTAACCATGCCCAGTTGTAGCGTATACTGTAATTGGTGTAACGTTACGAGAACTTTATTGAAGAGGATAATTACTCTATGCACAGAAAAAAAATTACATATCAGTTTTATCTTTAGTTGAATTATTTATGTCATAACTTTGACAATTCTTATTTCAAAATGATTCCTTTAGTAAATTTATTTTTGAAGAGGCCATGCTAGAGAGACCAACACTCCCGACTTTTAAAAGACAAAAGAACATTACAAAGTTACGTCATGTTTCACTAGTTTACAACTTCTTAGTCAACTTTAATGAAGCCATCGTCAGATGCCGGCCAGCACAACAAGTAACCACAGACTCGTTTCGCACTATTTGGTGCTCATCAGTGTGGTGTAACCTGTGGCCTCTGTCCGGTCCACAGTGAGTGGACTCCTGGAACAGAGGCAACGACTTGTGCTGGTAGCGATCATATGATCTTTTACGATGGTAGCAAGCCTGTAGAGGTATGTTAGTACATACAGAGCCATCTACTGAGAGATTCTTTGACTAAAACTTTAATAAAAATGTAAACTGTAAAAACAAATTACGAATTTCTCCGTGAAACAATATTATAATAAAAATATTACAAAGTTACATCATGTTTCACCAGTTTAAAACTTCTGAGTCAACTTCAATGAAGCCTTCGTATTGTGCTGGCTAGCTTCTGACGATGGCTTCATTGAAGACCATTAGACTGGGCATCATTATTAATTAAGTAAGCTCTATCACCTATGAAAAATTAAATTACTGTCAATGTAAAACTAAGGCTAGGAACTTTTTTTCCTTTTTTAAAGGAACGAAATTTCACTCATTTTTAAGGTTCTTCACTGCTAATTTCCGAATTTAATTCTTAAAATTGTATAAACTTTATGTACTTTAATTTATAGTAATATTTTTATATGGACGCTATACATATTTAGATGCTAATGGAATATTTAAAAGGAAATATGAAAAATGATTAAATGCTACTTATGAGAAAAATACGAATGAGAACAAAGAAAATAAACCTAAATAAGCAATTTATTATCTTTCATGGAGTAAATTCTTCAATGAACAAATAGTACAAGCACTAGCGTCATCCGCCGCCAGAGTTTGTATCACAATATTGTCAAACAATGGTCAAACTGTTTCAATTTTCTATAATTTATTAGGAAAAAATACTTATTATTTATGTTGTTTATATTAATATTAAATTCTTCATGAATATAACGTATAAGTTTACATATAAAAATATTTCAGTTTATCAACACTGCTAAGGACCAGCTACGTCATAAGTACGCCAAATTCTGAACTATAAAAATTCATATCTCGCTTATTACGTAATTTTTTAAGTCGCGTTTGCACTAAAATTGCAAAATAAAATGCAGTATTATTTCACATTTAGAAATTATTCGTAAAAATAAAAGCACAATACCTTTCGCCATTTTAATTTTTGGTTACATAAGTATTGCATTTAACATTTTTTGTATGCCTACACTATACACCAAAAATTCTACTTATACCTATTCTTTATATTTAGATTTTTTAATTTTAAATTTATGCTATGAAGAAATTTTATCCTACTCTTCTAATTTTTCCAGATATTTCAAATTCATTGTCGGGATTGGCAATATTTCTGAAGGGTATAATATAATATACTTATAATTTTAAATATTTAACAATTAATACAATAAGAAATAATATAATGTATGTACCTCCCAGAAAAAGTCTTGAGTAATGTCTCTGGATTTTTGACACCTGACGTTTATCTCTCAGTTACAAACATTTGAATTTTTTTGATTGGTTTCCGTGACATTATTTGGGTTGTGAGATGATAAAATATTTTTCCGTCGACCGTTTATTAATAAGCTATCTTAATGTATAGAAAATCATTCATTAATGACCCCTATTAATGCATGATTTTTTATTAATAAACGATTTATTGGGTGCGTTCACCACATTGGAACACAGCATGTATTGCTAACGCTATGTTGTAGCAAAAAGGTAGACAGAATTAAAAGTCATGCTTTTGACACTTACTAGTTAGGTATATTCACGTAGCATACCTTTAAAATGAATTTGAAAGAATAAATTTCCTCAAATAACATAAAAAACCGTTTGCGTTGTCTAGCGTTAAGTACACTGAACGCACCCACTGAAAACAATTGATGACAAAACTTATTGATTTTCTGACGTAAAATTTGACGTTCGGTCAACCATTACTAACCTAAAAAAATTTTTCATGGAATAAAATTAGATTTTCCTTTTAAGTAAGATACGGTCAATGAAAAAATATTGTAACTAACACGTGTGTTAATTGGCGATTAATGATCTCAACAATTAACGCGTTCGCTACGCTCACGCGTTAAAATGTCTCGATCATTAATCGCCCTCATTAACACACTTGATAGTTAAATAACTATTTCCGTCGACCGTTTATTAATAGGCTATCTTAATGTATAGAAAATCATTCATTAATGACCCCTATTAATGCATGATTTTTTATTAATAAACGATTTATTGGGTGCGTTCACCACATGGAATACAGCATGTATTGCTAACGCTAAGTTGTAGCAAAAAGGTAGACAGAATTAAATGTCATGCTTTTGACACTTACTAGCTAGGTATATTCACGTAGCATACCTTTAAAATGAATTTGAAAGAATAAAATTCCTCAAATAACATATAAAACCGCTTGCGTTGTCTAGCATTAAGTACACTGGACGCACCCACTGAAAACAATTGATGACAAAACTTATTGATTTTCTGACGTAAAATTTGACGTTCGGTCAACCATTACTAACCTAAAAAAAATTGTCATGGAATAAAATTAGATTTTCTATTTAAGTAAGATACGGCCAACGAAAAAATATTGTAACTAACACGTGTGTTAATTGGCGATTAATGATCTCAACAATTAAAATGTCTCGATCATTAATCGCCCTCATTAACACACTTGATAGTTAAATAATTATAAATGTATCAGATAGAGAATTTAATCTTCTTTAATATTTGCAAAAACAAAAATTTTCAAAAAATTATATTTAAATTTTTTTTTTCAGAATCTGATACTGCAGGTTGTGGTTAAACAAATATTAAGTATTATAGATACGTAATTATTCATTAAAGTCAGGATATGCGATTTTTATCATGAAAATACCTCTCTTAGCGAGAGGTAAAAAATTGCAAAATTTACATTTTCTCCAATATCTAGTATCCTATACATTTTTTTCTGAAATAACAATACAGCAATAATATGGTCTTCTAATGGAGCAAAATTTGCCGAATTCTAGATTATCCAGCGTTGATGTCGATGAGATCTGGTCATTTTATACCTATTACTTGAAAGTAAATGTTACACAGAAGTGCACTTTAGATAACAAATCAAATTATTTTACGACTTTTGCTTATTATAGTATCTATTCACGCTAATTATTATGATCTATTGCTTTAGATACGTTCTATTAATGCCATTGCCAATAAAAGAAATCTCGATTTTTCCGCATGCCTCAATTTTTACTTCCTTGTACGTAAGTAAAAGAAGTATTGTAATCGCGAAAAAATTCGGTTTTCAGATTTCAGGGGAAATATCCATTTTGATCATCCCTGAATCCATTTTGACTAATTTCGTCGTGACGTCTGTACGTACGTACGTTCGTACGTATCTCGCATAACTCAAAAACGGTAAGCCGTAGAAAGTTGAAATTTTGTATTTAGGACTGCTATAACATCTAGTTGTGCACCCCCCTTCTGGTTATTACACAATTTCCAGAAGTGGCACTTTACATGAAGCCTATAATAGATTTTAATGAAAAACTGTTTTAAAATATAATCCAAAACTTTTCAAATTTGATATACAAGACTTTCATGTCAATCGAAATAATATAATAGATTTTGATTAAAATAGGCTAACCGGAAGTGGTACATTACTTGAAGTTGTTAACAGTTTTTCTTGAATAAAATGATTTTATTTTGATTTTAGAAATAAATGCTTCAAATAAAGAGAATTAATTTCTGCGTCTAGCACATCAAGTATTATTAAATTAGCCCTTTGTATAAGCGAGATATGTAAATTAAAAAATTATATACTTTTTTGTTTTTGTAATAAAGCTTGCTATGGATTAGGACAAAAAAATATTAAAAAAATGTTCATGTCAAATTACGTTAAATACGTGCAATTTTATGATTCGTACAATAACAAATATTATATTTTTATTGTAATCAAATATTTCTTTGTTGTAATCAAAACTCTCTTTAAAAACTCTCTTTATGGTCGCTATATATCTTACTGTTTTGTAGTTAAAATTAATATTTTGTAATTTATTTATTAAAAAAATATGTATAGTTTAATAATCGTACAAGGAAGTCGTGTGGTGTCCACATCAGATTTTTTAAGGTTTGCATTCCGAAAGTGATAGCTAAAGATAAGAATAATTCTCAAAATGGGTTACTTCTCAAATTAGGTAGAATCTTTACATATTGGTGAGACTTCGCGTTCTGCATAGCTGAAACGCGAAATTTCTGTAACCTGGCCAGTGCTTGAAGTGTGTTATAATTCACATTGCTTTATCAAATTAATGATATCAGTTAGGTTAGTTTATTTTTCATTATATAACTCACAATTTCCTTGATAATTTCTAAAACAGGCCAGGCAAATTTTGACCAATTTCTTAGGCCTGGCATTTTCATCTCTAATTAAACTTACTACTAACTCAACTGTCAGTTAAAACAGAAAATATCGCATCAAAAAATTGACACGTACAAATTTTTATAAAGTATGTACCTAACGATACTATGTATATTTATCGATTTAACTGACGACAGTTAATGTGCAGTTTAACCAGAGATGAAAATTTCGGACATTAGTCAGAATAAAAACTATGCTCTGCTTTAAAATAATATTTAAATTTGACATTTTCAAATTAATACTGTAATTCTTTTAGACATTTTTTTAAATAAAACCTAATATCCTTACAAATTAAATTTGCTTAATTTTTTTCAGTTCTTTTAATTGCAGGTAAAATTAAGTATTTTTTATTGTACATTAATACAATAAAATATTTTAAAAAACATCTTGCTATGTGTCATTAGAAAGACAAAATGTCCGTAATATTAATAAAAATTGGCGATAATTTGTACTAGTTATTATTTGTATCATAAATTAACTAGGTAAATAAAATTAATAAATAACATGTGGGTGGGGCTCATATTATATTCAGGCTTTGGCTGCTGATTTCCAGGGCCAAAACTAGAAGTGATCTATCAGTAAATACAACCTAATGGCCGCTAGTATGAACAGTGATTAAGGGTGATTAGCGACCATTCGATTAATATTGTTTTATCTCTGGCAATCGTTAATGTAATATTTTAGAGAAAAATATCTCAAATAAAAGATTCGTGGAATTTATTTTTTTATAACTTTTATTTGAAGTATTTTTCTCTAAAATATTACATAAACGATTGACAGAGATAAAACAATGCTAATCACATGCTCGCTAATCACCCTTAATCACTTGTTCATATTAGCGGCCTCTGCCTTTGCCTCATTATGAAATATCGTCTTAACTCTTCTAAATACAAATTGCATTAATAAATTTACACTGAGTGTCAGGAAGATAAGTATATGAAATATATGAGCCGGTATTCTCTCCTCTTGAAGCAGCACTACTTATGAAAAATCACTAATTAAACTCTCTAAAGACAACTGTCGCAAAAAAATTGTTATTACCAATTACTTTGAATATTATAGATTTTATTAAGGGTTTAAAGAAAATATAAAATTCGTGTTTATTTATAAAATAAAAGGTAAGTTTGAAAGTCACTTAACAATTAAAAGTACTTAAACAATTAAATAAAAAATAAAAATGTGAAGGAAGACTTAATTCTTTAAAACTTACCTTATCAATACCACTTCACTTGGGTTATCTCTACATTTTATAATCATAAAATAAAATAAAATTTAAAAGTATGTGTTACGGTCAATGCCTAAGATAGGCCACTTCGCGAATTGTCCGAGTTAGGCTAGGTTAGGTTTGGTACTTTTGCTAGAAGTGGCCAAGACACAAAATGATAGAAATGAACGCGTCTAATATGCGAAATAACTGAAATTCGAGCTTCGGATGTAACATATACGTTAAATCTTTATAGATGAGATCATAAATCAAGTGACGTTTTATGTGGACGTATCTTGTCTTATTCAATTACTCTTTTTATCTTTTCAATTATAGTTCTACAAAGAACTTTAGATTCAACAAAACAATCTTCCAATTAGTCTTATAAAAACTATGAATCTTGCAGAAGAATTTCTTCTTGTTTGTGCTTCTTGTATGAATGGTGTACATCTGGCCAAGCTAAACTCATTTCCACTTGAAGTTATTTTAAGCCAGGTTGAACTTACAGTAACTTTGCAACAAAATAATATGCTTCTATTTCGAGATCAAGAACACAGGAAACAAGAAATTAAGAATAAGTCATCCGAAAATATGTACCGACTTTCCTATAAAGTTTTCAAGTATGTACTTATCAAAGAATTTTTTCTTTTAATTTCCCGTCGTAAGATATCGGGACAAGTAGCAACAGATGAAAATTGGGCAGGAGTTTTTGCACATATTCAACAAAGTTTTGTCGATAATTCTGGAGTCATTATAAGTTGTTTTTATAAAAATATTTTTCTACACCTTTTTACCTTCCAGGTCCCTAGAATACAATTTTACCGATGATATATATATATATATATATATATATATATATATATATATATATATATATATATATATATATATATATATGTGTGTGTGTGTGTGTGTGTGTGTGTGTGTGCATGCGTGCGTATGTGACGATAATTTCGGCCGCGATAACTCCAATACTACAATTTCGAATATTACGATTTTGACGTATTTCTCTACCTTACAGCCATGTGCAGACGTGATTAGATTTTGGTTATAATTGGTCTACCGGAAGGTCCGTTATTTGAAGAGTTTGACAGTTTATCTTGAAAAAACTCTGTTAAATATCATTTTTTCACATTTAATGTTATTATAAATATTAAAGAATATTTTATTCTCTATAGGATTTGATTACATTTTATACTTCATTTTCAATGGATATTAAATTAAATTTCATAAAGCAGCTAGCTATACTATAACCATAAAAACAGCTACTATATTAAGAAAATTCTTATTTAAAGATGTCAGTGTCAAATGCAATTGACATAGTATGTTTGTATTATAATTTTACTAGAAATATAAATTTTTTTGCTGGAAACTGTATGTATGGAGTTTGTATAATATGCAAAGCAAGAAACTTTCGGTATGAAATTTGTACAATATATATATACATATATATATATATATATATATATATATATATATATATATATATATATATATATATATATATATAAATGTTCAAATCTTACTATAAATATAAAATTTGCAGTACATGTAGTTCTACAAATGCACTATTAAAATTCGATGATAATAATATAACAAAAACTCGATATTATAATTTATTTTTTTCCGAATTAGAAAATAGATATATATACGTAGACATATAGTATATATTTACTCATAATTTTAACGACCATAACTAACTAATTACATTAGCTTCCATATAAAAATATAATAGTATGATTAAAGAACAAATTAATTTATTTTAGTCATAGCTTAATCAATCTTTATTAAAAGAGTAAATACTAAACACTAGTTATTGTTTTATTGTAAAATATATTTTAAAATATTATTAATTATAATTACCTACAATCTTTTTTATATAATTTGTTAACTGTTTATGCTTTTTGGTATAGGGTGTCGGACGCACGAAGTATAGCGTTGACGTATTTTCTGTAGAACGGTCACCCATCTAATTTACTCCTACTGTGAAACCAGTCTTAAACATGATGATCACAACAATGTTAATTTAGGAACATTGTCGTCAAAACAATTATTTAATTATCATTTTATATACATTTTAAAGAATATGAAATTTTAGTTTTAGGTACATATTTATTTTTTAATATTTTGTTAAATAAATATTCAATTTAAAAAAATATTAATATTTTATTTTTGTTATATTGTTTTTTTTAATTTAATAAACAAAAAAATGTCAATATTTACTTTTTTAAATATCAATTATAAAAAATGTAATTTACAATTTTATTTTCGCCCTTCTATGTGTTATAAAATTAGCATAAAAATAAATATAATTTGATAGCCGCAAATTTTCATCTATATGTCACACACAATGCTTTTGTAAACTGAATACCTTTGTAATTCAATCCCTGACATTTTTAATTATCAAATCACATCATATTACATCAAACAAACCACACAATTACAAAAAAATTCCTTTTGAATTACAAAAAAAATCCCTCCAAAATACGCCAATGAAAACGTCAAACTTCCTCCTACCTTTTGTTGACGATTCAAAACTTCCACTTCGTAGTTCGCGGTCCGCGGTTGTTCGTGCCTCTACGACACGTTATGCGCGACTGAGGGATCACTCGCGGGCATTGGAACTCAAAGCCGGTGAAATGAATCCGAATGCCATCTAGTGAGCGAGGAGGAAACTAGAAGAGAAAACACGTGGGGTGAAAATGTAGTTTGAGGGAAGATGGTGCTGGTGGTATTAAATAAACGAGGGTAGATTTTTTAGGGGTGGGTCAATTTGGGGTTAAAGAGTTGAGGAGAGGGATGGTCGACGCACGAAATGGGAAAGGATATACTGGAAGGTTAAAAATTACACATAAGGGTTGTAAATAGTATTTTGACACAAAAATGAGTTTCTTAACTCCTATATGCAGCGAGGAAATTGATATTGCACATATTTTAACTATAATTATATTTGTGTTTAATGCAACAATTTGTTAATACATAATTTAAGGCCAGGTATTTTCACTTGCGAATAAAGCTTCAGGTAAATATTTTTGTTGTCTTTTCACTTGCAAATAAATTTATTCGAAAGAATAACATGTTATTCGCGGAATAAATTATTCAGTTGTTGGGTAGCGAATAAAGGGATTATTCGTATGTTCATTCAATTTCTACATATTGCAAATTCATTAAAAAAAGAATATATTCAATTTTTTATGATTATGATGATACTTTGACCTATGAATTAATAAATAATATCAATCAGATAGCGACCTAACCAAACACATCAAGGACAAATTCCGATTATGAGAACAAGCAGTTTTCAATTTGTTTTTACACACTTGGCTTCGTATTTGATCTCAAACAATCTGTAGGTACTTCCCTCACCGACGTATATATGGGGGGGGGGGTTTAGGGGGTTCAACCCCCCCCCATCGGTTGTATTTTGCTACGTTTGATATTAAGCTGGATATAACTTTCTTACAAAATTGGGGGATTATGTACCTACTTAAAATGAAAACCAAAAATCTGATGTGGCCAGCACATAACCTCTCGCCGTATATTTTACCTGGCTGTATGCATAAAGCAAAGAATATTTTTATAAATACAAATAATATATTCATATAAATCTATGACGTATAAACTTCTTTGTTATTCAATAATAGCATGTCTCAACATGAAGATATTTTACCATAAATTATGTTACAATAAATTACAAAGTAGAGTAATATATATAAATATTAGGCTGGTAACAGCAATTTTCAATTCGAACAACTTTGTTTACTTTCTCTTCATATTCTTCTAGTAAAAACATTAATTTTGGGCGGTCTAAAATGTATATATCTGGATTGTGCATCTATTCTTATATATCTTCTTTTACATTTTATTTTTTCATACTTGTTATATCTAAATAACCTTAATTCCCTTTAATAAAGTGACGGATAGATTGCACTCCGATTATTCTTATATCGATGTGTAATTTTGTCAATATTTACAACTTACTTGAGAAGAATTTGATAGCTTTTTCGTAATTCAAAGTTACTCTAGTCTACAGTACTGGTGTACATTGTCCCATAATGTTTGAAACAAATTTAAGTCCTTCAACCTAGACTTGTCATCTCCATAATAGTCACAGATCAAGAATTAAGGGATTCTCCAAATACATTTTTCTTTCATTACTCATTATTTCTGACACTGACATTTATCTGTCAGTTACAAATAATTTAAATTTGCAACTATTTTTCATGGCATCCTTTCGGTTGTAAAATTAATTACATTATTTTATATATTATATTCCTTTTATCTCTAAATCTATAAAATATGTATAAAAATATTTAAATGTATCAGAAAGAGAATTTATTTTTCTTTAATATTATCAAAAAAAAATTTCAAAAAATAATATTTAGAAGATTTTTTTTCAAGAATCTTCTACTTCCGGTTGTCCAATTGTTACCAAAACCTTTTCAGATCTTCCCATGAATGTCCGATTGGGAAATACGTTGTTAAACAAATTTTAAGTCTTATAGTTTTTCAGTAACCGTCCTTCCAACATCCCACACACACACACACACATCCACACACACACACACATCCACACACACACACACACACACACACACACACACACACACACACACACACACACAGACATCATCGTAAAAATGTTAAAATCGGATTGTAGGGACCTTAAAACGTGCTTATTCAATAAAATCTGGATATGCGATTTTTAGCATGAATCCAATACCTCTCTTAGCGAGAGGTAAAAATGGGCCGCAATGCCGGTGGGAACACGATTGCCAGGCGTCCCGTATATACGGAATTGTCCCCTATTTTAGCTAACATTTGAGCGGGACATTTGAACGGGACAATTGGGCGTCCCGTATTTTGTGAGGAACGCAATTTAATTAACATTTAATTATTATACATTTTATTTTGAGCAGTTCAATAGAATAATGATATTGCTACTACTCAGTAATATAATATTTTAATTTAATGCAACATTGTATTTTCTGTTTTTGTAGTTATTGCTTATGCTCCCATCTCGCATCATAAAGTCTAGTAGAAGTGTCAACTATACGCTTTTGGAGCATACATACGCGTTTTCGTCATAAAATATCGATTTTAATTTTTAAGAATTTGTTAAATTTGCTTCATTTTAAAGAACTCTATATTATCTTACATTGCATTAAAACACGTTTGACCTTGAAAATTTTCAAAAAATCGCCTGCGGTGCATATATTTTTTCATACATTTTTCATCCAACCCTACCAGAACCCCCCCCCCCTTAAAAAACCTATAGCTACGTCAGTGACTTCCCTCCATGGGTAATTAATTATATAGATCCTGTCTTTTGACGCTGGTAAGATATTTTGGATTTTGAATACTTTTGTTGAATACAACGAGATTCATTCACCTCGAACTGAAAGGAATATACTAAAATTATGAGCACAATTTTACAATATAGGTACATATTTCGTTTACCGCGTATGATTACTGCAATAGATGGTACATTTGTTAAATTACAGTTTCCCGGGGATAAAAACGCAGAAGAGTATATATGATATTAAGGATGACAAATAAAATTTTGACAAGTACGGATTCAACAGAAGTTGACACAAATTCACTCTGCAAGGTTACCAATTCATGAACGTTAAAATTATTCGACAGACACCTATTTGTTTTTGTCACGTTTTTGTTAAATGTGTGAAAAGACCTAATAAAATTATTCTGAATAAATATAAAGAATTAAAAATTATAGTTTATTAAATTGTTAAGGTAAGGTTTCAGCTCCCATTCTTTTTACATTATGCTTAAATGATCTTTATTACTTCGTCCACAATGTTTCTCACAGAACTCTATATGCAGACGATGTATCAGTAGTTATATCCAGTAATATATGATGGTATATTACTCAGTTGAACAATATTTCTTTGTTTAATAAATTAAATATTAGATTAATGAATTTCATAACTGATTTAATATAACATACAAAATAGTATAACATAAAGATCAAGTAGTTAAAAGTAAGTATTACATTATAAATTATATTACATACACCCCTCTCTAAAAAATAATCTCATAGTCAGACAAATAAACGTGTCTGCGTCTAGAACGAACAGGACGTGATGCATTGCCTGAAGATTCGGATGATTCGTCAATTCAGCATTTCCAAGCTCGACAGTTTCTTCTTCATTATTATTAGTGGTCGTAGTATTTCCTGCTTCGGAAGTGTCTTCTTCATAAATGCTTGTAGTAGTATTTCTTGTTACTTCCTTGTACGTAAGTAAAGGAAGTATTGTAATCGCGAAAAATTTCGGTTTTCAGATATCAGCGGAAATATCTATTTTGATCATCCCTGAATCCATTTTGACTAATTTCGTCGTGACGTCTGTACGTACGTATCTCGCATAACTCAAAAACGGTAAGCCGTAGAAAGTTGAAATTTTGTATTTAGGACTCCTATAACATTTAGTTGTGCACCTGCCTTCCTGGTTGTTACACAATTTCCAGAAGTGGCACTTTACATGAAGCCTATAATAGATTTTAATGAAAAACTGTTTTAAAATATAATCCAAAACTTTTCAAATTTGGTATACAAGACTTTTATGTCAATCGAAGTAACATAATAGATTTTGGTTAAAATAGGCTAACCGGAAGTGGTACATTACTTGAAGTTGTTAACAGTTTTTCTTGAATAAAATAATTTTATTTTGATTTTAGAAATAAATGCTTCAAATAAAAGGTTTAGAGAATTAATTTCTGCGTTTAGCACATCAAGTATTGTTAAATTAGCCCTTTGTATAAGCGAGATATGTAAATTTAAAAATTATATACTTTTTTGTTTTTGTAATAAAGCTTGCTATGGATTAGGACAAAAACATAAAAAAATATTCATGTCAAATTACGTTAAATACGTGCAATTTTATGATTCGTACAAAAACAAATATTATATTTTTATTGTGAAATTAGTCATATTCATTGTTGTAATAAAATATTTCTTTGTTGTAATCAAAACTCTCTTTAAAAAGAACCGGGTTAGATTATGGTCGCTATATATGTATATTGCTGTTTTAAAGTTAAAATTAATATTTTGTAATTTATTTATTAAAAAAATATGTATAGTTTAATAATCGTACAAGGAAGTCGTGTGGTGTCCACATCAGATTTTTACTATTAGTTCACCTCTAGGAGCAAGATGTCGAGTTGATACTGTTGTTTCTTTTCCATCCTGTAGTCGTACATGAGCACAATCTGAATTTGATTCTAGCAATTCTACTTCTACTAGAAGATCGTATTTACTTATTTCAACATTCTTCTTCATTAAAACTGGTCCCATTTTAGTTAACCAAGTTGGCATAGAGCTTCCATTAAATCATCTTCTAGGATGATTGAACATTCGTTCATGTGAGGTAACGTTTGTTGCAATGCAAAGGAGAGAACTTTGGAATGCAACGCAATGTCCAGCACTTCTTCCCACTGTTCTGTTTTCATATTTTTTGACCGAAGAGCAATGCGTTATTGTTTTCGATATAATTCCGTTGTATCTCTCAACTTGTCCATTTCCTTTTGGGTTGTAGGGAGTAGTTCGACTGGTGGCAATTCCGTGAGATATTAGAAATAATTTAAGTTCTTGCGACATGAAAGAGGCGCCTCTGTCAGTATGAATGTATGAAGGCATCGCGAAAATGGAGAATAGATGTATTAAATACCTGAGTACAGTTGCTGTTGAAACGTCAGGACACGGTATTGCATAAGGAAACCTGGAATATTCGTCGACAATGGTTAAGGGGTACTGGTTTCGTGTCTTAGTTAAAAGCGGACCTTCGAAATCTAAATTTAGTCTCTCGAATAAAGAAGTAGCTTTTATTAAGTTTCCTTCATGCTTGTTAAAACGAGGCTTCAATTCAGCATAAACTGGGCATGAGTTTGTAACTTTCTTAACATCTTCAACAGAGTATGGCAAATTTTTGGCACGCATCCAGTGACACATTGAAGTTATACCCGAATGACAAAGTTCTATATGTAATTCTCCAAGATTTTTGACAGGATTAACTGCTGCGCTTATCCTTGATAGAGCGTCAGCTGAGGCATTCTCATTCCCTGGTCGGTAGATTATATCAAATTTAAAACAAGCTATTTCTAAAGGCCATCTCATTATTTTTTCATTTTTTATTTTGCTAGAACGCTGTTGACTGGACGTAAATGAAACTGAACGTTGATCAGTTATTACCTTGAAATGTCTGCCATTTAAATAATGCCGCCAATAACGTAGAGACTCCACAATTGCATAAGATTATTTTTCTATAGAAGAATGTTTCTGTTCAGACTTGTTTAGTGTTCTGAAAAAGAATGCCACTGGTCTTCCAGATTGACTTAAACACATTATTTAAGGCACATAATACTAAACTAGCTTCTTCCCTTAGTGAATACTTCTTAGTTTGCAGTAGTGGTCGTATTCTTTCCGAAAATCTTGATATCCATTTACTGTAGTA
This sequence comes from Harpalus rufipes, assembly GCA_951394225.1. NCBI lineage: Eukaryota > Metazoa > Arthropoda > Insecta > Coleoptera > Carabidae > Harpalus > Harpalus rufipes. The sequence continues at coordinate 22,216,075 of OX596277.1, forward strand.
CGAAAACATGCCTAATGCACGCTGTAGAGTAGCTGTATTATTTGAAACTGGTCGATCAAGAAGTGGCTTGAAACGATTTGGATCTGGCTGGATCGTTTTGTTTGAAATTATGTATCCAAGAAGATTTATAGTTCTAACAGAAAACTTACATTTCTCTTTATTTAGCTTCAAGTTGTTTTTCTTAACTGCAGCAAGGAATTTGTTTAAATTACGATCATGCTCCTCTTGACTCTTTCTACATACTGTTACATCGTCTAAATATGGAAAAACTCCTTCAATATTCTCGTCTTGAATTATCTGATCAATTACCCTTTGAAAGCATGCTACTCCGTTTGTTACTCCAAATGGAACTCTTAAAAATTAGTACAGTTTTCCTCCAGCTTCATACGCAGTGTCCGGCTTCTCAGATTCTAGAATAAGTACTTGATGATAAGCACTCTTGAGATCTATCATGCTGAATATTTCATATGCAGAGAGTTTAGCAATTATTTCTTCAATTATTGGAAGAGGATATGCATCTAACCTTGTAAACTTATTTATGGTTTGTGAGTAGTCGACAACCATTCTAGCTTCATGATTTTCCCCTTTTACAACAAAAGTTTGAGTACGCCATGGTCAATTGCTTAGTTCTATTACACCTTCATGTAAAAGATGTTTTATTTTTAATGCTATAAATTGAGTATCTTCTTTCGTTTGTCTTCTTGGTTTTGTAGTTATTGGTCTACAATCTTGACTTAGATTAGCGGAAAGAGAGGCTGGATTTACTTTAGCAACAGCTAAACTACAGATTTTAAGAGGAGGTTGTGAGCCATGGAATGACATTGTAACACGTCATGTCCAATTATAGCATCTGAGGTCTGAAGTTAAATATCATATTTTGACATTTAATGTTATTGTAAAATATTAACAATATTCTATTCTCCATACGGTTTGATTGCATTCAATACTTCATGTCCAATGGATATAGAGTTAAAAAATTATAAAGAAATTAAATTTCATAAATCAGCGAGCTATATTATAACCATGGAAATAGCTTCTATATTAAAATAATTCTGATTGACAAATGTCAGTGTCAAGTGCAATTTAGAATTTGTGTTATAATTTTACTGGAAATACCTAATCTTTTGCAAGAAATTTTCTGAATTTTTCCATACTAAAGTTAGTTCCATGTTATCTTATGGAATTTGCTTTTGGAATTCATCAGTATCCTCCAAAGATGTGTTTCTTGCCCAGAAGAGGATATTAAGATGTGTTGCTCAAGCCCCCATGCAAACATAAATAGTTCAGTTAAGTTTCTTTTATATCCGGATGATCTTATTATTATATCATAATAATAAAAACATTCAGGCCATACAAGAACAGCTTCAAAAAATCTGATGTGGCCAGCACAATACCTTTCGTCAATCCTGTGTATTATGTACAAATTCCATACATAAATTTTCATGCAAAAGATTCTAAATTTTTGGTATTATGTGATTCCCTTTCTCGGCAACTGAATTCCATACTCCTGATAACAAACAAACCACATCAAATAAGAAAATTATGAAATTTTGAATGAAAAATTATAACACTTGTCAGTTATAGACATAATTAATTGCTGTCATTTTGACACGGGTCTCCATATCTGCTTGCCAAAGTCAGCAAAGTCATGTCACTGCACGCGCCCTATACAAAAAAAAATCTTGCAAAAGATCCTATATTTCCAGTAAAGTTATTTCATAAACAAACTATGCAAATTGCACTTGACACTGACATCTTCTTCTTTAGTTTTTCCCATTCGTTAAGGGTTGCTATTTTTTATTTTCTTCTTCCACTCATTTTTGTTTTGCGTGCCGTCCTCATTCAGTTCCTTCTCTCTCAAGTCTTCTGCAATACAGTCTTTTCATCTTATATTTGGTCTTCCTATGTTTCTTCCACCTTCTATTAATATATTCATCTCTCCTCACGACATGTTCAAACCAATGTAATCGTCTCTCTTACATCTAGAAACTTCTACCACTAGAGTTACTTCCCTTATTCTTCCTGTCATTTACATTTTATTGATACTGTCATCTATCAATTTGAATTACCTGAATATATTAGCAGTTTCCATGGTTATGTTAGCATAGCTGGCTGAATTATGAAATTTATATCAAATTTATTATCTTTATTTTTCTTTAACTCTATATCTATTAAATATCAAATAATAATATATTCTTTAAGTTATAATAAAATTTAACTGAATTTTTCAAGAAAAACTGTTAAAATCTTCAAATGAGGATACTTTCGGTTGACCAATTATAACCAAAATCTAATCAAGTCTGCATATGGTTGTAAGGAAAAGGAATACGGAAGAATTTTAATTTTTGGAATGCTAGTATTGGAGATACCGTTGACAAAACCGCCGTCACACACACACACACATACACACATACACACACACGAACACACACACATACAGACATCATCGTAAAAATAGTAAAATCGTATTGTAAAGACCCTAAAACGTGGTTATTCAAAGAAAACTCATCACCGAATTTTTTGACCAAAGACAATACCTTCCTTACCTATAGGTGACGGAAGGTAAAAACAATAAATAAAATCGAAAACTAGTCACACAAAGTAGGATTTTGATTTTCTCAATTAAAAACTAAAGCCGTTCACTTTTGTAAACATAGAAAGAACCAAATAGCCCATTTATTATCATTTAAAGGGAGCATAATCCAATTTGTTAATGAAATTAAAACCCTAGGAATAACTATCGACAAAAAATTAACATGGTGGGAACACATAATAGAAGTGAGCAGTGAATATTTTAGAAAGCTGAATATACTAAAAATTCTATCACACCATGATTGGGGAGCAGACAGAGCAAATCTACATATGATATATAAAGCGCTAATAAGAAGTAAACTTGATTATGGTGGAATAGTATACGCCACAGCAAAGAAATCAAACCTTCGTATATTAGACTCAGTACACCACACCGCACTAAGAATAATAACTGGAGTCTATAGAACTAGCCCGATACAAAGTATCTACTGCGAAGCATGCGAACAGTCTCTATACGATAGAAGGAAATATTTAACTTTTCCCTACGTAACTAAAATATCAAGTGATCCATACTACCTTACATACAATCACGTCATTAATCCTTCAAATTCCAAAAATACTAGTTCTTACTCTCCTTTCCAAACCCACATAAACGAAATGCTGAAATCAATAAATCTTAATCTACCACAAATACAACACAATACAACATCTCAAATCCCTCCATGGTATGTCGAAAAACCTATCATAAATTTTGACCTTCATCAATACGACAAACAAGACACCAATCCAAAAATCATCATAAACCATTTCAACGATCTGAAAGAAAACAACAATGCCAATAAATTCATCTACACTGACGCATCTAAAACAAATAATAAAATAGGAGCAGCCTTCACAACGGAAAACGAAACAATCCAATTTCACCTCCCAGATAATGTCAGTATATATACGGCAGAAATGCTTGGTAACTTCTGTAGTCTACAATATATACAAAACAAAAATAACCTTTCCTATACAATATGCTCCGATTCTCTAAGCAGTCTTCAGTCCATTTTAACAATATATCCTAAACATCCCCTAATCAAAAGTATCCATGATCTCGTATACCGACTCTCTTTAAACAATACCAAAGTCAATTTCATATGGATTCCCTCCCATGTTGGAATACCTGAGAATGAAAAAGCAGACGCAGCCGCCAAAGAAGCCACCACGCAGCCACTCACAGACATTCCCATCGAGGCGAGGGATGTTACAGCATCAATCCAAAATAAAATCAAGGAGAAATGGAATCAACGATGGAACGACCTCAACACTAATAAATTTCAAATTGTTCAAGAAAATATTCAACCCTGGACCCAAACCAAAACTCTACAAGAGAAGAACAAATAGTATTCACCAGAATGAGAATTGGTCAAACAAAATTAACACACAGATATATCTTATATAAAGGAATCGATAGAACATATATTCACTGCCCAAAATACGACGCAAATAGAAGAAAACACCAAATACCACCAACACTTAAGGAACATAAAGAACTTTAGACCCACCACACAATACATTAAAGACATCAATATATTCAATGAACTGTAAATTAAATTTTAAACCATGAATGTATATTGCTAATACCCAATGGGTGAAGCAAAATTGTAATAAAAAAAAATCTTGCAAAGAGTTTTTTATAAAATATAATATTTTAACTTGTTTATATTTACCACCTCGAAACTATTTTTTTTTTCATAGTCCCAAATAAACCTTTAATCATTGCCAGAAACTCTTCATAATTACTTGTCTTCTGAAATATAATTATCGGTAACAAAAAAAAGTTTTAAAGATAAGAAAATGACTATAAAAAATTGTTTGAATGTATACTTTCTGTTTTATTTGGCGATTCCCAAATTCTTGTATAAATTCGAAAGAAATAAATAAAGAAATAATAATTGAATCTCATATTACATGTGACAGATGTGACAGATACGACCTTTCAATTTTGCCATATATTTAACACAAGCCTTAATATAGACCTAAATACAATCCGGTGAATTCCACGACTTATGAGTTACAAATTACAAGTAGTACTATATGTAATTGATTTTTACCTTCCGTCACCTTTAGGTAAGGAAGGTATTGTCTTTGGTCAAAAAATTCGATAGTGAGTTTCTAATGAATAAGCACGTTTTGGGGTCCCTAGAATACGAATTTATTATTTTTAGGATGATGTGTTTGTGCGTCTGTGTGTGTGTGTGTGTGTGTGTGTGTGTGTGTGTGTGTGGTGTGTGTGTGTGTGTATGTGTATGTGACGATCGTTGTAGATCGCATAACTCGAATACCACGATTCCAAAAATTATAATTTTTTCGTATTCCTCTAGTTTAGATCAATAGTCAGACATGATTAAATTTTGGTTATAATTGGTCTCCCGGAAGTACCCTCATTTACAACTTTTAACAGTTTTCATTGAAAAAAAACAGTTAAATATAATGTTATTATATTTTAAGGAATATATTATTCTCTGTACGTTGTGATTGCATTCTATATTTCGTATTCAATAGATATAGAGTTAAGAATTATAAAGATATCAAATTTCATAAATCAGCCAGCTATGCTAACCATGGAAACTGCTAATATATGTATTCAGATAATTCAAATTAACAGATGTCAGTGTCAGTGAAAAGAAAATTAATTTGGCAGAGATGAGGATGTTGAGGTAGAGGTTGGGGAAGACACGGAAATATAGGGTACGGATTTAAACGATAAGGGAAATGTCTAGATAGATACAAGACAGACGATTATATTGGTTTGAACATGTCATGAGGAGAGATGAAAAATATATTGGAAGAATGAATAGCCTACTAGTAGAAGGCAGAAGAAACAGACGAAGGCCAAAGATAAGATGAAAGGACTGTATTGCAGAAGTCTTGAGAGTAAAGGAACTGAATAAGATCGACACGCAAAACAGAAATGAGTGGAAGAAGAAAATAAAAATAGCGACCTCTAACGAATGGGAAAATCTGAAGAAGAAGATGTCAGTGTCAAGTGCAATATGCATAGTTTGCGTATGAAATAATTTTACTGCAAGAAAATTTATGTATGGAATTTGTACATAATACACAGGATTGACGGAAGGTAATGTGCTGGCCACAACAGATTTTTTATTGTCATATGGCTAATATATTTATAACAAAATTTTCATTTAATGTGATATGCGATTGACAGGTATCTAAAATGAAAAGCGCTTCAGACTTTATGTTACACAATGCGCATATTCATTATACAGAATGTTAGAAAAACCGTTCCAAAAATTTTGGAGCACAAAAAATACAGACCAAAATGATAGAAAATGCTTAATCAACATACATCTATAAATGAGCCATTTCAGAGATATGAACTATATTCTATATTCCAAAGTAACCCAAGTAACAATTGTTCATTTGAAATTAACGTAGAGTTAACAGTTTATATTTTCTAAATAAATTAAGAAAGTGTGAAAAGATAATGTCAGCCACATGGATTTGAACCATGGACCACTACTTTGCCGGAGTAGCGCTCTACCAACTGAGCTATGGCCAACCTATCCAATGGCTGACATTATCTTCCAATTTAGCTGCTAATGTATCTCTCTATGGAGAATACAGTTTGTGTCACGTTGTATGATGTGGGGTTGAATAACATTATCTTTTCACACTTTCTTAATTTATTTAGAAAATATAAACTGTTAACTCTATGTTAATTTCAAAAACTGGACCGATAGGGCCATGAGTAATTTCTGACATGTTCACAATGATGTTTAAAATGTAGTGGTTATTCAACCCCACATCATACAACGTGACACAAACTGTATTCTCCATAGAGAGATACATTAGCAGCTAAATTGGAAGATAATGTCAGCCATTGGATAGGTTGGCCATAGCTCAGTTGGTAGAGCGCTACTCCGGCAAAGTAGTGGTCCATGGTTCAAATCCATGTGGCTGACATTATCTTTTCACACTTTCTTAATTTATTTAGAAAATATAAACTGTTAACTCTACGTTAATTTCAAAAACTGGACCGATAGGGCCATGAGTAATTTCTGACATGTTCACAATGATGTTTAAAATGTAGTGGTTATTCAACCCCACATCATACAACGTGACACAAACTGTATTCTCCATAGAGAGATACATTAGCAGCTAAATTGGAAGATAATGTCAGCCATTGGATAGGTTGGCCATAGCTCAGTTGGTAGAGCGCTACTCCGGCAAAGTAGTGGTCCATGGTTCAAATCCATGTGGCTGACATTATCTTTTCACACTTTCTTAATTTATTTAGAATTGTTCATTTGTTTGGCACAGTACAGTCCATACGATGTAACTTGGCGAGCCAAAGGAATGTAATTCAGTTCACTATTCCTAAGTTGCGTTTTGTCAAATATTTACTTTTACTTCGATGCCGCACAGCTTCAGAAGTGAAATGTTTTATTGCCTTACACAAAGCAAATTTCACCCTAATACACTTAAACTCGGGGTGTCAGGTACTTTTCAACCCAAGAGGTTATATTCATACATAAGCGTTGGTGCATTTTTTTCTCAATAGCAATAAAAAAATTATTTTCTTAACTTTATTAATTTAAAAATAATTAATTTTAATATGATTTATATAATAAATAATTCTTTCCAATATTTGTAATTTTTTTTTTTTGTATAAGTAATTTCTTTTTTTTTGTAATATTCGTAATTTTATTGAACTTCATTCTTCTTCGGTACGCCTATGGATTTTATAACTTTCCCATTACCGCAGTGATAATGTGAATTGCCCCAACTCGCCAAGTTACATCGTATGGACTGTAACTATTGTCTTGCTGTTAAAATGTTTTCATCCCTAACAGATTAGATTTAGAAACAAAATCATATTGTGGTTTTAGGGTTTCAAAAAAGTTTTAATAGAGAAGTATAATAATTTTTGAAAATTTTATATATTAAGCTACATGAAAAAATTTAAGATATGTATTTTTTATTTTCTCTGTAAGGTATCATTTACTGCGAAAAACCAAATAATATTAACGCCCGATAATTCAATCTCCTAACACATGTTCCTAACAACTGTTTGGTAAACAAATTTATTACGTAGATTTATTAAGAAGATTGTCATCTTTCGGTATTTCAATGTATAGTTGCTAGACAAATTGTTATTAGGTAGTTTTTACCTTCCGTCACCTATAGGTAAGGAAGGTATTGTCTTTGGTCAAAAATTCGGTGGTGAGTTTTCAATGAATAAGCACGTTTTAGGGTCTTTACAATACGATTTTACTATTTTTACGATGATGTCTGTATGTGTGTGTGTGCGTGTGTATGTGACCGAGGTTTCGGCCGCGATATCTCCAATAGTAGAATTCCAAAACTTACAATTCGTACGTATTCCTCTTCCTTACAACCATATGCAGACTTGATTAGATTTTGGTTATAATTGGTCAACCGGAAGTACCGTCATTTGAAGATTTTACCAGTTTTTCTTGAAAAACTTAGTTAAGAATTATTTAACTTAAAGAATATGTTATTCTCTATACTATTTGATTGCATTTTATATTTCATATTCAACAGATATAGAGTTAAATAATTATAAATATATTAAATTTAATAAATCAGCTAGCTATGCTAACTTAACCATGGAAACTGCTAACATATTCAAATAATTCAAATTGACAGATGTCGGTATCAATAAAAAGTAAATGAATGAAAGAATAAGGGAAATAATTCTAATGTTACAAGTTCGTAGAAAGATATAAGAGAGACGATTACATTGGTTTCAACATGTCATGAGGAAGAATATATTGGACGAAAAATGAATAGCTTAGTAATAGAAGGTTGAAGAAACATAGGAAGACCAAATATAAAATAAACGGACTGTATTGCGGAAGACTTGAGAGAAAAGGAACTGAATGAGGACGACACACAAAACAAAAATGAGTGGAAGAAGAAAATAAAAAATAGCGACCCCTAACGAATGGGAAAAACTAAAGAAGAAGAAGATGTCAGTGGAAAGTGCAATTTGCATAGTTTGTTTGTGAAATAATTTTACTGGAAATATAAGATCTTTTGCAAGAAAATTTATGTATAGGGCGCGAGCAGTGACGTAGCTGTCATTCTGATACGGGTACCCATATCTGCTTACCAAGGTCAGCAAGTCACGTGACTGCTCTCGCCCTATACATAAATTTTCTTGCAAAAGATCCTATAATTTCAGTAAAATTATTTTATAAACAAACTATACACATTTAATGTTGTTATAAATATTAAAGAATATTCTAGTATATATACAAATTGATTGCATTTTATATTTCATATTCAATGGATACGAGGTCTGTTCAGAAAATAACCGAACATTTTGAATTACGTGCCAACGGAGATATTTATAACCACATGTTCTTGGATTGTTGATATCTGGTTTAGTTTTCGTGATAGTGTTATTTGAGTGCACCGTGTTTAAGTCTTAGTAGCGATTTTTGAAATGTGCGATTTTCTAGAGCAACGATGCAACGTAAAATTTTGCGTGAAATTGGGGAAAACTTTCACAGAAACGTTTCAACCTTTGTAACAAGCAAGCTTACGGATATGATGATCTGTATCGTAATAGAAAATTGAAAGAAACAGAGGAAGACTAAAGATAAGAAGGAAGGGCGTGAGGACGACCCGCAAAACAGAAATGAATGGAAGAAGAAAATAAAAAATAGCGACCCCTAACGAATGGGAAAATCTAAAGAAGAAGAAGATGTCAGTGTCAAGTGTCATTTGCATAGTTTGTTTATGAAATAATTTTACTGGAAATTTAGAATCTTTTGCAAGAAAATTTATGTATGAAATTTGTACATAATACACAGGATTGACGGAAGGTATTGTGCTCGCCACATCAGATTTTTTAGAATGTAGTTGTAAAAAATAGAATAAATTAAAATATGGCATGATACTGACGTTTTTGTGACATGGAAATATAAATAAGATATCGATGGTTTAAAGCACGTTTGTTGTATGTCCAGTTTTCTATATTTTGAATAAATTGAAATTTAAAATTTACTTAAGAATGATAATTCACCAATGAAAGATAATAATTTATTCACAACAATGTCCGGACATACAATATCTGTATATTACATAATACTGTGACGTGCGCCCCTGAGAGAAAAGTATGCATGCGCCGCTACTGATAGCATGTTCGCGAACAATGACGTAATCCCTTCGAAAGAACGTATCAGAGCGATAATACAATCCCCGACGCGCTGAGACAGGTTAACTGCGCCGTGACCTAGTTCCTTTGTATATAGGTCACTGTCGCCTCGCGAAGGGTCTACTAGGCCCGAGAAGGTTCTGGATATAATCCGCTAGGTATATAACCCACCGCAAAAGCCAGCGAAGACAGTCTCATATATACAAGTAACCAGATATGAACTCGGTGATATAAATAAACAGTTTAACAGTTGTTAACATAAATAAATGTAGTTATATAAATAAGTGTAGTGATATAAATGTTAGTTAGATAAATAATCGTAGTGTTTAAGCATTTAATAATATTCTTAGTGTTTATAATTATTTAATCATAGTGTTAGTTGTTTTTATTATCTTTTAATATTTAATCCTTAATTATATATCGTTTAATAAACGTATTCTTTTGTTAATAATATTTGTCTGTTTTACACTTCACCCATATAAATAAAAACGTTACAATTGGTGTCAGGTGTGGGGTTGTTCATAACTGTGAAGTGTAAATAAAAATAAATAAAATGCCTAAACTATTAAAATTAAGTGAATTGAAAGTACGTGATCTCAGGACGGAAGTGGAAGAACTGGATTTGGATGCAACAGGAGGGAAAACAGAGCTTCAAGAAAAACTGCGGCAAGCTTTAATCGAAGCTGGTGAAAATCCTGACGATTACTTATTCGAAGTTTCGTGTGGCTTATTCGATGATTGCAAATTATTCGCTGAAAAATTACAAGAAAGTTCTAGAAGTTCTGAGCGGAGATTGGCGGAAAGTTCTACAGAAGTGGAGGAAAATTCCGGAGCACTGGAAGAAGAATTAAAGGAACATTCTAGAACATTGGAAAGAGAATTGCATGAAAGTTCTGGAAACGTTAAGGAAAATTCCGGAGCACTGGAAGAAGAATTAATGGAACATTCTAGAACATTGAAAAGAGAATTGCATGAAAGTTCTGGAAAAGTGGAAGTAAATTCCGGAGAAGAATTAAATGTATATTCTAGAACATTGGAAAGGGAATTGCATGAAAGTTCTAGAAAATTGAAGGAAAATTCCAGAGTACTGGACGGAGAATTAATCGAACATTCTAGAACAATGGAACGTGAATTGAATGAGAGTTCTAGAAAAGTTGAAGAAGATTCTGGAATTTTTGAGCGGAAATTGGAACAGGAATTAGAGGTAAATTCTGGAAGAGTAGAGGGGAATTCTGGAATCACGGAGAAAAGGTTAGAGCGGAAATTGGAGGAGAATTCTGAAATTACGGAGCAAATGTTGGACCGGAAATTGGAGAATTCTGGATTACTGGAGCAAATATTGAAACAAGGATGGGAGAACACTTCTAGAAAAACTGAAGAAAGTCTGCAAGAATTTGGAGCCGATGTAACTAGTTCGGTTCGTCTCACACATCGTACAGCTCCTGACAAGGATTTGGAGTACCTAGCCACTCAGAGACTCATCTTCGGAGTTCGAGACAGCAATACTCAGCAAGCACAGCAATTATGTCGCCCAAAAACTATGGGTAACGCACTCTCATATATATCAGATCGTGAAGCTGCCAAACAAGTTTCACGTAACCAATCGCGAGTGCGAAATAATTATGCTGAGGGAAATGAAAACACCGAAGTCGTAGATGAAAAAGTGCGACGAATTATAAACGAAGTGTTTGCTAGAAGAAAGAAACTCCGCTGTTACAAAAGAAGACGGAAGCGAAAAAGAAAGAGACCACGAAAAAGAAAGAAAGCGTGTCTATTAAGAAATTAAAAAGAAAGGTAGGCAGAAATTCTAGAGGTAAAGGACGAATCCGTTTATGTCATGGCTGGACATGAAGAAAGAAGACGGAAGCGAAAAATGAAAGAGAAAGAGAGCGTGTTCAGCAAGGAATTACAGGAGAAATCTAGGAAGAAACTCCAGATGTAGAGGAAAGCCAACCGGAAATGAATAGTTCTCCAACGAGCAGCTGCGATTGCAATCTAAGGACTTTGGGATGGGGCCTGAAGACAGCGGGGAAGACGTGCCCTTGGCGATTCCTATGGACAGCTCGAGTGGGAAACGAAAACTCGAGATAGGTAACGATGACAACGATGCCATACCTCTCACCACAAAGAAGAAGAAAATCAAGACAGAGAAAGGAACTTGAAAAGGAAGGGAAGTAACGTCGACGCATTGTTCAGAATGCCATGCTAAGGGAGGCAAATATGGTAGTAGACTAGAAGAAAAAACATTCCACCATTGATAACAGTAGTCGACGATAGATGGAAACCCGATAGACGCAAGGACCCGACTTACAGTACTGGAATGGAAAGCGAAGAGAGCAAACCAATATGGGAAGATGTTGCACCACAGTCACAGATTGTAAAATCGTACTGGGCGCAATGTGACTCCCTGGTGATTGATGGCCTGTTAAAGCGTGTGGTTGAGAATGCCATGGAACTGAGAAGAGAACTCAGTTGGTCATTCCTAAGAGTAGAGTACCAGACGTGTTAAAAGAGATCCATGACGGATCTGGAGGTGGCCATTTGGGAGTCAACAAAACATTAGAAAGATTGCGTCAGCGATTTTACTGGGTTAAGAGGAAGAAAGACGTTAAAGACTGGTGGAAGAAATGTGTGGTTTGCGCTGGAAGCAACGGCCCTCATAGACGGCGAAAAGCTCCAATGCGTCAATACAACGTTGGCAGTCTATTTGAGCGCATTGCGATTGACGTGGCCGGACCATTTCCAGAAAGAGAAGACGGAAATAAATACATCGTGGTTGTCATGGACTACTTCACCAAGTAGGTTGAAGCCTATCTATTACCCAACCAGGAAGCCATCACGGTCGCTGAAACCTTAGTCAAAGAGTGTGTATGCGGGTTTGGTGTACCACGTGGACTTCCAAATGTACCAAGGGTAATACGTGCAGATATTGCCATCAAGAACTGTTCCGGGACGAAACAGTCTTAAGGAGGGGGCAGTGTGACGTGCGCCCCTGAGAGAAAAGTATGCATGCGCCGCTACTGATAGCATGTTCGCGAACAATGACGTAATCCCTTCGAAAGAACGTATCAGAGCGATAATACAATCCCCGACGCGCTGAGACAGGTTAACTGCGCCGTGACCTAGTTCCTTTGTATATAGGTCACTGTCGCCTCGCGAAGGGTCTACTAGGCCCGAGAAGGTTCTGGATATAATCCGCTAGGTATATAACCCACCGCAAAAGCCAGCGAAGACAGTCTCATATATACAAGTAACCAGATATGAACTCGGTGATATAAATAAACAGTTTAACAGTTGTTAACATAAATAAATGTAGTTATATAAATAAGTGTAGTGATATAAATGTTAGTTAGATAAATAATCGTAGTGTTTAAGCATTTAATAATATTCTTAGTGTTTATAATTATTTAATCATAGTGTTAGTTGTTTTTATTATCTTTTAATATTTAATCCTTAATTATATATCGTTTAATAAACGTATTCTTTTGTTAATAATATTTGTCTGTTTTACACTTCACCCATATAAATAAAAACGTTACAATACGAAACCTTTAAATGCACATATAATTTAAGTGAGATGCTACATATGTGAAGTAAAAATAAATAACTATGGGACATACAATAATTGGAAATTATAATAAATTTCGTTTTGTGGACATATAAGGATATACTATGTTTGTGCGGAACAAAGATACAGTCATATATACAAAAATTATATAGTAAAAACTGGAAATAGGAAAAAAGTGGACATAAAATAATTGTGCTTTAAACCATCGATATGTGTGTTTATAAGTCACTTCGTAATAAATGTGGACAAGAAAAGAACTGCAAATTTGTCCACGGCTGAAATGAAATATTTTCATACGTAATATAACAAGTGATATGATTATTATCGATGATATTCTCGAGTGAAACCGAGCTGCAGATTTCACGAGTCCGAAGGACGAGTTGAAATGTGCTGTTTCGGTTTCACGAGCAATATCTTCGATTATTAATCATATCACGAGCTTATATTTAATGAGAGAATATAATGAACTTTTGCAATCTAACCTAACCTAACTTTTGATATACATATTCATATTGTATTAAAACATGGTACTTACGAGTTTTATTTAATATTTCGGAGTTTGAATTATTGTTATTATTTATTTTCATACTCAAAATTAACTGTCAATGTCATAAATAAAGAAAACAAATCCCTTAGTAACGACTATAAATACGGTGTTTATTTCTTTGGTTTTTTATCATCGCTGTGATAAACGCGTAGCTAGGGAGATTCTGAATGTTGATTGGCGGAAAACTTGTCACGTGACTAAGGAATTATATTCTCAATATTATAAACCTGTAATCTAGATATAACAACAGAACATTGGCTATTAAATACTTATTGATTTTAAAATGTGATTTGGAAATAAAAACGTGATACGTAAGCTTTTAGTTATTGTAATTATTTAACTTTTTCGGATGGTCGCCATATATTTCATTAAAAGAGACATCATCCATTTTGTAACTGAAAGGTAATATTAAAATGACCATGCTTTTATGCGGATTTTTATATTTTAATGTAATTTTAATTATTATTAATAAACTCGTTTAGAATTTGAACACAATTGTCACTTTAAATTAACAAATAGTTTTTCCTATACCATATTATTCATAATTTTGGAATACTTGAGAAAAGAAATTTGATAAAGCGCTTGAAGTTTTTCAAAGTATCGTAATAATAATAATAATAAATAATAATAATAATAATAATAATAATAATAATAATAATAATAATAATAATAATAATAATAATAATAATAATAATAATAATAATAATAATAATAATAATAATAATAATAATAATAATAATAATAATAATAATAATACTAATCGTTTATTTAGCTATAAATAGTGCAATAAATATACCGGTCCCAATAAAATTTGATCATTTTCAAAATTATAAAATGTTTCCCCAATTTCGTAGGGAAACTGCTTTAAAATGGTTATATGAAGCCTACGGCAGATAATAATTATTACTAAAAGATTTTAACACTTTTAGAACGTTATGATGTTCTGAAAACAGCTTCCAATACTACTTGGGAAATATTATATACTTGTTTAAAATTTATTAACATCTTATCAAATTTGCCTTTTACAGAGTAAAAGAAAACAAATAATACGATCTTGTCAATAAATTTCGTTAAAAAATTACTGGATAAACTTAATAATATCAAACTCTTTTATTAAACATGTTTCCACTGATAGTTACAGTTATTTGAAATTGAATATTTATTATTTAGAGATTTAGAGCAAAATCAGTTTATTCGGTATTATCTAGTAGCCAGATTACCTTGGTAATTGAATATTTAAATAATTTGTTATTTAATTTATTAATTGTTTTATCATTTGTTTATCTAATCAATCCATTGTTCGATTAATCGCTCGTTAATTTTTATTTTATTTTACTAATCGAATGTTTCATTAATCGATTGTTTTATGATTCATTTATTTGATTAATCAATGGTTAGATTAATTGCTTATTCAACATAGTGAACTATTTTTAATAATCAATTAATCAAAAACTGTTCAGTAAAGTATTACTTGCGATTGACTACATGTTTCCAAAAAGTAATCATTAATTTAAAAAAAAAATCAAAATTTCAGAAGTTTTAGCAGCATCACCGGCATAGTGTTAAATTCTGATTCTAGGAACCTTACATAAAACGTGCTTATTCATAATATCTGGACATGTGATTGTTAGCATGATTGCTATTCCTATATATAGAGAATGGCTCTGAAAAACGGGCCACTCAAAATAACTTTTTTATTTTTAATAATGATGGTAGTGTTTCCGGTTTCACCGGAAATGGCATAAACTCTCATATTTAAAATTGGATACCCTACACATGTTTATACATATGAAATCCACGTAAAATAACGCATTTAACGATGCTTGAGGTGAATTTTTATTAAAGAAATAAATTACAATACCGTAAGAGAAAATTATGAATAATTAACCTGGTAAGCCATATCAGGTAGGCTGTGATAACAAATTGGTCAATTCTTTGTAACAAAAAACGAATGGAATCTTACAAAAATAACTTACTATTTATACAATAAACTCAAATATTACTTAATATTATCTCAATGTTTTCGCAGCTTGCCTGATATCATGGCTTAGGAGGTTAATTTAGCATCACTTTTCCTTTTGTTTTTGTAATTTATTTCTTCAATAAAAATTTACTATAAATTAGTAGTTCGTACCGAGATGATCCAAGCTTAGTCTGGATTAATTTTATGAATACAGCCGAATGAAATTTTCTTCTAGTGTTATAAATACAACTAAAAAATGTACTTGTTATATATCATTATCTTTCCTCTCTTGTCAAATTAATTTAAATCACTACCTTATCAGTATAATTGATTCTCAGGCGACAATTTAGTGTCGATGATTAAATTATAAAAATGCGTCTAAAATGATCCATTAAGCGATCGATATCTATTGACAGTAAACAGAGACCAATTTATACGTTTACAAAGCTGGCATGTCTAGAACGTGGTGTAAACACTCACTACGCTACGAGCAAGTCAAAGTGAAGGTGTGTTTACACTTTGCTAGTTTTAATGCATGACTTGACAAAGTCATATGAAATATATTCTTCCGACATTTAGTGGTTTATTTGGCCTCGGGGAATTTATTATTACTTTAAACTAACTATAAAATTAAAAATTTAATTAATAATATTGTAAAGGATTTTTTTAGTGTCCTATGAAATGAATTAATCAAATAAATTGTCTTTTATTTTATTTTTAGTTATATATAATCAAATGCATATATTACAAAGGATATGATACATATTTTCATTTCCTTTGATCAAAATATTAAAAAAAATACATACAAAATATTTTAATAACGTGAACTTCTATACTGAATGCAGTTCTATTATAAATGCGGTAATTAAAGTGTATTATTAGGTACATTATATTACTAACCTTTACAATAACATTTTTAACACAACCGCTAATAAAAAATATTTTTATATAAACCTTTACATATATTTACTCTTACTCATTTTAACTTCCGTCACCTGTAGGTAAGGAAGGTCTTGTTTTTGGTCAAAAAATTCGATGGTGAAATTTAAAGAATGAGCACGATTTAGGATCTCTAGAATACGAATTTACTATTTTTACGATATCTGTATGAACGTGTTTTGTGTGTGTGTGTGTGACTCTGTGTGTGTGTGTGTGTGTATGCGTATGTGCATGTGACCATCGTTTCGGATCGCATAACGCCAATACAATAATTCCAGAAGTTATATTTTTTACTTATTCCTTGAGTTTCGATTCAAACGAAAAGGTGATTAGATATTGATTATAATACATCAACCGGAAGTATCCTCATGAACAACTTTTATCAGTTTTTCTTAACAAAACGCAGTTGAACACCATTTTTTGGCATTTTATATTATTATAAATATTAAAGAATATTTTATTTTCTATACGCTTTGTTATCATTTTATATTTTATATTCAATGAATATAGAGTTAAAAAATCTCATGTGGCCAGCACAATACCTTCCGTCAATCCTGTGTATTATGTATAAATTCCATACATAAATTTTCTTGCAAAAGATTCTAAATTTCCAGTAAAATTATTCCATAAACAAACTATGCAAATTTCACTTGACACTGACATCTTCTCCTTTTTTAGCTTTTCCCAATCGTTAGGGGTCGCTATTTTTTATTTTCTTTTTCCACTCATTTCTGATTTGCGTGTCGTTCTCATTCAGTTCCTTTTGTCTCAAGTCTTCCGCAATACAGTCCTTCCATCTTATCTTTGGTCTTCCTCTGTTTCTTCAACCTTTTATTACTAAGCTATTCGTTCTTCTTGCAATATATTATTCATCTCTCCTCATGACATGTTCAAACCAATGTAATTGTCTCTCTTGTATCTTTCTAGAAACTTCTAACACAAGAGTTATTTCACTTATTCTTTCATTCCTTACCGTATATTTCCGTGTCGTCCCCAACATCTATCTCAACATCTTCATCTCTCTGCCTCATTCATTTACTTTTCATTGATACTGACATCTGTCAGTTTGAATTGCAAAAGGATGTAAGTGGCGCTCTAATTTTAATAAACCTAACAAGCAATTTTGTTATTCCACACATCCAATATTTTATCGAGAAGATACCTAAGTGCGGTGCTCATTTAAACATCACCCAGTCGTGTAGGATTAGTTACTTAGGAATTAGTGTAGCGTTATGCATTTATTTGTTTTATTTCGATAAAAAATTGTAATTCTTTATATATAAACCATTTAAACGATCTTTGCACTAAATACACCTGAAGTGTCAACAACGTTTTATTATCAAATATTCAGACTATGAAGAATACTTGTATGATGTAGGATAAATAGAACAAGTCTATAAAATTTGCTTTTTGCAAATAGTGTAGTTAAAACTTTAGTATTTCATGCATGCGAATATAAATGAACAAATGGTCAGGTCATAACATTTGCATCATAATAAAAGGCGCGTAAAATGAGCAATAACTAAATTATGTTTTACGTGTGTCTAATACAAATATTAAATTATAAACTGTAGTAAAACGAAATCATTTCTTCGTTTGATTACCTCCATTTTCCAAATCCGTTTCATTCTGATCCCGACATTAATTTATAGCTACTTTACCGTTTTTCTACATTATTATTTTATTGTATCAATTGCCGATAACATATTTATTCTGTGGCGTATACCTACCTAAGAGTCGTAAGTCGTAGGCGATATTTTATCAACCGGTACCCTTTGACTTTGTTGAGGGAACAAGGATCAATATACATTATTGATTATGAACGTAGCGACCTAGCTTGCGGCAACACGCCGACTATTCAGGCCGTCCAGGACCGGACCCGAGCTATTTGTCTACAAAAATATTCAAATTATTGTCTACACCCTATTGATTATGGAAATGCTACGAACAAAGGGATATAAATCGCCCCAGAAATGCGGGAAACTATAGGAATGTTTTCGAACTGGCACTATATTTCTTACAGCGGAAACACACCAGTCAATAGGGAGGTTAAGATTGCTGGAATACTGAATATAATAACAATTTGAAATTCATGGAACTTCAGATATTTAGCAATTCAATTTAAAATTGTTCCAATTCATAAATTCTACTTTGTATTTACATTTAGTTTCTTAGAATATTATATAAATAATGCATTCCATAATTTTTATATAGAATAAGATATAGATATTATTCTTGACAAGGTTGGTTTGTATTTTATTTACAGACTCTAAAAGGATTTATATACATATCTTTGTGAATTTCCGAACATTTATACATATCAGTAATTTTCGATATTAGTTGCTACATTCTTGGATAAGTACATATGTCTTAACATTTTGTTCAACAAATAAGTATTTTTATTATTTTTTTAATAATAATAAATTTAAAAAATATAAGAGAAATACGTCAACAAACTCGTATCCAATACACAAATATATCAATAAATCGTTGGTAATAAAAATTGTATTGATTTAGATAATAATATATAATTTAATTATTTTGAAAAAATTGTATTGTATATATTAGCAGAGTAATATTCAACCCAAAGATATTATATTCGAATAAAAATTATACTTGACAGCACTATGGCCTTGAGGTGTCTACAGTACGGCCGCACTGGGTCCTTTTGACGATCACGGACTCACGCCCACCCGCCCACGTCTTGTTTCGTGGACAGTATGACCTAATCACGGCCGTACCTCGCATGTTCGTGACAAGGCTACCATGTAGCCATGCTTGTTTGCCAAACAGTCCGGTGCGGCTGTGTCGTTTCATAAGAATTTGTTCATTGTTATAAATATAGGTACATCATAAGTGACACGACATGTCTCAATTAGCATATATACTTGAATCATAATTATTTCGGACTAGTTAAAGTCTTTAATTCCTATGACAAACTCAGATTAGTATCTATTGTAACTAATGGCGGCAGCGTAAATACTCCTACGCAATCAGTAATATATGTACCTATATACATATATTTAAGTCTAACAAATGATCAAGCCAATGCAATTCAAAATTAAACACATTCAAACCCTAATTGTCTTATAATTAAATTAATTTCCCTAGTGTACCAATGAGCGGTGGTAATTCTAATTACCCCATTTCGGAATTTAAATTTTGATTTGTGTTGTATTCTGCACGACAGTTTGTGTGCCACTAAAATGAAGATTAGTAAATGTCATCTGCGATAAAAATATCAAATTGCAAGTAATAAGTTTTTATAATATATTTACTTGTTTTATTTATGCAGTAATAACATTAAGGAAGTATCTGCGCAACCGGCCTCGGTCCCCAAAAAATGATCAACGGGAGCCGGCGCACCAACTACGGTGATACAATCTAAATGGCAGTTGGCAGTCAACTGACAGTTCTCAATTAGCTTATAGCCGATGTACCAACTTTGATCACCGAACATATTATACAATTTAGGTGTCGACGTGTGTGTATAGTGTATTTGTGTTATATGTTACAGTAAAAGTACATAGTAGGATGATGTGTATATTGTAAATATTTATTAGAGTTACAGTGTCCAACAGAACATTAAATTCCAGGCCTTTCTTCACCCCAGTTAAAACCACGGTTAATGTAGTTCTTGTTTTCTCTGAAAAGTTATAGATGTTGTATTAAGCATAATATAAAGCTAAGTATGCTAACGATAACCACCGTCGGTTGCCAAAACGGCAACCGACGCCAGTTGCGGACATACTTACGTTAAATGGTACCCAATAATAAGCTATTTTACTTTTTTTTCTGAAACTATTCCTTACTTAAATAATAAATATTAAATTTTAAGGTGTTTCCCTTGACATTTAGAATGTTTACAGTGAATATCTTTGAGTTAAGCAGGGAAACGCACTTGCAACTGACATTTGTGTGATAGACGGAGAAAGGATAATTATCTTGAATAATGTTTAAAAACACTGATACCCGAGTATTTTTGCAGAATATAAAAATAGTGTCAGGTTGAATTTAATTTGCTTTTCAAATTTGTAAAAATATCAATAGATGAAATTAAACAAATATAAATATCAGCTTTCGTTTCACAGTACGCTCATGTACAAAATTGGAGAATTAGTTTTGCGCGTTAAAATATACTAGATGAAATAACACGTTAATTTTGCATAATTTTGCATTATTCTGTTATTTTTTAGCGTAATCAACAGTAATAATATAATTTTTGTCTTGAATTGTATTATATACCTCATTGTTGCATATACACATGCACTTACTATAAAATTGTTATTGAAAAGTTACCAAATTGTACTAGATAAAAATATACTGACTACATATTTTGATTTATTCTATATAATTCTCAATTCCAAGAAAAACAGGTTTGAAATGTTATCTTTCAGTTATCAAATCGACTTCGTCTTAATGTAGGTAATTTATCTCTTCTTCGAAAACAAATTTTTTAGTCCCCTCCTGTCCAAATATGTTCCCATGGTGAGGCGATGACATAAATAATTGATTACTCCTTCCATAAATATGCCGATAGATAATTTCCATCAGTTCAATTTGTCAGCGATCCGTAGCGTCATTCTTCATATCTTGTGTTTCCTCTTTAAATACGTGTCAGTCTTATCTACCATATAATATATGAGTATACCAGGTGTACACTACATAGCACCCCCTATTCTTCAGTGACTGGAAAATAGGAGACACCCTATAGGGCACGGACAATGCAATAGGAGTGATTGGATAGAATTTCGCATTTGGCAAATAATCATAGACGACTATAATAGAATAGGAGAATGGCTAGTTTACCTATTTAACAACGGTTCACTTCCGAGGGACAATAAGTCACTACCAATTAATAAATCAGGGGGTGATTGAGCTCTAAAATGGTTTAAAATGGTTTTTGAAACCGCACGTGGTGACACGAATAGGGGAGGTTTTTAAACGGAAAAGAAATAGGAGAATAAGTGATTTCAACTAATTTGGTCTAAAAGTTCTATATATGGTTATGTTAACGGTTTTTCTATATTTGGTTTTTGAATAAAGTACCAGTATATTAAATTTCAAGCAGTTTTTGCATAAAAAACTGAATGCTACTGAACTGAAAGGACACATCCGAAATGCGTACAAGATTTCGTTAGGTATAAAGTTAATTAGACATTAGGTTATTGACCGAACTTTGGAGAAAATGTTAGCACGTTATCAGGTAAAATATCAGTTTTATTTAACAGACGTTTTTGAAAGTTAAATGTTTTTCCAGCACTTAAGTGAGCGAGCAAACCCGTTAATAAAGAGTAGGGTTGCACAATTGACCGGTCAAAATATTTTTGGTATTGACAGGTCAATTGACGGTCAAATTGGTCAAAATATTTTGGGAATAATAAATACAAATTATAATAGTAATATTACATAAATAATTTATTAGTTTATTTATCACTGTTTGTGTCACAAAAATAAAATGTTTTTACATTAATCATCACATATAAGGGAACCATATACATGACCAATAACATTTTAGGAACCATAGATCACATACATTAGGAACCAACATTAAAATTGTACAATTAAGACTTATAACTACAGATGCTAATCTCAGAGTCGGTACTGTCACCACTGTCAGTATCATCATTCGGGCTGAGAATGGAATCTTCGGAATCAGATTTAATGTATGCTGCTTTTCCAGATTTTGGAACATTTATTTTGAGATTCTCATACAAATATACGAGCTTACCAACTTTTTGTGTATGCAATTTGTTACGCGTCTTACTGTGAATTAAACCCTACGATGAAAAGTTTCTTTCCGAAGCTGCAGATGAAGTAGGAAATGCTAAAATTGTGATGGCAATTTTCTGCAGAATTGATTCTTGATTTCAGCATTAAAAAGATTTTGACCAATTTGACCACATGGTCAAATTCTGCTCGGTCAATTGACCAGATTTTGACTCGACCGTCAAATTCTGTGCAACCCTAATAATGAGACACATGGGTAGGCTATGAAAAATTTAATAAATTTATCTTAGTTTATTATTTATATTGAAGCAATTATGAAGAATATTAGATTTAATTTACTGTTTATATCAATAATATAACATATTTCGTAAAATTCAAGCCTTTTTTGCATTTTGTCTACAGTATTTTTCTATTGTTTTTACTTCCCGTTAAGAGAGGTAAAAATCGCGAATTCAGATTTTAATGAATAAAAGCGTTTTAACGTCTCTACAATCCGATTTTAATATTTTTACGAAGATGTCTCTCTCTCTTTCTCTCTGTGTGTGTGCGTGTGTTTGTGTGTGTGTGGGTGCGCGCGTGTGTGTATCTGCGTGTGTGTATGTGTGTGGGTGTATGTGTGTGTGGGTGTTGGAAGGACGATTTCTCAAATACTATAATAATTAATATCAGTTTAACTACGTATTTCTCAATCGGACATTACTGGGAAGAGTTGAAAAGGTTTTGGTAAAAATTGGACAACCGGAAGTAGCGGGGTCTTCAAAAAATTCTTCTACCTCATATATTTTTTGAAAATATTTGTTATTGCAAGTATTAAAGAACATTAAATTCTCTATCTGATACATATAAATATTCTATTATATATTTTATAGATTTAGAGATAAAGAAATATAATATATAAAATAATCTGTTGTAATAAATCTCACAACGAAAAACTAAAATGTTCGTAACTAACAGATAAATGGCTGTGTCAAAAATCCAGAGATATTATTATTAATAATAATAATAATAATAATAATAATAAGTTTATTCCACTGACATATACATATGTATGTAGGAATAGAAAATGTACGAATCTATAAAAAATAAATAAAATATTTATTTGTTTGTATAAAATCTTATCAATATAGTTTGTACTGCAATGCAAGAGAAAAATTGGAAACATTCATATACAATACAATTTATAAAATGGGCAAACACATTTTCAATACAATTTTCTCAAATCGAATTGGAATTACTTTTACTTTTTCGTGTCGCAGAATTGCAGCTACAAAATGTTTTCTATTACTGTACAAATATGAAACAAGAACACATGTTGTTTTCAACTTACAAGCTTTATACATAATCCACAAATTAGTACGTAAATCAGTGTATACCAAATCTAAATATATTCTGTATATTCTGTACAGTAGGGCAAAAATATGAAATATACCCCTAAAATAGCACATGCACAACCCTTATGACTCACCCCATATCCCACATCTGTTTAACATCTGCTAACCATATATAAAATTTGTCATTTCACAGATCAGAATTACTTTATTACTTAACAAATTAATTTAGTAATCATTTAACATATAGAAATTATTATAGACCATTGAATTCGTGATACGAAGGCCCTATTTTCTAAATATTTTTTACGGAGAATATTGTACTAAAAAGTATTTACTTTACTTGATTACTATTATAGCATAATAAAGTAAACTTTAAAGAAACATAAATTTCGGAAACAGATATTTTTATAAAAATATGAGTACTATAGGCCACATTACAATTTTTTAATGATATTGTTAAGGTATAGTCAGGCCTATTTTGTAATAAAACGATTAAACCGTTGTCCAATAGAAATTAATTTTACAATCATACTTCCAAATATGTGTAATATGTCAATATACTTCTTGATTGGTAAATTTTTTTACCAACATGCTAAAAATTAACCACTTAGTTACAGAATAGACCCAGTTATATGCAATATAATACTTGCAAGTAAATAAACATGATAAAATTGTAATGAGCAAATCCCGGACACCAAGAAAATTCCGGCAAGTGATCCATTGACTCCCGAGATTACGCAACATGCAACCTTCAAAAGTTGTTAAAATCTCTGGCTTGATTTTCATATTGAGTAATCTTAACCAGTCTATGAAAAAAGGGCTGGTAGGACCTCTGATATGGATGACATATTGAGTAGTCCTAGTTTCTACCCTCTTAATATGGTTTCGCTTAAAATTTACTACTCAAAATAAAATAAATAGAAATACTCGTATCATATAATCATCACGACATATTACCCATTACTGGTGTGCCAGTCTGGTTTGTATACAGATTTCTGTAATGATGTTGACATGTTCGTATTATGCGGGCGTGTACAGTAAAAAATTTGAATGAAGTTCGATCAAGGTTATCTGTTTCATGAACGAATTAATAAATTGGCGTACATTTATCTCTCCATTTGCCGTAAGCTTGTACTAGAAGGATGAATATAACATGCGAGTCTTTCATAAATTCATATTGTTTCGACTGAGTTAGGACATCCCATTTTAAAACGATGCTCGTTGTTGACAATTTTTTCGCTGTAACGTAAGTTTATTTATTAATTCAGATATATTACCTTGATTCATAGCCGTACGAATAACGTTATTTTCTGTTAGTGTCACTGACACTGACATTGTGTCAGTATATTATTTGTTGCATATTTTGTTTTATAGGAGCTAATAAACTTACCAGATGACTTACTTTTGAATTTTGAATGCTTTTACTGTAACATATGTTATTATAATAACAAAATAACTGTAGTATTTTATGTACCCCCATAAATGTTAAGTAAATGACACTACTGAATTTGACAGAATGGGCGGAGGTACAATCTTAATTCATACAATTCGTAGATGACTTTGATCGGACATCTTTTAAAAAAAATACTGTACGAGGTTTCACCTCACGGACATTTATTACTGCAGTGGAGATTAAATCACAGGAGTCGCTTTTGTGCCATTTAAAATTCGAAATATTTCTGTATTCGCGAGCAGACACAAACACGCGGCGACGAGATTACTGAAGATGAGAAAATTATTCTTGAAATACGTATGAACTTAATTTTTATTTTTACTTCATTTTTAAAGTTACGAGTAATTTTTATGTTTATAATCTATTTATTTCATGTTGTAGCAGTTAGGATAAAAGTAACGAAATTTAAAGACACTATGTAGCATAATGCAAGTACATACATCACGTATAACAAATAAACAAAAAGTTTGCAAATAATAAATTGATAATATTGTTATTCTAGACAGACGTTTTTTCCACAGCAAGAAAATTTATCAAAAAATCTCCCAAGATGTCTTCCAGATGTCTCGAGATGGAAGATAACAAATCTTACGTAATCTAGCTCTACAATTAGAGGCAGAAACCTAATAGTAGTATAATTACTAGCCGACTGCTGACAAATATAAATTATATGTAACTCGAAACCCATGCAGTGCACTACTTTCATTTTTCAACTTGCTGTACAAGACAGTCGAGTGAGTAATAACCATAAAACAATTATGCTAATTTTATTCAATGTTCTACAAACGATTCAGATGTCTTAGATATTGCCAATTGATTGATGATTGTGCAGAAACTGAACCTGAGATACTTCCTAGAAGAAAAAGAAGAAAACGGCATAACTTGTTGAGTTATTGGCTAGCTCCAACAAAAGAGAAAACATAGTTTAACTTTCTTTAGATTAAGTTCGCATTTCTGGATCATTTAATTTATAAGTAATAGACAATCTCTAAACTTTTCTGGTAAGTAAATCAATCTTTGCTACTTTTATAGTGAGTTTGGTGTTAATTGGCAAATTTAAAAACGAGTAAATAAAATATGTAGTTCAATAGGGAATGTTTACTTAACTATTCTTAAGATTTAGTAATTTTTGTCGGATTATGACTATAGAAACGAATAGTAAGAATACTGTGCGTTTTTGAGCATTCGTTATTGTTCGGATTGACATTCTTTTAAAACGAACAATTATATTTGGCAACGTAATTATTATATTAATGTTTAAACTTGGGAAAATATTTTAAAAAAAACTAAATTAAAATACAATAAAAATGATATATGCAAAGAAGGTTATTAAACATAAGTGTGAATAGCAGGATAAATATCTGTTCCTGAAGTTTTTCTTTCAACACAATAACGATTTCACAGAAAAAAATGTTTGGTTGAAATCTACACTAACATCAAAATCATCGATATAAACTAATGAGAATAAAGTAATGTGAATGGTACTTTTTGTTGTAACAGGTCTGATCGTTTATTGCAGCATTAAATCGTGCTTAGTTTATCGGTATCTCTGTCCATATAAACAACATTTGCAATGTGTCAAATTTTATTAACAATTTTTATTGTTATTAATAGTGTTTTTAGTGTGTGAAGTGTAAATAAATTGTAACGTTCATTGTTATTGGTAGTAACAATTAAAAATAGTGCAATAACAATCTAAAATTGATAAAGATGCAGATACTGTAAGTCAATTTGTTTGTTATTAATTATTCTGTTTTACTATATTGTTAGTAATATGTGTTAACTGGTAATTTTTTTATATTATAATAATAAACTTATAGATATTCAAAATTTAAAATTTAAATATTTATTTACAGCAAAATATTTATGACGAATAATATAAAACGTCAGGAAAATAGTACTTCTAAATATATAAAGAGTAGACTAGAACTGTACACAAATAGTGAAATGAAAGACGTTCACTATTCGTTACGAGTCGAATGAAATTTTCATTCGTCTCAAGCGAATTAGTATTAAGAAAATGGCCTAGAATACCATTACCATGGTTTTCGTTCGTATTCGCGAGAATACGAGTAACCTAGGCAAATACGATTGCTCAAGAATAGAGGCCCTGAATTAATTTCCAAAACTTTTGAAAAAAAAATCTGATATGGTCAGCACATGACCTCCCGCCAATTTAATGTTTAAACTTGCAATGAGCTTTAAGTAAAGTATCACTTCCGTTTGATGGTTTGTAAACAAAATCTAATTTGTTGGTCCAATAAATGGAAAGTCTATAATACGAAATTTTGGATTATAATTTATTGTTTTTCCTCGAAAATCTGTTGAGAGCTATAAATTAAGTACCACTTCATATATAGCCCAAATCTAATATGTTGTTACAAATTATATACGAGTTTTAAATACTAAATTTGAAAAGTCTTAAATCATATTTTACTATATTTATTCAAGAAAATCTATGTAATGCATCCAGTGAAGTACCACTTCCAGTTTATCAATTTAAAAAAATCTAATATGTCGTTTCTATTAATACAAAAGTCTTAAATACCAAATATGAAAATACATTTAAATATTTTATTATATATTCTATAGATTTAGAGATAAAAGAAATATAATATATAAAATAATCTGTTGTAATTTTACAGCCGAAAGAATGCCATGGAAAATAGTTGGGAATTTAAATTGTTTGTAACTGACAGATAAATGTCAGTGTCAGAAATACGGAGACATTACTGAAGACTTTTTCTGGGAAGTACAAACATTATATTATTTCTTAATGTATTAATAGTTAAACATTTAACATTATAGGTATATACTACACATACCCTTCAGAAATACTGTTACTTCCGACAATGAATTGGAAACATCTCGAAATATTGGAAGAGTAGGACAAAATTTCTTCATAGAATGAATTTAAATTTAAAATAATCTAAATATATGGAATAGATGTATGTAGAATTTTTGGTGTAGAGTGTTGGAATACAAGAAATGTTAAATACATTAGCGCGCGAGCAGTCATGTGACTTGACAAGCATATATGGGGCCCATGTCAGATTTTCAAATTCCATGTGGTTTATTTTCCTCGACAAGTAAATTCCACACTTCTGGTGACAAATTAACTACGTGAATTTAGAAAATCTTGAAATTTTTAATGAAAAATTCTGACATTTGACATCTATGTACATAATTACTAATTATCATTCTGAAATGGGCCCCCACATCTGCTTGTTAAGGCCAACAATGTAACATGACTGTTCGTGCCCTATACTTATGAAACCAAAAAAAAGGAAGTAGCGAGAGAGGTATTGTGCTGGCCACAACAGATTTTTTTATTTTGAAAAAAAAAATCCATAGAACAAAATGTTTACTTCTGTAAAGGTTTTGACATCCGAGATGATTTTTACCCCCGCTGATAAAAAAATGTATTAGTTAAATATCTGTTTTCTTTCTATTCTATCCCAGCATAGGTAAGATACTATTATTTTTAAATTTAAATAGATGTTTACATTTATTATTTGGGAGCAATTACAATTAAAAAGCATTAAAGAATTTCTTATGTCACCACTATTTTATATGAAAACATCTTAAACCTTTTCTCAAGGTTAAGAAGTTGTGTTGTTTGTGTATGATTATAAGTTAGTGTAAATATTAGATACCTAGTTGAGAAGTTGTTGTTAAGATTACACCAGGTAATCTACGTACATTGTTGTGATAAATTCTTTACGACTGAGCGGGTGTAATTTCCAGCGCAAACACGTGAAAAACTCTTGGATGCTGAATAAATATTTTGGTTGTGGAAGTTGTTGTGAAACAACTTGAACTGCTGTACCGGCGTCACGTATTTTAGCTCTGCCTGATTGACGGGCTCTAAATGGAGGCCCGCACTCAATGTTAGTGTATGATGTTTGTAATTTCCTTCAATTTTCACATTTAATACGTGAACAGTGTTTACAATGCCGCTAATTAAACGTATTTATAAATAAAACCAGTTGTTGCCTCCCATCGACCTGACAAATATTTTGACAAGCTAATTTAGATCACGCCAAATTACTTTTCAAATTTTACTCATGCCTTTATTTACATGGACTGTTAAACATATTTATATTTACTGCACTTGTTGGCGATATTATAGACCTTTGGAAAATAAAAATACTTGTTTTTTTTTACCTTCCGTCAACTTTTAGGTAAGGAAGGTATTGTCTTTGGTTAAAAATTTCAGTGATGAGTTTTCAGTGAATAAGCACGTTTTAGGGTCCATATAATACGATTTTACCATTTTTACGATGTTGTCTGTGTGTATATATGTGTGTCTCTGTGTGTGTGTCTGTGTTTGTGTGTCTGTGTGTGTGACGGATATTGAGATAAAAAAGTAATATATAAAACAATCAGTTGTAATAAATTTCAGAGCCTAAACAACTCTATAGTAACCATCAGATGTTTGTAAATGACAGAAATATGTCAGTGTCAAAAACCAACAGTAGTTCATAAACCTATTTGGGTGGTATTGGCAGCTCAATTCTAAAACTTGACCTTAAGTATATTTTAACTAAACACATGACAGTGGATAAGAACCGATTCAGAATTTCTCATAGTACGAATATGGTTTTATGTAGATTTTAGCTGAAAATAAATCTTAGATATTCTTTTTTGACAACATAGCAGTAAAACGTTAAAATACGCTTTTACGTTAAATGAAGAAGTTTAATTGACATTATTGAAGAATTTTTCTGTGATATTGTTAAGTTTCTTGTTGAATAACTATAATAACAATTAAATATTTAAAATTATAGCTATATACATATACCCATCAGAAATCCCGTCAAGAAATTGGAAGAAATTCGAACATTTAGAAGTATAGGAGAAAACTTCCTCAAAAAATAAATTTAAAATTATAAAAATAATCTAAACATAAAGAAAAGACATGAGAAATTTATAGGGCGCGAGCAGTCATGTGACTTTGTTGGACGTCACAAGCAAATATGGGGGCCCAAATTAGAATGACAGCTAGTAATTATGTACATATATGTCAAATGTCAATTTTCCATCCAAAATTTCATGATATTCCAATTCCATGTGGTTTATTTTCCTCGACAAGTAAATTCCATATTCCTGGTGACAAATTAACCTCGTGAAAAATTATGACATTTGATATTTATGTAAATAATTACTAACTGTTATATGACTTCTTGTACAAAATTATTAATTATCATTTTGACACGAACCCCCATATCTGCTTGTCAAGGCCAACAATGTCACATGACTGTTCGCGGCCTATACTTATGTGACCAAAAACAGAAGTGGCGAGAGGTATTGTGCTGGCCACAACAGATTTTTTTAAAAATTTGCATCGAAAAGGACAATTAAACATTTTGTGGGTCATATTCAAAAGAAAATAAATTATTGATTTTAAAATACAGTAAAAAGTTTGTGCATTCTAATAACAAAGACATATCTAAAGTTAATATGCGCGATATTGGCCTAGTTTACACCGTGGACCTATATTCGACCTATACCCCAAATTCGACCTAAATGTATTTGGGCCGCCTGGTGTAAACACTTAAAATATGGAGTGGCCTGGCTTAGGTCAGGCCACTTTTTCATGTGACCTGACCCATACTAGGCCTCGGCCTAAATGTATTTATTGCGGTGTAAACAGCTAATACCTAGAATAGTTCGAAATTTGTACGGTAGAGTAGATGTCGGTAATATTACGTACAGTGATACTGATTTACACATATTGTGATAGTTTTGTTTGACAGTAAGAGTAAGTACCTAAATAAGTAGTGAAATTTTGTATATAAACATGAGTGATAAAAACATAAAAGGAAAAATTGTTTTTTTTTTAACTTAAAATTAAACCGCTAGATGGTACAAACTAGTACCTATATTCTGCCTATATTCCACCTATCCTAGGCTCTAAAGCACGGGTTCCCAAAGTGCGGCCCGCGGGCCAAATGCGGCCCGCAAAAGCCTGTGAATTCGGCCCGCGATATCGATACGATATATTATATTATTAAAAAACTAATAAGTAAATAGTAAAATAAATAATAAATATTACAAATAAGATACAATAAAATATTTTTATATTTTTAAAA
Source organism: Harpalus rufipes (assembly GCA_951394225.1). Taxonomy (NCBI): domain Eukaryota; kingdom Metazoa; phylum Arthropoda; class Insecta; order Coleoptera; family Carabidae; genus Harpalus; species Harpalus rufipes. Next base: position 22,247,428 of record OX596277.1, read on the forward strand.
AATTCTTACAGAACTTTAACCATAAGCGTTTGTATTAATAAAATATTGTTTAGTTTATATTTAAAAAAATTATTGTAGTATGTCTAGTCTAGTTATTACACATTTGTACAGAAATATAATATAGTACCTAGTCTCAAATAGATACAGAACTGTTAATCATTTCTGGCGCATCTAATGCAACACACAATTTCAAGGAGTCAGTTACGAATTTATCGCTAGTTCTGTATTTACAATAAGAGTGATTTTACTTTCGTGTTAATAAATTGTGTGAATTTATAATAATTGTTGTTGCAGTTAAAGATTTATATTATTATAAAATAAGATAGATATCAGTTATTTTTTTTGTTTTGATAAATACATAATTAAAGATTTATATTTATATTAAATTTAGTATACTAATAAAAAAAAAATAGTTAAATATATTTAAAACAAAAAAATCGTGGTTATTGTTTTGATTTTATTCCGTTTTTTTTTTGGCCCGCCAAAAAATTCGGTAATATTAAATTGGCCCGCTTAAGAAAAACTTTGGGAACCCCTGCTATAAAGTATGCGGTGTAAACAACACGATATTTTTTTGACTTCCTAATATAGGTCACATATAGGTCTGGTCTACCTCAGGTCATACGGTGTAAACTAGGCCATTGTTCGCAAATTGCCAAATCCCAACAGTATTAAAGAAACTACAAGATCCGATCTTTTTTATATTTTTCAGTAATTTTTGAAAGAATATTATGAGTTAAACTTTATATTTTCCATTTTAAGAAACGTTAATATTTTTTTTCTTCCAATATTTTCACTTTAACTTAATATATTGTTTATTTTAAATAGTGTCCACGTCTGCCACTACAATTGTTAGGTAATATCCATATGTACCCCGCTTTGGGGCAGATGCGGACATAATACATTGTTATACAATAATGGTATATTATGTTATTATGAGTAGAATACGGTATTTTTGTGTTGGACCCAGTTATTGCGGCCGAGGCGCTAGCCGAGGCCAGGCAAGTTGGGTAGAACACAAAAAGAGAGTTCTACTCCGAATGATATATACTATTTTTTCAAATATTTCAAAGAAAACTTTGTGGATTTTTTTTTTTTGGAATTGTATTAATTGTCGAGTTCGCAATTTCAGCCAAAGCTGGTTGTGTACACAAAAAACACAAATGATACAACTGTCAAATAACAATTTTCAATGTAATGTGTGTTGCGAATTAAGAAGCTAACATTTTTTACTAGTACAACAATGAAAAACATTATTGTACTAGTAAGATAGTGAATATATTCTATAGTGTGTGTACAGTACCATAATATTAATATTGTAATACGCTTGAAGAAAAACACATTTTCTTTTGTTTGTAACAAGTTGTTCTTATTTACTCATTGCGTTTCACTGAAGCAGAATAAATAGAAAACTGTACAATGTACAAATGCGACACTAGGTGAACTGCTCTAAATAAAGGGTTTTCCAATAAGAGGTGTTATTTTGAATAGCCCGCTATTTCGGTAGATGTCGCTTTTGAAGCTGTCATTTTTTGACATTTGACAAGTAGAAACTACGCCATTAATAAAAATGGAACGATACACGCTTCAACAACGCATTGAAATTATTAAAATTCACTATAAAAATGGTGGAAAAATTCGAGCTGTTGGGACAAGTTAGTGATGTGAAGAATAAAACCCGTGCACGTCGCTCAAGAACGGCCGAGAATATTGCTGCTGTAGCCGAAAGTGTTGAAGAAAACCCAGGTTTGTCCATTCCTCGTCGTTCTTTGGAATTAGGCATTCCACAAACGTCATTACACCGTATTTTGCATAAAGATTTGGGTCTTAAGGCTTATAAAGTCCAGTTAACACAAGAACTCAAGCCGGCCGATCATCAACAACGTCGTGTCTTTGCTGATTGGGTCGTTGAAATGCATGAAAATGATCCGGAATTCCATCGAAAAATCATCTTGAGTGATGAGGCCCATTTCCACCTCGGTGGCTTCGTCAACAAACAAAATTGTCGCATCTGGGGCTCAGAAAACCCAAGAGTTATTGTTGAAAAGCCTCTCTATCCTCAACGTGTGACTGTTTGGTGCGGTTTATGGTCCGGCGGAGTCATTGGACCTTACTTTTTCGAAAATGAGGCTGGAGCAACAGTTACGGTGAATGGATTGCGCTATCGAGAGATGATTAACGATTTTTTATGGCCGGAATTGGATGGTATTGATCTGGACAACGTTTACTTTCAACAAGACGGCGCTACGTGCCACACAAGCAACGAAACCATTGATCTTTTACGGGAAAAGTTTCCGGACCGTGTTATCTCTCGAAGAGGTGATCACAATTGGCCACCGAGATCTTGTGATTTAACACCTTGCGACTTCTTTCTTTGGGGCCATGTGAAAGAGAAGGTCTACGCCAACTGCCCAGCGTCGACTCAAGACCTCAAAGATGGAATTCGTGAGGCTATCGAGGACATAGGACAGCCACTTTGCGATTTGGTTATGGAAAATTTCATGAAAAGGATATTGTCCTGTCAGCGTGGTCGTGGTGGTCATTTGCCTGATGTTATTTTCCACTATTAACGGCATACCTTCCTCTTTATAATGAAATAAACATCCGATCATTTATATTAAAAAATGGCATTTTTCTTTGAATATCAAAATAACACCTCTTATTGGAAAACCCTTTAATTGTACATTGTACAGTTTTCTATTTATTCTGCTAGCTAAGCTTTGCGGTTTTCCTGATAGATGGCTCTGCATGTGGTTAGTTACCTCTGCTGGCTTGATATCTCTTTGGGATGATGTATCATCCGTCCACTCAACTAGTCTCAGTGCCTCGAAGGAGGCGTCAGTACACCACACTGATGAGCTGCAAAAACAGCGTAACGCGTCTGTGGTTCTGGTTGAGTGGGCCAGTCTTTGATAAATGACCGAGAGGTTGATTCAGAGACTGAAATTTTGTGAACTTTGCCAAGTGTAATTTAAATATTATTTAGAACAGTTCACCTAGTGTCGCTTTGTACATTGTACAGTTTTCTATAAATAATAATATTAACAGATTGATCAAGCACAGAGGGTAAAGTTTTTGTAACAAGCATGTTGCTCTGTAAAGAGCAATGTGTAAAAAAAATTAATTCTGCTTTTTTGCAATTGTTTATTGTATCGAAAATATTTTGTCTACATACTACAAAATTTGGCGGTACACTAACAAACATTTCGTTGCACATTGGTTGAGAATCACTGCCTTACGGGCTCTTAAAGTATTGGATATTTTATGACCGGTTGCACTAACGTAATTAAGTTTTAAACTTGGCTTAAATTGACAATATTGCATCGAAATGAAATGTCAAATGAATTATAATACAATTCTGTCAAAATTTCCATTTGCATTTTTTTACTTCCTTGTACGTAGTAAGTAAAGGAAGTATTGTAACTGCGAAAAATTTCGGTTTTCAGATTTCAGCGGAAATATCCGTTATGATCTTCCTTGAATCCATTTTGACTAATTTCGTCGTGACGTCTGCACGTACGTATCTCGCATAACTCAAAAACGGTAAGCCGTAGAAAGTTGAAATTCTGTATTTAGGACTGCTATAACATCTAGTTGTGCACCTCCCTTTCTGGTTATTACACAATTTCCAGAAGTGGCACTTTACATGAAGCCTATAATAGATTTTAATGAAAAACTGTTTTAAAATATAATCCAAAACTTTTCAAATTTAGTATACACGACTTTTATGTCAATCGAAATAACATAATAGATTTTGGTCAAAATAAGCTAACCGGAAGTGGTACATTACTTGAAGATGTTAACAGTTTTTCTGGAATAAAATGATTTTATTTTGATTTTAGAAATAAATGCTTCAAATTAAAGTTTTAGAGAATTAATTTCTGCGTCTAGAACATCAAGTGTTATTAAATTAGCCCTTTGTACAAGCGAGATATGTAAATTTAAAAATTATATACTTTTTTGTTTTTGTAATAAAGCTTGCTATGGATTAGGACAAAAACAAAAAAATGTTCATGTCAAATTACGTTAAATACGTGCATTTTTATGATTCGTACAATAACAAATATATTTTTATTGTGAAATTAGTCATATTCATTGTTGTAATCAAATATTTCTTTGTTGTAATCAAAACTATCTTTAAAAAGAACCGGGTTAGATTAATGTTAATTTAAGAATGATAGTAGTAAATGAATTATTTTTGTTCTATATCAAAATATTTCTCGGGCTTGGCTTAAGCCTGTCAATATTTTGTAACTTAATTATTAAAAAAATATGTATAGTTTAATAATCGTACAAGGAAGTCGTGTGGTGTCCACATCAGATTTTTTGTTTTTGTAATAAAGCTTGCTATGGATTAGGACAAAAAAATTAAAAAAATGTTTATGTCAAATTACGTTAAATACGTGCAATTTTATGATTCGTACAATAACAAGTATTATATTTTTATTGTGAAATTAGTCATATTCATTGGTGTAATCAAATATTTTTTGTTGAAATCAAAACTCTCTTTAAAAACTCCATTTATGGTCGTTATATATCTTACTGTTTTGAAGTTAAAATTAATATTTTGTAATTTATTTATTAAAAAAATATGTATAGTTTAATAATCGTACAAGGAAGTCGTGTGGTATCAACATCAGATTTTTTTATTTAAACCTAGCTTAAAATTTAAGCTTTGTTGGTGCAACTGACCATTAAAACAACAATTTTTTTAATCCATTCGTGATGATGAGATAGAATTATTATAAAGTAAAACAGGAAACTTTTATAACCGGTACAATTTCCATGCCAAGCTTCAAGAGCAAATTAAGAATGATCTAAAAGTGATTGTCAATGTACTTAAAGGTCTGGTATATCCGCCTTTGAACGTACCTACCAATTGCGTACCAAAAATTTAGTACAGATTCTACCTTAATATTATTTATTTCCTCCAAACTTTTTCATACACTCTCGCCCTCATACATTTAATATAAAAAACTCTGTTGTGGCCAGCACAATACCTCCCGCCATTTTTATTTTATGTTACATAAGGCGTGAGGAGTCATGCGACTTTGCTGGCCTTGGCAAGCAGATATGGGGCCCCGTGTCAGAATGACAGCTCGTAATAATGTACATAGGTGTCAAGTATCATAATTTTTCATTGAAAACATAATGATTTTCCAAATCCATGTGGGTTATTTTCCGCGACAAGTATATTCCATACTGTTGACGACAAATAAAGAACATATCCGTATATTTTCAAATTTTGAATGAAAAATTATAACGTATGGCAATTGTGACATGTCTGCTTGTCAAGGCCAACAGAGTCACATAATTGCTCGCGCCCTATAAGTAACGAATTTAACATTTCTTATATACACAAATAATTGAAATTGTATCTCCTCTTTCGGTCTATGAGGGATTTTGTTCTACTCTTCTAATATGTTCAATATTCTTTAAATTCATTTACGGGATTAGCGGTACTTCTTAAGGATATATGTTATTTTAATGGTGATACAATATAAGATACATTAAATGTAGTCCTACCTCACAGAAAAATCTTTCAGTAATGTTAGTAAAACTGCTGAATTTTGACACTGACATTTTGAATTTACCTCTCAATTATAAACATTTAAATATCTCAACTGGTTTCCATTGAGTTGTTTGGGCACCGACATTTATTACATCAGATTATTTTATATTATTATATAATATATCTCTAAATCTATAGGAGATATAATATTTTTTTTAAATATGTCAGATTGAGAATTTAATTATCTTTTTTAAAAAAACAACTACTACTTCCAGTTGTCCAATTATTAACAAAACCTATTCAGCTCTTCCCATTACTGCTAGATTGAGGAATCCGTAGTTATACAGATCTTTAATCTTATAAAAATTGAGAAATCCAATAACCCCCCATCCCTCCCACCCCACACACACATACACAGACATCGTAAAAATGTTATAATCGGATTGTAGGGACCTTAAAACGTGCTTATTCACTAAAATGTGGATATGCGATTTTTAGCATGAATCCAATACCTCTCTTAGCAAGAGTTAAAAGTTTTTATATCAAAACGAAATTTATAAATTAATTTTTATAATGATGATGTAATATAAAAGTTTTTAGGGATCAAATAATGATTAGGTAATTTCATATCAGTTTCATACAATCCTGCCCATTTCATTTAATTGAACCAATTTTAAAAATTAAAAGAGATTAAAATTAAATTAATTCGTCTGGTGGATTTTACTGATAGCCAAAAATGAATTGCCTGGTATTATAAAAAATATATGAGCCTCGATATGAACATAGCGTATGTATTTATGTCTCGTTATCTGTAAATCCTGAATACCTTTTATTGTAGTGCATTAAAAACACTTTACCATTTTCGATTTTTTTGTGATGAGCGGCCACGCATCCGAATAATTCCTACCGTGAAGAATCTACTTTAGTATTAGTACGGACTGTCACTACAGAATTATTTTATATAATATATTTATTATCTCCCTCCTATCTTGATTGAGGAAGGATTGAATCTTTCACAGATTTTCATTGATATGAACGAATTGTTTTAAATGCCCTGTAGCAGTTGGCAGTTTTGCTGTCACTGTCCTCTAAACATCATAAAATATTTTTCAGCCCCTTAGTTTGAGAAATATAATAATTATTAAAATTGATAAAAGAATAATGTTATGAATCCATTGACAAAAGAATCATATAACAAAAATAAACCTACTTTAACGTAAAATATTTAATAAGAAATAAAATTAATTAATTTTAATATTATATTATTTAACAAGCGAGTATTGACGAATACAATGCCGGATATAACTCAGGAGGGCAAAAATTGCAACACGAACCAAGGCGTCAGAAATTACACCCAAATAGAATACTCAGTGGCGGATTAAGGATAGTTAGGACCCCTCATTAAATTATACTTAGCACCCCCCCCCTTCAAATATAATAATAAAATTGCAGGTAGCAAATAAAAGAAATTTTGTAAAATTTTGACAAAATAATCAAGATTTTTATGATGTTCACTGCAACGTTAATCTATTTTAAAGGAGTATAGGAAAATGTCTTAGCTCGGGGCCCCTGGGCAAGTGCCTCATTGCCTTAATGGGTAATCCGTCACTGAGGATACTATTCTACAATGCTGTAATAATAAATTGCACATTTCGGTTTGGATAAATTCACAAATTTGAACGTATATTTCACGTGTTTGTGATTGGTTTCGAAAAAATATAATTATAATTACTTTATTTGCTGTTACATGTGTAGTAATAATGTAATAGTGAAATATCAAGAACCAAAATTATAATACACGCGTATGTATTTTGTATAAATTATCGGGAGTACATATTTCAAACGAAGAAAATTTCTATAAATTTCTTTTCGGGACATCTTTTTATTAAACATTGTGCTATAGAAATAAACAGAAAGAAATTTTGCGTTTTACATTCATGTATGTACGAGTATGTCCTGGTTTGCGTGCGTGTGAGTGTATGTATATATGTGCAACTTTTAACCACTCTGTAAACTTATGGTACTCCGTGCTGTCAATCAGTCGGTCGGTAACACAGCACAGCAGAGGTGGTCCTGTAATAGATGCTCTTATAGTGTCGCTGAAAAGGGTGGCGTGAACACCAAAAAGGGCTCGAGTGGCTTACTAGAGACAGAGTTCTGTTTTTAACAATGAAATCAAATCATATGAATTTTAATATTTTATTCAGTTGTGAGAGGTTAACAATGGCATACACCAAAGATACTGGAAAAGGGGCAGATATGGTAACAGTTTTGGCATTCGACAACACTTTGCGGAAATCGTGATTTCAGAACAGAAACGAGACTGTGTTCGCACACAACACTCATCGACAATAGCGATTACGCCAAATAGTGGCAAACATCACTATACGGAAGTAAGCGGCTGCGGAACCTGTCACGGTATACCTTCTGCATACTTTCATAGACTGTCTGCATACACAAAAGCGCTGAGTTAGTGGCAGCCAAGGTTATTACATTCCTGCTCACCTGGCACTCACAAGATTCGAGGAAAACAGCACACACCGTAGGCTCGATTCAGAGCTAACTGCTAATAAAACTGGCGCGTGGATCCGTTATTTATACCCCAAAAAACCGTGAAAATACGTAAAAAATGGTATAAACCCGACATCCTGCAAATACTCGCTGACTTCAAATAAAAACATAAAAATACAATTTCATCAGGTATCAGACCTACGATCTTTAACGCACTCTTTAATCGAACTAGGCACTTGACCACGCGGTACCTCACAAGTAAAGAACAAATGCATACATACATTAGTAATATGAAATGGTTTTAAACAAAATACATAAATACATTTTACAACAATGAACATACAATGCAATCAATTACATTGTATACGTAATTTAAATTAATACAAAATAATAATAATGCAAAAACAATATTGCTACTTGCGACATTTGAACCTTGATTTGAATAGTTAAGCTCTAGCAAAAAAGCTAACATGTGAACAACAAGACTACAAAGGTAAACCTGAGAAATAAATTCAAATCTAGTAACTATCATCACAAAGTGTATATGTATGTGTGTATGTATGTGTGTACAGGATGCCTGGAACTGCATTTATATAAAACCCTCAATACTCGTTCTTGATAGATAAATACTCGTAGTTTAATAATCTTTTTTTTATTCTCATGTTATTACAAATAGTGCATTTTGTTTATTCTTTTAAATGTATCTTCAATTGAGGTACTAAATATAAAATGACACTTTATTTTATCGTTAAGCTTAAAATACATGCATATAGGTACACTCACATACCATGAAGTAATGTTACGTCCAGTGGCGTAGCCAGCAAAAAAATACAGGGGGGGGGGTTTAGGATAATAAATTTTAAATAAATATGAGGTTAAACAGGCTTAATAACAACAATCAACAAAAACAATATTTTTATAAATATAACTTTTATTAGTAGGCAATTTTTTTAATCAATAGGTAAATAACAACAATGCTAAATTATGCAGTGAATTTCAAACCACTCATCTAAATATGTTTATACAAACCGCAGTATAAACACAAGAAAAGTTGTAGTTGTAACACTAATAAATTAAATTAACGTAGGTATTCTACTTAAGAACAAGAACGTAGCGCATAAGATTCACTGTTAGCTGTCGGCTGTCGGTAAATTTTGGTAAAGCTCGGCATTTTCACGAGGACACTGCGCGAAATGGCATCTGTAGGTTACAGACTGTAGCTAATAATTGCGTGTAAACAGATTTCTACGAAAATTAATATTCTTTTACAATGTTATTAAGAGAGTTGGTGTGAGTCAGTTGAGATGGTTTGGGCATGTGGAGAGAATGGCGAGTGAATGGCTTGTTAAGCGTATATATCTTGGTGAAGTTGAGTGTTTTCGATTGCGTGGCCGACCGGTGTGTAAGTGGATGGATGTGGTTGGTAGAAGAGAAGAAGAGCATGTATGAATGTGATTATGAGTGTGGCCGGGGTGAAAGAAGTGTGCTTAGACAGGAATGTATGGCGAAGGATGATTGTTGCGTAACTATTATCGAATGCGGTATTTCGCTACCGAAAATCAGTCACTTTAATATGTTTAAGAGTAAGGATTTGTTGTATGATGTTGATGTTGTTCTTATTGTTTCCGGGTTTATGCTAACCCAGTAAGTGGGACACGCGTGATTTTATCTATGTATGTATGAAAATTAATTATTTTTTGCTTCAGATCATATTATATATGAACAACAAACGAGTATATTTTTAAATTAGTGTTAAAAGCGGCCTACCATGGCCTCACAGGGGGGGGGTTCTAACCCCTAAAACCCCCCTATGGCTACGCCACTGGTTACGTCTAATAGTACTGTTAGCTATCAAATGTCAGTTTACTTACAAGTAAAACAATAAAAATTAAGTAAAAAATTAATATTATTCGTGTGTAATTTCTTATGTTAATGCGAAATATAATTTATAAAATCGAAATAATGCTATTTTGCAAAAGTACCACTCTAAATGTATACGGACTTTTGCTAATTGCAGTAAATTGATTTTATAAGAAATATATATTTGTTCTTCAATGTTACAAAATGACAGACAAATATCAATGTGAAGAACAAACAAAAAAATATGTTGGTGGAAATATAAAAATATTTTTAACCGCTTTTCTGTAAGATATTCATTCTAAATAAAACTTGAAATTATATAATAGAAATTCTATATGTTTCAGGAAAATATTTACTCTGTTTTGATTAAATATGATAATGTAATAATATGTACAATTTTTAGTAGGGTACGTATTTTATCGATTGTTTAATTGTGAGCCCAGAATACTATTCAATTGTTCTGAGCAAGCAATTGGGACAAGGTAGATTTTTTTTGCACTGACGACCCGTCGTTTAGTAAGGCTGTCTTTATGTCTTGTAACATATAGGGTTGAGTTTAAATTTACGAAGTCTGCAATAAAGTAAGTTGCAACCATCTGCTACCTCTAAAGACAACATATATTGCAATTTCTGTCATAGCCACTATGTGTCTCTCCGTCAATTACTAACTACCCTCCCCCGCGAATCCAACTGGAAGACAATCAGTCTATGCGCTCTGCTGATTTTATTTGTGTTTCTACCCCTGATATTAAACTCTTAAGATGCGTTTACGGCGAGATTATATTCGCTATTAAATAGCCGTTTGCCTATGAGCTCGATCTTCAAGAGAGAGAGGTTTTCTTAAGCAGAGGATTACCAGTGAGGGTCTAATTGAACTATCATGTTTTTTGTTGGTTCGTTAAGGATATTTGAAGTTTGAACCGTAAAGGTTTAGAGAAATAATGAGTTCAAGCTGAGAGAAAAATCAAAGCGGAATTAATTTGTACCCGGAATATTCATCCTCTTCGATAACAAATTACTTATTAAAAATTTTCATGGGAAAAACGACTAATGTGTCACAGTTTTTCAATAATATTTTAATATTAATAAAGAAATAAAATGATATAATTAAAATACTTCGGAAATAAGGGGACATTTTGTTCCAGTCTAATGCCCCGAATTTGAATTAATCTGATTGACGACTATAGACTGCGTAAGATCGCCTACCAGGTATACAACCAATGGAAGTAAACAGTTTTAAATAGGGAATGATCCAGCATCAGTCGCGCCATTGACATTCTCAAATAGTTTTTATTTGATTTTAAATTTCTTACAATAAACGTAATAATTTAAAAACACTGCACTTATAAAAGATGTAGACTTACACAGTGTTGTAATATTATTTTATTTTTCATAAACATAATCTTGAAATATCATAATCTTCAAGTATATATAGGTCCACGAAGAAAACATTTTGACATGAAAATTTATATTCGTGACGTCATGCCTACATATTTCTTCAAATTTTGTGCTACCATAACTAGCTTATTAATAGGAAATTTTTCACCGGATTTTCAACAATAGTTTTAGTTATATACTCTCGGATGAAATTATAAAAATATGGTGGACTCGCCTATTATTTACATGGACATGGACATGAATATCTTTTGACAAAAATTGTTAAAAATCCAATTTTATGCGATTTTTGAGTTTATTCATTTGACTTCTTTATCAAGAAATATAGCTAAATGGTAACAAGGCATAAATTCTAGGTTGATTATTTATTACTTGCGGCGTAACTCAATTTACGAGTATTTTAACTTGGGACCGCTGTTTCTTTTAATTACTGTTTCATATGTATACTTTACATAATATTTAAAGAAAAAGTAAAATCGATTAAACTATAAATTTGAATTATGACTACTATCAATAATTACATAATAATAATACATAACTGCAAAATTATAAACATTCATTCTGAAATGCGAAAAGCAGACGTATTCATTTATCAAGCTAACGTTTTGACTTTGACAATACCTATATTTCTTTTTCATATATTCTGTCGATCAACATTTTCTTCTTTGCCAAAATAATTCATAATGTGAGCAGATGTAACAAGGCGAGCAATAACAAATAAATAACTTATATAATATTTTCTAAATTATAATTTCAGGAATAATATTTTAACTTGTTATCTTTGTTAGTCAAAATTCTGTTTAGAAATAGTTATCATCTTTTATTAACTGACTGTTTAGTCTAGCTGTCAGAGAAATTGGACAGTTATTTGTTGACAATTAAGTGTAGAAGTTATTGCAAGCCTACGTGCAGGGCTGATATTTTGGTATGGGTGCCATATGATACCCCCTTCAACCCCTCAGAAATAAGCCTGTCACGAAAGTAACGCTTTGTTTAAGTAGTCGGTTTTAGATACTCATGTTGACAAGACATGTAGTCGGTCTTAGAAACTCGACGAGATGTAGTCTCGGTTTTTTTTTAGTTTGATCGCGTAGTAGACACTACTACGCAGAGTTACTATGTAATATGTAACCATTTAGTTTACTTGTTTGATAGTCTAGTGTAATATATTAATAATAAGTTAGTTTAAGTGTAAATAAAATCATGTAAATAAAGTAGTTTAAATCCAAATAATGTCTGTGTTCATAATAATAATATAAGTGTTCATCAGCCATTAAGTGTGAAAGTGAAATTGTGTATGTGTTCCGTCCTCCTTAAACAAGCGGTGGTCGAACATCCAGCGCCCACCAGTTAGAAAAAGTGTCATCGTTGGAAAAGGAGTAAGACCACCATTATTAGAGCGTCCCCCCACCCCTCCCGTGTTAAACAGATCCTGAACCCTTCTGGGAACATTATGGAAAGAATTTTCTCGATTTTTTAATTATAGTCGTAGACTGACATATTTGGCCATAGTTATGTCACTTTATTTAACACAATGGACGTTTCGGAAATTTGTCCATCCCAAGCAAGGGATAATAATGTTTTACAACTACAAAATTACAAAAATAGTTGCGGCCCAAAATTTTATCAAGAATTAAAGCAGAAAAACTTAACAAAAGTTAACATTAACATTAAAATTTCAAGATTGTTTCCAAAATCCTTAATTAAATTTTCTTTACTTTGCTTATTTACCGTGTTAAATTACAAAATCAAAGTATCAGAACTTCTTCATCCATGAGAAACCTAATGATTGTTTGCCATGGTTACAATTAGACCTTCTAGCTTCTAACCTCTATTAATTTTAGTTCCATCAATTTCCACTGGTGTCGCATGCTGTTCTGGAAGTCCCAATAATCCTCTGTTTAGTGTTTAGTATTAGGTGAGAACTCAAACCTTACTTTTAAACAAAAATTAATAAATTCGTAGACAAAACATTCATATGATGTACACTGGCTTGCAAAAAAATCGCGTACACCTATTTTTGCTATATTGCGTCGATCTTAATATTTAACTTGTCAATGTCACTAGTGTCAATTAATATGTCAAAATTAACAGAAATTCAAATACATACTTGGTTGTTCTTTCATTTTTCTGGAATATGTTTGTAATTTAATAGAAATTAACTTAAACACTATGAAGAACTTGCTCCATAATAAATCAAATAGTGATGCCGTGACAACATTGTCTCATAGCAAATAGCTGAAAAATAATAAAAACTCGGTTACTTGATTTTTAAGGTGTACGCGATTTTTTTGCAAGCCAGTGTAAGTATGATGATAAATAAACTACATTCAATTGTAGTTGTAAGTATAACTGTATACCACAATGTATAAGATATAAAAATTGTACCGTAATATAAATTTGCAACTTTTTTCTAATAATATAATATGTTAAGAAAATTGGTTTTTGTATGCTCAATAACCACCTTTTTCAGTAATCTGCCTCAATGTCAGTGATCACTCAAATAACTTAGGTATATACCAATAATTTGTGTGCGAGTCGATTCTGCATTGGACGAATTATTTCTGTACCCAGATGTAGTTAATAAAGGCAGTTAATGAAGCTCGTCGGCGGTGGAATAAAAAGTGAGAATCTTAGCGTCATGCAGCGCGTTGTATTAACTCTCATTTCGGAATCAATTATGTTGCGCGCACGGTCGCGAGCTCGTAAAAATGATTTAACACCCACGCAATCACCGACGTGTTAACACGATCTGCCAGCAGCAGCCGCAGATACATCTGTCCGGGATACGCTGGGCCAGAGGATAAATGAACGAGAAGTGACATTGTTGCACGTGCTAGTTAAATACAGTCGGGGTTTGGCCCCTACAGACTGGGCAATGGACATTAAACTGGCCTGGTACTAACGACGAGACGCTCTGACGTTGTCAAAATGATACTATAAATGATATATATTTTACCTACTATGTTTTAATCTCTTCGGTGTTAGTCACAATAAGATCTGAATATTAAATAACTTCAATTTATTTGAGTAAATGGAATGTTTTCTTTTTATTATTATTATTTTGGATTTAGAGAAATTTATTTGGATCTGGAGACATTAAAATGTACATAATTTTAAAGTATTTAAATAGAATACGTTTAAAAACATATGAATGAAAAAGTAGCAGGAATAAATATAAAAGTCATACTGGTATACAATTTTCAATTATAGAAATTTTAATTTTTAATCTCACCAATACACACCGTAATTAGTTTTTGCAAAAAATGTTATTTTTATTTTTGAAATACATGGAGAAGTGACGACCGTGCTTTAGGGATTTGACTCAAGGGAGATAAAACAAATGGAAAATTCAATGATAAATCGTGCATGATCGCTCTGTATCATATGTATTTTCATCTATTATTCCCATAGCAACGTAAATACGAACATAGATATAGCCACATAATTTATTAATCTCACATAACTAATTGCAGTGACCATGCGTTAGAACTTCACGCTTGGGTGAAAAATCATGTGAATGGTAGTCTTCAAATCGGACGCAATTTCTTTGAACATAATCTGTAGCAACAGATTCGAACACAATTTGAATAATTTCCACTGTAAATTTTTGATTTGTTTTATCCTACTGCATTAAATCCCAAAAGCACGGGCGTCATTTTAAGATAACCTGTATTATGTCTAAACTTGAAACATAATTTTTTAATGTTTGAGTGTGAATATATCTGATTTTTAAGCCAATCAAAAGCATAGTTCGAATTAACGCAATAAGACTGTTGCAATAATTTTTATATGCCTTCTAAGCAGAGTATCGAACCCGAACCCAACCGAACCAAAACCAGAACCAAACCGTAACATTTGTTTTTCGGCTCGCATTTTTATTAGGTTGAATCCAACCTGTTCCTGGAGAAAAACCGCAAATTTTACTTATGTTTTAACCGAACATATTAATCGGAACATGAACAGAACCCAGTTTTTGGCGGGTTCGATGCCCTGCTTCTAAGTATTAAATTGTAATAAATACTGTTAATTAAATAGTCTCAAATTTGAAAATATTTTACAATTAATTAATGAAATTTGTGTAATATTTTGAAAAGTCACTTGATCTGGAACAGAATATGACGTCATAGTTCATATAGCTTAACATGTGACAAACTATCACCTACTCTTATTTATATAAATAAGGTAGGTGATGGACAAACTGTTGCCTATTGGCTATGAATGACGTGCTATATGTAATTTAACGTCACAGAAGTGGGGGTTGTTTATCATGATAATTTCGGAGCCAATCTTTTTATTTAATTATTTTTGTTATTATCGTAAAAAGTATTGCATAAAATTTAAAATAAAATACTTTTTAAAACATGAAACTGGAAACCAGTGCACTATAAATTTACTCCTCAGTGTTTAAAATTTATAACATATAAAGATGTCTTAAATATATTGAACCAATGTGGAGAAATATTGTACTAACGAAATTTTTAATATATTTCTCCTAGTCTAAAAACAGGCTATGTAAATAGGTTATTGGTTTGACAACCCGATACCGAATCTGAGTAAAATCAATAAATTATTTCTAATTATTCATAACTCATAAATAGTTTATGTGCCCTGATATCTGATGAACATCCTTGCCAGTACATGTATCGTGATTAACACAACGACTTGTTGTGGCTTAATTCCGACCGAAATTAGAACATAAAAAATATTTTTATAATTCGAACAAAGCGACCTTCTAAAATAATCTCCAAGGAGCTTTGAGTGTCCGTCAAGTGAAGAGTAGTAAGGGCTCCTTTCAACATAAAATTCGAGTACTATATGAACCTACCAATTGTCATTACTGAAATTTGCAAATGACACCAAATTGGCATGCGCTATAATAAGTAATAAACCTGATATTATTATTATTATTATTTATTTAAAATTATTATTATTAACTACATATGCTAATTAAAACAGATTAGTCAACTAAAATGAGTACTAATTGGAAAAAAAAATTAAATGCAGTCTAATAGTTGCTACTAAAAATATTATATTTGAATTACTTCGCTTTAAATCTTTAATGCCCAGTTGCACCAAGGCTTATATTTTAAGATACCCTTAAGGAACTCTTAGAATTTGAGTGACATTGGTGTAACTGGCCATAAAGTCTGTTGGGTTATATGTAATAACTTATGAAGTACTATGCCTAATAAGGTATTATGTTCATCTAAAATGTATTAATTCTTGGTTATAATTTTAAATATGGAATACCGATATCAAATAGGTATGTTGGCATTTATATGATAAATCTAGGTATGGGGCATGGACCTGTACAATGGGTACAAAAAGTAGCTGTATAATTTAGAATTTTGCAGACAAGTCACAAATGGATCATCATTCTAAACTAGGTTACACTGAATTTTATTATATATTTTATTTGCATAGTAAAGGTCAAGTCCCCATGTTTTCAAATATGTTTCTGTCCCCCAAATCTGTTCGAATTCATATCTAGCTGCATGTAAATACAATCCACCGTCAAGTCGTCTGAAGTCGTTTTCCCCCGACAGTAACAAAGTGGGGTTTGGAACCCTTGCAGCTGACCAAATGAGTAATGAGCGATTACGGTTATAAATCGTTCCTCGTACGGTAGCAATCGCGATAACGTGGTCATTTCTTTATAGGAAACTTACAGGTTGATAGGGCTGGCGTTTTACATGCTCCATCGCCCTGCACTTATCTCAGCAAGACGTCCAGACAGAAGGAAGTATTGAAGAATGACAAGTACAAGATGCACTCACGAACAAGGATATTAGGAAAGGGTAGGATTCTGAGAACTTTAAACCTCGTCTTATTGATCGCCAAGCATTTTTATTTATAAAAATAAACAATAATTGTAGATTCGTACGTCATTTAAAAATCAAAAACGATAAGCCCTGTTATTTAATGGATAGCTAGTAGTCCGAGAAAACCTCAAATCATGTACTGTTATTCGATTGGGGAAGTAACAATTTTACATTAAATAAAATCAAAAATTAAGAATCACTATACACAGAACGTCCCAACTAACGCCCTATATGGATTTTGAGGTACAATTTACGATGTCTAAGTTCTAATATCTATGTAGACGCCATAGAGGAGAGTTACACCATTCGAAATATATTTTTTTTTAGTTTTCCAACTTATCTATGTTTAATTATTTGAAACATCTAAAATGTAACATATATTAAATACATTACAGTAAAAACAATGGTTGTGGCAATACAACAAATGAAATTATCAGTCAAGTAGGTATTATCAATTACTTATTTTAAAGTTTATTTTCTACATATTCATTAATACTTTTAAAAAACTTAGAAACAAACTTTTGAAACATTTTTCAAATTAGAAAATTTAATTGTTACCTTCCGTCACCTATAGGTAAGGAAGGTATTGTCTTTGGTCAAAAAATTCGGTGGTGAGTTTTCATTGAATAAGCACGTTTTAGGGTCTTTACAATACGATTTTACTATTTTTACGATGATGTCTGTATGTGTGTGTGTGTGTATTCGTATGTGCGTGTGTGTGTGTATGTGTGTGTATGTGTGTGTGTGTGTGTGTGTGTGTGTATGTGACCGCTTTTGCGTGCACGATATCTCCAATACTAGAATTCCTCTTCCTTACAACCATATGCAGACATGTTTAGATTTTGGTTATAATTGGTCAACCGGAAGTACCCTCATTTGAAGATTTTAACAGTTTTTCTTGAAAAACTCAGTTAAATGTTATTATAACTTAAAGAATATATTATTCTCTATACGATTTGATTGCATTTTATATTTCATATTCAACAGATATAGAGTTAAAGAATAATAAAGATAAAAAATTCGTATAAATTTCATAATTCAGCCAGCTATGCTAACATAACCATGGAAACTGCTAATATATTCAGGTAATTCAAATTGACAGATGTCAGTATCAATAAAAAGCAAGTAATTGAATGAAAAAATAAGGGAAGTAATTCTAGTGTTAGAAGTTTTTAGATATAATAGAGACGATTACATTGGTTTGAACATGTCATGAGGAGAGATGAATAAATTAATAGAAGGTGGAAGAAACATAGAAAGACCAAATATGAGATGAAAAGACTGTATTTCAGAAGACCTGAGAGAAAAGGAACTGAATGAGGACGACACGCAAAACAAAAATTAGTGGAAGAAGAAAATAAAAAATAGCGACCCCCTAATGAATGGGAAAACTAAAGAAGAAGATGTCAGTGTCAAGTGCAATTTGCATAGTTTATTTATGAAATAACTTTACTGGAAATATAGGATCTTTTGCAAAAAAATTATGTATAGGGCGCGTGCAGTGACATGACTTTGCTGCCTTTGGCCAGCAGATATGGGGACCCGTATCAAAATGACAGCAATTAATTATGTCCATAACTGACAAGTGTCATAATTTTTCATTCAAAATTTCATGATTTTCTTATTTCATGTGATTTGTTTGTTATCAGGAGTATGGAATTCCGTTGCCGAGAAAGGGAATCATAACATACCAAAAATTTAGAATCTTTTGCAAGAAAATTTATGTATGGAATTTGTACATAATACACAGGATTGACGGAAGGTATTGTGCTGGCCACATCAGATTTTTTTATATTTTTTTCATTTCAACAAACTATACCTCGTTCAAAAAGAGACCGTACCCGATCAGGACCAAATTTGTAATATTATTTTTTCTTACTATTATTATATTCCTTATTTCTATTATATCTGCAGTAGGTACTTTAATTATATAAATCTAAAAATAATAACAATTCAACTCTGGTGTGACTTCCCCCGCCCAATTGCGCAAAACACATACGCACTTTCGTTGAACGAAGTATATATTGTTTTTTACATAGAAGTACATTTAATAATTGTTGCATTTAATGTATTTGAAACAAATAAGAATAGACCATATACAGACATATTGCTGGAAAGTTAAAATAATTATATTTGTATCAGTAGTACCCATAAATACATTAAAATGTTGATATACCAGGTATAAAACAAATTAAACATCGCCATTCAAAAAAGTATGAAAAATTGTCCTAAGAAGTGAAGACCAAAATATACTATTATTTTATTTATTTCACACTTGGTTATTTACAAAAAAAATGTAAAATTCATATTTTTGCCTGTATCCAATGACATCCGAATTTTTTTAGGTAGGTAGGTACTAGGTTTTCAATAAGTCAAGTAGCTTGATATTTTTGTAAATTACTTGACGACTTGAAAATCAAGCTTTTCAAAAATTCATTACTTGACTTGACTTGATTTTCTATCGATACTACTTGACTTGATCAAGTAATTTCAAGCAAATTCAAGCTACTTGATAACGAACCGATTATGTACGAAAACGCGCGAATCGGTAGAATCATAACCTAGCTGTGTGTGGTACGGCGTGGTGTTCCATATGCTGTGCTGATTCACTACTGCAAGTTGAAATCTGTGCAGAGGTTTAAAAAATTCACTCAATATTGGAATATATACTAGAATGACCCGAGAATATGTCAACAAAATTTGAAGTCCTAATCATTATTATTAAGTTAACTGTAGATGGTTAAACAATCGCACAAAAGCCCAAAAAGCTATATTCCATTCGAAATAAGAATAATAATTGGGACTTCAGATTTTGTCCACATATTCTCAACTCATTCTAGTATATATTCCATTAATGAATGGGTTTTTTAAACCTCTTAATATCTCGGAGAAAAATAAAGTTCCAAAATGTGCCATGTTATTTAAATGGGAAAAATCAAGTGCATTTAGTCACGGACAAATATTAAAATTAAGCGGCATCTTTGGAGTATAATTTGTTTTCATTCATTTGGAACCATTTTAGCGGGTGGTCCAGTTAAAATTCGACTTGTCCCCTTTTAAGGTCCACCATAATACATATACTATAAATAGTTTGTTAATTCATATATACTTTCAAATATTTTTTTTTAATTTTTAAATTTGAATGTATGATTTATTTTTATGAATAAAAGTTTATATTTCAAGGTATATTATTGATATTGTTATAAAACATAAGGAACTATATGAAAATGGAATGTTGTCTTGAAGAACTTTTTCTGGTAACTAAGAAAATAATTACTTGATTTTTTCAAGTAATTGAAAAATAACTACTTGATTTTTCAAGTACTTGAAATTTAACTACATGACAACTTGATTTTCGGCTACTAATACTTGACTTGAGATTGACTTGATTTCAAGTCAAGTCAAGTCAAGTAACTTGAATATCAAGTCAAGCCGTGAAACTCTAATAGGTACAGTCCGTCTATTCTTACGTGACAGTCGCCGCTGGTGTCGTGCACAGAGAGAAAGTATTCTTGGGCGAAAAAGATAAGTAGTACGCGCGAAAAATATACTCCGATATATAAGTGTTTGTTAAAAATAAATTTTGTTTCTTTACACATTACATACAAACGTACCAGCATTCTATTTACTACATACTGATGTAGCATGAGACTTACATTTAACAAACATTATCTAAGTATGAGATGAGGTAACAAATAATAAACGAAAAAGTCATTATAATGAAAAATATAGGATTATTATAAAATATACAATACATGAAATATACAAAAAAAAAATACCATACAAAAAATTATAACAATTTTACATTCTAGAAATCGTCATCATCTGACTCGTCAGTGGTTTCTTCATCACTGTTTGTATTTAGTGTTATAATGAAATGGTCAATTACTTCATCAATATTACCTTCTCTAGCGAGAAATTCTTCTTCAATTTGTTTTGCATGATAGAACACGAATGCCACTCCTCTTTACAAAAAGTATTAAAAAAATCTTTACACAATTTTGTCACGTCGTCTAATCTGAATGTGATGTTTCTTTTAGCAACATAATGTTTAAGAGATGCCCAAACAAACTCTATCGGATTCAAATCCGGATGATATGGGCAGAAGTCTTAAAACATCATGACCATGTTTATTAAGAATTTCGTCGATGGCGTATCTCTTATGCTGTAATTTATTTTGCAAAACAAGTTGATATAAATTAGATTTTGCACCAATAGTTGCAGCAACCCTTTTGGCTATATTCAAAAACGGTATAAGTGGTTCACCAGCGCACATCCATTTAATGTAATTTTAAATCCTTCTATAATTTATGCTTTGGTTTATACTTTCCGATCGTAACTGCAGCAGAGTTAGGACAGAATGAGCTCCGTTCCAAATTTCACCCCCCCCCCTCCTTCCACAGATTATATGAACTATTGCGCATCTTAAGCCAACTGTCAGATAAGAGTCGACGGACTGTACAAGTATATCAGTAAAGGCCAGTTACACAGCTTATAGTTAAATTTCAACTGTTGGTTACATTGCCAATATCGTATGGAAACTTTGTTAAATAAACTAAGCGAAGATTGTTGTAAATAATACTTTATTTGACCTACTGAAATTGAATTCTCATCAATATTTCGTATTATAATGACACAATATGCGGAAAATCTAGTCAATTCGTAAAAGTACCGATTATTACCTTAGATCGTTTCTTATTCAACCATGCTAATGCTCAGATCAACACTAGTAATTCTTAGTTCTTATTTAAGAGCCTGTTAACTTCATTCTCGATTAGAATATAGAAGAAAGTTTGTGAAGAAAAGAATAATTTTTTTATGCTTTGTTTTATATGGAAATTATGAAGTATAAATATTAATAAATTTAATACTTAATATTCCAGTGGAAATTTTAGTTTTTATATCTTAGTAAAGCCCCTTTGAAGTGACTGAAAACTAACAGTTTGTTCTATAAAAATAAACCTTGCGAAACATAGCCTATATCATATGTAAGACGTTGTGGAATCTATTTTACATACTAAACAAAGAATATTACTGTAAACAAACTTCTGAAAATGTAGTTTCCTTTTAGTTTTTCATGAATTTATTATGGCCTTGTGTTGTTCTCGAGTAAATATTCTTGTAGAGTAGTGGTATGATTGGTTATTCTCGTTGTCGTCATAGCCAGCTTCATTAAGAGAGTTTATCGCGGTGATTTCGTCCATGTTTTTGCGGGCGTTTTTGCCGGCGCCGACGGCCGCGTGGGTGCTTTAATAATGCACCGGGTAATATTTATTTAAGCAGTTGTGCAGCGAAAATGCCTGTCGCAATATTTATCTCGCGTATAAAGTTTAACGACAAGTCGACGTGCTCAGTGCGCTTTGCCTGGGAACATGAACAACCTGCACTGCATGCCAAACCTACGACAACCTGACTTTGTAAATAATATTACCAGTTTATTGTAATCGTGCATGGAATTATGCACCAAACAAAGGGAATGACACGATATAAATAACTAGCACATTGAGTACACGACTTTTAAATTAGGAACATATGCTAAACAGAATGATATACCTACTCAAGTACCTACTAACAACCATAGTCTTTCGAATTAAATGTTAACAAACATATAACATACACAAAATACGAGTATTTCAAGCAAAATTGTCCGTAGGTCCTTTATAGCAAATATTTACATATATGTATATTCTCATCAGAATAATGGAATACTACATTAGTTGTGATATCTAAATGTACATGCATACTTATTTATATTTTACATTAAGATTACATAAATACTAGGATCATAGTAGTATATTTGTCTATTGGTCCACTATCATCCTACAATTTATAAAAAGAAATACATAAATGATTACATACTTGTAGTATGTCTTTGGGAAGGTGTATTATTAAGTCTAAATTAGTGACTTAAATTTAATAATGAAAACATGTTTTTAAATTCATCAATTTATATTCATATTTAAATTAGGTAATTCCGGGAGATTTGATCAACGTGATATATTTTTCAACTTATACGTTCGATAATTATGGATAGATCTATGAAACTTAAAAAATACCATAGTCATGTTTTATTGCCTATAACTTTTTTAAAGCTACATTATTTGTGCTTAATATGTTTTTATTATAACGATTGAACCTATAATATTGTGACATAACAGTAAATGTTTAATTTTTACATTGTAGAAACAAACCGATGGATCACAATGCTTTGAGGTTAAACAGACCACCAGATACTATATTGATATGTATACATTTTTAAAAGTGATTTTTTTTGCGGACTTTTGGGTTGATATTTGAAATGTAGAAGCTTTGTTATTAGTGTCAACTTTGGCAAATTTCAGTGGTCCCATTTATTATTATTATTTAGATTATAATTATTTGTGATCCACCCTAAATGTTTAAATCGTAAAAATGGGCTATATTAGATCAAAGAGAAGTTAAATAAACGAAGAAAGAAATTGTGAAAAATGCATGAACCTCGCTGGGATTTGAACCCAGGGCCTTCCCATATCTAATAGGAAGGCTTCCTACTAGATATAGGAATCATTACTATTATATTGAGGAATCCGTAGGTCTTTAATCTTATAGAATTTGAGAAATCGTACCTCCAACATCGACACACACACACACACACACACACACACACATACACATATACACTCACACACAGAGAGATCATCGCAAAAATATTATAATCGGATTCATGAGACCTTAAAACGTGCTTATTCACTAAACTCTGGATATGTGATTTTTTACATGAATCCAATATCTCTCTTAGCGAGAAGTAAAAATGATTTCATCACGTAACATAACAAAAAAAATCTGATACGGCCAGCACAATACCTTTCGTCGTTTATGTACTATGTACAAATTCCATACATAAATTTTCTTGCAAAAGATTCTAAATTTCCAGTAAAAATTTTCCATAAACAAACTATGAAAATTGCCTTTGACACTAACATCTTCTTCTTCAATTTTTCCCATTCGTTAGGGGTCTCTATTTTTTATTTTCTTTTTCCACTCATTTTTGTTTTGCATGTCGTCCTCATTCCTGTCCTTTTCTCTCGTCTTCCGCAATACAGTCCTTCCATCTTATATTTGGTCTATTCATTCTTCTTTCAATATATTCATCTCTCCTCATGACATGTTCAGATCAATGTGATCGCCTTTCTAGAAACTTCCAACACTTATATTTGGTCTTGCTATGTTTCTTCCACCTTCTATTACTAAGCTATTCATACTTCTGCCATTATATTATTCATCTCTTCTCATGACATTTTCAAATCAATGTAATCGTCTCTCTTATATCTTTCTAGAAATTTCTAACACTAGAGTTATTTCCCTTATTCTTTCATTCATTTACTTTTTATTGATACTGACATCTGTTAATTTGAATTATCTGAATATATTAGCAGTTTCCATGGTTTAGTTATAATAGCTGGCTGATTTATAAAATTTAATATATTTATAATTCTTTAACTCTATATTTGTTGAATATGAAATATTCATGAACGGCTCGGCCGATTTTAATTTTCTTTGCTTTAAAATATTGAGAATTTTACAACCTTTAAAATGATGTATCACACATGGGGTAGTGCCATTTAAAATTTTGGGGTGGGGGTGGCTGGAGGGGAGGGTGAAAGTTTCCCAACTGATTGGAATAGGTTATTAAATGCCCCCCTCCAAAATAATATTGACCTGTTTTAGTGATTTTTGATAATTTTATTAATTAAAGAGTTATTCAAGGTGGGAAGTTTTCAAATGATCACCCGGTACCTATATATATATATATATATATATATATATATATATATATATATATATATATATATATATATATATATATATATATATATAGGTTTAAAAAAAACTTTAACCAATCTTATTCTAGAAATATTCTACTATAGAAAACCACAAGCATATACCATTAGAAAATTAGGTTATTACACTTTCAATAGCAAAGTCTTATAAACACGTTTTAGTGAATCATTGTTTATTGTTATTGTTACATAACTTAGTAATTGTTACGTTATTAAAGAAAAGATAATAAAACTTTATTATAACGTTATCGGGTATCGTTACATTACGTTTTCCATTTCGGATAGTCATTTGCAAAATTAAGTTGATTATTTTATAAAGACAACGAAAATAGATACGATTTAGGATAGAATTAACAATTTACCTTTTTTTACCTCTCGCTAAGAGAGGTATTGCATTCATGCTAAAAATCGCATATCCAGATTTTATTGAATAAGCACGTTTTAAGGTCCCTACAATCCGATTTTATCATTTTTACGATGATGTCTGTGTGTGTGTGTGTGTGTGTGTGGATGTGTGTGTGTATGTGTGTGTGTGTGTGGGATGTTGGAAGGACGGTTACTCAAAAACTATAAGACTTTAAATTTTTTTAACTACGTATTTCCCAATCGGACATTCATGGGAAGATCTGAAAAGGTTTTGGTAACAATTGGACAACCGGAAGTAGAAGATTCTTGAAAAAAAATCTTTTAAATAATATTTTTTGAAATTTTTTCTTGATAATATTAAAGAAAAATAAATTCTCTTTCTGATACATTTAAATATTTTACAATATATTCTATAGATTTAGAGATAGAAGAAATATAGTATGTAAAATAATCTGTTATAATAAATTTTACAGCCGAAAGAATGGCCATGGAAAATAGTTGAAAATTTAATTTGTTTGTAACTGACAGATAATGTCAGTGTCAGAAATCCGAAGACATTACTGAAGACTTTTTCTGGGAAGTACATACATTATATTATTTCTTAATGTATTAATAGAATTGGAAACATTTCGAAAAATTAGAAGAGGACAAAATTTCTTCATCAAAAATGAATTTAAAATTAAACAATCTAAATATATATGGAATAGATATATGCGTAAGTAGAATTTTTGGTGTAGAGTGTAGGTATACAAGAAATGTTAAATACAATAGGGAGCGAGCAGTCATATGATTTTGTTGGCCTTGACAAGCAGATATGGGGGCCCATGTCAGAATGATAGCTAGTAATTATGTATATAGATGTCAAATATCATAATTTCTCATTCTAAATTTAGTGATTTTCCAATTCCATGTGGAGCAGAATGAAATGTTAAATATCTAGGGCACACAAGTAAACTTTAAACTCCTGGTGATAAATTAACTACGTAAATTTAGAAAATCTTGAAATTTTTAATGAAAAATTCTAACATTTGACATCTATGTACATAATTACTAATTATCATTCTGAAACGGGCCCACACATTTGCTTGTCAAGCCCAAAAATGTAACATTACCGTTCGCGCCCTATACTTATGTAACCAAAAAAAGGAAGTGGCGAGAGGTATTGTGCTGGCCACAACAGATTTTTTAATGTGGAAAACTGAATTATCCTTTACATTACAAGATGTTTCGAAATTGCACAAAAGAAATACAAGAGTTTTAGTAAAATATAATGCGTAAATTCTTTAAAAGCAAACAAATTTGTTGTGTCACCCGTATTAATATGTAAATAATGACAATTTTTAACTATTCAATACAAGCGTAATTATCTAATTTTACCAACTTTATACAGTTTATTTATAACAGTTAATTAAACAACAATGGAAACAAGTGAATAACAAGAATAAAATCCCAAAATACTAGGAGTATGTTTTAAATAATAATTGCTCTCTCAATCCCTAATATTATTATTTTTTGTCTATTTGAAGAAAATAGTGCAAGAGCCTCATAATTTAATTAAAATATTTGAAATATTGAATTCTTATTCCAGACATATTAGCAGATGTGTTGATGTTTGCTGTATTTATTAATTTACGATTATTAAATGTCTGATATGGTTATTTACCTTGCTTGTAATAAATGTTTATGGGAAAACTTCTGTACATATCTGCAAAGTTAGTTAATTATGTATGTAATATCTGGAGAATATTCGGCAACGTCACACTTGTCTTCATTTGGTACTTGCATCGTTTTTGCGTCGCTACCACCAAATTAACCAAAAAACGTGTCGACGTGTCTAGTTTACATAAACAAATCCCCCGTTCCCGTCGCTCTACCCAGAGCTAATAGTTCGTGATCTTAACAAATCGTGTCAATTTGTCTCAGTGCACGTTCTTCATAGAATTAACTCCGCCGTTCAACCGCAACTAACGCCCGACTAATTTCATCAAACGTGTTTTACCATCGCTCAAGACCCCGGGACCCTTACATCATTTATTAAAACACGTAGATATACAATTTTTATTTTTTGACAAATTTAAGGAGGAACAACATTAATTAATTACATAAAAGGAAGTACAGAATTTTTTTGTCATTTGGAATTAAAAAATAATAATACGTCGAAACAATAAACAAAGTCTTTTAAAGTAACTAGCATCAGTTTTAAATTTTGCACTTAATGAACTATACATACTGGGTTCCAAATAGCTATATGAAAATAGAATTATTTTCAATAAAATTTGCTACATATGAAAATCAAAAATCACAATTTTAAATGAATTTTAACTTATTATAACTTTTGTTACTTATTTTTCATAGCAACATCGTGTATATAATTGTAACACTTCCACATTAATTATATTCGGTATTCAAAATTTTCAAATAAATTAGAATGTAGACAATCTGTATTCAAAATAACTTTCAAATAATTATCACATTGTTTATTTTAAGTAATTGTGCAAAAAAGGGAACTAGATTTGATTTGAAAACTAAAAATACGTATAATGGTATATAATGTTAAATGTACAAAAGGGACCTAAATAATTAGGGACCTGAAAAAGCTGATTCATGTTCATGCTAAAACTGTCTCTGCAACAACAACAATAGTTTGCAATTAATTAAATAAAAAGTATATTTTAAGTTTTTACGTTATATATTTATCATTAATGTATATTTCAATCCTCTCTATAATTGGGATTTCATCCTGTAGAGGTGTTATAAAATAAAATAAGAATAAGTAATGTTGAAGATGCTATAAGTGGCAACTCTGATTATATATCAATTAAAAGCGGTAGTTCAATAATAGCTATTTACGATAGAGGTACGTAAAGCTAGTCTTGACACGAATGTTGCTGGGCTCTTGTTTTTAGACCCATGAGTAGTGATGAAAAATACCCAGGTATTTACTTTTAAAGGTAAATACCCGGGTATTTACCCATAAGTGGACATATATGTAGTGATTAGAAATAGTAAAAATATAGATATTCAATATCATTGAAAAATATTTGAAGTCATAAAATAGGCATTATTAAATATTTTCTTTATTAGGTAAAATAAAAACAAAAGAATTTCATAAAAATAAACAATTTTTTATTCTAAACATGTACAATAATTTGTTACATTTTTGTTTAAACGTTTTCTTCTTAATTCTGCGGGACATCAAGCATTTAATACTATGACTTTTCATTTTATTTACATTTACATGAACATGTTTTTCGAAACAATATTTACAAACTATATTTCGTTCAACGAGAGAGCGTATTTATTTCAGCAACACTAAAATATGGGCAGGGGAAATCACAGCAGGGTTGTAATGTTAATGTGTCCGTGTGTGTGTCGAAAGTTTCGGATTGCATAACTTCAATACCACGATTCCAAACATTATAATTTTTTCGTATTACTCAAGTTTACATCCAAAAGAACAACTGATTAGATTTTGGTTAGAAATGGTGAACCGGAAGTAGCCTCATTTGAAGATTTAACAGTTAAATTTGATTTATTGACATTTAACGTTATTATAACTTAAAAAATATATTATTCTCTATCGGAATGGATTGTACTTTATACTTCATGTTCAATAGATATAGAGTTAAAGAATTATAAAAGAAATTAAATTTTATAAATCAGTCAGCTACGCTAACCATGGAAATTGTTAATATATACAGATTGACAGATGTCAGTATCAATAAAAAGTAAATTAATGTGGCAGAGATGAGGATGTTGGGGAAGATACGGAAAGATAGGTAAGGAAATAACTGTAGTATTACAAGTTTCTAGAAAGATACAAGAGAGATGATTACATTGGTTTGAAAATGCCTTGAGGAGAAATGAAAAATATATAAATAAATAAATAAATATATCATCACGGCATACTACCCATTGCTGGGTGTGCCAATCTTCTTTGTACACAGATATTGGTATTGATGAAATATTTGTACCGTGCGGGTGCTTACCAGGCGTCACCTCACGGGCACTTATAGCTGGCGTGGAGAGTGCACCACAGGGGTCAATTTTGTGCCATTAAAATTTGAAGTTATTTTTGTCGTCGGTCGGGATCGAATCCGGGTCCCCAGATTCGCGACTAGACACTTAGGCACACGGATGAAGAATGAATAGCTTAGTAATAGAAGGTTGAAGAATCAGAGGAAGATCAAAGATAAGATGGAAGGACTGTATTGCGGAAGATTTGAGAGAAAAGGAACTGAATGAGAATGACACCTAAAACAGAAATGAGTGGAAGAAGAAAATAAAAAATAGCCACCCCTAACGAATGGGAAAAGCTAAAGAAGAAGAAGATGTTAGTGACAAGTGCAATTTGCATAGTTTGTTTCTGAAATAATTTTACTGGAAATTTAAAATCTTTTCAAAGAAAATTTATGTACCTATGTAATTTATACACATTACACAGGATTGACGGAAGGTATTGTGCTGGCCACAACAGATATTTTTATATTTATATAATTAAAGTATTGTAACTACAATAGAAATAAGGAATATAATAATAGTAAAAATTAAATAAAAATACAAATTTGGTTCGTGATCCGGTACTTTCTCTCGTTGGACGAGGTATACCCCTTTATCATTCGAACTAAAAACTCCATGCAGCATTTTTTATTTCTACCCAAGTTTAATCATTTTTAATGATTCTCGCACAAAATACAAATATACGAGTATGTATTGTAGCGTGCGTGCGTGCACCCGACGTCACTACTATAAGTTTACGCGACCGCCGCCGCTAGTCGAACGTTTCTAGAACGGTGACGACGCAATCTTCGCAAGCATCGTCGCGTAGTAAACAAACACGTCGATCTGTTCAATTACTTAGGGTCACCTGATCATTTGTATTCGATATTATTATCGCGTCCAATGTTCCAGAAAGGACGTTGACTATATAAGCATGATCAGGGAATGATATAGACAGACATAATGAAATGAACAGTTGATGATATAAATTCGAGTGTTGAACATAAATAAATATAGTTATATAAATAAATATAGTGAAATATAGATTGTTTAATTAAATAATTTTGGTTTTTAAGAATTTAATAATATTATTAGTCTTAAATTAGTGTTTATAATTGTTTAATCATAGTGCTTGTTATTTTTATTATCTTAATCTTAATTATTTATCGTTTAATAAACTTTTATTTTAATTAATAATATTTCTCTGATTTTTACACTTCACCCAAATAAATAAACGTTACAGTATAGTAACTGCCGATTGTTACGGCAGGCACAACCTGCAATATGTTCACGAGTTACATTTGAGTAGGTAAATATGGCTTCAGGTAAATGCCCAAATTTTATTTACCTACCCGACCCACATCACTAACCGTGAGTGACTAAAGATGCTTTACATATGCGTATCCTTCAATTAAAATATTATATTTTGTGGCAAGTGTGTGAAGCTGAAATTTTTACATGAGGGTGGAGATTGCGACAAGAGCCGAAGGCGAGTGTTGCAAACCACCCGCATGTAAAATAGGCTTCACACACGTGTTACATACTATACTTTTTCTAGGACCTTGCAATAAAATATATATATTTTTTAAATTAATAACATGTTTCTCACGAAGTTGTTATTTCTACGGACCATTTATCAAAACATGATATACGTGTATATAAAGATATTCATTTTATGTGTTAAAACTGAACTATTTACTTCACGCACACTATGCGTGAAGTGTCACTTCACGCACAGTGTATATTTACTTCACGCACACTATGCGTGAAGTGGTACTTCACGCACAGTGTACAAAAAATCAAGCTTCACACATAAAAATGAATACGTGAAGTACTCACTTCACGCATGGGAGTAGAAAAACACCTTTCTAATCTCCTGATTTCAACTCTACTGAGAATTTATGGTCGGAACTCGATAGGCGACCCCGCAAAAGATATTTTACACTATTTAGGAACTCCGAACGATTCTCCACCTTCCATATCATCTAATTGAATAAAATCAATGCCTAGGCTAATGGAAGCTGTAATTAAAGCACTAAATATTAAAATGTAGTATTATGTGTTAAATAATTTTATTACAATAGGTGTACAAATAATTTTGCGTCTCAATTTGTGTATTATTTTTTTTAAACCACAATTACACAATGTAAACCACACATTTTTTAAATTTGATGACTATCATTTTGATTCTGAAATATCGAAAGAAAACTATGATTATTTTTTTAACTGATGAAACCCATGTGATTTTATATTTTATTGATAAAAGTAAAGTATACGAAAAATTTCGTGAGGCACAGTAGGCACGTAGATACAGATCTTATTCAAGCCATAAATTTATATCCACTCGAAAAACATACTTTTGGTGAAAGCATTCAGTGATAAAAATTCTGAGAAGATAAACTTATTCAAAAATTAGGCAGAGAGGTTCTACTTTAGTCTTAACCTTGCCGTCCAAGGCTTAATCCGTCATAATTATTATTTTTTATTTGCTGCAAATAAATCTTTGTTTTGAAGTTTAGGCAATTTTAGAAATTTATTTGTACTTTTTACCTCTCGCTAAGAGAGGTATTGGATTCATGCTAAAAATCGCATATCCAGATTTTATTGAATAAGCACGTTTTAAGGTCCCTACAATCCGATTTTAACATTTTTACGATGATGTCTGTGTGTGTGTGTGTGTGTGTGTGTGTGTGTGTGTGTGTGTGTGTGGATGTGTGTGTGTGGGATGTTGGAAGGACGGTTACTCAAAAACTATAAGACTTAAAATTTGTTTAACAACGTATTTCCCAATCGGACATTCATGGGAAGATCTGAAAAGGTTTTGGTAACAATTGGACAACCGGAAGTAGAAGATTCTTGAAAAAAAATCTTCTAAATATTATTTTTTGAAAATTTTTCTTGATAATATTAAAGAAAAATAAATTCTCTTTCTGATACATTTAAATATTTTTCTACATATTTTATAGATTTAGAGATAAAAGAAGTATAATATATAAAATAATCTGTTGTAATAAATTTGACAGCCGAAAGAATGCCATGAAAAATAGTTGATAATTTAAATTATTTGTAACTGACAGATAAATGTCAGTGTCATAAATAATGAGTAATGAAAGAAAAATGTACTTGGAGAATCCCTTAATTCTTGATCTGTGACTATTATGGAGATGACAAGTCTAGGTTGAAGGACTTAAATTTGTTTCAAACATTATGGGACAATGTACACCAGTACTATAGACTAGAGTAACTTTGAATTGCGAAAAAGCTATCAAATTCTTCTCAAGTAAGTTGTAAATATTGACAAAATTACACATCGATATAAGAAAAATCGGAGTGCAATCTATCCGTCACTTTATTAAAGGGAATTAGTGTTATTTAGATATAACATGTATGAAAAAATAAAATGTAAAAGAAGATATGTAAGAATAGATGCACAATCCATATATACATTTTAGACCGCCCAAAATTAATGTTTTTACTAGAAGAATATGAAGAGAAAGTAAACAACGTTGATCGAATTGAAAATTGCTGTTACCAGCCTAATATTTATATATAGTACTCTACTTTGTAATTTATTGTAACATAATTTATGGTAAAATATCTTCATGTTGAGACATGCTATTATTGAATAACAAAGAAGTTTATACGTCATAGATTTATATGAATATATTATTTGTATTTATAAAAATATTCTTTGCTTTATGCATACAGCCAGGTAAAATATACGGCGAGAGGTTATGTGCTGGCCACATCAGATTTTTTCAACAAGTAAAATTGTTTGGGAAATAAAATTTCTACTCAATTATTCGCCAAGAATTTAAACAACTAATAGTTATACGTTAGTAAAAAAAAATCCCGTGAAAAATAGGCAGGAGCAGGAGTAAATTATGTAATGTGGTATTCTATCTTTGGAGATAAGTTTTATGGTGTTCAGAGTCTATTTTTTCCACTTCTGGGAAACAGGCAGGGAGATAAAGAAATGCACCCCTAACTCAAATACAGGGGTGCTAAATTATACAACTTTTTTTATAATGTTGATTCTGTATTCCAAAACAGTATATAAAAATCTGATGTGACCAACACAGTACCTCCCGCCATTTACCTATGTATATAATTTTTATATTACTTTATAAATTTATCCATACAATATATAGAAAAACTATTAAAGCAAACTTTTAGAAAATGAAATAATCCTTAATTTTTATAGTAACAAATTGAGAAAAAATTACATTTAAAGGTATTTTTTGAAGAAAAACTATCTTGAGCTTCAAGTAAACTGCCATTTCCGGTTATCCCATTGCCACCAAAATCTAATCAGATATTTCCATATTAGAATAAGGTAGAAATACATGGTTTCAAAACTTTCTGAATGATAGTATTTGAGTTAGAGCGTATACACTATACAGGATCTACACATACATACACACAGACATCATCGTGAAAATGTTAAAAATGGATTCTAGGGACCTTAAAACGTGGTCATTTACCAAAATCTCGATATGCGATTTTTAGCACGATGCCTATACCTCCCTTACCAAGGGTAGCGGGAGGTAAAAATTACCAGGTAAAGTCTGATTATATTTTCTTTTTGTCACAAAGTTTATTGAGTATCTGTGTAAATGTGTAATGTAGTTCTTTTAATAAATTCAATTGATGAAGCTATTGGCACTCGGTGAAACATGATTATAAAAAGAAATAAAAACACTAGGTGTTGTTTCACAATTTTAATAAAAATCCTTTATTACGTAATTTCGGCAGTTACGCCATCATCAGAAGGTATGAACTCATAAAATCATTAAAATTGTGAAATAATACGTAGTGTTTTTATTTCTTTTTAGTTCTTTTAAATTATAGCCAGTACAAAAAAGCAATCTATCTCATTATTTTCTATTTTATCTTATTGTTTCTTCTACGGATAGTCATCTAATATAATTATTGAAAAATTAACGATATTCCCTCTTTTGTCATATACAGGCTATTATTAAGAAGCTTTTGTACAACTTGACAATTTACTTTATTTTATCTAAAATCCTGAATCGTGATCTTCATATAATTTCTTTTAATCACAATTATTGATCTGTGTATTAATCTTTTGATTGTAATATTATAATATAGGTATGCAGAATAATCATAGTGTGAACGATAATATAGAAATTGGAATTATGTTCCTGATATTTTGTATTGTGCGATATTCATATTAATTTACTTTAAGACAAATAATAGTTATTTGCTACAAAGAATGTTAGAACATCTTAATATTCTAGGTTATAAAAGGCCGAAATGGGAAGCCGAGGCCTATAGTAACTTTCGATGACGTTAAGAGTTAAGAGCATTGTGTACATCGGAACTAAAATATGAAGCAAAAATTGAAATAAATTATTCCTGTACAAGAACTATTAACATTTAAAAAAATACAACATTAGACAAACATACTTCTGACATGAACATTCATTTAAAAAAAAAAATTATAGAAATCTATTAATACTGGACTTTAATTTTAATGGGAATACCAAAATTCAGTAGCATTTCTCGTTTTTCCATTAAAATCAAAGTCAAATACTAATAGATTTCAATAATACTTTTTTTGAATGAAGGTCAATATCAGAAGTATGTTTGTCTAATGTTGATTTTTTTTAAAAAGTTATTAGTTCCAGTTCAGGAATAATTTATTTGAATTATCGCTTCATATTTTAGTCCAGGAGTACACAATGCTCTAAGATGTGTGTACATTTCGTGTTGTTTATTATATTCTTGGACATCGAATTAAACTTTTATATAATTTTAATATTTTTTATAAAATACGGCTTATTTGACATTGTCAAAAGAATAATTAATATGTTATCATCCCACTGTGTACTTAACATATGCCCGATTGTACAAATGAGAGTTCAATCAGAGCTTAACTAAACCGAAGTTCAACTGAAATCAAGCTTAACATTTTGATCTGTTCTAAAATTCGTACCAACGTTTACATGTGGTTAGTAGCACTTGCTCATGCGCGTTTTATAGAATTCAGTGTGATTCTACCGTGCTGGCAATTGACATATTATGTTGTCTTTAACCTAAATAAAAATAAAAATGGTAAGTCAATCTTGAAATACTAAATAATAAAACTTATTAAATTGGGATAAAATTGTTTCTGCAGTAATTTTTTGTGTAGCGACAGAGCAACTAGCTTTAGCGCCAAGTAAGGAACTTTATTGGGGAACTTGGCCAAAAAATACAAAAATGTTTTGAATGCAATAACATAAATGTATGCTTATATGCCTTTATGCTGTTGTGTACGATGAAATATTTCTTTACTTATATTCTTTAAAATAAAATGCAATCCGCTTTCTGAAAAACAAAATCTTTGAACAAAGTCAAAATCATTTCATGTTTCAAACTGGTGTTTACGAAGAACGAAGACGAAATACTTCGGAAGCCTGGTGTCGATCTAGATCTACCAGTTTCAACATCTCATCATCATCTGTAACCATGAATCTTTCCATATTTTATACAGCAACAATATTTTTTCGAAATACGAGAATTAAACTAATAGTAACCTTTTTCTCATAATCATAACACATAAAAGTTAGGTTAGATTTATCTGAAACTAAGTTCAAGCTGTCAAATTCAGCAGTTTAAATTAAACCAAGCTAAACTCCAGCGCAGGACTAAACCTTTATTGTACGAGTACAACTCAAGTTTTTAAAAAGCTGAGGTTTAAGATAAAACCTACGATGTACAATCTGGCCTAAGGCTGACAAAGGCTGATTAATTTTTCATGTATTTACATTTATTTAGCTCAGTGCAATTATTTTTTATAAACCTTTTGTAACTTAAAAAATAATGGAAAGTATCATTCTTCTAGGAAATTGGATTCGATCCCGACCAACGCCAAATATTTTGAATTTTAAATGGCACAAAATTAACCGTGGGTGACGCTTGGTAAATGCCGTGATGATATATTTATTTATTTATTTAAATACATACCTGCATATTTACTAATGCCAAAAATTATGTATTTATTTCCTTTCCAGATAACTATTATTCTATTTACAATTTTCTTTTTAAAAGGTTACTATTTTAATTTGAAATGATTATTTTTCTGACAGTGACATTTATCTGTCAGTTACATACATTTGAGCTGAACTCTGTAACCATGGAGTTGTGTTTATAGCGTAAGTTCCGGGATATAATTTTTATATTATTTTATAAATTTATCCATAAAATATGTAGAAAAACTGTTAAAGCAAATATATAGAAAATTGAATAATCTTTAATTTTTATAAAAACAAATAGCGAAAAAACTAACATTTAAAGGTATTTTTTGAAGAAAGACTATTTTGAGCTTCAAGTAAAGTGTCATTTCCGGTTATCCGATTGACGCCAAAATCCAATGGCTTCTATTCATATTAGAATAAGGTAGAAATATATGGTTTCAAAACTTTTCCGAATGATAGTACTTGAGTTAGAGTGTCCAGAAGATCTACACACACATACACACCCACAGGCATCATCGTGAAAATGTTAAAATCGGATTTTATGGAACTTAAAACGTGGTCATTTATCAAAATCTCGATATGCGATTTTTACCACGATCCCTATACCTCCCTTACCAAGGGTAGCGCAAGGTAAAAACGAAGGTGTCAGCATTTAAGGGTTAATATAACTTTTTTTATAAACTTGATTCTGCATACCAAAACAGTGTATAAAAATTAACAAGTAAAGTGTGGCGCATGTTTTCTTTGTTTCAGATTGCAAAAACAAAATATTTTCTTTTGAAGATTTTGTTGACTTTAGTTAAAATTTAAATAGATCATTTTTGAAAAACAACAGTGGAGAGTAATGCGATTACGGGCCTGGAGGAGGTTGTGCGGTGCGTGCCAGAGTGTAATGCATTAAACATTGTTTCTGCGGACCTTCGCCGTGTATAAATAACCATGCGTAACTCCGCGCTTATATTGAATTATGTAAATTCTGCATTAGAATCCGCTACTGCTGCCGCCTCAAAACACCAATGTAAATCGCATTTTAATATTCAGTGTCGGTGTGTTCCCTTAATTGGATCAAGTGCTGAACTTTTTATCTCGCATCTCGCCAAGAACAGAGCAGGCATAGGGGAGACAAACACAGACGACGCCCAAACATTTCATTTTACACATGCATCCATTTTTTAAATTCACTCAAACCATGAATATAAAGCTCGCGTTAGACGCTCATAAATTTACTAACATGAAAGTTAACAAATTTGGTGTAACTCCTGAAAACTGTTCTCACCTCGGAATTGAATAAAGCCTTTTGCATCCTATTCATTCTCACATCCTTTGAAAATTCAACAGGAAAAATAGTCAAAAGTAGCGCTCCGATCTTAATAAAATTCAAAAGAAACATTTTAAAATAGACGTATTTTGACGTATAATTGATGGGAGTAATATTTAATAGTGGTGGTCTGAGTGACCTCGGGCCGAGGTTAACTTCACGTAGTTTCAAGTTTTGCGAACGCGAGTTTTGTAAATAAGATGTTAGGTAAGATTTGTGTTTTTCAAACTATTGTTTTCTGATCCCAGAGATTCGTAGCTTGTTTTTTTTGGCTATTTTACATATACGGTAATAGATCGTTTTTTTTTAAGACGTAAGGATCAGTTCAAGGGGTCCGCTGTAAAATCTGAAAAAAAAGAGTCCGCGAACCAAAAAAGGTTGGGAAGAACTGTTAAGGTACCTATGTTTACATAGAATAGTCAGAGCGCAATTTTAGTAACCATTTTTCATGATGATTAGACGATAAATAGGATGCAAATTTATTTTTTTTCAATTCTGAGGTAGGGACCGCTGCTTGCGGATTCACCACAAATTTGTTAAAAAAGATTCATAGACTCCGAATACTCTAACAAAATGCTACGTTTCTCTCTCAATAACTATGTATATTTGAAATAATTTAAAAGGTTATATTTACACTCTACAAATCACCACAAAATATTTACGCAATTTTGAATTAAGTATTAAAATTTAATTTCAACTAAATATATTCTTATTTATAAAAAAATATTATTTTTATTTCGGAAATACTACAGAAAAAATCTGTTGTGGCCAGCACAATACCTCTCGCCACTTCCTTTTTTTTTGGTTACATAAGTAGTGCGCGAACAGTAATGTTACATTTTTGGGCTTGACAAGCAGATGTGTGGTCCCGTTTCAGAATGATAATTAGTAATTATGTACATAGATGTCAAATTTCAGAATTTTACATTAAAAATTTCAAGATTTTCTAAATTTACGTAGTTAATTTATCACCAGGAGTTTAAAATTTACTTGTCGTATGCCTTAGATATTTAACATTTAATTCTGCTCCACATGGAAATGGAAAATCACTAAATTTAGAATGAGAAAATATGATATTTGACATCTATATACATAATTACTAGCTATCATTCTGACATGGGCCCCCATATCTGCTTGACAAGGCCAACAAAATCTCATGACTGCTCGCGCCCTATTGTATTTAACATTTCTTGTATACCTACACTTTACACCAAAAATTCTACTTACGCATATATCTATTCCTTATATTTAGATTGTTTAATTTTAAATTCATTTTATGAAGAAATTTTGTCCTCTTCTAATTTTCCGAAATGTTTCCAATTCATTGTCAGGATTGACAGTATTTTTGATATGTAATATAACTATAATATTAAATATTTAGCTATTAATACTTTAAGAAATAATATAATGTATGTACTTCCCAGAAAAAGTCTTCAGTAATGTCTCCGGATTTCTGACACTGACATTTATCTGTCAGTTATAAACAATTTAAATTTTCAACTATTTTCCATGGCCATTTTTTCGGCCGTAAAATTTATTATAACAGATTATTTTATATATTTTATTTCTTTTATCTCTAAATCTATAGAATATATAATAAAATATTTAAATGTATCAGATAGAGAATTTAATTTTCTTTAATACTACCAAGAAAAAATTTAAAAAATATTATTTAGAAGATTTTTTTCAAGAATCTTTTACTTCCGGTTGTCTAATTGTTACCAAAACCTTTTCAGATCTTCCCATGAATGTCCGATTGGGAAATACGTAGTTAAACAAATTTAAAGTCTTATATTTTTTGAGTAACCGTCCTTCCAACATCCCACACACACACACACACATACACACACACACATCCACACACACACACACATACACAGACATCATCGTAAAAATGTTAAAATCGGATTGTATGGACCTTAAAATGTGCTTATTCAATAAAATCTGGATATGCGATTTTTAGCATGAATCCATTACCTCTCTTAGCGAGAGGTAAAAAGTTATATGTAAATATTTTTTTAAAAAATGTTACATGAAAGTGAAAAATTTATTTGTGTTTAGTGGTAAGCAATAAGGGTTAAACACAGGTGCGTGAACTTGGCACATAAACTGTGGGTATAAATTCTGAAATTTTGCAAATATTTTGCACCTAATTTGCACCTATTTGCACCCTAAAAAATGTTTAATTACCTTTATTAGTTCAAAAGTTATAAACAATTAAACTTTTTTGTGCCAACTTCACGCCAGCACAAAAAAATATTCGGAATCAAACTTTTATTTACCAATAATTTGCACCCAATTTGCACCCATTTGCACCATCAACATTTTTTTATTATCTTTTTAAATAATAAAGTTATTAACAATTACTTTTTTAATTGCCAGCACAGAAAGTGTTCACATTTGATAATTTTTTACGGGAATAATTTGCACCCAGTACAACAAAATTTGCACCCTAAAAATTATTTTCCTATCTTTATTATTTCTAAAGTTATAGACAATTACATTATTTTTGTGATAACTTCACACGAACGTCCATCAAAGTCATTAATTACGGTTTGTTATAAGGGTGCAAATTACGAAAGTTATTTATTATTATTAATTAGGGTAGGGTACAATTTGCACCCTAAAAATAATGTCATTTTAACACGTATTTATTTAAATAATAGCGTTCAAACGTAGGAGTATGATTTATATCGGTATATATTGCAACAAGTCATTAATTATTTATTGTTATGAAGGTGCAAATTGCGGAAGTTATTTATTATTATTAACTAGGGTAGGGTACAATTTGTACCCTGAAAATAATGTCATTTTAACATGTATTTATTTAAATAATAGCGTTCAAATGTAGGAGTATGAATTACATCGGTATATATATTGCAACAACGTCATTTATTATGGATTGTTATGAGGGTGCAAATTACGAAATTTAATTATTATTATTAAATAGTGTAGGGTACAATTTGCACCCTGAAAATAATGTCATTTTAACATGTATTTATTTAAATAATAG
This sequence comes from Harpalus rufipes, assembly GCA_951394225.1. Taxonomy (NCBI): domain Eukaryota; kingdom Metazoa; phylum Arthropoda; class Insecta; order Coleoptera; family Carabidae; genus Harpalus; species Harpalus rufipes. The sequence goes on from OX596277.1 coordinate 22,288,030, forward strand.
CGTTCAAATGTAGGAGTATGAATTACATCGGTATATATATTGCAACAATGTCATTTATTATGGATTGTTATGAGGGTGCAAATTACGAAATTTATTTATTACTATTAACTAGGATAGGATACAATTTGCACTCTAAAAATAATGTCATTTTAACATGCATTTATTTAAATAATAGCGTTCAAATGTAGGAGTATGAATTACATCGGTATATATATTGCAACAATGTCATTTATTATGAATTGTTATGAGGGTGCAATTTACGAAATTTATTTATTATTATTAAATAGGGTAGGGTACAATTTGCACCCTGAAAATAATGTCATTTTAACATGTATTTATTTAAATAATAGCGTTCAAATGTAGGAGTATGAATTACATCGGTATATATATTGCAACAATGTCATTTATTATGGATTGTTATGAGGGTGCAAATTACGAAATTTATTTATTATTATTAAATAGGGTTGGGTACAATTTGCACCCTATAAATAATGTCATTTTAACATGTATTTATTTAAATAATAGCGTTCAAATGTAGGAGTATGAATTACATCGGTATATATATTGCAACAATGTCATTTATTATGGATTGTTATGAGGGTGCAAATTACGAAATTTATTTATTATTATTAAATAGGGTAGGGTACAATTTGCACCCTGAAAATAATGTCATTTTAACATGTATTTATTTAAATAATAGCGTTCAAATGTAGGAGTATGAATTACATCGGTATATATATTGCAACAATGTCATTTATTATGGATTGTTATGAGGGTGCAAATTACGAAATTTATTTATTATTATTAAATAGGGTTGGGTACAATTTGCACCCTATAAATAATGTCATTTTAACATGTATTTATTTAAATAATAGCGTTCAAATGTAGGAGTATGAATTACATCGGTATATATATTGCAACAATGTCATTTATTATGGATTGTTATGAGGGTGCAAATTACGAAATTTATTTATTATTATTAAATAGGATAGGGTACAATTTGCACCCTAAAAATAATGTCATTTTAACATGTATTTATTTAAATAATAGCGTTCAAATGTAGGAGTATGAATTACATCGGTATATATATTGCAACAATGTCATTTATTATGGATTGGTATGAGGGTGCAAATTACAAAATTTATTTATTATTATTAACTATGATAGGGTACAATTTGCACCCTAAAAATAATGTCATTTTAACATGTATTTATTTAAATAATAGTGTTGAAATGTAGGAATATGAATTACATCGGTATATATTGCATCATTGTCATTTATTATGGATTGTTATGAGGGTATACGATCTGTTATAATTTATTGCTCTAATTAAAAAATTATTACTTGCAAATAATCAAGGTTTTCGTTACACAAATCGCATGCAAGACGTTTTAGCCTACTAAATGAATATATGACTTCAAAAATTGATTTTCTACGGAAATTATACTTTATCTCCAGGTCATTATTACTTTTCAATAATATTTACGCGTGTGAGCTGGAGCAATAAATTATTTAAGGGGCGCATTTAACTAAAACTCCAATTTTACAGGATTATCTCGCAACAAAAACTATCTGTCGCTAAAGGGCACTTCAAAAACTGTTTTTCTACGGAAATTATACTTTCTCGCGGGTCACAAATTAATTTTTAACGATATACACGCGTGTGAACAGGAGCAATAAATTATTTTAGCCGCGAATTTAGCTTAAACTCGAGTTTTACACAAATATTTCGCAACAAAAACTATCTGTCGCTATAGGGCACTCCAAAAATGTTTTTCTATAGAAATTATACTTTTACGCAGGTCACAAATTTAATTATCAACAATATTAACGTGTGTGAGCTGGAGCAATAAATTATTTAAGTGGCGCATTTAGCTAAAACTCCAATTTTAGATTATCTCGCAACAAAAACTATCTGTCGCTATAAGGCACTTCAAAAATGTTTTTCTACAGAAATTATACTTTATCGCAGGTTACGAATTAGTTTTCAATAATATACAAGTGTGTAAGCTGGAGCAATAAATTATTTTAGCCGCGCATTTAGCTTAAACTTGATTTTTACAGTTTTAGCTAAATGCGCGGCTAAAATAATTTATTGCTCCAGTTCACATGCGTGTATATTGTTGATAACTAATTTGTGACCTGCAAGAAAGTATAATTTCCGTAGAAAAACATTTTTGAAGTGCCCTATAGCGACAGATAGTATTTGTTGCGAAATATTTGTGTAAACGTCGAGTTTAAGCTAAATGCTGCGCTAAACTAATTTATTGCTCCAGCTCACACACTTGTATATTGTCGAAAACTAACTTGAGATCTGCGAGAAAGTATAATTTCTATAGAAAAACATTTTTGGAGTGCCCTATAGCGACAGATAATTTTCGTTGCGAAATATTTGTGTAAAAGTCAAGTTTAAGCTAAATTCGGGGTTAAAATAATTTATTGCTCGAGTTCAAACACGTGTATATTATTGATAACTAATTTGTGACCTTCGAGAAAGTATAATTTCTGTAGAAAAACATTTTTGAAGTGCCCTATAGCGACAGATAGTTTTAGTTGGGAAATATTTCTGTAAAAGTCGAGTTTAAGCTAAATTCACGGTAAAAATAATTTATTGCTCCAGCTCACACGCGTGTATATTGTTAAAAATTAATTTGTGACCCGCGAGAAAGTATAATTTTCGTAGAAAAACAGTTTTTGAAATGCTCTATAACGACAGATAGTTTTTGTTGCGAAATATTTCTGTAAGAGTCGAGTTTAAGCTAAATCGCGGTTAAAATAATTTATTGCTCCAGCTCACACACGTGTATATTGTTGAAAACTAATATGTGACCCGCGAGAAAGTATAATTTCCGTAGGCAAACATTTTTAAAATGCTCTATAGCGACAGATAGATTTTGTTGCGAGGTAATCCTGTAAAATTGGAGTTTTAGCTAAATGCGCCCCTTAAATAATTTATTGCTCCAGCGTAAATATTATTGAAAACTAATAATGACATACGATAAAGTATAATTTCCGTAGAAAAGCAGTTTTTGAAGTCAGATATTCATTTAGTAGGCTAAAACGTCTTGTATGCAATTTGTGTAACGAAAACCTTCATTATTTGCAAGCAATAAATTTTTAATTAGAGCAATAAATTATAACAGATCGTATTCTGTCTTGCGACAGGTTTTTTTTTTAAATTTTTTTAATATGTGACCCGCGAGAAAGTATAATTTCCGTAGGCAAACATTTTTAAAATGCTCTATAGCGACAGATAGATTTTGTTGCGAGGTAATCCTGTAAAATTGGAGTTTTAGCTAAACGCGCCCCTTAATTAATTTATTGCTCCAGCGTAAATATTATTGAAAACTAATAATGACATACGATAAAGTATAATTTCCGTAGAAAAACAGTTTTGAAGTGCCCTTTAGCGACAGATAGTTTTTGTTGCGAGATAATCCTGTAAAATTGGAGTTTTAGTTAAATGCGCCCCTTAAATAATTTATTGCTCCAGCTCACACGCGTAAATATTATTGAAAAGTAATAATGACCTGGAGATAAAGTATAATTTCCGTAGAAAATCAATTTTTGAAGTCAGATATTCATTTAGTAGGCTAAAACGTCTTGCATGCGATTTGTGTAACGAAAACCTTGATTATTTGCAAGTAATAATTTTTTAATTAGAGCAATAAATTATAACAGATCGTATTCTGTCTTGCGACAGGTTTTTCTTTAATTTTTGGTTGTGAGCAGCTTGTCTTTAATCTAGCTCACATCAATTTTCTCCGAATCGGGCAAGAGCAATACATTTTAAACATGAGCAATAAATTAGCAATAAATGAGCTTTAAATATTAGAACTATGTTTATTGTCTAGATTCGATGTGGGAGTTGTATGATGACCAGTGTGATCAATATAAAAATGTTAAAAAAGACTTTAGTGTAACAGCTCATTTATTAATATACACTTTGTAATTAACATATGTATGTTTTTGTAAATTGAATTTGAAATTTAATAAATATTCTATTTATTTTGTTTTTGTTTATTTTCATTTTTACCTAATAAAACATACCTTTACACACAATTACAAAAGCGTTAAGTATTTATAATTTGGTAGGTACAGAGAAACATATTTATTTCACTATTATTGTTATCATTAGACATTTGTTCAATAAAAAAGATTTAATTTAATATAAAAAATGTGTTTGACCTTCAACCCTATTAATAATTTAAATAAATACATGTTGAAATGACATTATTTTTATAGTGCAAATTGTACCCTACCCTAGTTAATAATAATAAATAAATATCGTAATTTGCACCCTCATAACAATCCATAATAAATGACATTGATGCAATATATACCGATGTAATTCATATTCCTGCATTTGAACACTATTATTTAAATAAATACATGTTAAAATGACATTATTTTTAGGGTGCAAATTTTACCTTATCCTAGTCAATAATAATAAATAAATGTCGTAATTTGCACCCTCATAACAATCCATAATAAATGACATTGTTGCAATATATATACCGATGTAATTCATACTCCTACATTTGAACGCTATTATTTAAATAAATACATGTTAAAATGACATTATTTTCAGGGTGCAAATTGTACCCTACCCTATTTAATAATAATAAATAAATTTCGTAATTTGCACCCTCATAACAATCCATAATAAATGACATTGTTGCAATATATATACCGATGTAATTCATACTCCTACATTTGAACGCTATTATTTAAATAAATACATGTTAAAATGACATGATTTTTAGGGTGCAAATTGTACCCTAACCTAGTTAATAATAATAAATAACTTTCATAATTTGCACCCTTATAACAATCCATAATTAATGACTTTGATGGACGTTCGTGTGAAGTTATCACAAAAATAATGTAATTGTCTATAACTTTAGAAATAATAAAGATAGGGAAATAATTTTTAGGGTGCAAATTTTGTTGTACTGGGTGCAAATTATTCCCGTAAAAAATTATCAAATGTGAACACTTTCTGTGCTGGCAATTAAAAAAGTAATTGTTAATAACTTTATTATTTAAAAAGATAATAAAAAAATGTTGATGGTGCAAATGGGTGCAAATTGGGTGCAAATTATTGGTAAATAAAAGTTTGATTCCGAATATTTTTTGTGCTGGCGTGAAGTTGGCACAAAAAAGTTTAATTGTTTATAACTTTTGAACTAATAAAGATAGTTAAACATTTTTTAGGGTGCAAATAGGTGCAAATTAGGTGCAAAATATTTGCAAAATTTCAGAATTTGCACCCACAGTTTATGTGCCAAGTTCACGCACCTAACACTTTTCTATATCTTTGTAATTTGGGATATCTGAGGTGCGTGAACTTGGCACATAAACTGTGGGTGCAAATTCTGAAATTTTGCAAATATTTTGCACCTAATTTGCACCTATTTGCACCCTAAAAAATGTTTAACTACCTTTATTAGTTCAAAAGTTATAAACAATTAAACTTTTTTGTGCCAACTTCACGCCAGCACAAAAAAATATTCGGAATCAAACTTTTATTTACCAATAATTTGCACCCAATTTGCACCCATTTGCACCATCAACATTTTTTTGTTATCTTTTTAAATAATAAAGTTATTAACAATTACTTTTTTAATTGTCAGCACAGAAAGTATTCACATTTGATATTTTTTTTACGGGAATAATTTGCACCCAGTACAACAAAATTTGCACCTTAAAAATTATTTCCCTATCTTTATTATTTCTAAAGTTATAGACAATTACATTATTTTTGTGATAACTTCACACGAACGTACATCAAAGTCATTAATTATGGATTGTTATAAGGGTGCAAATTACGAAAGTTATTTATTGTTATTAACTAGGATAGGGTACAATTTGCACCCTAAAAATAATGTCATTTTAACATGTATTTATTTAAATAATAGTGTCCAAATGTAGGAGTATGAATTACATCGGTATATATATTGCAACAATGTCATTTATTATGGATTGTTATGAGGGTGCAAATTACGAAATTTATTTATTACTATTAACTAGGATAGGGTACAATTTGCACTCTAAAAATAATGTCATTTTAACATCTATTTATTTAAATAATAGCGTTCAAATGTAGGAGTATGAATTACATCGGTATATATATTGCAACAATGTCATTTATTATGGATTGTTATGAGGGTGCAAATTACGAAATTTATTTATTATTATTAACTAGCGTTGGGTACAATTTTCACCCTGAAAATAATGTCATTTTAACATGTATTTATTTAAATAATAACGTTCAAATGTAGGAGTATGAATTACATCGGTATATATATTGCAACAATGTCATTTATTATGGATTGTTATGAGGGTGCAAATTACGAAATTTATTTATTATTATTAACTAGCGTTGGGTACAATTTTCACCCTGAAAATAATGTCATTATAACATGTATTTATTTAAATAATAGCGTTCAAATGTAGGAGTATGAATTACATCGGTATATATATTGCAACAATGTCATTTATTATGGATTGTTATGAGGGTGCAAATTACGAAATTTATTTATTACTATTAACTAGGATAGGGTACAATTTGCACCCTAAAAATAATGTCATTTTAACATGTATTTATTTAAATAATAGCGTTCAAATGTAGGAGTATGAATTACATCGGTATATATATTGCAACAATGTCATTTATTATGGATTGTTATGAGGGTGCAATTTACGGAATTTATTTATTATTATTAACTAGCGTTGGGTACAATTTGCACCCTGAAAATAATGTCATTTTAACATGTATTTATTTAAATAATAGCGTTCAAATGTAGGAGTATGAATTACATCGGTATATATATTGCAACAATGTCATTTATTATGGATTGTTATGAGGGTGCAAATTACGAAATTTATTTATTACTATTAACTAGGATAGGGTACAATTTGCACCCTATAAATAATGTCATTTTAACATCTATTTATTTAAATAATAACGTTCAAATGTAGGAGTATGAATTACATCGGTATATATATTGCAACAATGTCATTTATTATGGATTGTTATGAGGGTGCAAATTACGAAATTTATTTATTATTATTAACTAGGGTAGGGTACAATTTGCACCCTGAAAATAATGTCATTTTAACATGTATTTATTTAAATAATAGTGTTCAAATGTAGGAATATGAATTAAATCGGTATATATTGCATCAATGTCATTTATTATGGATCGTTATGAGGCTGCAAATTACGATATTTATTTATTATTATTAACTAGCGTTGGGTACAATTTGCACCCTGAAAATAATGTCATTTTAACATGTATTTATTTAAATAATAGCGTTCAAATGTAGGAGTATGAATTACATCGGTATATATATTGCAACAATGTCATTTATTATGGATTGTTATGAGGGTGCAAATTACGAAATTTATTTATTATTATTAACTAGGGTAGGGTACAATTTGCACCCTGAAAATAATGTCATTTTAACATGTATTTATTTAAATAATAGTGTTCAAATGTAGGAATATGAATTAAATCGGTATATATTGCATCAATGTCATTTATTATGGATCGTTATGAGGCTGCAAATTACGATATTTATTTATTATTATTAACTAGCGTTGGGTACAATTTGCACCCTGAAAATAATGTCATTTTAACATGTATTTATTTAAATAATAGCGTTCAAATGTAGGAGTATGAATTACATCGGTATATATATTGCAACAATGTCATTTATTATGGATTGTTATGAGGGTGCAAATTACGAAATTTATTTATTATTATTAACTAGGGTAGGGTACAATTTGCACCCTGAAAATAATGTCATTTTAACATGTATTTATTTAAATAATAGTGTTCAAATGTAGGAATATGAATTAAATCGGTATATATTGCAACAATGTCATTTATTATGGATTGTTATGAGGGTGCAAATTACGACATTTATTTATTATTATTGACTAGGATAAGGTAAAATTTGCACCCTAAAAATAATGTCATTTTAACATGTATTTATTTAAATAATAGTGTTCAAATGCAGGAATATGAATTACATCGGTATATATTGCATCAATGTCATTTATTATGGATTGTTATGAGGGTGCAAATTACGATATTTATTTATTATTATTAACTAGGGTAGGGTACAATTTGCACTATAAAAATAATGTCATTTCAACATGTATTTATTTAAATTATTAATAGGGTTGAAGGTCATAAACATTTTTTATATTAAATTAAATCTTTTTTATTGAACAAATGTCTAATTATAACAATAATAGTGAAATAAATATGTTTCTCTGTACCTACCAAATTATAAATACTTAACGCTTTTGTAATTTTGTGTAAAGGTATGTTTTATTAGGTAAAAAATGAAAATAAACAAAAACAAAATAAATAGAATATTTATTAAATTTCAAATTCAATTTACAAAAACATTATACATATGTTAATTACAAAGTGTATATTAATAAATGAGCTGTTACACTACAGTCTTTTTAAACATTTTTATATTGATCACACTGGTCATCATACAACTAACACATCGAATCTAGACAATAAACATAGTTCTAATATTTAAAGCTCATTTATTGCTAATTTATTGCTCATGTTTAAAATGTATTGCTCTTGCCGATTCGAAGAAAATTGATGTGAGCTAGTTTAAAGACAAGCTGCTCACAACCAAAAATTAAAAAAAAAAACCTGTCGCAAGACAGAATACGATCTGTTATAATTTATTGCTCTAATTAAAAATTTATTACTTGCAAATAATCAAGGTTTTCGTTACACAAATCGCATACAAGACGTTTTAGCCTACTAAATGAGTATCGTACTTCAAAAACTGATTTTCTACGGATATTATATTTTATCTCCAGGTCATTATTACTTTTCAATAATATTTACGCGTGTGAGCTGGAGCAATAAATTATTTAAGGGGCGCATTTAGCTAAAACTCCAATTTTACAGGATTATCTCGCAACAAAAACTATCTGTCGCTAAAGGGCACTTCAAAAACTGTTTTTCTACGGAAATTATACTTTCTCGCGGGTCACAAATTAATTTTTAACGATATACACGCGTGTGAACTGGAGCAATAAATTATTTTAGCCGCGAATTTAGCTTAAACTCGAGTTTTACACAAATATCTCGCAACAAAATCTATCTGTCGCTATAGGGCACTTCAAAAATGTTTTTCTACGGAAATTATACCTTCTCGCAGTTCACAAATTAGTTATCAACAATATACACGTGTGCGAGCTGGAGCAATAAATTATTTTAGCCGCGCATTTAGCTTAAACTCGAATTTTACACAAATATTTCGCAACAAAAACTATCTGTCGCTATAGGGCACTCCAAAAATGTTTTTCTATAGAAATTATACTTTTTCGCAGGTCACAAATTTAAGTATCAACAATATTAACGTGTGTGAGCTGGAGCAATAAATTATTTAAGGGGCGCATTTAGCTAAAACTCTAATTTTAGATTATCTCGCAACAAAAACTATCTGTCGCTATAAGGCACTTCAAAAATGTTTTTCTACAGAAACTATACTTTATCGCAGGTCACGAATTAGTTTTCAATAATATACATGTGTGTGAGCTGGAGCAATAAATTATTTTAGCCGCGCATTTAGCTTAAACTAGATTTTTACAGTTTTAGCTAAATGCGCGGCTAAAATAATTTATTGCTCCAGCTCACATGCGTGTATATTGTTGATAACTAATTTGTGACCTGCAATAAAATATAATTTCCGTAGAAAAATATTTTTGAAGTGCCCTATAGCGACAGATAGTATTTGTTGCGAAATATTTGTGTAAACGTCGAGTTTAAGCTAAATGCTGCGCAAAACTAATTTATTGCTCCAGCTCACACACTTGTATATTGTCGAAAACTAATTTGAGATCTGCGAGAAAGTATAATTTCTATAGAAAAACATTTTTGGAGTGCCCTATAGCGACAGATAATTTTCGTTGCGAAATATTTGTGTAAAAGTCAAGTTTAAGCTAAATTCGGGGTTAAAATAATTTATTGCTCTAGTTCAAACACGTGTATATTATTGATAACTAATTTGTGACCTTCGAGAAAGTATAATTTCTGTAGAAAAACATTTTTGAAGTGCCCTATAGCGACAGATAGTTTTTGTTCCGAGATAATCCTGTAAATATTTCTGTAAAAGTCGAGTTTAAGCTAAATTCACGGTAAAAATAATTTATTGCTCCAGCTCACACGCGTGTATATTGTTAAAAATTAATTTGTGACCCGCGAGAAAGTATAATTTTCGTAGAAAAACAGTTTTTGAAGTGCTCTATAACGATAGATAGTTTTTGTTGCGAAATATTTCTGTAAGAGTCGAGTTTAAGCTAAATCGCGGTTAAAATAATTTATTGCTCCAGCTCACACACGTGTATATTGTTGAAAACTAATATGTGACCCGCGAGAAAGTATAATTTCCGTAGGCAAACATTTTTAAAATGCTCTATAGCGACAGATAGATTTTGTTGCGAGGTAATCCTGTAAAATTGGAGTTTTAGCTAAATGCGCCCCTTAAATAATTTATTGCTCCAGCGTAAATATTATTGAAAACTAATAATGACATACGATAAAGTATAATTTCCGTAGAAAAGCAGTTTTTGAAGTCAGATATTCATTTAGTAGGCTAAAACGTTTGTATGCAATTTGTGTAACGAAAACCTTAATTATTTGCAAGCAATAAATTTTTAATTAGAGCAATAAATTGTAACAGATCGTATTCTGTCTCGCGCCAGGTTTTTTTTTTTTAATTTTTGGTTGTGAGCAGCTTGTCTTTAATCTAGCTCACATCAATTTTCTCCGAATCGGCAAGAGCAATACATTTTAAACATGAGCAATAAATTAGCAATAAATGAGCTTTAAATATTAGAACTATGTTTATTGTCTAGATTCGATGTGTTAGTTGTATGATGACCAGTGTGATCAATATAAAAATGTTAAAACAGACTGTAATGTTACAGCTCATTTATTAATATACACTTTGTAATTAACATATGTATAATGTTTTTGTAAATTGAATTTGAAATTTAATAAATATTCTATTTATTTTGTTTTTGTTTATTTTCATTTTTTACCTAATAAAACATACCTTTACACACAATTACAAAAGCGTTAAGTATTTATAATTTGGTAGGTACAGAGAAACATTTATTTCACTATTATTGTTATCATTAGACACTTGTTCAATAAAAAAGATTTAATTTAATATATAAAATGTGTTTAACCTACAACCCTATTAATAATTTAAAGAAATACATGTTGAAATGACATTATTTTTATAGTGCAAATTGTACCCTACCCTAGTTAGTAATAATAAATAAATATCGTAATTTGCAGCCTCATAACAATCCATAATAATTGACATTGATGCAATATATACCGATGTAATTCATATTCCTACATTTGAACACTATTATTTAAATAAATACATGTTAAAATGATATTATTTTCAGGGTGCAAATTGTACCCAACGCTAGTTAATAATAATAAATAAATTTCGTAATTTGCACCCTCATAACAATCCATAATAAATGACATTGTTGCAATATATATACCGATGTAATTCATACTCCTACATTTGAACGCTATTATTTAAATAAATACATGTTAAAATGACATTATTTTTAGGGTGCAAATTGTACCTTATCCTAGTTAATAATAATAAATAAATTTCGTAATTTGCACCCTCATAACAATCCATAATAAATGACATTGTTGCAATATATATACCGATGTAATTCATACTCCTACATTTGAACGCTATTATTTAAATAAATACATGTTAAAATGACATTATTTTTAGGGTGCAAATTGTACCTTATCCTAGTTAATAATAATAAATAAATTTCGTAATTTGCACCCTCATAACAATCCATAATAAATGACATTGTTGCAATATATATACCGATGTAATTCATACTCCTACATTTGAACGCTATTATTTAAATAAATACATGTTAAAATGACATTATTTTTAGGGTGCAAATTGTACCTTATCCTAGTTAATAATAATAAATAAATTTCGTAATTTGCACCCTCATAACAATCCATAATAAATGACATTGTTGCAATATATATACCGATGTAATTCATACTCCTACATTTGAACGCTATTATTTAAATAAATACATGTTAAAATGACATTATTTTTAGGGTGCAAATTGTACCTTATCCTAGTTAATAATAATAAATAAATTTCGTAATTTGCACCCTCATAACAATCCATAATAAATGACATTGTTGCAATATATATACCGATGTAATTCATACTCCTACATTTGAACGCTATTATTTAAATAAATACATGTTAAAATGACATTATTTTTAGGGTGAAAATTGTACCTTATCCTAGTTAATAATAATAAATAAATTTCGTAATTTGCACCCTCATAACAATCCATAATAAATGACATTGTTGCAATATATATACCGATGTAATTCATACTCCTACATTTGAACGCTATTATTTAAATAAATACATGTTAAAATGACATTATTTTCAGGGTGCAAATTGTACCCTACCCTATTTAATAATAATAAATAAATTTCGTAATTTGCACCCTCATAACAATCCATAATAAATGACATTGTTGCAATATATATACCGATGTAATTCATACTCCTACATTTGAACGCTATTATTTAAATAAATACATGTTAAAATGACATTATTTTCAGGGTGCAAATTGTACCCTAACCTAGTTAATAATAATAAATATCTTTCATAATTTGCACCCTTATAACAATCCATAATTAATGACTTTGATGTACGTTCGTGTGAAGTTATCACAAAAATAATGTAATTGTCTATAACTTTAGAAATAATAAAGATAGGGAAATAATTTTTAAGGTGCAAATTTTGTTGTACTGGGTGCATATTATTCCCGTAAAAAAATATCAAATGTGAACACTTTCTGTGCTGGCAATTAAAAAAGTAATTGTTAATAACTTTATTATTTAAAAAGATAACAAAAAAATGTTGATGGTGCAAATGGGTGCAAATTGGGTGCAAATTATTGGTAAATAAAAGTTTGATTCTGAATATTTTTTTGTGCTGGCGTGAAGTTGGCACAAAAAAGTTTAATTGTTTATAACTTTTGAACTAATAAAGGTAGTTAAACCTTTTTTAGGGTGCAAATAGGTGCAAATTAGGTGCAAAATATTTGCAAAATTTCAGAATTTGCACCCACAGTTTATGTGCCAAGTTCACGCACCTGTTAAACACTAATCAATAAAAAATGGTATTATGGAAATTTTTAAATATATTCTTGTAAATGATTATGGTAAGCAACAAAATACATTTCTATTAACAAATAAACACAAATTTTTCTTAACAAATTTATGTTCATTGAAAACGGACTTTGATCTTTGACACGAGTAATTTTTGAACAACCAAAGTGATCAATTGTGATTCTGACTTCTGACGACCCGAATTATTTTTCACACAAACGTATACTACCCACTTCAACTTTTACGTAGTGCTATCTGACAAATGCTTTTACTTAAAAAAGCTGTCATGCACAACCAAAATCTGTATAATATGGTATAAACTTACGAGTATGCAAGTACCTATACTACATCCAGCAATAGATAAAAATTTCGTGGCGATATACGTACATATTTATTTGAAAGTAAACGAGCATATGAATAAATACAAGAATATTCATGGAAAAATGAAATGAAATATTTTGAAAATAATTTATTAACATATGTAAAACAAAATATAATTTTTTATACTTTGTATGGATTTTGCTTGAAGCAATAAAATATTCAACGAATCATCTACATGCGGTCTAAGTCTTTCATTTTATAGCGTTTAATTATCCTCATAACCATTATATATTTTTTGTAGAATAAGTGGTCAGTTCTTAGCCCCCAAGTATGAATAAATTCTTTGAATTTTAATATTTAATTTCTAACACATTAGCCAGCTTAGAGATTTGTATGGTAGCACCTACAATATACAATGTTCAGTTTTAAAATTGAAATAAAGGATGTTTGGAAGAATAAATTGATGTAATGGGGTACTATACCATAGTCAAATTTTAACTATCTTAGATAAGTATGCGAACATGCACGTAAATTATTGAGTAGGTATTTGAGAAAGAATTTTGTTTAAATATTAATTAGTTCGCAAATTACATGTGATTGAAGTTGATTAATAATTAGGATGACGTATCAGGTCTTTGCAATTTGGTTGCCTGATTTTAAAAGCGAGATTCGCGCATTTTTTTCTCCCGCCTTCCGTGAAACATCAATAGAAAAACACTATTACCATCCACCGCCATAGTTTGTTTCACAATGTTGTCAAACAATGGCCACACTTTCAACCTTCTATAATTTATTAGGAAAATTCTGATGTGGCCAGCACAATACCTTCCGTCAATCCTGTGTATTATATATAAATGCCATACATAAATTTTCATCCAAAAGATTCTAAATTCCCAGTAAAGTTATTTCATAAACAAACTGTGCAAATGGCACTTGACACTGACATCTTCGTCTTCTTCTTTAGCCTTCCCCATTCGTTACGGGTCGCTATTTTTTATTTTCTTCTTCCACTCATTTCTGTTTTGTGTGTCGTTCTTATTCAGTTCATTTTCTCTCAAGTCTTCCGTAATACAGTCCTTCCATCTTATATTTGGTCTGTCTCTGTTACCTCAACCTTCTATTACTAAGGTATTCATTCTTCTTCCAATATATTTTTCATCTCTCCTCATGACATGTTGAAACCAATGTAATTGTCTCTTTTGTATCTTTCTACAAACTTCTAACACTAGAGTTATTTCCCTTATTATTACCTTACCGTATCTTTCCGTCCTCTCAACATCCACATGTATGCCACATTAATTTACTTTTCATTGATACTGACATCTGTCATTTTGAATTATCTGAATATACCTATTAGCAGTACAAATTAAAATCAAATCGTATAAAGAATAATATTTTTTTTTTAAGTTGTAATAACGTTGAATGTCAATAAATGATATTTAACTGTTAAATCTTCAAATGAGACTACTTCCGGTTGACCAATTATAACCAAAATCTAATCACCTCTTCTTCTGGATGTAAACTTGAGGAATACGAAAAAATTATAATTTTTGAAATCTTCAAATGAGGTACTTATAACTAAAATCTAATCACCTCTTCTTCTGGATGTAAACTTGAGAAATACGAAAAAAATATAATTTTTGGAATCGCAGTAGTGAAGTTATGCGATCTGAAAATTTCGTCACACACCATACAGACATCATTGTAAAAATAGTAAAATCGTATTATATGGATCCAAAACGTGTTTATTCACTAAAAATTCATCATTGATTTTTTTGACCAAAGACAATCCTAACTAAAGGTGACGGAAGGTAAAAAATCCGTTTTGTTTATGTTATTTATGCTTAATAATAATTTCTTCATGAATATAATATGTAAATTTATTTTTATATATATCGCGGCCAAAAAAACCCGGACAGTTAAAAAAGTATTTATCGACTAGTAACAAACTGAATATGCGTTTATTTGTTATTTTTTTGTTATAATACGAATAACTTACGCGCAAAGTAAAATTAGAAAAAAAATAGCAAACACTTTATCAAAAAAATTTCATGAAAAAGAAAAATTAACAAAAGTAACAAAATTATTTTTCCTTAGTAATTAGGTTTTATAGCTAAGGTATAATTTATTTTGAGTCAGTAACAGTTTGTATTGCTGTCCCGAGTTGTAAAGACTTCGAACATATGGGTTTGGTAAACTTTCAATAGAGTAGGTAACTCTTTGTGTTAATAATTTTTCGTTTCTTCAGAAAGAGGTAATGTTAGATATTGAATGGTTTTCGATACGGATTATCAATGTTGAACACTTTGCCTTAAAGTAATTCCATATTTTTCGGTGGAATTAAAGCCAGGGTTGTAATCTGACCATCGTAATAATCAAATATTGACTTCTTTTAAATGCTACGTTGTTTTGTCTGCAAAGTTAGCTTGCTTGTTGTCAACTTTTAAGATGAAATTATCAGGAACAAATGGAGCAAAATGTACTACGGAGTCAGTTGCGCATTTTCTAATTTACAGATCTGCCTTAAAACCACCATATTTAACCAAAACAAGCTCAGTATTTCAATACATCGAAATTCCAGCACATACCATTTTACTGACACTGTCCAATGGTGTTTTTCAAAGCATGCAATATCCTGAAAACGGTTCTCCTGACCTTCTCGACGCGCATTCTTGTTCATCTAATGAACACAGACAGAAATGTGATTTATCTGTAAACAATAAGGACCTCCAGCGCTCCATGCTCGCGCAAAACTTAGTCGCTATAGTCGATGTGCTATGAGCAAATTTGGGCAAGCAACGGGCATCCTATGGCTTAAACAATATTCTTATAAACCTCAGGGAACGATTCGTGCAGAAATTTCTATTCCACGAATATCTGCCACTTGGCAACAGACAAAAGTTGCCAGTATGCCTCATTGTTGTAGTGCAAATATTGTTATAAATCGGTGTTTAAATGTATAGTATTCTTAATATTCGTCATATTATGATGCATTCCCCAGTTTGAGAATAACACCGAGTTACATTTTGGGCAGTACTTCTGTGAATAATCAAGGCTACAGCGATGTATTGTATAATGTTATCATTTTCACCTGAAGTGTCTCCTCAGATTATATTTTCCAATCGAATTATAACAAATTTATTTAAATTTAATGATGTAAGTACTAAGAGTGCAATAAACTACACACCAAGGTTCATTAACCAACGATAATAGAATTTGCTGTTAAAATTAAATTTTTGAAAACACAATTTTGCACAGATTTAGTTTTTTTTTTTTCTTTTTTCTTAATAAATAAAATGTTTTCTACACTTTATTTATTTTCTATTCTTACTTTATAGATCAGTTCTTCATACTTTAAAATAAAAATAACAAAGAAACGCATATTTCGTTTGATTATATATATATATATATATATATATATACAGTGTGTTAATTAAAAACCTGGCCATAGGCGTTTAACATGGGAAATCAGTTTTTCCTTGCGCAAAAGTTCCCAAATTATTTTAGACAAAAATACTTCAAATAAATGTAGTAGAGAATTAAATTCTGCACCCGATTCAGTGATAAGACTTTATTTTCGACGTTTCATAACCGAGAAAATCAATTTCAAAATTTTTCGAAAATTGCTGATTTATAGCGATAGCCATGAAACTCAAACAAAATTACGAACAATTGTATGACATTGACAAAATGAATTAAAATTTAACTTTTTTTAGCCTAACTTAATGTATAAAACAAATATGTTTCTTAAATACATGGTTTAATTTTAGAATACATAGCTGTCAACATATACAAAATAAAATAAAAATGAAAACAAGAATAATGTATTTATTTAAAAAGAAAAACAGAAAACTAGAATGAATATAATTTTATATTAAATGTTCAAATAACCCTCCATTTTGCGCTAAGCAATACCCAAGTCATAAAAGCCATGTCGAACATTATGCAGCTGTCTGGCATTTATTTTTCTACATTCATTGGAAATTACAGCTTTAAGTTGTTCAATATTTTCATATCTTTTTCTGTTTACAACATTTTTCAAATGTCCCCACAAAAAAAAGTCGCACGGTGTTAAATCGGGCGACCGTGCAGGCCAATTAATTGTTCCTCCTCTGCCAATCCAACTGTTCGGGAATGTGTCATTTAAATATTCTCGTACTCCATAAGCATTATGTGCAGGACAGCCGTCGTGTTGAAACCACACAGTTTCCAAATTTAAATTAGCAATCTCTGGTCCTACCTTCTCTATAAGAAGTTCTAAATATTTGTCGGAATTGATTTTTTCAATAAAAAACGGTCCAATAATATGGCTACCAAGTATACCAGCCCACACATTTACTCTTTCTATGTATTGAGAATTAGTTTCTAAAATGTAGTGCGGATTATGCTGTGACCAATACCGAGAATTATGTAAATTTGGCTTTTTGTTTAAGGTGAACGTACATTCGTCCGTAAAACAAATATTTTTTATAAAATCTCTACTCTCATTTGCTTTTTCCATAATAATTTCGCAAAAACTGGCACGATTTTCAAAATCTTGGGGAAGAAGTTCCTGATGGCAGTGAAACTTGTACGGATAGTATTTATATTTCTTTAAAATATTATAAACTGTTACATGGCTAATTCCGACTTCGGTAGCGATTTCCCTTAAACTAAGGGTTGGGTTTGCTTCAATTAAAGCCAGCACATTTTCTTCATTTTTATAAGACACATTATTAATTTCTTGTTTGTTAAAATTGAATGTTCCAGTCTTTTCGAATTTTTTAATAAAAGATTCTATTGTGGTTTTACTTGGAATTTGTCGATGTGACCACATTACACTTATTAAATCACGTATTTTTCTATAGCTTTGTCCAGAGTAACACCATTTTATAATCTGAAGCTTTTCTTCATGAGAAAACTGTTCCATACTTCCAAAAAAATATGTTACTGAACGAAAATCACAAAACACAAACTTTCTTTGACAGTTAGGATGTCATACAATTGTTTGTAATTTTGTTTGAGTTCCATGGCTATCGCTATAAATCAGCAATTTTCGAAAAACTTTGAAATTGATTTTCTCGATTATGAAACGTCGAAAATAAAATCTTATTACTGAATCGGGTGCAGAATTTAATTCTCTACAACATTTATTTGAAGTATTTTTGTCTAAAATAATTTGGGAACTTTTGCGCAAGGAAAAACTGATTTCCCATGTTAAACGCCTATGGCCAGGTTTTTAATTAACACACTGTATATATATATATATATATATATATATATATATATATATATATATATATATATATATATATATATATATATATGTGAACAAAAAACATTTGTACTCTCTAGAAGTTTCTTGAGCACTGGTAAAGATCTGCAACGTCACGCCCCATATTCTTAACTTCAAAATTCATATCTTGCTTATTACGTAAATTTTTTAAATCGCGTTGAACTAATTTTTTTTTAGTTTATCCTGTTCTCCCAGAAAAAATAAAATAAAACTGGTGTAGGACCTCATTAAATTTACCAAGAAGAGAATATTCGTAAAGATATGTACTGTGAAATTTTTAAATATTGCACCTAGCTAATAGATTTAGTAAGCAATTATTTGAACATATAAACATCGAGTAAACTGTTAAATTAAGTAACATGTCAAAAATAGGTATTTAACAATTAATATTTTAACCATGTCTTTAAATTACTGTGTATTTAGTCACTAAGTAATAAATTTAAAAAAATTGACACTAAAACAAAATCAGAATTTTTTTCTCTAAAAATGTATGTATAGTAAAAAAATTAAAGATGTCCGATCAAGGTCATCTACGAATTGTATGAATTAAGATTTTGGCTCCGCCCATTGTGTCAAATTCAGTGTCGTTTACTTAGTTTTTATGACGGTACATAAGATACTACTGTCATTTTATTATATAAAAATATATGTTAAGTAACAGCATTCAAAATTCGAAAATAAGTCTGGTATGTTTAATTGCAAATATAAAACCAAGTATATGAAAAATAATATACTGACACAATATCAGTGACAGAAAACAACTTTATTCGTACGGCTATGAATCTTGATTCTTGATATATCTGAATTAATAAATAAACTTACGTTACAGCTAAATTATTGTCAACAAAGAGCATCGTTTTAAAATGGAATGTCCGATTAAGTATCGAAACAATGCGATTTTTTGAAAGACAAGTGTGTGATACTTATCGCACACGCATATAATCTTCTGCAAATGAGAGAGATAAAGTATGCCAATTTGTTAATTCGTTCATGATATAGATGTTCTTGATCGGACATCTTTAAAAAAATTACTGTAGGTACAAATTACCTTAAAAAAATAGTAGATAAAATTTTTAAAAAAATACTTTCTCATATTAAACGCATACTTATATTCTGGTATTGTTTATCATTTACTTCTTGCTGCATTTCCTATTTTAACCAATTAAACAATAACTTGTTTTGCTTTCCTTCAAAAAATTGCATGCTTCTTTATTTCTCGTTGTGTTCTAATTTTGTCAATAAATTAGAAGTTGGGAAATATTGATTGTGACAGCATCACCCTGAAATCTATTCAAGAGAATTTAATTTTAGAGCATTAAATGTTATTTTTTGCTACTACTGACTGACTGGTCGACATTTCAAAAGCAGTTGAACTCGCTTACATACTTGTAGGAAGAATTTATGAATACAACCCTCAAAAATTTACGAGTATTTAATAATCTTGTTATTATTTTCGAAGCACTCTGTCAAAATTTCTTTTAATTCCCTGCTCATCTTTTTTTTAATAAACCTCCCCTAGAATTACAAATCCTTTTTTACTTTTCTTTTCTTTCCTATTTTCCTTGGAGTACGCGTACTCGTCTTTACATCCCCAGGTATCTATCGTAAGCCTCGTTGCGATATGCGGATACCTATACATCTTGGCGTCCCCTTCTTTAATACCTGTTTTCTACCCTGATATATCGAATAAACCCCTACTGTAAGGGAGTTATGTATAGTAATGGGTTTGCAGGGGTACCTGCAGTAATTGAATGGAATCATGCTCCTGCAACGCTGCTAGGCTACAGGGTTGTTATTCTGTGGTAAGGGGATGATGAAGAAAAAAGTTAGGGAGTGATTATAGAAGATTTTTTCATTTGCACCACTGCTCAGATGAGGATATTATGAGTGTCATTATACATAACAAGAATGGATGCAAAAGTTGTTTACGGTATAGCAGAAAATTTTATATAAAATTTCTTTCTATATGTTTCAGTGATATAGACATAGATAAGTGTCTTACGAAGTATTTTAACACGAATTTGATACTATAGTAGGATTTATAATAGGGTTTATGTTATATCTCGAAAATTTACCGATAGAAAAAATATGTTCGTACACCACTGGTTAAACAATAAATATATCTAACTTTTTCTTTTGAAACATTTTTAAAGATTACTGATAGTTTAGATGTAATTTCAAAACGAAAAAATTCATATTGTTTTCCGCCATTATCTAGTAACCCATGAGGATTTTTGGCAAAACAAAAGTGCATCTAAGTTGGCCTCTCTTAGGCTCACCAGAAGTCCCATTTAACCAAACTCGTATATTTTATAGTATCCGAGCTCACCGACCGAGGTGGCTTGTTGACATCGTACTTGCTTCACGTGCGGTTCTGGGTTTGAATCCTGGGTAAGGTATGGAAGTTTGTGTACGTCCCTTTCATCATCTCATATTCACCAACACAACGAATTGATTAACTTGTAAAATAAAGTTGATATACAATAAATAATTATTATTTTATTAGTTTCCGAGATGATGACAATAATTACGTTTATAAGAACAACAAAAAAATCTTATGTTGTAATCATTATTTCTCGCATTACTGCGGGAATTGGTTATATACCGCACTTATGTTGGTTTAAGAACACTTACCGATCTTTTACTGTAATATACTATACTGTATAATAATAATTGAAAATAATTTTATTCCGTGGTAACTAAATTAGGATTGTCCGCATCGCAAAGTAATTATTCAATGCGAACAGTTTATGTGGCAACTAATTACTAAAATTCTTCTGTAATACTTCTTAACTACTTCTTTTAACAACCCGACAAATTAAAAACAAACTCGCTATATAACTTTGAGTCTTTTACGAAACAGTTCTAATATAATTAGTCTATTTTCTCAGAGCTTTCGTTCGCAGTTTTGCGATTATTGGAAAACCTAGACTGGATTGAATGGCTTGGTGGTGAAATTGGAAGTTTGTTAGCAGTTCCATAAGTGCGATTTTTCATGAAAGGAGCAACAGCCGTGAATAACTAAAATCAGATCTTGTTAGCCGAGTCTCGAGTTTGCGATCCCCCAACGTTATTATAAACTCGGATGTAGCAGATGGAAGTGTAAAAAATAATTTCCGGTTTAGTAAGACGTTGCAAAAAGTCTTCTTTATCACTGCTTGATAAAAATTTCATTCTAGGAGAAAAACTAAGGGGGGGTATAAATTTGATTTTGTTTTAACAAAGTGGAACTCAAACAACTTGAAAGTGAAGAATTAAAAATAATAAGATTCTGGCGAAGAAATATATGATTAAGTATTATTCGATTCATAATAGGGGAAATATTACTCGTATAATGTTATATGTTTTACAAAACCATGAGAAATGACTTCCACGATCAAAATAAATATTACAGAAATATTGAGTTATATATGTGTGTTATATTAGATAATGTAAGATTAGGTTTATTTCAACCTTAGTAATAACAGAATATTATATAAATTTGCACATATGTTTTCCTTAAATCCTTTATTCGTATGGAATAGCAATTACTTAGAACCTTATGACATGCTACTTATAATTTAATGACGCAGTTTGTCTTTTAACAATCTTTGTAAGTGAGCTATAACTCTCATTCGATTACAAAAAGCAAGCTTATAATAATTATTTTAACTACCACTGTTAATATAATTAGCACGTTATGCAGTCTCTAATTTATAATAAAACAATTTTTATGAATACGTTTGTATGTCCGTCTGTCTCATATTCTAATTCATTAAAATTATTTAACTTTATAACTAAATTCATATCTCTAATGCTTCGTAATGACATGTCATAATATTGCTTTTAGTATTTTTACGTATTATATAGTTTGTTAAAATATTGTATTTCAACTTATTAAAATATCGATTTGGACAAGTTGTCGTAAACACATCCTAACCGGAAGTTTTTTTGATGGCTTTTTTAAAGATACCTACATTACATTTTTAATAGTTATTTAACTATCAAGTGTGTTAATGAGGGCGATTAATGATCGAGACATTTTAACGCGTTCGCTACGAACGCGTTAATTGTTGAGATCATTAATCGCCAATTAACACACGTGTTAGTTACAATATTTTTTCGTTGACCGTATCTTACTTAAATGGAAAATCTAATTTTACTCCATGAAAATTTTTTTTAGGTTAGTAATGGTTGACCGAACGTCAAATTTTACGTCAGAAAATCAATAAGTTTTGTCATCAATTGTTTTCAGTGGGTGCGTTCAGTTAACTTAATCCTAGATGACACAAGCGGTTTTTTATGTTATTTGAGGAATTTTATTCTTTCAAATTCATTTTAAAGGTATGCTACGTGAATATATACCAAGCTAGTAAGTGTCAAAAGCATAATTTTTAATTCTGTCTACCTTTTTGCTACAACTTAGCGTTAGCAATATATGCTGTGTTCCATGTGGTGAACGCACCCAATAAATCGTTTATTAATAAAAAATCATGCATTAATAGGGGTCATTAATGAATTATTTTCTATACATTAAGATAGCCTATTAATAAACGGTCGACGGAAAAGTAATATAATATGTATTATCAGTATGAAATTTCATATTTTAACTTTGTACGTTACACCGTAACGCTTAAATATCATTTATCTACCTTACTTAATAATTTTAGTATTACTTCGTTATTTAAATCGGTACGTATTTAAGCGTTCATTATTTTATTCAATTTTGCTCAGTATTTTATTTAGTTTTGTTGACTATATTATGTTCAGTATAAATAATAATTGTAAAAAACATTTTTTGTTCAGTACTTGTTCATATGTATTCAGTATTATTTGTTTAGTAAAAATATTTTTTGTTCAGTATTTTTCATATTTGTTCAGTATTGTTTGTTCACTAAAAAAACATTTTTGCTCAGTATTTTTTCATATTTCTTCAATATTGCCACTCAAACTTACCCTTACTAAGAAATAATTTCATATACAAACCGCTACACTGGCGATCCGCCGGAAGCCAATCACTCCGCTTCCCTCCTTGGTAGCTCCCATCGACGCTTAATATAACATCTCTAATTTTTCAGGGACGACCAGAACTACATTAACCGTGGTTTTAACTGGAATGAAGGAGGGGCTGGAATTTAATGTTGGATAAAAATTAGTTCTGTTGGATCCTGTAACATTAGTACATATTTTATTACTATTTGAAATGGGTGTCGGTATCTCCCGATACCCGTCGAAGTTGATTCCCGATAAGTGGTTTTGAGAATTTATGAAACTTCAAAAACAACGTTGATGGGCCTTGGTATTTATGACACTCGTCGGAGTTAAATCCTCCCAATGAGTAGTTTCAAGAATTTACAAAAATTCAATAACCACGCCTTGTTGCAAAGTCGACGGGCGTTGGTGTGTTCCGATACCCGTCTAAGTCGATTCGCGATTAGTGTTTTTGAGAATTGATGATAAATGAATAACAACGCTTAACTTCACGACGTCGATGTGCGTCCGATATCAGTCAAAGTTGATTGCCAATGTGTATTTCTGAGCATTGATTGAAACGAGTATAATTTAACTGAACATTTATTTTTACCTTCCTTCAAGTAAGGAAGGTATTGTCTTTGGTCAAAAAATTTAATGATAAGTTTCTAGTAAATAAGAACGTTTTAGGGTCTGTATGTGTTTGTGTGTCTGTGTGTGTTTGACGAAATTTTCGGATCGCATAACTTCAATATCACGTTCCCTAAAATTATAATTTTTTCGTATTCCTCAAGCTTACATCCAGAAGAAGAGGTGATTAGAATTTAGTTATAATTGATCAACCGAAAGTACCCTCATTTGAAGATTTTAAAAGTTAAATATCATTAATTGACATTTAACATTATAACGTAAAGAATTTATTATTCTCTATACGATTTGATTGACATATGTCACTATCAATAAAACAAAAATGAATGTGGCAGAGTTGAAAATGTTGAGATAGATGTTGGGAAAGACGCGGAAAGATACGGTAAGGAATGAAAGAATAAGGGAAATAACTCTGCTATAAAAAGTTTTTAGAAAGATACAAGAAACAATTACATTGGTTTGAACATGTCATGAGGAGAAATGGAGAATATATTGGAAGAAGAATGAATAGCTTAGTAATATAAGGTTGAAGAAACAGAGGACTGAAGATAAGATGGAAGGTATTACTTGAGAGAAAAGGAAATGAATGAGAACGACACGCAAAACAGAAATGAATGGAAGAAGAAAAAAAATAGCGACCCCCAACGAATGGGAATAGCTGAAGAAGAAGATATCAGTGTCATTTTCAATTTGCATAGTTTGTTTATAAAATAATTTTACTGGAAATTTAGAATCTTTTGCAATGTATGGAATTTATGCATTATACACAGGATTGACGGAAGGTAATGTGCTGGCCACATCAGATTTTTTATACTACATAAGTAGTATTTTACTGAACATTTATGAAAAATACTGATCATTTAATTTAAATGCTGGACAAATAAATTATTGCCATTTAAATCTACGTGTATATGTAGGTATTATAATTGGTAGCAACACAATGTTCAAATATTTATTATTATAATGTTTGTTACTTTAGTAACTAAATTGTTCTTTGTACCTACCGTGATTGGTTTGTTGATTTTAAGCTACGCGGTATGCAAAAGGTCGGACGTATAAGTATGCCCAAGAACTCACTGGCGTCAAACTTTGAACGAGATAATAATTATGTGTTTCCAATTAAAATTGCACAAAAGTGGCTTCTATTGTTTTCTTTCCACAATAACATTGAAGGCCCATGAGGTGATACCTACACTGTATAGTTTTGACGTAGCTGCAACTACTTTTTTGAGTTGAAACTATATGCATCCCCAAGGTTAAACAATCCTTCCTTTTTAAAAGGTCGACGCACCAATCCCTGTTTAGGCTGGGAAAACCTGTCTCACTCTCTAGACAGGTTGAGCAATGACAGTCAGTGAGCACTGACAGTCAATGCTCCACCTGTCGCCCTATAGTTATCATGTTTTTGTCTTATGGCTCTGCTGTGATTCTTGACAAAATTTGGGCTTTAACTACTAGTGTATTACGTAGTTTTTCAAAATGTAATTCAACAATGTATAAGATTAGCACTTTCTTAATGTAACATTAAAATATTTTTTTCTTTAAATTCTGCTGATGATGGACAAATAGTACTCCGAAACGTCCTTTCATTATGTATATAATAAAGTGACTTATATTTATGGTCAATTTTTATCGGAACCTACGGCCTTCTACCTGGTAGAAATGCTTTACAGTAATTTGGAATTTCTGTATTACAAGTTACCTGTAAATGCCTGTATGGATACAGGAAAAATAGTAAATTTATCTGCTTAATTAAACAAAATAAATAAATAACATTACATATGATATACCCACACGGTACGAATATGTCAGCATCATTAACGATATCTGTGAATAAATCAAATTGGCACATCCAGAAAAGGGTAATATGTCGTGAAGACATATTTATTTATTTAATTTATAAAATGTAGTATGTATTCCAAAATAATATCACGTTCACTGGCTATTGCTCCAATTTTTGCAAGTCCTGGAGGAATATCTTCAATTTTGTTGGATCTTCTTGTATAGCAGACAAGGCAAGATTTGTATTGCTGTGTCTAATAAATATCTGCGAACAAAAGAATTATTTATTAAAGTTTCATTCAAAACTTTTGCTAGTTTACAAATGTTTATTTTCTTGTAATTAAATAATAATGATGTATATAATATGCGGAAATAAATAATATTAAATGATAATGCACTAAAAGAAAAAAAAAATAGGTACCTATAGCTCACGGAAAAATAAAGATATATTAATTTCAAATGTATGTAAATAAAAATCTGATTTGCAGCACAATACCTTCCGTCAATTCTACGTATTTTGTACAAATTCCACACAGTTTTTTTTTGTAAACTATTCTATGGGCGTTTTTAGGAGAGAAATAATCTGATCTTACCTCGTACTGAATTGAACTGAGCTACTCCTAATAAGAAGAGTATTTTTCTTAAAATAAGAAGTAGAAAATAAAAACATACATAGTATTATATTAATAACATAATAATATGTTGTATTACCTTATGAGATTTGTTTTTGCCACTTTAAATAATTTTATATTTTTATATTTCCAGTAAAATCATTTCACAAAGTTATTATGTACATTTTATTTGACACTGACATCTGTCAATTAGTAATACTTGAATATTGTTTCTATGGTGCAGCTTCTAGCAGCATTTATTTATAATTCAGTATCTCTAAATTCATTGAATATGAAGAAAAAAATATAATTAAATCCAATAGAGAATAACAATTTCTTTTATCCTTTCAAGAAAAACTGTTAAAATCTTCAAATTAAGGTACTTCCGGTTAACCAATCATAATCAAAATCTAATCAACTCTTCATATGGACGTACGAAATAGGAATATGAAAAATTAAAACAGAACTAAACCCAAATATTGTTTTATTTCATTGAATATGAAAGAATTATAATTTTTGGAATTGCAGTATTGGAGTTATCGAAGGAGAAAATGTTGTCTCACATACACACACATACATACACAAACACACACACACACACACACACACACACACACACACACACACACACACACACACACACACACACTGACACATACACGTACACACACGCAGTCAGACATCATCGTAAAAACAGTAAGTTCGTATTGTAGGGACTCTAAAACGGGCTTATTTATTAAAAACTCACCATCGATTTTTTTGATCAAAGACAATACCTTCCTTACCTGTAGATGACGGAAGGTAAAAAGTAAATTAAACAAAGTAAAGAAAATTACACTTAAAGTTCTAAATTTTATATGTCGAACATGGTTTGTCAAAATGCCACGTTTCTCTACAATCGACACAAACTTCTTTATATTATTATAGAAACTATTCTGATAACAAATTTAAAGGTATTTTATTTTGTATCGCACAAAATCAAGAAGGAGCTAAAAGTAGAAGGAAATAAGTTTTTATAATTAAAAATACAATATATTTTTACTCGAGTTCGAGTGTGAGTCAAAAAAGTAAAAAATCTGATGTGGCCAGCACATAACCTCTCGCCGTATATTTTACCTGGCTGTATGCATAAAGCAAAGATTATTTTTATAAATACAAATAATATATTCATATAAATCTATGACGTATAAACTTCTTTATTATTCAATAATAGCATGTCTCAACATGAAGATATTTTACCATAAATTATGTTACAATAAATTACAAAGTAGAGTTTACCATATATAAATATTAGGCTGGTAACAGCAATTTTCAATTCGAACAACTTTGTTTACTTTCTCTTCATATTCTTCTAGTAAAAACATTAATTTTGGGCGGTCTAAAATGTATATATCTGGATTGTGCATCTATTCTTATATATCTTCTTTTACATTTTATTTTTTCATACTTGTTATATCTAAATAACCTTAATTCCCTTTAATAAAGTGACGGATAGATTGCACTCCGATTTTGTCAATATTTACAACTTACTTGAGAAGAATTTGATAGCTTTTTCGCAATTCAAAGTTACTCTAGTCTACAGTACTGGTGTACATTGTCCCATAATGTTTGAAACAAATTTAAGTCCTTCAACCTAGACTTGTCATCTCCATAATAGTCACAGATCAAGAACTAAGGGATTCTCCAAGTACATTTTTAATTCATTACTCATTATTTCTGACACTGACATTTATCTGTCAGTTACAAATAATTTAAATTATCAACTATTTTTCATGGCATTCTTTCGGCTGTCAAATTTATTACAATAGATTATTTTATATATTATACTTCTTTTATCTCTAAATCTATGAAATATATAATAAAATATTTAAATGTATCAGATAGAGAATTTAATTTTCTTTAATATTACCACGAAAAATTTTCAAAAAATATTATTTAGAAGATTTTTTTTCAAGAATCTTCTACTTCCGGTTGTCCAATTATTACCAAAACCTTTTCAGATCTTCCCATGAATGTCCGATTGGGAAATACGTTGTTAAACAAATTTTAAGTCTTATAGTTTTTGAGTAACCGTCCTTCCAACATCCTACATACATACACACATACATCCACACACACACACACACACACACACAGACATCATCGTAAAAATGTTAAAATCGGATTGTAGGGACCTTAAAACGTGCTTA
Source organism: Harpalus rufipes (assembly GCA_951394225.1). Classification (NCBI taxonomy): domain Eukaryota; kingdom Metazoa; phylum Arthropoda; class Insecta; order Coleoptera; family Carabidae; genus Harpalus; species Harpalus rufipes. The sequence goes on from OX596277.1 coordinate 22,317,053, forward strand.
TTCAATAAAATCTGGATATGCGATTTTTAGCATGAATCCAATACCTCTCTTAGCGAGAGGTAAAAATGAGACAAAAATATCTCATACCTTTGTCTTTCTCTTCCAATCCCTAGAAATACGATACTCGTATATATATCGTTATTATGACCTTCGGGAAACCCCTTAGTTTTTGGGTTAACAAACACAATTTCAGGAAAATACGAAAGTTTCATTCGATCACTTTTCTCTTCTAAAAGCTTACAAATAACTAATATTATTTTCCATTTGTTTATATACTTTCAATTGTAATCTGTTATATTTTGCATTTCACACATTTATTTATCTGTTTCGTAACATGATACGTATATTCAATAGTTTGTTACTAATCACTTTCTAATAAGTAACGGAAAAACGAACATTTCATATTATTTTTGCCACTGTATACCTATGATTCGTTTCAAATTATGCATATATTACATTGTTACATGTTATAGATGTCAAGTCCATTTTTACCTTCCGTCACCTTTAGGTAAGGAAGGTATTGTCTTTGGTCAAAAAATTTAATGATGAGCTTTTAGTGAATAAGCATGTTTTAGGGTCCCTATAATACGATTTTACCATTTTTACGATGATGTCTATATGTATGTATGTGTGTGTGTGTCTGTGTGTCTGTGTGTGTGACAAAAGTTCCGGATTTCATAACGTCAATACCAAGATTCGAAAAATTATAATTTTTTCGTATTCCTCAAGTTTACATCCGCAAGAACAACTGATTAGATTTTGGTTATAATTGATGAACCGGAAGTAGCCTCATTTGAAGATTAACAGTTAAATTTGATTTATTAACATTTAACGTTATTATAACTTAAGGAATATATTATTCTCTATACGATTTGATTACATTTTATACTTCATATTCAATAGATATAGAGTTAAGGAATTTTAAAAAAATAAATTTTTATTAATCAGCCAGCTATGCTAAACATGGCTACTACTAATATATTCATATAATTCAAATTGACAGATGTCAGTATAAATAAAAAGTAAATTAATGTGGCAGAGATGAGGATGTTGAAGTAGATGTTAGGGAAGACACGGAAAGATAGGTAAGGAAATAATTCTAGTGTTACAAATTTCTAGAAAGATAGAAGCGAGATGATTACATTGGTTTGAAAATGTCATGAGGAGAAATGAAGAATATATATTGGATGGGGACTGAATAGCTTAGTAATAGAAATAGAGGAAGACCAAAGATAAGATGGAAGGACTGTAATGCGGAAGACTTGAGAGAAAAAAAAACTGAATGAGAATGAAACGTAAAACAGAAATGAGTGGAAAAAGAAAATAAAAAATAGAGATCCCTAACGAATGGGGAAAGCTAAAGAAGAAGGAAATGTTAGTGTCAAGTGCAATTTGCATATTTTGTTTATGAAATAATTTTACTGGAAATTTAGAATCTTTTGCAAGAAAATTTATGTATTGAACTTATACATAATACACAGGTTTGACGGAAGGTATTGTGCTGGCCACAACAGATTTTATATGATAGAAACCGTACATCAAACTGAATGCAGAATATACAGCTTGAATCAATCCTATAGGTTTAAGCATGTTACACGGGTAGTAGCACCCACCTAACATACAAAGAGTGTAAAATAGGTGCATATAAGTTATTTGAATCTGTCCTATCAGAATATCTTACTTTTTCTTACCATCTTTCGATTTTCTTACCCTAAATCAACTCAAAGGGAGTTCAGCAACTCAATTGGAGATTTATCTTCCCTGTTTCTACCCCAAAACTTTGCAGTGTAGTAATCACCCTCAATAGTACAGATATGTAGCAATTACCAAATTTGCGAATAGAGACAGAGTGGCACACCTAAAAATGGGTAATAAGCCGTGATGATATGTTTATTTATCACTGTCTTGTGCGGGTACTATTTTATTTTGAATTTAGTGATATTGCCAAATTTAAAACGCTTATATCAGGTTTAATCGATTTACGGCAACTCGACGTACTTTTGACATTTTTTGTAACACAGTCTACTATGAAACGTCAGCCGTAAAATTGCGTCAAAACTTATTGCTGGCAGTGCTGTCAAGAAAACTATTCACAGAGCAGCAACAAAAAAATTATGCTGCGTTTTTTCTGCTGACCCCAGCATAAACAAATAATTATCGACTTTTCAAAAGTAAATGCTAGATGAAAAGAACATTAAAGTATGACGTGGTGGTAATCTATCACTAAATCGTTCTATATCTTTTAATAAAAATATTGCATACTTATAGAAAATTTATTAATATATATTTATTTTGTGTAAATAGTAATATAAATCACGGAAAAAATGATATTCAAAACAATGACATTTTCCAAGAAAAATTATTTAAAGTTTAATAAGTACTACTTCTGGTTTTCCGATTGGTACTCAAGTTAGGTGGGGTGTTATTGAGAAGAAATTCAAGTATTCAAAATTTTGGATTGGTTTAAAATGAATTACAGAAATGTACTGCATTTAATCGCACATACAGACACATATTCATTTACAGATTTCATCGTGAGAATAATAAAAATTGATTTTAGGGACTTAGAAACATTTTTGTTTATCAAAATTTCAATATACGACTTTTAGTACGATCCTTATTCCTCCCTTACGTAGAATAGCGGGAGGTATAATTAGTATTTGTATATTCGGAATATCCCTTATCGAAAGTGATAATATTACTAATTATAAAATTATTTACTAGCCACATCAGATTTTGTTTTGTATAATGATCGCATAACTGCTTAAGATGCAGTAGATAATAGCACCGGTTGTTTCCAACATCTCAGCCTTTTACCCATCCAGGTACCAGTGCTAACATTTACTTGACAAACATAGGTTATATACGAGTCTATTTGGTTTTCATAATAAGAGATTTGGGTTTAATTTATCAAATATTCTGCATTAGAAAATCTTCCGTGGGTTATTTCTCGATAAAAACTTTGTTGTAGGCAAAAACTGATTTTATTTTAAGAAAGTGGTGAAGCCTTCCAAATTTTCTGGCACATAAAAAGCTCGTAAAATCCTTGAGGCTGGCAAATTGTATTTTAGCGCTACCTGATTTCTGCTTGAAAAATGATACCCTATCAATTCTCTCTCACTTTCCATAAAACATCGCGGCTTTTTACCCAGGATCGAATATCTGCGAGACCGATACGTCCTCATCTGCATAACGGCGAGCGAGGGACCAGGCCTACGTGCACAAATGACCCGTTAACAACTACACGTTGTTGAACATCCAACAACAACAACAAATTTATTCCTACGTGAGCAAATATATTGCGGGATAGACGAGATCTTTACCTCGAGCTCGAGAACTGTTATTCAAGAAGACGTTATTGTCTTACAATAGAATAGAGGCGTTAATTGAAATGATTTCAAAATAGAAACAAAGAAGAAAATGATATTACTTGTTATATGAAACATGCAAAGGAAGTAACAATTAAGTTCTATCAAGCACTTGTGTTACAATGAGTAAAACGTATACTTTGTGTGGCGAGCGTAGAAGTTTGTACGACGAGAGAAGCGAGTCGGACAATTGCACGCGAGGCACACAAAGACACTTTTACTCCGAATAATACATTATAATTTTTCTTCAAACGTAGATATTTAAAGAAAAATATCTTCTACTTGACGTTACAATAATTAAAAACATTTTACGTAAAGTACGTTTGCGGATTTCAATTGCTCTGTTGCTATGCATACTTTATAAACTTTTCTTATCACTTTAATTATAAGTATTTTTATGTTCATTACCGTCGCCGTAAGTAATATGTAAGTCTGCTATTATTTAATATGTTATTTCTTTAAAAGTAAACTCTGTTTATATTTCAATTCATGGGTTATTTTTCTACAAATCAATTAAAAGTAGGCTTTTTAATATTTGGAAATAAATTACTAGATTGCAGTCAAATTATTTTATTTAAATTTCGGCCTCTACCGGTTTTGGCATCTCTTATGCCTTCTTCAGGAGCTACAAATCGATACAATTTTTTTTAAATCCTTTTAAATACATCGTTTTTTTAAAACTTACGTGATTTTTTTTTACATTTGCATGTACACATTAAAATAATAACAAAAAATATAACAACATACGTAGGACGTCAAAACAGTTAAATAAAAAATAAATGGAATAAAATTCTCAAAAAGTCGTCAAAATATTTTAAAAATAAATATATGCGTGAATTTTAGCGGTAAAACAACAAACTTCCGAACTATCATGTTAAAACTAAATTATATTTTTTTATAAGAGTGCCGAAAATTCACGTATATATTTATTTTTAAAAGATTTTGGCGACTTTTTGAGTATATTATTCTATTTATTTATTTTTTAACTGTTTTGACGTCCTACGTGTGTTATTATGTTTTTTTTATTATTTTAATGTGTGCATACAAATGTAAAAAAAAATCACGTAAGTTTTAAAAAAAAACGATGTATTTAAAAGGGTTTTTTTTAATTGTATCAATTTGTAGCTCCTGAAGAAGGCATAGGAAATGCAGAAACCGGTAGAGGCCGAAATTTAAATAAAATAATTTCACTGCAATCGAGTAATTTATCTATTTCCATACACCCGTCCAGTCAAGAAGCTTCATCATCCACTTTTTAATATTTGTTTTTAAAAATGTTATTTTATGACGCCAGTATTATAAAGTGAAAGATCATTATTACTTTTAATACTAGTGCTAAAAGTGAATTAGTTACCACGGAAATAACGAATGGAACAGCAAATCGACATTTTTTACATATGTCAAAAAAATATTACAAATGCAAATTTCTATGAAAAAATCTGTTGTGGCCAGCACAATACCTCTCGCCATTTTCATTTTATGTTGCATAGGGCGCGAGCAGTTAAGTGACTTTGATGGCCCGTGTCAGAATGATAGCTATTAATTATGTACATCGGTGTCAAATATCATTAATTTTCATTCAAAACTATGATTTTTCAAATCCATGTGTATTATTTTCCTCGACAAGTATATTCCATCCATGACAAATAAACATCAGAATATTTTGAAATTTTGAAAAAAAAAATTATGACATATGACAATTATGCCATCTATGTAAATAACTACTAGCCGTTATTTTGACACGGATCCTCATATTTGCTTGCCAAGGCCAACAAATTCACATGACTGCTCGCGCCCTATAAAAACCGAATTTAACATTTCTTGTACACACAAATAATTGAAACTGTTTCTCTCCTTTCGTTCTATGAGAAATTTTGCCCTACTATTCTAATGTGTTCAAAATTCTTCAAAATCATTTACGGTACTAGCGGTATTTCTTAAGGATATATGAATTTAAATACATATTTAATTAATAATACAATAATATATATATATATATATATATATATATATATATATATATATATATATATATACCGTATTACATAGGTAGTTTAATTTTTAATAAACTACCCAATGATTTTAGAAATTTGTCAACACATACTTTCAAACTAAAACTGAAAAGCTTTTTACTGTCTAAAGCTTTTTATACAGTACAAGAATATCTGGATTACACATTTTGATGTATTTATTAGTATTCTCTTTATTTCTGACTTGGTTTATGATACTTTGTATCACTTCTACCTAAATAAAATTATTATTATTATTATATATATTAACTGTACTCGTACCTCGCAGAAAAATCTTCCAGTAATGTTAGTAAAAATGCTACTTTTACATTTATCTGTCAATTACAAACATTTAAATATCTCAATTGTTTTTTGGGCGAGATTTATTATAACAGATTATTCATTATTATTATATACTATATCTCCAAACCCATATGAGATATAATAAAAAAAAAATGTGACATATTGAGAATTTAATTATCTTTATTATTTGCAGTAACAAAATTTTCAAAAAATAATATTTAGAATTTTTTTTCAACTCTTCTCATTATTATTATTTTAATCGTGTCTCGAACAACCTCACACACATCCACACACACACACACACACACACACACACACACACACACACACACACGCACACACACACGTGCACACACACACACAGACATCATCGTAAAAATGTTATAATCGGATTCTACGGGCCTTAAAACGTGCTTATTCATTAAAATCTGGATATGGGATTTTTAGCATGAATTCAATACATCTCTTAGCGAGAGGTAAAAACAGTGGTTGTAGAAAAAAGAATGAATGATATACATGTTAAAAGTGATTTTATTTATAATGCCATTTGTAACATTTTTATTTTAACAAAAATGTAATACATTTATTCATTACTGCGTATCTGCTAATATTAAAGTAAGCTGTTAAGTAGTTGGTGTTGTGAACAAAAGTTTCATCTGACAAAATGTATGCTCTCATAATACGACGTCTTGTCGTCAACTAAACAAATATATTTCATTTCAATTTATATTATAACGGTGATTATGAATATATATTTAATTTACAATGTGAATACTTAACAATTATCTATATAATGTATAATAATATTATATTTCTACCTTCCGTCACCTTATGGAAGGTATTATCTTTAGTGAGTTTTTAATGAATAAGCACGTTTTAGAGTCCCTGGAATACGAATTTACTGTTTTTACGATGATACATGTATGTGTTTGTCAGTGTGTCCAAAATTTATAATTCTTTCATATTTCTCTTTCTTACGTCAATATAAAGAGATGATTAGATTTTGGTTACGATTGGTTAACCGAAAGTACCCTAATTTGAAGCTTTTACAGTTTTTCTTGAAAAAACGCAGTTAATTATAATTTTTTACCTTTTATGTTATTAAAATATTAAATACTAGTCTATTCTCTATTCAATTTAATTATATTTATTTCTTTGTATTCAATGAATTTAGAGATAAAAATTATAAAGAAATATCTTGTAACCTATGCTGCTAAAAGCTGCACTATGGAAACAGAATATTCAAATATTACTAATTGACAGATGTCAGTGTCAAATAAAATTTACATAATTATCTTTGTAAAGTGATTTCACTGGAAATATAATAATGCAAAATAATTTAAGGTGGCAAGAACAAATCACATAAGGTAATATAAAATATTAAAGCTTGCTTCATAGATTGCATAGAATGGAATAAAATAGAATGAGGAATGGAATAGAATAGGAATAGAAATTTTTAAGACCATTTATAGTTTGCATGGATTGGAATAAAATGTCACTTTTACAGTAAATTGAATATTCATTTTTTGTGCGCTGAATTCACTGTTGTGGAGTACATATGTCATTTTACCAATTGTATGGTTTGTGATTAATAAATCTTTATTATTTATATCTACGAGATGGACAGCCAATTGATTAAAACTGACGAGAATTTGATATTTTAGTAATTTATCATAAAAGTATAGAATATCGGCGTACAAGTCGTCGTTAGCGGATTTACGAAATAAATAAAAATATAAAACGATGTGGTGTCTTCGAAAAAATATTTTAAAAAAATGAAAAGTACGGATAGCGATTAGTTTTATGAGTATAAACGTATGAGTGTATCCTTATTTGCGAACTTACTAAAAAAAAATTACACCCAAATCACAAAAATAGCATCGGAATAAGCCAAATGGAATAGCAACAAGAATGGAATAGAATAAGATATAAAATATGGATATTTTCTATTCTATTCTGTGCTATTCTATTCCATTATATGCAAGTATAAATGGTTCCGTGTATGAACACTGGTTTACATTACTATTTTCTGTGCTATTCTATGCTATTACGTGCTATTCTATGCAATCTATATAGCCTGCCTAATACTATATATATATTTATTTTCTTATTCGTGTTAAAAAAACATACTGTTCTTTTTAGAAGTAGTTCAGTTCAATTTAGCATGAGGTAAGATCATTTCATTTCTCCCCTAACAAGAAAACGCCCATAGAATAGTTTGCAAAAAAAATCTTTGTGGAATTCGTACAAAATACGTAGAATTGATGGCAGGTTATGTTCTGGCCACATCAGATTTTTTTTGATTATACATTCATTTCTAGATTTTACATAAACCTGTAAGTATTTAGGCGTTTTAAGTTGCCAGTTTAAAACATAATATTGTTGTTGACATTTGCAGTTGACAGAACGATTTGTAGTTGTTCCGTTTAATAGTAAGTACGGCTAGCAGAAATAGGAAATCTTTGAGAGATTTTTTATCCTCTTTTTGTCATTTATGAACGGATGTATATGTAGAAAACACTTTGCGTATCATGAACATTCATAAGTTTTTGATACTTCCAAAAGATTATCGATTTCTTTCTTAAGAATCACTTTCCGCTCTAGATTCACAAATTTATTATGTACAATTACTTATTTATTGATAAAATATTATAAAATGTAATTATAAATATTGAAATTGACATAGGTACTATGGTTAATGTTCCATTACGAACGTGTTAGCACTATCAAATATAGCAGATAGCATCTTCGTACATTATATCATAAATGCTAACCGTGAAGTCTTAAAAAAATTAATAATTTTTATATAAATCATATGACCAATATCATTATTGCATTTAGCTTAATTTACCTTTACCAAAAAACTAAATACTGTTACGCAACTGCTTACATATAAATTTTAACTATTTATTAAACTGAAATAATGAATCGAAACGAAATGTGACATGAATTGGTTAACGTTAAAATGAAATTAAAATTTCGATATGCATTTTTTTAGTAACAGTCGGCTTTCTATTTAAATATTTAAATGGTGCGACTGAACATTAGTGCTGTATTAGGAAATCAGGTGGAGCTGTAATCTGTACTCGTAGCAGAAATTAATATAAAATACAGTATTATTATAGATCGCAAGGATTACTTCCAATTTTCGTACATAGGTTAACACATGTATAATTAAATTGTACATTCAATTCTAGAAGGAATCATGATATTAAATCAGCACACATACCTAGAGCGAAAGTATTGGGATTTAGTGTTGTTTCGTCGTACAAGAAAGACGTGTGCGAGGCTAAAATAGAAATATTACGCAATGTAATCATAGAAGCAATTTTTGTTAATATGTAATGAAATAGTTGTTGAATGTCTTAGGTGTGTAGGGCCAATGGCACGAGGATACCCCCCAGTATAGCGCCACAGGTGAAATTTTTTCAAATTCTCAAAATTAAGCGCGTTAATGAAAAGTTATGAAATCGTGATACAAAAATATTTTTTCGGATAAATAGGTTTCATAAAGCAAATTTTCTTTAAAAAATCTGATGTGGCAAGCACAATACCTTCCGTCATTCCTGTGTATTATGTACAAATTCCATACATAAATTTTCTTGCAAAAGATTCTAAATTTCCAGTAATATTATTTCATGCAAATGGCACTTGACACTGACATTTTCTTCTTCTTTAGCTTTTCCTATTCGTTACGGGTCGCTAATTTTTATTTTTTCTTCCATTCATTTGTTTTGCGGGTCATCCGCCATGATGTACATTCTCCTAGTCCACTTATACACACCATTTCTTCTACTCGGTACTATCAACTTCTGCAGGAATGTCTCTCCACTACACAGAAGTTACCAATATTTCATGTGATCTTTTTCTGAAATATTATTAATTTGTCATTAAGTTTTTATATCACCCCCCGTATAATAATGCTAATATGATAGATAATATACTTACCGAAAATATATTGTATGATAAAGTACTGCATTGGTATAAAGATACCAATTCACAAATAATAGTTTTAAATGTCAAAGTATTTCGAACGATGCAATAGAGAATTGTGGGAAATTTACAGCAGTTCTCAAACATTATGTTACTTTTTATAGTATTTTGACATTAAAGTTTGAGAATCACTGTAAAAACTGTACTACTTATGACATCTATGAAAGGGTCAGGAAGTATTTCCAAACGCTACTAGATTGGAAACTTGTTATCACGTTTCTGAATGCAGTTTCACCCCCCTGGGTATCTGCTTGCCAATGTCAGTACAATCACGTCACTGCACGCCCTACACATAAAAGATCCTATATTTCCAGTTAAATTATTTAATAAAACTATGCGAATTGCACTTGACATTAACATCTTCTTTTTTAGTTTTTCCCATTCGTTAGGGGATCGCTATTTTTTATTTTCTTTCTCTACTAATTTTTGTTTTGCGTGTCGTCCTCATTCAGTTCCTTTTCTCTTCTTTCATCTTATATTTGGTCTTTCTATGTTTCTTCCACCTTCTGTTATAAGCTATTCATTCTTCCAATATACTCATCTCTCCTCATGACATGTTCAAACCAATGTAATCTTATATCTTTCTACAAACGTTCAACACTACAGTTATTTCCCTTACTCTTTCATACATTTACTATTTATTGATAATGACATCTGTAAATTTGAATTACCTGAATATATTAGCCGTTTCCATGGTTAAGTTAGCATAGCTGGCTGAATTATAAAATTTATTATCTTTATAATTCTTTAACTCTTTAACTCTAATCTGTTTTCCAATAAGAGGTGTTATTTTGATATTCAAAGAAAAATGCCATTTTTTAATATAAATGATCGGATGTTTATTTCATTATAAAGAGGAAGGTATGCCGTTAATAGTGGAAAATAACATCAGACAAATGACCACCACGACCACGCTGACAGGACAATATCCTTTTCGTGAAATTTTCCATAACCAAATCGCAAAGTGGCTGTCCTATGTCCTCGATAGCCTCACGAATTCCATCTTTGAGGTCTTAAGTCGACGCTGGGCAGTTGGCGTAGACCTTCTCTTTCACGTGGCCCCAAAGAAAGAAGTCGCAAGGTGTTAAATCACAAGATCTCGGTGGCCAATTGTGATCACCTCTTCGAGAGATAACACGGTCCGGAAACTTTTCCCGTAAAAGATCAATGGTTTCGTTGCTTGTGTGGCACGTAGCGCCGTCTTGTTGAAAGTAAACGTTGTCCAGATCAATACCATCCAATTCCGGCCATAAAAAATCGTTAATCATCTCTCGATAGCGCAATCCATTCACCGTAACTGTTGCTCCAGCCTCATTTTCGAAAAAGTAAGGTCCAATGACTCCGCCGGACCATAAACCGCACCAAACAGTCACACGTTGAGGATAGAGAGGCTTTTCAACAATAACTCTTGGGTTTTCTGAGCCCCAGATGCGACAATTTTGTTTGTTGACGAAGCCACCGAGGTGGAAATGGGCCTCATCACTCAAGATGATTTTTCAATGGAATTCCGGATCATTTTCATGCATTTGAACGACCCAATCGGCAAAGACACGACGGTGTTGATGATCGGCCGGCTTGAGTTCTTGTGTTAACTGGACTTTATAAGCCTTAAGACCCAAATCTTTATGCAAAATACGGTGTAATGACGTTTGTGGAATGCCTAATTCCAAAGAACGACGAGGAATGGACAAACCTGGGTTTTCTTCAACACTTTCGGCTACAGCAGCAATATTCTCGGCTGTTCTTGAGCGACGTGCACGGGTTTTATTCTTCACATCACTAACTTGTCCCAAGAGCTCGAATTTTTCCACCAATTTCTGTATTGCGGTCCGACAAGGTGCTTCACGACGACCCAAAAATTGTCGAGTTTTACGAACCGTCTCTGCCAAATTTTCACCATTTTTATAGTGAATTTTAATAATTTCAATGCGTTGTTGAAGCGTGTATCGTTCCATTTTTATTAATGGCGTAGTTTCTACTTGTCAATTGTCAAAAAATGACAGCTTCAAAAGCGACATCTACCAAAATAGCGGGCTATTCAAAATAACACCTCTTATTGAAAAACCCTTTATATTGTAAAAACTAATAAATAAGTACAAAGCGAATATGAAAATTCGTGACATAGGAGTTTTGTGTAGAAAAACATATATTTATTTAAATAATATGTGCCATAAAACTTTATAAAGTGCTTATACATAAAATCTTATAGCATAAAATTCCGAGTTGTTTGGTATTTTTTAATCTACGCCTTTGGGAATCGCGTTAACATAATTTAAATACATAAGTGCTAAAAGTAGATCTAGTATGTACTATTTTTAAAAAATTGCGTCTGATTAACTGTCAAATATAACTTTTTGACGGTAATTTTACGTTCATTTTTTGTATTAATTGCATACTAGATTTATTTTTATCACGTCTAATTAAATTTGTCGGACAAAAAAGACGTAAATTTAGGTATTCGGAATTTTATACTATATAATTCTTGCTATAAAGCTTCCCATAATATTTTACGATACGGGACAGATAATAGATATATGAAAAAAAAAAACATTTTCCCACGATAAATTACTGTCACGGATTCTTACGAGTATATTTATCACTGCTCTCGGCTCATTACTGAAAGCTGAGTACGCCAATTTTCAGAATTTGGTTACGACTATGACCAGCATGCTTTTTGCGTTTTGAAAATAAAAGAAGCGTGCTTAAAAGCATGTTATTACATTATTTTATTAATAAATGGAACGTTATTTTTAACAACATCGCTTATAGAAACATGTTCATGTATTTGTATCGTACAGGGCAACTGTTAGAAATTTCATCTAAGGCACGCATAGCTAATATGGAGAGATTTGGGTTACTTATGTGCTACGAATACTTTGAAATAAATAAATTAGTGTTGCCAAAGCCATAATCGCCTTTTTAATATATTTCGCTGCGCACAAATAAAAAATATATTGAAGGTTTGTTCCTTATAATATTGATAACAACCGATACCGGTGTCTCAATTTTTATTTATTGAAATGTGTCGATTATTTACAGGGGCGGTGGGTTTTTATTTTTTATCTAAAAATAACAAAATAAAGAGAGACATATACATTGATGTATTAATAAGAAAAAGATGCAAATTTCTATAGTTACTAAGTTACTGGAGACGGTCACTACATTAATGAAGAGTGCTGAATTCGGCCCAATATCAGTTTGACAGATTAATACTCGTAAAGTTATTCTTCAGTCATAATTTTCATACAATTATTTTTATTTTATTTATTTATGGGAAGCCAACTGATTGCCCAATAGTTATAGTTCATAATCTACGGTAAATGTTATAAAATGGATGTATACAGTACAGAAGAAAAAAAGATGAAAAATTGTCCCAAAGTGGAAATAGTTATTAAACTGTCACATTGATATTGTGTTTAATATTCATGACTGTCTGATTCTTGGCGAAATTGTAACATTTTGTACCTGAAATATGTATCACGTGTTACAGATGTGCTGTTGCATCGGATTAATTTTTTTACATATTTTAAACAACTTTTTATTCTTGAAGTTTTGCTTTAAAAGTTACAGGAATACAAATTCTTAAGACTGGTCTCAAAAAAAATCATATATTATCAATCAAACAAAAGAAAGTTATTATTCACCGTGGGTGATTTGAACCTCCATTTTTTGCCCGTGGATGCGCCTGGACCTATGCACCCACATACTCGCCGCTCCTGATTATTTATATCAGAATAACTATTAAGAGAATAGTTATCCCTACCTACTATATGTAAAGCGAAAATTCAAATAAATTGTTCCCGTATTAGAACTATTAACATTTTAAAAAATTCAACATTGGACAAACCTACTTCTGATATGAACCTGCATTAAAAAAAGTATTATTGAAATCAAAGTCAAATACTAATAGATTTCAATAATACTTTTTTTTAATGTGAAAATTATTACAATCGTCATTATCATAAATTTCAGAATACATTTTTACGTCATCTGCACATAGTAAACAGTCGAAAAAATGAAGACCTGAAGGTAAATCGTTAATAAACATTTTGAACATAAGCGACCCTAGGAGTGTCCCTTGAGGGATTCGTGATGTGGGTATAAAGGTTTTTGATTTATTATTATTATAGGCTACATAATGTGTTCTGTTACGTAAATAACGTTTGAAAAAATTATATAAATTAGTGTCTAAATGAAAACTTTTCAATTTAGTGAGCAATACAAAATGGTCAACTTTATCGAATTGTTTTGTAAGGTCCGTGTATATTACATCTAGTTGGGATTTGCTGTCGATACCTTTCGCAACATCTTTAGAGAATATACATAAGTTAGTAACCGTTGATGTGTTTCTGATGAAACCGTGTAGTTGATCTGTTAAAACACTACTTATATGGTTATATAATTTGACGTACAACACCCTTTCGAATATTTTTGAAAATATTTATTAAAATTGTTATTTGTTTATAGTTTTCGATGGTAGTAGGAAAACCCGACTTAAAAATTGGCCAAACTCTCCATATTTTTAATTTTTCAGGGGAAAAAATACTTTTAAGTGCAGAGTTGAATATTGCCATTAATGGTTTCACTAAGTGTTTGGCACAGGCTTTAACCACATATCCTGGCCGCGGCAACTTTTCTATTAATATACCTATTTTATGGTATTGCAAACTTCACTTTCTCGTATGTTGGAGACTGTTTATCTTTCTAGATTAAAGGAAATATATGTATATCTAGGGATAAAAATTAGCTTGTGATTAATCACTTGTCCACTAATGAATTTCCTGAAAATTTGGTAATTAGTAAGAAAAAACAGTGCATGTTTTTAGCATTGGGGTCAATGTAGGGTTGTGAAGACGTGCGCAGGCCGCGGTGCAATCGGGCGCATGTGCCCGGGTGATTTATGAAAGCTCCAACGTGTTGTGAGCGCCATCAATCACACCTGGCCTGAAAAGTAATTGTCCCAATGTTGTTCACGTCACTCCAGCTTAATTAACGGCAAATTCATTCTTTTACAGCCAGTTCATTAACAATAAAAACGCCAGTCTGCGACACCTTAAGCCAATACACTAACAAGATCAAGAAAGAGTCAGAAAAAGAGATGTTTGCATGGACGACCACCAAAAATTAAATATCCCTAACCTTTTAATTTTAAATTTTATCATAATGAATTTTTATCACTTGGGCGTGACAATCTGCTTCACATAAATTTTAGTAATGACGATTTATGATTCCCGTAGCGTAGAGTCGTTGCATTACGAATACTCCAAGATTTTTTCTGGAATGTGCATTTACACTACGTATAGAAGTTAATTTTGTGCAGTAGTCAATTCATTTGGATGGGATTTAAATTTATATTATCAAAATCAGAACAAGAAAGCAGTTTTTAAAAACAAGTTAACCAGTAAATACGTGATTTTTAACTGAAATCAGAACAATTGCAAAACCAGTTAATATTATTTAAAACAAATTAAAAGCTGTGTGCTGAACCATTTCTACAAAGAAGGAGAAAGTGCAATTTACTACTTTTTACATTAGAATGAATTTAAAAAGAATGAACGAGCTTAGAAAGCACAATTTATATAAATAAGTTTTTTGTTCCTTGAATGATTTTATTAATTGGTTAAACTAAAAGATTTCAAAACATGCTTAATAAAGATTAAACCGTTTTAAAAATAACGTTTCGGTTAACCATTAACCATTATATTTTTTATATCTTACCCTGATCACACTTTATAATTATTAGTACTTACCTACAAGTGTGTTTGTTCCTTAATAAACTTTCTTTACATTTTGACTGAAACGGAAATACTTAAAAAATATGAGTTCCATACTTTAATTGTTCTTCGACTGATATAGAAGCTTTTCTGCACAATATATATATATATATATATATATATATATATATATATATATATATATATATATATATATATATATATATATATTCGACCTGTTATATAAAATAGCCTTTTTCATTAACTTTGTATATATATATCGCAGTAAAGTAGATAACTTTTGTTTACTTCGATGCAAATGAAAGCTAAAACACCGTAACATAAACATGAGTTTGACATTTTTAAAATAAAAATAGAACTGTCATACGGTGTAAAATTAATTCAAAATTTCAAATAAAATCTTTGAAAATATTTATCTACATAACAGGAGAAAAAAAGTTTTCTTATATCACGAAAAGCTAAGTTTGACATGAAAATATTACAACTTTTACTGAAATGCATACGAGTACATCATGTATTCCACGTCCAAAATTGCAGCAAGATATTATGACAAACTAAAACAGTATTAATGTAAATTCTGCCAATTACCATGCATTACTGTAACGATGGTGGGTCAAAATATTCACGTAATTAAGAGTTTATCGAGAAGTGAGTACCTATTCTTATTGTTCAATTTTTTAAATGTCGTTTAAAAGGTTTATACCAAATATTAACATACTCGTATTTGCGTTATTAGTTTTTTTTAAATATCGGCGATGAAGGAATACAGTGTTTAAGAAAACTGCAAGAATTGGTAAAACTGAGTTTTGGGTTGTGATAGACAAATAAAATCCTTTCAAATTATATTTGAAGACATGCCAGATATTTGCAGGCTCTTCTTCTAAGAAAACTATGATTTATACACTCACATAATCTAAGCAATAATGTAATGTATAAATTATTTGTCAGCTGTGGTCTAGCGGCTAGCGCATAATACATGCATTGTTACGGTCATGGGTTCGCTTCCCATACTAGTCTAACTGGTAGCCAAAAATATGTTGGAGCCTGAGTGATTAGGAGATCACTATAAGCGGTCAGTCCCATGTAGGCTGTGGATTGACCACTCACATCACCCAAAATACCAGTAAAAGTCGGTCACAGAAACCGGCGGAATTCTGGTCTCAAATAGGAGTCGACTCATAATAAATCAGGAAATTCATTATTGTATATTACCAATTTTTTTATACACCTACTGTATTTTAAAATAACTCTCGTTATTTTATTAACCATAGTTTTTTTTAAATAAATGTTGAATTGATACTAGAAGAAATGAACTGTGCTATCTCCCATAACTAGTAAGTCACCCTCGTGTTTATTTTCCAATTTTTCATGGACTATTTATCTTGGTTAGTGGCATTCCAGAGGTATTTAATTTTATGCAATTTATAGGGTATTAAATTTTGATAAATTTCGGCTGCACTTGTCAAAGAGAAATTTATTTGAAGCTGCAGTTATTGTGTGCATGTTTGCGTAGAGAGAACATGTGCCGATCGTGTCTTGGAAAACGGAGAAAGATTAGAGAAGGCACTTAAACATTTAAGAAGACAAACAAAGGGATTATTTGTTACCACAGGGGTAGACAGAGCGTAGGGGAGTATGTGTATGCACGCACACGCATGCTACACACCCTAAACGATCAAGAGATGAACATTTTCTATTTTCTTTTCCCTAATTTATGTGAGAAAATTATTTTAAAGAGCATATTTCTCATTTTCTCCTTCGACTTTTCCACCAAATAAATGAGTTTCCTTTAAAGAATAATTAGGAAGATTTTTCACAATGACACTGACACTTAATCTTTATATACGTTGGCCCACTTCTTCCAAACCTGTCTTGAGGATAAATATTTATATTTGTTTGCAAAGAAAGTTTACAAAAATTTTCTACCATAATATACAGAGTGAGAAATAAACACGGATTCTTTCGAAATAAAATATTATACTCTCAGATCATGCTAAAATAATTAAGTTCCTGAAGTTTTAATATTCACAGTGAAGAAAAATATATACATCACATCTGAAACATGTTTTAGTCTCTAATTATACAAACCATTATTTGTATATCTAATAAATCGAGTTTCAAACTTACCACAGTCAACTTTTTGTCGTACAAAGTTTTTCTTAAGGCGTATTCTACGAAAAAAATATGAGAGCCCGTAAAATTGTACATATGCATAAAGAAAATTATCACTAGTGTTGGGAGCCGGTTTTGGTTAGATTCGATTCAGGTTCTAGAATTATTTGTCTACCTGGTTATTTGAATGTATAACTAACCCGTTCTTTATTCCTACTCGGTTCTCGTTTCTTGCGTCTTAGAAATATAATGTATATATATATATATATATATATATATATATATATATATATATATATATATATATATATATATATATTCATACAAGTGCTTTTTTTTAATTCGGAAAATAAAATCTGTCAAATATCCGATCATCGGTTTCACTACTGGAATCTGAGTATCGGTTGAACTACACGAATCCGATAATCGATCCTTCTACCCGATTCTGATGATAGGTGTGGAACCTATCATCAGGAACCGAAAATCAATTTCATTATCCGGTTTTGAAAACCGGTAGCGAGTATGTAGGTAATTATATAGTTTTGCAATCCGGTTCCAATTCTTTTTTTTTCGGTTACTGACAAAACTTCTAAGCTTGTCTAGCAACTGCTAAAAACCTATATGATAATGTATACAGGCTGTATCAAGATAATGGAATAGTGCCATTTATTCGTGAATATGAAAAGTTACACAAAAAAATGATTAAGATAATTTGCAAAGCATAGAAATGGACACATTTTGGCATAATTATTATTATTTTAGAGCCAGTAGTACTCAATTTATGGATCAATTTTATATTTTTGTAAATGGTTTTATATATTTTTTATTAACTCATTAAATAGCGAATTTTCTTCTGAATTCAACTATATAATAATATCATACCCTTATATTGCGAAAAAATTGATAAAAGTTAATTTAAAGTTAGTATTTTAATTTTTTTAAGTAGGCCAGGCAAACATTTAACTATTAAAACAAAAGAAAATTTTCTGTCATTTTTGTATGTCATTGTTACGTATTATATTATTTTTTCAAAATTTCGTTTTTTTTTATTTCGCGTAATTACTACTTAGTCTTGCGAAATTAGGATAACTTTCTGCAAATAAATTGCAAGCTAGGAATACATTTTGTTGGGTTTTGCATCAATAAATAAAATCAGTTTTTGTTAAATCTGCTGCCATTATGAAATTAATTATTACAAAGGTAACGAAAATTACCTTAATTTTAATAATGGATAACAATGAAATATGAAAATGACAGATAATTTTCTTTTGTTTAATGATTAAATGTTTACACAACCTACTTAAAAAAATTAAAATAGAAATGAGATACTAATTTTGAATTAATTTTTATAATTTTTTACCTCTTGCTAAGAGAGGTATTGCATTCATGCTAAAAATCGCATATCCAGATTTTATTGAATAAGCACGTTTTAAGGTCCTTACAATCCGATTTTAACATTTTTACGATGATGTCTGTGTGTGTGTGTGTGTGTGTGTGTGTGGATGTGTGTGTGTGTGTGTGTGTGTGTGTGTGGGATGTTGGAAGGACGGTTACTCAAAAACTATAAGACTTAAAATTTGTTTAACAACGTATTTCCCAATCGGACATTCCCGGGAAGATCTGAAAAGGTTTTGGTAACAATTGGACAACCGGAAGTAGAAGATTCTTGAAAAAAAATCTTCTAAATATTATTTTTTGAAAATTTTTCTTGATAATATTAAAGAAAAATAAATTCTCTTTCTGATAC
This sequence comes from Harpalus rufipes, assembly GCA_951394225.1. Classification (NCBI taxonomy): domain Eukaryota; kingdom Metazoa; phylum Arthropoda; class Insecta; order Coleoptera; family Carabidae; genus Harpalus; species Harpalus rufipes. The sequence goes on from OX596277.1 coordinate 22,336,320, forward strand.
ATAAGGTTTTGGTAACAATTGGACAACCGGAAGTAGAAGATTCTTGAAAAAAAATCTTCTAAATATTATTTTTTGAAAATTTTTCTTGATAATATTAAAGAAAAATAAATTCTCTTTCTGATACATTTAAATATTTTTATACATATTTTATAGATTTAGAGATAAAAGGAATATAATATATAAAATAATGTTGTAATTAATTTTACAACCGAAAGGATGCCATGAAAAATAGTTGATAATTTAAATTATTTGTAACTGACAGATAAATGTCAGTGTCAGAAATAATGAGTAATGAATTAAAAATGTACTTGGAGAATCCCTTAGTTCTTGATCTGTGACTATTATGGAGATGACAAGTCTAGGTTGAAGGACTTAAATTTGTTTCAAACATTATGGGACAATGTACACCAGTACTGTAGACTAGAGTAACTTTGAATTGCGAAAAAGCTATCAAATTCTTCTCAAGTAAGTTGTAAATATTGACAAAATTACACATCGATATAAGAATAATCGGAGTGCAATCTATCCGTCACTTTATTAAAAGGAATTAGTGTTATTTAGATATAACAAGTATGAAAAAATAAAATGTAAAAGAAGATATGTAAGAATAGATGCACAATCCAGATATATACATTTTAGACCGCCCAAAATTAATGTTTTTACTAGAAGAATATGAAGAGAAAGTAAACAAAGTTGTTCGAATTGAAAATTGCTGTTACCAGCCTAATATTTATATATGGTAAACTCTACTTTGTAATTTATTGTAACATAATTTATGGTAAATATCTTTATGTTGAGACATGCTATTATTGAATAATAAAGAAGTTTATACGTCATAGATTTATATGAATATATTATTTGTATTTATAAAAATATTCTTTGCTTTATGCATACAGCCAGGTAAAATATACGGCGAGAGGTTATGTGCTGGCCACATCAGATTTTTTCGCAATGTAAGGGTATGATATTATGATATCGTTGAATTCAGAAGAAAATTCTATATTTAAGTAGTTAATAAAAAATATATAATGCCATTTAAAAAAATGTAACATTGATCCATAAGTTGAATACCACTGGTTTTAAAATAATAATGATTATGTCAAAATGTGTTCCTCTATGCTTTACAAAATATTAATCACTTTTTTGTGTAACTTTATATTCACGAATAAATGGCACTATTCCATTATCTTGATACATCCTGTATACTTGTATACGTATTTATAAATTGAGTAGGTATTGACATGATTCGCTCCCATTAATTTAGCTTAGATTATTATTACTGATTGAAATAATAAAATATGAAAAATTATATTTTAACCCTTCTTTGCGTATACAGGTTGTCTCTATAAACTTGCTCACTATTGGTAACTTTTTTATTTGAAGAGATACGAGGTTAATTAAATGAGCAAAATTTTGCCATTTTATATTACAAAATTGGTCATGTCGGCAAAAAAAATTGTATCAGTGGTTTTCAAAATTTGGTACAATATATATATATTTTTTATTCTTTTATCGGAAAGAGTAGTTTTGTTTTCTCTTTTGAAACGTAATGTTGATTATGTACATTAAATGAACGAGTTATTTACGTATAATAATTAAAATTTTGTAAACTCTTAGTAATTAATTTAGCCAAGTAAGCCATGGAAACATTTTCCTTTTATAAAGTTATTATTTTATAAACTTATTTTACACTAATAATAAAATATTCAATTTAAATGCTATCATTTCTTAGACACATTTCAGCTCTTTTGGACATAGTTCTGACCGTTCTATCGTTCTACGTAACTGACATCTAGTTACATATTGGCAAGCCTGTTTTTTCGCAATTCTTTAACATTACTACAGAAAATTAGTTAATGGAATAAATAAATTCATAAAAAATAATTGTTTCCATGGCTTACTTAGCTAAATTAACTAAAAACAATTTACAAAATTTTCACTTTTAAACGTAAATAACTCGTATATATTTTGTCCCAAATTTTGGAAACCGCTGATAATTTTTTTGTTTTGTTGACATGACCAATTTCCTAATATAAAATTTCACAATTTTACTCATTTATCCAACCTCGTATCTCTTCAATTAAAATAGTTACCAAAAGTGAGCAAACTTCTAGAGACATCCTGTACAGTCTATTTTTTTTAATTTTTTGTAAATTTGACTAGATGTTAATAACATAGTGATGTAGACATCATCAAAGTTTGTACAAAAACAAAATCAGATTGACATATTTAGCAATAAGTAAGATCAGTGATGTAGAAATATAAATACAGCAAAATATTAATATATTACATATTTAAAAGAAATTTAAATGTGAACTTTAATATTCTATTTTACAAACTTTATCTAATTCTGAAATATATATTTTAAATTGTATTTTTCTTTTTCTTTCTCTATACGTATTTGTTTTTAAAGAAAGTTCCCCAAGTTGGTTTCGCGAATACATCTTGGGATAAGAATGCCGTTTGGTGGAATTAAAGTAAGATCCATCATAATAGAGCGAACAGGTTCTTGGCCCTCGTAAAATCGGGAGAAACATCCCATGTCACCAGCGAAAAATCCCTCATCGGTCAGACACGAAGTCTTGTCCCTCGGGACACATTGCCGGTCCCGCTGTCCACGTCTTCCTGGCGATTAATGCCCGCCATATTGATTCCTCCTACCCCCAGGATGTCAAACAGATTCCTTTCTATTGGCTACGCGCGACGAAAATTGATAGCAACAGAAAAAAAATCAGCACAGGAAGTATTTGACTCACGTTTCTCATATGTGTATGTTATGTATGTTTGAGATCGACAAGGCAAGGCTAATCAAAATTTATGACTTCAGGATGACCACAGGCTATAAAAATCCTTTGAAATATGTGGAAGAAGAAGGGAGGAGTAGCAACAGATGCTCCAGTCATTTCCTTACAATCACGCGTTGATATTGCACACACATTTCCTGATACAGATGAAATTTCGTTTCATCCTTCGCGCTGTATTAAAATTGAAACACAAAACTTGCAAAACAAAAAAAAGCAGAGGCGATGCTTAGATTTTAAATTAAAGTAAGACTTCATATCTTTGGATAGTCGAAACATATGCCGAAAATCTAAGTTTCGAATTCTATCAATGGTAATGCAGATATGGCTCAAATTCTCTTTATATTAATAATATAATGTTATTCGTCTATGCTGTATTTACTTTTATATACAGATGTTCCAAGATTAAACAACCAAGCAAACAAATACACTAAATAAGTGGATAACTTCATTTTTAGTAAAATTTTGTATATTTTTCGTTACAGAGATATTTATATGAGGGCGTAATTGTCGCGGTGGAAATACATAGTTTTAGTTATAATAATGCTGTATGAATCACTTTTAAAATTTTATTGTATAAAATTATATACTATAATATTTTCTTACAAAATTTACTCAAAATCAGATTTGACACCTTTTGATTTTTTTTGTCTGGAGAATAATTAAAGAATTAATTTACATAGAACCAATTAGTGATATTTATACTCAATTACTGACGAAAAATTATACAGACCTATGAAATAATAACACTACAACAGTATTGTGCTGCAACTGCATCTGTGATGGAGCCGTTTTATATGAGGTCAGGAACATAATTTTTAGTAAATTTAGTAAGAAAATTTTGATATTGAATTTTATACAAAATAGTATAAAGAACGAGTTTTATAAGATATGTTTTTACGCAATCGTGGCGAGTTTTCTAAATGACAAATGCGAAAAAAGGTTTATAATCATAAAATAAGTTTTATATTTTGCGTACTTTTATAATACAATAGACGGTGTAAAAAAACGCGTAATTCTTTTTGGTATATAGTGCTATCAAAAATGAATAAAAAAACCTAATCAACATAGGTCTGATCTTCAACCGTTTCCGAGGAACATTTTTCTCAATTGCGAATAGTTACGAAGTTATTTGAAAATTAAATATTGGCCAAGGTCGCCATAACATTTAACAGTAAAATTTTATGATATTTTATAAAATATAAAAGCACATCTAAGATGACCTCTGAATGGTAAATAAAAAGTCTCATATAATCGAAGTCGTAACTCATAGTTTTCGAGATAGCAGAGGTAAACGGGGTATAAAAAATCATTTTTAACTGCTTTATATCTTGGAAATTATTAAAGATCGAACCTATGTTGATTAAGCTACTTTACTCAATTTGGTTATAATACTATATATTTATTCAAATTTGCTAAAAACAATAATATGTTATTTTATTTAAAAAATACAATGGCGAATGAATTATGTATTACATTTTTATGAAATACAGAAGGCTTTGCAATAATATTTTTTTACGGGATATTATCCATTGTTGGCTGTGCCAATCTGTTTTGAATTAGACATCTGATAATATTAAATAACAGGTGTAAGAATGAAATATCGGATTGAAATAGATGAAATATTTAATTAATTTCTATTAAATTTGAAAGGTGTAATATTATAGTAATGTAATGCAAAGCCAACTGTGTTTAATATAAATGTAATATTTGAATCAATCGCCAATGTATTTTTAATAATATATCATATGATTAATTTTATATTAGTGGATAGCAAATTTCATGTTCTTTTCAAATTTGAATAAAGATGCAGGGTTTTTCATTTAAAAATATAAAATTACATACCATTACGTAAAAATGAAACATCCTGTAGAAAATCCTATACTGCAGGTTTATAGACATTTTAATGTAAAATAAACTACTTTTGAATTTTGTCCATAATATTTAAAGTACTTGAGTTATTAAAATATAATACACCGATGAATCACCTTGTACAACTACAAAACGGCATCGAATCCATGTTGCAAACAACAACTTGGTATGCGATAACTGGGCGACGAGAAATAAGACGAGCCACACTAGGCATCTGAGAGACACAAACTTAAAAGTTTTGTGCACATATAGCAGATATACAATGGGGTCCTCTACCGTAGTATCAAATTAGAACATAGATCATTTATATTAAAACTAGACCTTGAAACTGTATGCTAAGGACTATCAAAGTTTTAAAAAGTTATTAGTTTTTACAATAATCGAGTTTTTAATATCATTTTCTCACCTTTATATCTACGTATTTACTCTATTTTAAAACATCACTATTTTCAAGCCTTCTGCTACCGGCTTTTTAAAATACGGAAACCATTTTCAAGTACATAAAATGTGCAGAAAATAACAACAGAAAAATAACAGAAGTAAACCAAATAACACTTGTTTAAACTTATGTCACACAATATTCCATGTGTTGATATGAACGTAAAAGCTATGTGGAATGGCATAGGTTGTCGGCGATACTCAAACCTTGAACTAACAATTATGTACGTAGTTTTTTATTACTTATTTTATAAATTGCTTATTATCCAAGCATATTTTTGATTATTGACTATAAAAGTTATTTTAACATATTTATATATTTATATAAGAGTTGAAAAAGCTTACTGTTTGCAAACAAAATAATCTCCATCTAAGTTACGGAATATTTTAAAAAATATTACGGCTTAACGAATAACAATAAAGATTTTCGAAAACTACAAATCGCTATCAATTTAGATGAAGTTTCAAAAAAAAAAAAACAGTAGGGGACCCTTTTGTATGATAGATTAGATTATATTAAAGTTTGTATAATAATTGGGCGCGTTCAGCACCTCTCATCGCTGACAGCGATGCCAACCGCTGAGTACCGCTGACTGCACTAAATGCAATTGCTGTATGCATTTCTGCCAGCAGCTATCCAGAGTAGTTTAAGACCGCTGGCAGCTGACAGCGTACTATCAACTGTCAGTTCAAACACAAAATGGCAGTATCTAACTATATCTCAGTCAAATATGAATATGATAATTTAGTGATATGTCACTAATTTGGTGGAAAATCATGCCAAAATACACGACGGTATATAAAAAACATTTCCGAGTTTTATAAAACTTACAACATTACAGTAATGAAACTAAAATTTTGTCAATTTCACTGTCCATTGTTGACTACTAATAAAATTAACTGTTAAATTCAAATTGAGTTTACGTTCACTGTTTACCATTGCTATGATAACAACAGCGTACTCAGCGTACCGTTCAAAGCGAACTAAACATCGCTTTTTAACATCGCTTCCAGCGATGAGAGGTGTTGAGCAGGCCCATTAATTCACTACCTTAGTATAGCCGTTATGCGGCCATGAGTGCGGTTTTTTCAATTCTTTGTTTGTCACACCCGCTACTGTGGACATCTCAAAGCGTGCAACGTGCGGTCGTAGCGCAAGTTATGTTCACTCGAGATCTGATAAATATAATTCAACTATCGTTGTTGGTGTATAAGATAATGGATATCTATTTGAGTTTACTGTTTGCTTTCGTAGGCCTCTCATACTTTTTCTAGAAAGCTGCTCTGATGTTAGTGTATCGAGATCAATACTCGGGACGTATAAATTCCTTGAACTGTGCAGAGAGAAGGGTTCTATCTTCATTACGTGATAATAGCCGTGCAAATCTAGATTAGAGAGTCGCGCAAGTCGCAGAAACTCACCTTGCTCTTGCGTTCGGCATAAAGCGCTTTATTAATGATCTCCCGTGCTGCCTGTCATCTTCAACATATGCACCACCAACCCATCATTACGGAGCCTAATTACTCGCCCTAAATAACGGTTGTTAACCGAATTTATTTACAAAGCCCGCGGAGCTAGATGGCGCATTGGAAGTTATAGTCGATGTGACTGAGGACAAATCGACCAGAATATATTACACTTGTTTAATTAAATTTACCTCCTAACCAGTGAGAAGAATATGAAGCTTAAATGGAAATTAATGACCCGAGATTATTAGATGCGCAACAATAATGTATTATAGGTCATTAGTCAAATCACCGCAGCGAGATGAGGGCGCATTTTATAACATAACCTCTTCGTCTTATACCATTTTTCACACATTTATTTTCCCTTCATACCTTATTTACAAACTTTCACGATTTATGCACCGGAAAATATTAAAACTATAATTGCTCTGAAGTTTTAATTAATTAAAATTAGTTACAATTTGCAAGCTGTATAATACCGTGCTTTTAAAGGAGAATGAGTAAATTCAAAAGTCAGATTTATTCTCGTTACAAATTGGCAAAATATTTAAAGCAAATTTAAGTTATTGAACACTTTAATTTTACATCTGTTTGTTTTTAACTTATCACACGATGAAACATAGAATTTCCCATGACTTTTATTTTAAAAATTATTTAATATTATTATGCATATTTAATTACTCTTTATTTTTTTTACTTTACATATTTTTTATATAAATATACAAAAAAAAAATTGTTCATATCCAACGTAACTTGATTTATAAAATAATATTAACACGCACAATTTACTTATTATCTATTTTTGTTAAAAAAATATCACTATCGGCAGAGAACATGCTACTTGAACTATCATATTTTAATGAAAAATTAATTTAAGTAATTAAAAAATGGAGCATATTTCACTAAATGATTAAAACTTTGAAATTACTCAACTTTCATTTTATCTAAAATCCCGTTATTATTACATTTTTCAAAAAAAATATATATATTATAAATTTATAAAAATGTAAATTCAAGCTTTCTTTAGACGAGTATAACTGTTTTCAGATATTATTCGATTCGATTCTCTTTAGAGAATATATGGTCATTTTTAGAAAAAAGTTGAATTACGAATGATACAATAAAATACATAGCATTCCATTTAAAATAGGAACGTTTTAAAACACTATTAAATAAAAAATAATATTAATTAGTGTATATAAAAAAAAATAGATAGCGTAAGTTCGTCGTAGGACATACCTGTATAAATACGTAATTTTCTGAAATAGGTTATATAAAAGTGACTAAAAGTTTAAATGAAAAACTTATTTGTGCTTTGTTTTGAATTATCTCCTTTTAGAGTAAACACGGAGTATGCGAGTAGTGTTGTTAGAATGTCTAATCCCTAGGTACAACAGCCTTTAATTATTATAGTAAACAGCGCGATAACGACTAGATTCTAATAGCACAACATTACTAAGTATGACTAGTAGCTAGTTAGAAAAGTTCTCCCTTCATTTTTTTCTGTAAGTATTGTCCCATATATCCTACAAGGTAGATTTTACTGTACGCAATGGGTTTTTACGAAGTTGTTTTTCATTGTGTCAAAATTAAAGGATATCGGAAGAACCAAGTGTACACAAGAAGGTCACCCTTAAAATGCCGGTCGAATTATTATCACTTATCATTTGGCCCACAGTTTTTTTTTTGTTTTAAGTGTATATTTCAAGTAGCAAAAATAATTTTGTATAATTGTCTAACCATTTGTGTATGTTTTACAATTTATTGAAAATGTAAATCGGCCGAACTATTATGAGTTTGGGTAGTATAAATATATATATATATATATATATATATATATATATATATATATATATATATATATATAGCAAAGAATATTTTATTCTCTTTGCGATTTGATTGCATTATTTTCTTCATATAAATGCATTTATATATATTTATATATAGTCTAATGTTGTTACTAAGTAGAATAAGCATCCTACATTACCAACAAGAACAATTTTAAAAATATAAAGTCGACCTAGCAAATTAAAAACTATTCATAAAGAGATTGCATTGATTGCAACTAAGCACACATAATAGTCAAATTAATCCTGTAAGTTTGGTTTTACAAATGGAGTTTCATGAAATGATAAATGTTACTGTGTTTATTATCAATTAAAACAACTTAATTTGATCATTTATACTTTACGGTGGTTGAAACTAAGTTCACGTACCATGATTACAATTTAATCCAAATTATGAAGAAGTAAGAAGTAATTTCCATGAGATAAAAGATGAAAATTGCTATAAATTTATATTTTGAGAACCGTGAAGAATTCATCTAGGATGGATGGGATACAAGAACATGAATTTCGTCCTAGTTAAGATGATTGAATTTCGAAAAATGCAAATAATTCTAATACCAAAAATTGATCCTTCAAAATTTAAGAACTTTTCATTTTGCGTGCTTCCGAAGATTAAAACTGGTTAAGTCGATGTGACCGAGAGAGATCAAAGGCTTATAATTTTTCCAATTTTATAAAAAATTCACATTAGCCGATCGATAGATTCTTATTAAAGTAACTTAGATTCAAATTAGACATGAATTTAACGTTGATACACTGGGCAACTACATTTCTCACATTATTTTTTATAAGTTCATTTTCTTCGTACGTTATTAACAAACTTATACGATTTATGTGCCACTAAATATGAAAACTCTAATTGCTCGGAAACTTGAATTAATTAAAATTAGTTATAATCTGCAAACAAACAAAACTATAATCAAATTAAAAGTTCGTTACTTAGAAAGAATTACGCTAGACAAACAAGCGGAAAAGTTTGACTTAATCTCTCTCATACAGTGTCGGCTGTCGGCTACTTAATAAAAAATGATGTCGAAACTTGGTGGCAGAGTAAATAAGGCGCCCTCTTTTAATTTCCAAGTGTGAGACGAGGAGGCAGCGCAATTAATTCACAACGCGACGTTTGTTAGAAAAATTCAATTTGCTCGCACATTTCTCCTGATCATTCCGTGGTGGCTGTTTACTTTAATAGCAGCCCTAATGAACGCACAGAAAACATAACTGAATAATTTCCCAAGCAGACCAAATAAAAGGACTTCAAAACACATCACGGAAAACTGCGGGAAATTATACAATTCTTATTTTTAATCTTGAAAAATATGTTTTGCTATAGGTAACTGCTTCTTCTTCACATAGCTGTTGCGAACAGAATCAAAATTTTTTTAAGGAAAACGATACACATACAGTGTGCATGTGCGCGTGTGCGTATGTGATCATCGGCTTACTACTTTCAATATGGCCTTCCATTTAAAAAAAATGTTATTTTGTTGAATAAATCGAGTATTTGATGTTCAATTGTTTTTCATATTTTACCGCTAAATTTGTCGGAATATATCGCCCAACTTTGTTCATTTAACCGTCTTTCTATCTCTTCAAATAAGAAAGTTAGCAATGGTGGCCCGCTTACGACAGATATCTTGTACATAACTACAAGTAAATAAATATTTACCTATAAATACCTCTCAGTGTCTGGGTATTAATATGAAAATATGTACTTATTGTAATTCTTGATGATACTAATAAGTAAATGCTAGTACTTATAAATACTTACTTATAAGTATTTATTTCTTTTATTAATACCACCTAAGTAGAATATATAAATAACATTAATTAATTAGTAAATTTTATCAGAAACACTCAATTTTCAGTGTTGAGAGAACAGTGTAGTCAAAGCACACGAAAATTTATTTTAAAAATGATTAAAATATTCAAAATCCAAAAATATTAATAGATACAGGTACTTAGTATTAATATGAAATACTTTTCGGAATATTTTTCTTAAAAATATTATTTATAATGATAAGTCGGACAAGAATGATGGAGTACAAAATATGAAATGCCGAATTGACAGAGACCCAATTAATATGTCCTCCTTTGAGGGTGACTTGTTTAATGGCATGCCATTAATAATAAATCAATACTTCCCGAAGACAAAGTGGATGCAATGTAGGCATCAGGTGCGATTCCAACTCACTGCAAATCCTGCACCATAAGTCTGTCTGGTGGTCCGAGCATTCCTGCATTTAATCCTGCACGCATTCATCTCCTGTTAAGCCTAGACCGAGCTGACAAACGATTAGCTTATTCACTGGGAGAATGGAATAGCAAGGGACAACCAGCAAAGTAAAGGATACTGATCAGGTCAAAGAGACGATGATGTCAGTCAAGTGTCAGTGATTCAATTTTGGTGATTGTACAGCTATAATTAGTAAGGGGAAACTAATTGACACTTAGAAAGCCTTAAATGGAAATAGTGTCATATTAAATATGTTATATATGAAGTCATGTAAGTTACTGTTTCCTTTAAAACAACCAGCGCTTTTTTGGGCAAACTAATGACTTGAAAAATGTTATATACAAAAAATTACCAGGAAAAAGGGCTTAATTTATGAGGAATAATAAATAAAAAATTCAACCAGTGGTTCTCAAACGGTAGAATAAAATTATATTTTTTTAAATGGCAACCTATATAAATTTTTGTCCATTAGATAGAGAGTTTTTTTTCTGATTTCAACGATATAAGTATGATATGGGGTTGTATAACAATTATTTCGAGAAAAATGATATTAAAAATCAGAAATAATTCTACAATATTGAAGTAGGCTATGCAATAAACAAATGCAAACAAATGATACAGGTGACAGATAGTTTTGTTACTTACGTTATTAAGTGTTTGTTTTCGTAATTGTTTAATTACTTATTAATAATATACTATCGTAACCTAGGCAATAGTCGTATTAATAGTTGTTTATTCAAATTAGAACACAAAATCATATTTTTTTTTAAATAAGATGTTATATACTCTTTAGACCCATTCCATAGAGTATTTTTTCTGAATTCATTATATTCATTTTATATCCTTACATAATAATTTTTTTTTAAAATTCGATTGAAATTTAAACAAAACGATAAAAAAAATAACTTTGTGTTGTAAGTTGAGAACCACTGGTTTAAAAAAATATTTTCTTCTTATGTCCTCCTTTGTATTCTATAAGATTGTCTAATGGTATTTTATTGTATCTTTAGTAGTATAGAAATTATTTGAGGTAGCTCGTTTAGCTGTTACACCCCGTATTATTTTCTATACGAGTATATATTTATTCATCGTAAAAGTAGAAAATAATAGTATATGGACTCCAAAATGTGCTTATTGTTGTTTCATACTAAAATATTCTAATGAATAACGAAATAAATTAAACAATAGTACATAAACAATTGTAAAATGATAAAGGCAGAAACACATATTCTAATCAGAATCACGTACATTACGGTAAAACATAAAAAAATTCAATATGGTAGATAATTCCCAAAAAAACTACTATAATATTAACTCATCATTTGTATACTAGTCAATAAACGTATTTATAATAAACATTATTATTATTTCGAACCTTTACTCTTCTACGAGCAACGTCCCAACGGTAAGCATATTTATTATTATTTATTATACTTTTGGCAATTACTAATTTGTACCTCCAGTCTGGCAAGAACCCATCTTAAATATTATTTGTTAATTCGCCTCATAAAGGCGGGTTACATTTATCATAATAATAAAATGCAAAATTTAATATATCGCCTATATCTAGTGACTGCATTTTGTCTCAAATAATGAAACACAACTAAAATGATTACCTACCTTATAGGAAAACTTCTGTCCAATTTAAACAACTGTGATCGGAGTGAAGCACAGTTTTTACAGAAAAGTGCAGTTGCGCAGTAAAATTTAATAAAAAAAATCTTTGTAATTTAATATACTGCTTCCCTTTTACTACCTTGTGGAGCATCACGAATTCTATAGGTAAAAATAAATAAATAAATAAATATTTCATCACGGCATATTACCCATTGCTGGGTGTGCCAATCTGCTTCGTATACACAGATATCGGTAATGATGGAATATTTGTACCGTGTGGGCGCTTACCAGGCGTCACCTCACGGGCACTCATTGCTGGAGTGGAGAGTGCGCCACAGGAGTCAATTTTGTGCCATTAAAATGCGATGTAATTTTTGGCGTCGGTCGGGATCGAACCCGGGTCCCTAGATTCGCGACCAGACACTGGGATTTTGCTGGTGGAGTAATTGCAATCTACAGCTTCTACAAGAAAACTAGAGCTTACGAGTATAGTGATAGTGAATTCCTAACCATTCGAACTCATTAGCATTTTTAGGTTACATGCAACCAAACCCTGAGCTAGACAATTATTTTAAAATATTAATTAAATACAATTGCCCTAACTAAAATATGAAATACTTTAAAAATAATTACTGCTAGAAAAAGTAATTAAATTACTAATTATATTTTAATTCTCATATAGTTTGTCAATTACTTTACTTAAATAATTATTCTTCTTATAAATACAACAAAAATAAAAATCAAATTTATAAAAAAATTGGCGACACAGGTAGCGTAGTTAGTTCACAATTTAATGGATTCGGGTTCGATTCTCATGTAAGGTATGGATGTAGAAAGTGCTTTTAATCATTTTGTCGATATCCGTGAACTAGGACAAGGGTAAATCGTATAATGAATTAAAATTATCCCAATAATCATTTCCGCTTATACTATACTTATACTCGATGTAGTATTTAAAATGTGAAATAATAAATAAATGAGAAAAATAAAAATAAATATATTTATATTTTTATTTCATTAACTGACATTTGCTAGTTGCTCTGTTGCACTCTTAAATTATAACTAAAGTAAAAATATCTTACATACGTTTATCGGGATTTCCCTCACTTTTTAGTTCTAAATAGTAATTAGAATTTGAAAAATCAATTACTTTTTCAATTCTTTTTTCAAATTTTCAAAAATATTTGAGTATCTACAATTACTTTTTTACCTCTCGCTAAGACGGGTATTGGATTCATGCTAAAAATCGCATATCCAGATTTTAATCAATAATCACGTTTTAAGGTCCCTTCAATCCGATTTTAATATTTTTTAGGATGATGTCTGTGTGTATGTGTGTGTGTGTGTGGATGTTGGGAGGACGATTTCTCTAAAAATAAATAAGCCTTAATATCTGTTTAACTACATGTCTCTCAATCGGATATTAATGGGAAGAGTTGAAAAGGTTTTGGAAGCAACTGAACAACTGAAAGCAGTAATTTCTTAAAAAATCTTCTAAATATTATTTTTGAAAATTTTGTTCTTGCAAATATTAAAGAAGATTAAAATCTTTATCTGATACATTTAAATATTTTATTATTCTTTTATTGATTTAGAGATAAAAGAATGTAATATATAAAATAATACGGTCATCGGTGATCGTGCGGCCAGAGTGCTCGCCTGGCAATACAAGGTTGCTCGTGAGGGACAGCGATCGAATCCCTAACGAGTCAGTTTCTAATAAAAACCGACACACCCAGATCAGTCCGACTGGCAGCAAGAGGTCACTATAAGCTACTCTGCATGTAACGAGGGTGCCAACCGAGGGCACTAAAAATGTCTCTGTAATTGTAAAATTGAATATGTCTATATATATATATATATGCAAATTTAAGTAGAATTTTTGGTGTAGAGTGTAGGTATACAAAAAATGTTAAATACATACTTATGTAACCAAGAACGGCAGTAGCGAGAGGTATTGTAATGGCCACAATAGATTTTTTACAAGAAAATACTGCCAACTCTCGCACAAACCTTTCCAATTCGAAACTAAATAGAAGAGAAACTAATTCAAATCATCTAGGTTATGATTTATCGAATTTGACAAATTGATTGTATAAAAGTTAAAAAATATATTTCGAATTACCGTGGTTTAAAATATTTTTAGTTTATCATATATATTTTTTTGATATGTTCATATGTATATACAATTAGTAAATACAGAACTAGAAACAAACTTAGCGCCGAAATCAGAGTTTCAGTTTCGACTAATGATGGCTGATGGGTCAATTCTCGAAAATAAATAATATAAAAAAGTTCCCGGAAATTTTACGGTAAATTAGCAAGAAAAATTCCTTGGAAATTTCCCAAGAAAATATAAATATTGCGGAGCACCACAATATTTGTTGAGGGAACACCTATGAAAAGGTAAGACAGGCACAAGACACAAGTATGCAAAGCAAAAGAATAGGCGTGAGTCTAATCTTTTTATAAAAAAATAACAAAAAAAAAATCCGAAAATCGTGATTGAAGAAATTTCCGAGAACTATCTCGAGGAATACAAAAATTTCCGGCGGAAAATTTTCATTAGCTAGTTCTGACAAATTCAAATTGCCGAGGTAAAATAAACTACCAAGGCTAACGTAAAAAATTCGACTTATCTTTTAATTTATTTTGAATTATAAAGATTTTCGAATTAAAATACTGTAGCGTGCGCGCAACCAACGCGAGCACGCGACCGACGCCGCTGGTCGAACCTTTCTATTACGGCCGACGCGCTAAGCGAGCGCTTAAATTAAGCGATGACGTAATCGTCGCGGATACCGGTGGAGTAAACCTGTTTCACGGTCAGCTGATCATTTGTATTCGATGTTATTATCGTATAGAATAGTGGCGAACATTCTAGTAAAACGACGCCGGACAATATAAACCCCGTCAGGGAAGAAAGCCGGGCATTCTGATATAGACACGTATCCTGAAATGAATAGTTGCTGATATAAATAAATAGTGTACGAGTTGTTAACATAAATAAAAATAGTTATATAAATGAATATAGTGAAATAAACATTATTTAAATAAATAATCCTATTGTTTAAGAATTTAATAATATTCTTAGTCTTAAATTAGTGTTTATAATTGTTCAATTATAGTGTTAGTTATTTTTGTTATCTTTATCTTAATTTTTTATCGTTTAATAAACATTTATTTTAAATAATATTTCTTTGATTTTTATACTTCACACCCAAATAAATAAACGTCACAGTTAATAGATATAATTAGCTATGTGCGATTACGAAGTAACCCGGTATATTATTTTTGTTTATTGGACACGTTTTAATAAGTTATCCAGATCAGTTGCTGAACTGACCATGCTCACTCAGTACATTGATGTGTTGATATTTATGTTAGCTAATAGAACCAACCCGTTCATTCTCTCCTTCTTTATATACATTTATAACTGACAATCGTGGATTTGTTAACATCTTGATAAAAATTAGACTAGACAAGTTGGAATGGACTCAGGGTAATTATTGCCACTGTACGGTACGGACTATACCACGTACTTAGATATTACATAATTTAACACAGGAACAGGGGCACGGAACGAGACATATAACATACACTGTTGCCTTACTTCACACATAAGGGAATATTAACACCTCAACGACAGAATCCAACATTTAAACTACGAGCCTAAACTCATATTAATTTGGCCTGTTAACATGTTCAAAAAACAAATTATAAAACCTAATAAATATTTGTGCGCCAGTGTCAATTTAAACATAACCTCATATTTAAAATGTTAAACACTATATGAATTTAGAAGTACAAATAATTAGACTAAAGTTGCACTATGTGAATAAACAAAATTGTTCGTTACAATGCAAAAAAATATTGTTCAAACCACTTACGAGAACACGTTGCGCATTTAAAGTACGATGAAAGCGAGTGCTTTATAACAGCGCTCATATAGGAAGTATCCCTTTCCACTAGTTTCTAAATAACTATTTTATAACTACTTCTTCTATTACTCGATTTTGAAGCCATATTACAGCGTTTAATATTATATTCTATACTTACAAACCTACATTTAATTCATAACGCCAACCTCAATTCTAACTAGAAACTACTAAATTAACCATAACTGCTATAACCTATGATGAGAGTGACGTGGGTTCAAATTTATCGCGAAATTTCAAAACTTGAAACACGGGTCGGTCAGAGATCAGTTTATGATTGAACCTGACGTCGCCAATTAAATATGGCCTTGGTATTCGAGAAAGCTGTTCATTAAACCAGGACTGTCTGTCAGATAATCTAAGAGTTAAAATTCGTTTTATAAACGTAGTTTTTTTTTGACACGCGCGGTCCTCTCTGAATATATGAAAACGAGTGTCTAGAGAGTATACAAAACGAGTGACGTACTATACTTTTTTTACGGCTGCAAATTGTGGTAGAAATTATGAAACACATTTTCAGGTTACTAATGTTTACAAAATGGCAGTTGTCAGTTCCATCAACTACCTTCAGCTCTTCAGCCCGTTCTTAATGAATCAGTTATTAGTAGTTGCTATCATCAGGGCGTTTTCACACGACGCTATAGCGATACCATATATGGCCAACGATAAATAGTACCAAATATATTTTCACACAGAACGATAATTATCTACCATAAAATTCTGTGAATAAAGTGAAAATACGCTATGTTGCCACACTATGTTGTGAACAACCTTAGAGAAAAGACTATGTGTATATAATTAAAGGACTGAAAAAACTTAGAAAAATTTTGACGTTTTTGGGTCCATCCCCTGTTACGCGCAAGATATAAGAAATGTAGTATGTAGATTTTGCTTCCTTTTTGACTCCTTCTTTTATAATCTTCTAGTTTAGATTTATCTCAGATTCAACTCTTTGTTCTTTTAATTTAGTGAAATCAGTGTTATATCATCGTCTTGGCTATCTTTCACAACTATTCAATTGAAACATTGCGTAAATTAAAATGAACAATGAATGGTAAGTCGTGTGAAAACATTTTTAAACTTGTATTGGGCTCTAGCATCGCGGCGATAGAATGTGCGATATCCATAGAACATATTGCTTGGGCACGCTATGTAGTGTCGGCTTTGCCATTCTGTTTATTGTATCGCGGACGTGTGGAAACAGCTGATTTAAAAACACGTAATTTTTTGTGTAAAGCGATATCGCGACTATTTATCGCCCGCGATATATAGCGCCTTGTGAAAACGCCCTCACGCCGTGTTCAATACGATCGGAGCCACAGTTTGTCGAGTTGTGATTAAAATGTTGTTTAGAGCCATGGAAATCAGTACGTTAAGTCATATTTTAACAACGGGATTTAAAAAAAATATATTCATTTTGATTATTAAAAAATAAAGTTTTGTTTTTTCGATCCATTGTAAAATTCTTTTTATTGAAACCGTGAATATTGTGAAAATTCTAATTCTAGCGAAAATATGAGTGAGAATGAATTAAAACCGGTTTGAGTGACGCAAATTTCATCTGAAATTCATTAGGAAAGTTGTGCTCGGACCACTAATGGAGGATTGATGTAATATGTAAAAGCGAAAGTCCGAGACTCGAGCCCGCAGCGAGGACCAGACGCCAGGATTTTTACCCAAACAACGCAACACTCTGGATCAGGTTGCAAGGAACAGAAAAAACAGAAAGGTGATACTTTCCAACACCTCACACATGTCAAGCATATGAATTTGTTACTTTCAACCAGACCAAACAATCAAGGGATTATAAATAACATCGACGAGTAGAGTTATACAGATCAATAATAAACAAAAAGTTACGAGTTTAAATTCAGCACAGACGAGTAATTGATTTAAGGATCTCTGGTCAACATTACCTGTCGCAAATTTATTTGTTATTCCCTATAAGATTCCAATGAGAATGTAATATTTCTTGCAAAGATATTTAGAGTCTGAGCGTAATTTAAAATCTTAAGACAAAAAGAGTAGATATGTGTCAAATAATTATTATTGAGTATGAGTACTACAGTTTTAAATACTTTAATAGAACTCGTATAGATTTATATTTATTAATTTAATTTTGTAACTAGTTTTTATTTAGTTTTTGGAAATTAAATAAACCCAAATTTTTGTGGTTAACATAATTGTTACATATAATATTACACTTACTTATTTTTTTTTTACAAAATGATGTGGTTTGTGAACCTTTTTGTTTCTAGTTCTTTGATTTGAAAATTGTGACTATTATTTTAAATCAATCAAATATCCAGAGAATACATATACTATTTTGAAATACTAAACTCATATAGAAATTATAACGTTGTCTTAGAAATCGTAATACGAAATCTAACACTGGCACAATAGCATTGGTATTTGTTAGAGCATAAAGTGCGCTAAAGAACTGTAAAGCAAAATCCTGTATTATTTTACATTTGGAAGTTATTTGTGGAAATTAAAAATTGCAAAATTTATAATTTCGCATATTTCTACTGACCTATGTATTTGTTCTTGTTTTTTGGACTAATAATACATTGTTAAAACCTTCTAATAAAGCTTTTTTTTCTAATTTAAACGACTTCGTATGTCTCAATTTGCGAATTACCAATGTTGTATCCGTTATTCTGGACATCTATATACACGGGTTCACCATGTTAACTAAATGTGCTAATTGTAAGAAATTGAGAAAGTAGTTCTGCTCAGTGTACTACTGCGTATATATACGAATATTTTACAACGTGGTACCTACCATAATGTAAAATACCAGATTCATAAATGTTTCAGTATCTAGTCTTCAAGGTCTGTCTAATTTCTTTAATCAAAATTGAAAAATAAAAAAATCCTAATTTGTCATTTCGAGAAATGTGCTCAATAACGCATAAAATAGTTATTAAAGTTGTGGCGCACAAGTTCCAATGTCAGCGACGCTGCGGCATAAGAAGAGAGAAGCGAAAAACGTTATCGATCAAATCTATATATCAATTAACTTAATTAATAGATATATGTTCAAATTTGACATAAGCTTCCCTAGCTTGGTATTACTAATCTGCCGGGTGTACATGCGTACTGCAGGCATGCTTGTTACTTGTTTCTAAGTAGTATGTATTGTGAATATAAAAATACAAAAGATATAGACATTAATACTTTGTTATTATTTATCTAAATCAATGTATATAATATTCGTATGCAATATGTAAATTATATAAAGCCGTACAATTGAAGTGGCTAATTGTACGCTCATCTTAATTTTTAAGATAGTTTTAAACAAATAAAAATCAAGTAGAACTTTTGTTAATAAAATCCAATTTGTTATTTGACATTTCGTTTCAATATGATACCGCCAATTTAAAGAACATTTTAAGTGTAAGTGGTAACCGGGCATATTTGTACTTTAAACTTCCTCATATATGCACGAGCATCGTAAAAATATTAAAATTGGATTTAATGGCCATAAGAAACGTGCTTATTCATCATAATCTCGATACGCAATTTTAGCACGGTTCCATACTTCCATTACTTACATTAGGCGAAATGTAAAGAGCATTGTATCCAAATTGTTCAGCACAAGTCCTTTTGTAAAGGCTACAGTACGATGAAGAGTAAGAAAGGAGTAACTAAGTGAAATGGGTTAAGTTAAGGATCGGGGACAAATGAAAGTGATCTCATGTAGGTTGTTTCAGTTTGGGAAGCTACCGGTATGTAATTGTCGTGGGAGTAATGGACGTTGGATCGGCCACGTGGCATTGTTTTGATTAATGGCCGCCGCATCTGTTCCGTCAGATCGGCCACCAGCGCTGCCATTAGTCAACCTATTGTTTTTGGTGACGTCACACACAGCAGTCCGGACCATGTATCTTCGCCACGAGGAAATTGCCTTCATAAATGAACTATACACACATGTCACTATTTCCCATACCTATACATACACGTTCTATCTAAGAAGACAAAGATTTCTGTTCTCGATCATAATTAAACCCGGAGGAATCACGGTGAAATTGTATGATTATTGGGTCACCGGACACGCACACAATATAGCTCTAAAATGAAAATGTTGTGGCCAGCACAATACCTTTCGCCATTTCCATTTTATGTTACATAAGTATCGAATGTACCATGTCTTGTTTACACAAATAATTCAAATTATATCTATTCTTTCGTGTTATACGGAATTTTGTCCTACTCTTCTAATATTATGTTCAAGATTCTTCAAATTCACTGACGACATTAGCGGTCTTTCTTAAGGATGTATGTAATATTAATATACCTATAATTTTAAATACATATTTAATTAATAATACAATAAGATATATTAAATTTACTCGTACTTACCAGAAAAATCTTTCAGTAATGTTTATAGATATTTAATGTTATTATAACTTAAAGAATATATTATTTTCTATACAATTGGACTGTATTTTAATACTTCACATTCAATAGATATAAAGTTAAAGAATTATAAAGATATTAAATTTAATAAATCAGCCAGATATGCTAACCATAGAAACTGCTAATATATTCAGATAATTCAAATTGACTGATGTCAGTATCAATGAAAAGTAAATTATTGTAGCAGAGATGAGGATGTTGAGATAGATGTTGGGGAAGACACGGACAGATACGGTAAGGAATGAAAGAATAAGGGAAATAACTCTAGTGTGAGAAGTTTCTAGAAAGATGCAAGAGAGACGATTATATTGGTTTGAACATGTCATAAGAGAGATGAATATATTGGTAGAAGAATGAATAGCTTAGTAATAAAAGGTAGAAGAAACAGAGGAAGACCAACGATAAGATGAGAGGACTGTATTGCGGAAGACTTAAGAGGAAAGAAACTGATTGAGAACGACACGCAGAACAGAAATGAGTGGAAGAAGAAAATAAAAAATTGCGACCCCTAACGAATGGGAGAAGCTAAAGAAGAAGAAATGTCAAGTGTTAAGTGCAGTTTGCATAGTTTGTTTATGAAATAATTTTACTGGAAATATAGGCTCTTTTGCAAGAAAATTTATGTATAGGGCGCGAGCAGTCACGTGACTTTGCTGACCTTGGCAATCAGTTATGGAAGCCTGTGTCAAACTGACAAATGACATCAATTAATTATGTTTATAACTGACAAATGTCATAATTTTTCCTTAAAATTTCATTACGAGTATTTTGTTATTTCATGCGGTTTATTTTTATTAGGAATATGGAATTCATTTGTCGAGAAAAATATCATACAATAGCAAAAAAATCTGTTGTGGCCAGCACAATACCTCTCGCCACTTACTTTTTTGGTTAAATATGTATATAACAGTCATGTTACATTGTTGGCCTTAACAAGCAGATGTGGGGGGCCGTTTCAGAATGATAATTAGTAATTATGTACATGGATGTCACTTGTCAATTTTTCATTCAAAACTTCAAGATTTTCTAAATACACGTAGTTAATTTTTCACCAGGAGTGTGGAATTTACTTGTCGAGGAAAATAAACCACATGGAATTGGAAAATCACTAAATTTAGAATGACAAATTATGATACTTGACATCTATATACATAATTACTAGCTATCATTCTGTCATGGGCCTCCATATCTGCTTGTCAAGGCCAACAAAATCACATGACTGCTCGCGCCCTATTGTATTTAACATTTCTTGTATATTACACTCTACACCAAAAATTCTACTTACATACATCTATTTCTTATATTTAGATTGATTAATTTTAAATTCATTTTATGAAGAAATATTGTCGTCTTCTAATTTTTCGAAATGTTTCCAATTCATTGTCAGGATTGACAGTATTTTTGAAGGATATATCTAATATACCTATAATTTTAAATATATAACTATTAATACATTAAGAAATAATATAATGTATGTACTTCCCAGAAAAAGTCTTCAGTAATGTCTCCGTATTTCTGACACTGACATTTATCTGTCAGTTACAAACAATTTAAATTTACAACTATTTTCCATGGCATTCTTTCGGCTGTAAAATTTATTATAACAGATTATTTTATATATTATATTTCTTTTATCTCTCAATCTATAGAATATATAATAAAATATTTAAATGTATCAGATAAAGAATTTTCTTTAATATTACCAAGAAAAAATTTCAAAAAATATTATTTAGAAGATTTTTTTTCAAGAATCTTCTACTTCCGGTTGTCCAATTGTTACCAAAACCTTTTCAGATCTTCCCATGAATGTCCGATTGGGAAATACGTAGTTAAACAAATTTAAAGTCTTATAGTTTTTGAGTAAAAATGTTAAAATCGGATTGTAGGGACCTTAAAACGTGCTTATTCAATAAAATCTGGACATGCGATTTTTAGCATGAATGCAATACCTCTCTTAGCGAGAGGTAAAATGAAATTTTGAATGAAAAATTATGACATTTGTCAATTATGGACATAATTAATAGCTGTCATTGTGATACGGGTCCCCATATCTGATTGCCATGATCAGCAAAGTTACGTGACTGCTCGGGCCCTATGGAATTTGTACATAATACACAGAATTAACGGAAGGTAATATGCTGGCCACGTCAGATTTTATTAACTATTGTGAATATTCGTAGGAAAAATAGTTTGTGCATCTCAAATATAATGACTATATTGATACACTCGTTGGATAACATACTAATTTAAAAACATAAAAGAACAAAATATGTGCAATTAATTTTTTTTTCTATTTCGGTGTTCTTATGTTTCTATAAACGCACTGTTTTGTACTGCAAACACGACGTTTAGAAGATCTATAAGCGTACTATTTTTGGCGCCTTTCATGTTCTCGAGTTGGTAGTCATGCTTTCATAACTGACAGATGACAGGTAACCTCAAAATGGTAAGTTGTTGATAATATTTCAACATATTACTTTTAATTATGGATTTTTATACTTTCTTTAGGTGATAGGACTAGAAAAAAATATAATATTAATTTCACAACCAGAATCAGACCTTGAATCATAAATACAATACACCTTGCAATACACTAATTAATCAATAGTTGACAAAATATGAAATTTCAATTGTTAGCGAGAAGCGTTACCAACATAAACATAACTAACAAAAAAATACCTAGTCATAATTTGACGTCGCAATTTAAATAAATTTAATCGTAAAAATACCTCAATAGAAAAAATAGTATAAAAAACACGTATCATAAGGCCTGTTGACGCACTCGTCCTTTGTAAAACTCGCCTAGCGGCTCGTTTTCCAAACTTGGACTCGTACGTTAACAGATTGCCTTATGATACTTGTGTTTTAATGTACTATTACACATGCCTAATCTATCATCTTCGAATCGTATGAGTTAATATTTCAGCTCTGGGTAATTCAGTAGTGTCGTTTGTTGAAAGTTGTACACAGTGTTTGTATTGTATTATATTTTATATATTATAATAAATATTCGACATAAATTTATTTATTTTATTATTATTATTCGTTTTTTTATGGGTGTCTTGAGTGTCAATGTCTATAATGTCAGTGTCACTGTCTACTGTCAATGTGACTGTCTAACACTCCCCCTCACGAAAGACCATTATACCTCATCTTTAATATAGTCCAATATTTTTTCTAAATTTTTCTTGTTTCGAGCCGCATAAACATTTGGTGAAAATATTAGCTTCCATTTTTTCTGTTCTTTTATATGTCACGTTTATTTTACCATTTTTTATAGTGTCTCGAATTAAGTGTTCCTTTATGTTTTTCGATTTTGAACTAATGATGGGATTTTTTGTTAATTTTTGAGCAGCTTGATTGTCGTTATATATTGTTATTGTTTTATGTGCTATTCCTAAAATAATTTTTGAAGATGTAAAGCCTCCTTTGCTGCTTCGGTTAGTGCCATATAATCCGCTTCTGCTGTGGATAGTGCAACAGTCTTTTGTTTTCTTGTTTTCCAACTTATTAGTCCACTTCCATATTTAAAACAATTCCTCGAATATGACCATCGATCTATTATGCATGCAGTCCAGCCAGCATCGGCGTATACTTCTATCGGTTTTCCTGATTTTAAGAAATTTAGTGAAAAATGTTTTGTACCTTTTAAATATCGCAATATTCTTTTCGCACATTTCCAATGTTCTTCGTTGTAGCAGTTATTATATTGGCTTAAATAACTTACTGCAAACATAATATCTGGTCTCGTAGTGATCTGATTAAATTTTGATATTAGAGATTCTTCATTTCTTCTGAATTACTTTCTTTTTATAATTTTAAATTGGTTTTCATGGGAGTATTTGCTGTTTTCTATTCAGTCATATTGAATTTTTTTTAAGAGATTTTCTATATATTTTGCTTGATATAATAGTTTTTTTTATATCTGATATTTTGGACTCTATACCAAGACAGTAATTCAGTGTTCCCAAGTATCTCATTTTAAATTTTTTCATTAATACTTCTTTTATTGCTTGGTAATATTTTTTGTTCGAATATGCAACAATCAGATCATCCACGTAAATGGTAATAAGTAGTGTTTCTCTCCCTTTTAAATTTTGTAGATGCATGGATCTGCATATTTTCGTATCTTTTGAATTTCTTGAGTCTTTTAGCATCTTTTTGGCTTTCTTAAATAATAAAAGGTCTTCTTTTCCACTTTCTTCAATAATTATACACATAAATATTTTTCTAATAACTTTGGTTTCTCCATATAAATATCTTTTTCGATTTCTCCATTTAGAACTGTTGTGCATACATTTAGTTGACTTAAATTAAAATTTTGTTCAATTGATGTTGCTATTAATGCCCTTATTGCGAATAATTTTGCTTCCGGCGCCAATGTTTTTTGATAATCAATGCCTGGTCTTTGAGAAAAAAAACTCTGGCTACTAATCGGGCTTTCTTTCTTTCTAATGTTCCATCTGCTTTCAATTTGTTCTTCAAAATCATTCTGCAGCTTACTATAATTTGATACTATTTCTTTTTTGACTATTTCCTAGGTATTAAATGTGCTTTTATTTCATATTTTATAGCATCATCCCATTCTTCTTTTGGTTTATTAATTACTTCATTTTCTTCTTCACAAAAATACAAATCGTAATCTTGTGTCCACGTTGGAGGTTTTCACTCTCTTTGGGATCTTCCTTCATTATTTACTGATTCTTCTGCATTTTTGTCAAAAGATTCTATCATATCTTTATTAATATCTTGGTTTCTTTCTTCTATATCTTCATTAATGTTGTCGTTTCTTTCTTCATTAGTGTTTTCATTTATTTCTTCTATATCTTCATTAATGTTTTCATTTCGGTGTTCATTATTATTTTCTTTATCTTCTTCAAATTCTTCAATTCTTATAATAGTCATTGTTTTAGTATCGTGACTTCTTTTATTTTCTTAATACGTTTTATTTATAACTTTTATATCTCGGGTTACTTCCATTTGCTGTTTATTTGAGATCCAAATTCTAAATCCTTTTGCTATATCAGAATATCCCATAAATATTCCTGTTCTAGTTTTTAAAAAAAAATTACCTCCTTTTCTGTTTTTGTTCAATATAAATGTTTTCATACCAAAAATGTGAAGATGATTTTTTTAATGAAGGTATACGACCAGCCCATTTTTCAAATGGTGTTTTATTGTTTATTCCTTTTACTGGACTTCTATTTATTAGATCATTTTCTGTAGCTATAGCTTCTGCCCAAAATCTTTCGTGTAAGTTAGCTTCTAATAACAAACATCTTGCTTTTTCAACTAAACTTCTATTTTTTCTTTCAACAAAACCGTTTTGTTGCGGTGTATGTGGTGCTGATAATATTCTTTGGATACCATTTCTTTTTAAATATTTTTCAAATTCTTGATTGTAGTATTCTCTTCCATTATCAGTTTGTAAAAACTTTATTCTTTTTCCAGTAAAATTTGTTACTTCATTCTTATATTCTTTGAATTTATCGAGAACTTCATATTTATGTTTTAGGAAATATACTTTACAATATCTGGTGTGTTCATCGAGGAAAGTGACAAAATATTTTGTACCCCCTGGAGAAAGAGTTTTGAAAGGTCCACATACATCTGAATGAACAATCTCCAGCGGTTCTCTTTTTCTATTTTTTTTTCTTTGGAAAATGGTTTTCGTGAAAATTTTCCCATAATGCATGTTTCGCAATCACCCAATACTTCTTTATGATTAAAATTTAGTCTTTAGTTCATTATATCATCTTCTTTTATTACATTGGCATTTTCTAACTTTTTATATCTTCTTTTAAACTTTTGGAGTTTATATAATATAGTCTATTTCATTTAGTTGCTTTTAAAATTATTCTTCCCTGCTGATCTTTTATTGTGGAGTATTCCTTATGAATAGGACAGTATCTCCTCTTTCAGTTATTTTTACAACCGATAGTAAATTAGTTGATAAACTTGGTACATACAGTGAATTCCATAAATTAATTTTATCTCCATCCACTTTAATTGTGATTATTCCAGTTTCTTCTACTTTCTCAGTATGACTATCTGAAGCTAATTTCAAATAACTTGCTTCATTTTATAGATTTTGAAAAAGGTTCTTATTGAAAATCATGTGCGAAGTACAGCCACTATCTAGGCACCATTTAGTTTCATTTGAAGAGTTTCAGATTTCATTCTTCTATAGTCATTAGTTTTATGAGCCTTTTTGTGACAAAATCGTCATTTTTTGAGTAATTATTTTTATATTCAAAATTACTTGTTTTCTTAAATCCACGATTCCAACTTTTGTTTTTATTAAAGTTATTCTTATTCTTGCCGTAAAATGCTTCGTGATCGTTGTTATTATATTTTCTTGCGTCGTTTCTTCAATAATTTTAATTTTAAGCTTTTCAGGGGACTGTAAATTATCTCTGGTTTCAGTCACTACTCTAAAATTTCGAATGAGGATGGTAAACTATAAAGCATAATAATACTTAATAATTCTTCATTTATTATTAAATCCATTTCGGCCAATTTATCTACAATGTCTAAGAAATTATTTAAATGTTGTCTAACATCATATGTTTCTTGCATCTTGCATAAAATTATTTGTTTTAACAAGGATGCTTTTCTAGCCGGACTTTTGCTTTAGTACATATTTTCTAAAATGTCCCAGACCTCATTTGATGTAGTACATTTTTTAACTTGTCTTATTTCTGATGGTGAAATAATTAGTAGTAGATCCGATCGTGCCAGCAAGTCTTTTTCTTCATATTCTTCTCTGGCATTGCCATCTTCTTCAGGTTTAATTTTCTTTCCATTTACCTAGTCCCAGAGCCCATTTTTAATTAATACGGCTTGAGTCTGTACTTTCAGGTGTCGTGATTATTCCTATTCAGGAGCTCAATACTGTGCTTTTGACATTCTGGTGAATATTGAAAAATAATTTTACAATATCTATTTACTTTATTCCTTTGTAACCTGGGCCCATAACCTATTGAAAGTCGTAGACTGTGTTTGTACTGTATTATATTTTATACGTTTTATTTTATAATTAATTTGACAAACATTTATTTATTTGATTTTTTATTATTCTTTTTTTGTGTCTTGACTTAAATATATTCATGGGTGTCTTGAGTGTCAATTGCTATAATGTCAGTGTCATTGTCTACTGTCACTATCACTGTCCAATATAATTTAATGGAAGAACATAAGTTACTACTCTTATTTTTTATTATAAAATTTCATGTTGCAATAAATGCATTCATAATTAATTAATAAGGTTATTAGCCAATGTAAAACCAAATATGTGAAAAGTAGGACAATAACCGTAACATAAATCTGTGTAGGATTTTTTTTTAAATATATATTTTTCTATGTTTTAGGCCTTGTAATATGTAGTGTTACCACCGCGAGATACTGGATTCTCTGGTTACGTTTACTACAGAAATATGAACGTATCACGTACCTATCTACAAGAAAATGTTCGGCTTAGTGCCTCTATCTGCTTTGATGTATGGAAGTCAATGCTGTTCTTAGAACATAATTTGGAGTATGGAAAATGTATGCATAGGAAGTATGTTATGAAGACAATGACAGTGGGTCTTAAGACGGTATGGTCAGTAACGACTAAACATGACTAAACGGTTTGTGAAGCGTATTCACTTATACAGATTGTTTTCTTTAAAATGGTTAGGAATAAAGTGCTAATGTACGAGTAATAGCAAACGGAAAATTCAACCAGTGATTCTCAAATGGCAAAACAAAATTAACCTGTACGAGTATAATTTTTTAGTTCATTAGATAGAGTTTGTTTTTCTATTTTCGATGATATAAATATTGTATTGGGTTGTATAAGAATTATTTCGTGAAAATGGTTTTAAAACTTAGAAATAATGTTATAATATATTTTATCCACGACTCTCAAATAATATACCCATAATTCAACCGTTTTTTTATCAATTAATGACCTTCGTTACTGTTGCTAATTGAATAATATTGACAGTTCGATGGAATAATATTATTCAATCGTTATGTCAAATTCAAATCTTACCTTACAAAAAGTACAAACAAATTACTTTTAATACGTATTTATTTCCACATAAAAAGCCAAAAGTATACTAGGTTTCTAGTTTTTTATAGTTTTATTCTCTTCTTATGCTTAAATAAAATGTAGCTGAATAGTCGGTTTAAAATTTTCTGCTAAATGTCAAATCACTTTATAATTTTGTTATAACAAATACCTAGCGATCAACGCTAACTATGTTTATGTTTGTTAGGTTGTTTCTGATTTTATAATAGTACAATATGTTATTATTTGACAGTTGTGGATAAAGTATAGTATTTTATTCGCATGTAATGGCTAGTACTCACTCGCATGATTTACATCACTCGCCTTCCGGCTCGTGATGCAAACTTCATTCTCATGAGTAATAGCGTACATTCGGGAATTTCTATTAATTTAATTCTTCACTAATACAGAAATCGCAAATAATTATAAAAGAAAGTAACCTAGCTTGACATATAAGTTATTAACATTTGGCAATCTTTTGCTACAATTTCACGGCTATTGCTATTTTTGGAGAGATTTTCAACATTTTTAAACCTAATTTCTACAATTACGAGTACAAAGCATGGAAAATATTTTTTTCTTAATGGTTTTATAATCTACAACTTTTATTTGTCGCTTTTTACTTCCTTGTACGTAAGTAAAGGAAGTATTGTAATCGCGAAAAATTTCGGTTTTCAGATTTCAGCAAAAATATCCATTTTGATCATCCCTGAATCCATTTTGACTAATTTCGTCGTGACGTCTGTACGTACGTACGTCCGTACGTACGTATCTCGAATAACTCAAAAACGGTAAGCCGTAGAAAGTTGAAATTTTGTATTTAGGACTCCTATAACATCTACCTGTGCACCTCCCTTTCTGGTTATTACACAATTTCCAGAAGTGGCACTTTACATGAAGCCTATAATAGATTTTAATGAAAAACTATTTTAAAATATAATCCAAAACTTTTCAAATTTGGTATACAAGACTTTTATGTCAATCGAAATAACATAATAGATTTTGGTTAAAATAGGCTAACCGGAAGTGGTACATTACTTGAAGTTGTTAACAGTTTTTCTTGAATAAAATGATTTTATTTTGATTTTAGAAATAAATTCTTCAAATAAAAGTTTTAGAAAATTAATTTCTGCGTCTAGCACATCAAGTATTATTAAATTAGCCCTTTGTATAAGCGATATATGTAAATTTAAAAATTATATACTTTTTACTTCCTTTTGTACGTAAGTAAAGGAAGTATTGTAATCGCGAAAAATTTCGGTTTTCAGATTTCAACGGAAATATCCATTTTGATCATCCCTGAATCCATTTTGACTAATTTCGTCGTGACGTCTGCACGTACGTACGTCCGTACGTACGTATCTCGAATAACTCAAAAACGGTAAGCCGTAGAAAGTTGAAATTTTGTATTTAGGACTCCTATAACATCTACCTGTGCACCTCCCTTTCTGGTTATTACACAATTTCCAGAAGTGGCACTTTACATGAAGCCTATAATAGATTTTAATGAAAAACTGTTTTAAAATATAATCCGAAACTTTTCAAATTTGGTATACAAGACTTTTATGTCAATCGAAATAACATAATAGATTTTGGTTAAAATAGGCTAACCGGAAGTGGTACATTACTTGAAGTTGTTAACAGTTTTTCTTGAATAAAATGATTATATTTTGATTTTAAAAATAAATGCTTCAAATAAAAGTTTTAGAGAATTAATTTCTGCGTCTAGCACATCAAGTATTATTAAATTAGCCCTTTGTATAAGCGAGATATGTAAATTTAAAAATTATATACTTTTTTGTTTTTGTAATAAAGCTTGCTATGGATTAGGACAAATATATAAAAGAATGTTCATGTCAAATTACGTTAAATACGTGCAATTTTATGATTCGTACAATAACAAATATTATATTTTTATTGTGAAATTAGTCATATTCATTGTTGTAATCAAATATTTCTTTGTTGTAATCAAAACTCTCTTTAAAAACATGCTTTATGGTCGCTATATATCTTACTGTTTTGAAGTTAAAATTAATATTTTGTAATTTATTTATTAAAAAAATATGTATAGTTTAATAATCGTACAACGAAGTCGTGTGGTGTCCATATCAGATTTTTTGCTTTTGTAATAAAGGTTACTATGGCTTAGGACAAAAAAATAAAAAAAAAAGTTCATGTCAAATTACGTTAAGTACGTGCAATTTTATGATTCGTACAATAACAAATATTATATTTTTATTTTGAAATTATTATATTTTTATTTTGAAATTAGTCTTATTCATTGTTGTAATCAAATATTTCTTTGTTGTAATCAAAACTCTCTTTAAAAACGCCCTTTATGGTCGCTTATATCTTACTGTTTTGAAGTTAAAATTAATATTTTGTAATTTATTTATTAAAAAAATATGTATAGTTTAATAATCGTACAAGGAAGTCGTGTGATGTCCACATGAGATTTTTTACCTAATATAATAATTATGGAAGCACTAAATTACAAAAGTATGATTTCACATGTTAAAGTCCTATGTTCGGCAATTCCAGTCACCTCCCTGTATATGTGCCTGTTTTTCCCATATTTTGATAATAATTAGTTTTAATTTATATTCTAACCCTTTCTTTAACCACTGGGCCACCATTGTCTATTAAGCGCCGTCTGGAAATTTATCAGTGAAGTAACAGTGATGAATCTTCTTGTAGATGTAGATAAATTAGTCCGGGACATTAGAATACACTATTCTCTCATGTACTTCTATTCAGCGTAAATCTTCTATGTTGTATGAAAGAGCTTACCTGTCTTCAGTTAAACAAACAATAAGTAAAGCCACTCATCTAGCACAAAACCAGCCACAAAAACATCAATTTCCTTTACATTACCCGGGACTGAGGTAGAAAACAGTCCGGAATGTTTTACAAAGCTGAGTGAACTGAAACAACAAACGGTGAATCCAGAGCGCATTAGCCAGGACCAAGGAGTGATGGATCGACTTTAATTTCAGGTAAAGAA
The DNA here is from genome assembly GCA_951394225.1 of Harpalus rufipes. Classification (NCBI taxonomy): domain Eukaryota; kingdom Metazoa; phylum Arthropoda; class Insecta; order Coleoptera; family Carabidae; genus Harpalus; species Harpalus rufipes. The sequence continues at coordinate 22,368,018 of OX596277.1, forward strand.
CCAATGCTAATCCCATTCATGTGGCCCGCTTTATTACCACGGAACTTCCCTAATTCTTCAACCTGAAAAGAAGATGAAAACAAGTATTGAAAATGAAAATTAATTCATGAAACGAGAGGATCATTTATAAATGAACATGTTGATCATTGATCTAGAGATGATTATAATAAATATATTTAATCACGCCGCGCTTCCTACTTGTATCTTTTCCTTTCCAAGATGACTCTGCTAAAATTGATTATCGTGCGTGCATTTCGAATAGAATTTTCAAATCAAACTTATACTTGATGATTATAATTGATATATATAATGATTCCATTTCACGCCATAAATAAATGTAGCTCCCGCAATACGAGTACATTCATGTATTGTTTAACATACACGATACTTCTATGATCTATCCGACTCAAGCCCTGGGACATGCTCTTTCGGAATTTAACTTTAAGGCTGAAACAGTGTTGTGCTGCATCTGAGTAATGGAGCTTCTTCTAACCCACAAAATTAAGAAATGTAGTATTTCGCCGTTTGAAACAAAAATATATCCTTTTCAGTGATGTACAGGTAACTCTGTCTCATACGACGCCGGTATAAAAAATATAAATTTGACATTATTACTCAAAATTCAACAGTATTAAAAAAATTGAACATCGTTATTCAAAGCAAAATACAATATTATTTTATACATGCATATTATAGTATGTATCATAATGATTTAAAAATTAAATTAAACTGTCATATAAACAAGGATGGGTATACGGCAAACGGCACTAATTTCAACGTATAGTTTGTAAAGAATTACAGTTTATAGTAAATTTGAAATTACATACAATAGGTACTGCGCTCAGAACCAAATAATATCAATTGCCAATATAATAATAATAATTCTTTATTGTATTTAAAGTTACATTGAACTTATTACAATTGATACATGGGGGTGACATTTTGCTTAATATTTTTATAACTTTTACATTATATACATTTCGTTGATGAAGATGAAATGATGAAAGACACACACAACATCCATGCCTTACCCGGGATTCGAACCCAGGACCCTTGGAGCGTGAAGCGATTGCGCTACCGCTACTCCACCTGGGTCGGCCAATTGCCAATATGTATTTTTACTTTGAATTAAGACCTATAAATTTTACATTGTCGTCTACGAATATCTAGTCACCTATGCATTTTTCCTCATAAACAATACATTGCTAAAATAGTCTCCTAATGGCACAACTTTTATCTAATTTAATTGACTTTGCAACTCTTATAGTTCTCTAGATACTCAGGATGGACATATTATCCTGTACAACCTGTAGTCGTTTAATATGGTCTCGCTCTCCGATTGAAATTTCTGAATTTTGGGACCGCGGACGTATGTAAATCTACACTGAAACTTTATTCAAATTAATGTATATGAAGGGCAGTATAAAGTGCCAATATGCTTCGCATAATTTTGGTCTGGTTAACAGACATCGTCTTATGAACAAAATCGAAGTGTGATTTAGTAAATAATGTTTAATAAAGTAAAATTAAATATCGCAGCTTAATATAGTTGACACTGTAGTGTGTGTAAAGTCTATGACCTGCTCCATTAAAATTCCTGTAGCATTTTTCTCAGCTTCATCCATCAGTAGTGACACCTCTTGTCAGTTGCAGTCGTGCAAGAAACAAACACTTGTGCATCCGGTGCATAGCGTCGGTCGTCGGTGTACAGTGGCGTGCTGTTGGGGCACTAGCTATGGCTACGGCTATGGGAGTTATGACGGACATAATAATTATGAGGAACGTGCGTGCAGAGCGGACAGACGCTTTCAATTAGCGAGCACAAAGACGTTGTTCATCTCCAGAATGGATGTTATTAAGAAGACAATTACACGCGGGAATGCGAGACGCGATATAACGACGTCCTCATTTTTTCCTTCAGCCATTACGGGGAGGAATTCACCGCTAACTGTAGCGCATTGAAATTGGATTCCCACAGGATCTAACACTCATTTTACCACAACAAACTCACGTCACGCACTTCTCTCACTATCTTTAAACGTTTAATTTATAAATTAAACACTTTTCTCCTTCGTATAAATATAAAATTGACATTATTCTTCATGTTAATTCTGTAGACTATTTCACAAATTTAAGCGACCCCTACATTTACTTTTTGAATTACAAAAGTTAGTGCCATTAAATGGCGGCATTTTAAAATTATACGCGGCTCTAACATGTAGTTTTAGAACGACACAGGAGTTGTTAAAATGAATTTGAGTAAGGTATGGTTTAAATTCTTATGTTACAATTAAAAAATTATTTTAGTAAGTTAAAAATTGAAGTACCTATATTCATCAATCAATTATAAAATATTGTATTACTATATTTACATTGGTTTGAACATATCATGAGGATGAATATATTGGAAGAAAACTGAATAGTTTAGTAATAGAAGGTGGAAGAAACATAGGAAGACCAAATATAAGATGGGAGGACTGTATTTCGGAAGACTTGAGAGAAAAGAAACTGAATGAGGACGACACGCAAAACAAAAATGAGTGGAAGAAAAAAATAAAAATAGCTACCCCTAACAAATGGGAAAAACTAAAGAAGAAGATGTCAGTGTCAAGTGCAATTTGCATACCTTGTTTATGAAATAATTTTACTGGAAATATAAGATCTTTTGCAAGAATTTATGTATAATATGTATCATAATGATTTAAAAATTAAATTAAACTGTCATATAAACAAGTGGGTATACGGCAAACGGCACTAATTTCAACGTATAGTTTGTAAAGAATTACAGTTTATAGTAAATTTGAAATTACGTACAATAGGTACTGCGCTCAGAACCAAATAATATCAATTGCCAATATGTATTTTTACTTTGAATTTGATGTATTCACAACAGAATTTAATTGCAATTTAACGCATGCGCAAATTATCAGATTCCACGTGTGTATATTGTGTGTCTTGTCACATTTCTGCGCACATTTGTTTATATCGAGACTTTTGAAAGAAGATAACTGAAGCTGTGGGGATTTTTGGGATTATTTTCTAATAGGTACGATCTATCGGTATCAGAAATATTCATACTAGAATAAGAATATTCTAAAAGTAATAGAACAATCATTAGTAAATAACTGTCAACTAACAAATCAGTAGAAAATAAAACAGTGGTTATGTGTTATCGTTATACTCCGTTCGCTGAAATGAGAGAATGTGTAATTCTTGAAAAGAGACAAGTCATTCTATTGGTCAAAAGAGAATTATTTTGGAATCGAACCAATAGACTGACTTGTTTCTTGTCAAGAATTAGTTCTACATTCTCACGTTTCAGCGAACGGAGTTTGGTTAACAGCTAAAGATAACTTTGTATGTTTATTCTGCATCTTCAAAATGTTGTTATACAATTATTTCAAAGAATATAATTATCTAAATATATATATTAAATAATAAAAACATAAAGGAAGTATTTTTGCTGAGCACAGCCTAATCTAAACATTCACAAAGATGACAATTCTACAGATCTTCCTACCAATGCTTCCAGCTTTGAAGTTGGAACGATTCGTAGTAATATTCAGATTCTTTTGACTTGCCTTAAAAGAACGACCATTGAGGTACTACTAGATGTAGGAAGATGTAATATTTTCTATTAATAACAATGAATTAAAAATTTATTCAAAAAAAGACAGTATTTTGAAATTATTCTTTTTTACCTCCCGCTACCCTTGGTAAAGGAGGTATAGGGATCGTGCTAAAAATCGCATATCGAGATTTTGGTAAATGACCATGTTTTAAGGTCCCTAGAATCCATTTTTAACATTTTCACGATGGTGTCTGTGTGTATGTATAATGTGTGTGTGTGTGTGTGGATCCTGTATACGCTCTAAGTCAAATACTATCATTCAGAAAGTTTTGAAACCATGTATTTCTACCTTATTCTAATGTGGAAATATCTGATTAGATTTTGGTGGCAATCGGATAACCGGAAATGGCAGTTTACTTGAAGCTCAAGATAGTTTTTCTTCAAAAAATACCTTTAAATGTATTTTTTTCTCAATTTGTTATTATAAAAATTAAAGATTATTCCATTTTCTACAAGTTTGCTTTAATACTTTTTCTATATATTGTGTGGATAAATTTATAAAGTAATATAAAAATTATATACATACGTAAATGGCGGGAGGTACTGTGTTGGTCACATCAGATTTTTTAGTTAATCTTGACAATTTTCCCATCAATCCATGTAGACAGGTTGGCAATTTCCAGGTAAAGGTATTTACTACATTCTTTATAAAAAAATATCGTGTTTTGCGATTTGAACAATAAAAACATCTGCCATGTTGTACTCCTGCTGTCGCTGTTCTTCTGCTATCTTGTATTCCAATATTTTTTTACGTGACTGGAAGTCACACGTCTGAAGAAGAACTGAATGTAAAGAACGAATGTATTTTGTGTACATGAGATGGAATTGTTTTCCTTACCCAAAAGAAAGTGCAAGAGTGTACCGAAACATCGTTGTTGTAAGAAAATAAATACAGTTTTACTGAGATTTTGAGTAATTGTTAACACCGATACAATATAATTATTTTAAACTAATTCAAGTTATATTAACGTATAGAATCCTCAAAACCAGCAGTAAATTGAAGTAGTAACATACAGTAAACTCCGCCCTCCTTTCCCTACTCGTTTCAGTAATACTTACTATTTACTAGGAAATTAGAAATAAACAGTTTAATACAATTTTATACGTGCAATAACGGAATTTCATGTGACACGTCTTACTTCTTCTTTATCGTATTATCCATTAAATGGAATTATATAGACGTGACTAGAGCTAACTACCCTCGACAACCACACAAATATGTTTAGTACTACTAGTTTTATATTTATAACGTGCATAATACTCAGCAAGATTTGTTTGTTCGTAAAAGTGGTATACTTATAAAATAAATAAACCGTTTGATAGTATCTTTATCTTTTATCTGTAAATGATCATGCTCATCTTGTGTTCATTGTCTAACCTCTCCTCTGCGGTTCTTCCCATGCAAATCATGGTTGTTGAGGAAACGCGTGTAGTTTACGATCACGTCGCGATCTGGCTAGGAGAGATAAGATTCTGGCAGAATGCAAATCGTGCTATGCCTATGCAGTAATGCACTGCGTGGGATACTGCATACTGCTAGTGCTCGGCCTCTCCATTCAATTACACAGGCATGGTGCAGGTGCCGTGACCACGCGTACAGATACTAAATTACATGTCATGCAGACAGATTAGAAAGAGGAAAAATGTAATAGGAGTTGGTCTTGTTAGAATGATATATACAGAACGGTATATTGGAATATTGTTAATTATGAGGTGTCAATGGCCCCATCTCCATGGATAACGTTGGCTTGTAGTTGAGTCGTATGTGATCTATGAAATCGAACCGAGAAACTGTAAACAAGTAGGCAGTACTTAGATGGATTACCGCCCAATACAAACATTTATAAATTGTATATGATCAAATTAAATTCGTACACTTAAAAAAATAATTAAAATTATTTGATTCCTCCATGTAACATCAAATAACAAAAGGAAACTAAATAGAATTAACTCAGAATGAACTATAAGGTGAAACATCTCTTTAGAAGCTGTAGCCTCAGAATTGTTCACGATTTCTTTTCTTGCTAGGCTACTTCTTGTATTGTCTTGCAAAACAAGACAAGATATTTAAATAACTCTTGTCTTGCATTGCTTTTGCAATAAAAATCTTGTCTTACTTGCAAGCTTCTAGCATATTTCCTGTCTTGCATATTTTCGCTTAGGATTTCACAGAGTGCGTACACGTTAAGAACAAACCGACTGCGTCATCATTTGGTTCTGCTGACCACGCCTCCAAGAAAATGTACAGCGGCGTGCACAATATTCCTTTATCTCTATACTTTGTTCAACGAGAGAGCGTACCTGTTTCGCGCAGACAACTTTAAAATTTGACCATGGGAAGTTAATACGGCAGAGTTATATCAGAGTTGTATCGTTGTTACTTTTAGATTTATATAATTAAAGTACTGTAAATATAATAAAAATAAGAATTATAATAACAGTGAGAATGTAATAATATTTAAATTCATTTGAAATGTACGTATATACATATATATAAATGGTTGATTAAAATATGGTTAATTTGGATTGGGTTAATTTATGATTAGGTTATGGTTAATTTAAGTTTACATTAGGATAGGTTAGGTTCTCTAATATTTATGAATGTTCGGCATTTTGTAACATAAATATGCAGTACAGGCTGTGTGCACAATAGTGTATGTCAGAATAACTTTGCAATTTCTATTTTACAAAATATTTGTAAATAAATATGTAAATAAATATAAATATATGGGCAAAAACAATTTAAATTTGTGGAAACTTGGTCCTGATCTGTTTCGTTTGCCACCAGTAAAGAGGCGTATCCTGCGCAAATTTAGTTCGGGATCGGGTACGTTTTTTCGTTGAACGAGATATATTCATATTTTTTTGTCAATAACAATTCCTATTTTTAATTAAAATATGGATTTTTCACTGAATCGCCATTAAATACAATTAAAAATTTCCACAAAATAATGTTTTTTAATTAATAACCAGAAATTTGGGCCTTAGCCCATCATAAACCACAACGTCACTCTCTCCCTGCCGCGCACCTATCGATAGATGACGCAGTTGGCTTGTTTGTATAGTATACGAACTCATCTAATAATTTGGTATACCTAAAATTAAACATACAACCTTCGCCCTTATACAAAATATCCGTTTTTCGTCGCTTAGCCTTACTATAACGATTTCGGTTCTCGAGATATGAAATCGATTATATTAGAGCAAATTTTAAATATGCATTTGCTCTTCTTCAAAAATGCATAGGCCACTAGATAAATACAAATATTTAAATTTTGTTGATTTAAATTTTTATAAATAACTTCAATCACTTTTTGTTTTCTTTTGAACAATTTTTTACTGTTTGATTTCGAGTTGTCAGATCAAAATAATTGTAATTTCTCTACATATGTGCGCCATAGTCTTAGTGGCAAGGTACACTTTTGATATGAATAGTTATTTACTTTACCAACGAGGTATACATAATATAGTATCTATTTTCATTTTTACCTCTCGCTAAGAGAGGTATTGCATTCATGCTAAAATTCGCATATCCAGATTTTATTAATTAAGCACGTTTTAAGGTCCCTACAATCCGATTTTAACATTTTTACGATGATGTCTGTGTGTGTGTGTGTGTGTGAGGATGTATGTGTGTGTGTGTGTATGTATGTAGGATGTTGGAAGGACGATTACTCAAAAACTATAAGACTTTAAATTTGTTTAACTACGTATTTCCCAATCGGACATTCATGGGAAGATCTGAAAAGGTTTTGGTAACAATTGGATAACCGGAAGTAGACGATTCTTGAAAAAAAATCTTCTAAATAATTTTTTTTGATTTTTTTTCTTGGTAATATTAAAGAAAATTAAATTCTCTATCTGATACATTTAAATATTTTATAATATATTCTATAGATTTAGAGATAAAAGAAATATAATATATAAAATAGTCTGTTATAATAAATTTTACAGCCGAAAGATTGGCCATGGAAAATAGTTGAAAATTTAAATTGTTTATAACTGACAGGTAAATGTCAGTGTCAGAAATCCGGAGACATTACTGAAGACTTTTTCTGGGAAGTACATACATTATATTATTTCTTAATGTATTAATAGTTAAATATTTAAAATTCTAGGTATATTACATATATCCTTCAAAAATACTGTCAATCCTGACAATGAATTGGAAACATTTCGAAAAATTAGAAGAGGACAAAATTTCTTCATAAAATGAATTTAAAATTAAACAATCTAAATATAAGGAATAGATATATGTAAGTAGAATTTTTGGTATAGAGTGTAGGGGGGCCCATGTCAGAATGATAGCTAGTAATTATGTATATAGATGTGAAGTATCAAAATTTCTCATTCTAAATTTAGTGATTTTCCAATTCCATGTGGTTTATTTTCCTCGACAAGTAAATTCCACAGTCGGTGACAAATTAACTACGTGTATTTAGAAAATCTTGAAAATCTGAATGAAAAATTGACAATTGACATCCATGTACATAATTACTAATTATCATCCTGAAACAGGCCCCCACATTTGCTTGTCAAGGCCAACAATGTAACATGACTGTTCGCGCCCTGTACTTATGTAACCAAAAAAGGAAGTGGCGAGAGGTATTGTGCTGGCCACAATAGATTTTTTTTGAAACAGCAAAAATGCAATAATTATTAAATTTATAACTATAGTTGTGGCAATAAAACAACGAATTGAAAAACACAATTATGTATAATAAATTGGTTAGTTTCATTACTATTTTTAAAATTTAGTTTTCAAAATTTATAAATTCTTGTCGTATATCAATTAGTTCTAATATTTATTATGAACGAGGCAATGGCATTAATATCATAGAGATACCAAGAAGTTGCTTTCTTTCGATTACGGATCATAATTATACTCATATTTTCCCAATTTGTCTAATATCTTGTTTTTTATTGACAATTATACTTTCGCTCGGCACCTAAAAGTTTCCATCCGTCTGCAAATTATAATTTTACTACCACTTTCATGCTGAAAATTAACTTTGAATTATGTTGAATGTTAATGGGATGCAGCATCCTTCTATGAGACCTTTTCCAATATATATTTCGTCTATATTTACTAAATTTAGTAATATGTGAAATCAAAGATCCAAATTCTAAATATAAAAATATGTTGTGGCCAGCACAATACCTCTCGCCATTTTCATTTTATGTCGCATGGGGCGCGAGCAGTTATGTGACTTTGTTGGTCTTGGCAAGCAGATGTGGGGGCCCGTGTCAGAATGAGAGCTAGTAATATACATAGGTGTCAAGTATCATTAGTTTTAATTCGAAACATTATGATATTCCAAATCCATGTGGATTATTTTCCTCGGCAAGTATATTCCATACTAATGGATGACAAATAAACATCAGAACATTTTGAATGAAAAATTATGACATATGACAATTGTGACATCTGTGTAAAAACTATTAGCCGTCATTCTGACACGGATCCTCATCTGCTTGCCAAGGCCAACAAAGTCACATGTCTGCTCGCGCCCTATAAGTACACACAAATAATTGAAATTGTTTCTCTTCTTTCGTTCTATAAGAAATTTTATCCTACTATTCTATTATGTTCAAAATTCTTCAAATTCATTGACGGTATTAGGGTATTTCTTAAGGATTATGTAATATTAACATATCTGTAATTTAAATATATAATTAATTAATAATACAATAATATATATTAAATGTACTCATACCTCCCAGAACGGACACTGACATTTTGCATTTACATGTCAATTACAAAAATTTAAATATCGCAAATGGTTTTCGGGCAACGAGATTTATTACAACAGATTATTTTATATTATTATATACTATATCTCCAAACCTATACGAAATATAATAAAAAAATTAAGTGTGTCAGATTGAGAATTTAATTATCTTTAATATTTGTAGTAACAAATTTTCAAAAAATAATATTTAGAATTTTTTTTTTAGAAACTACCACTTCCGGTTGTCCAATTGTTACCAGAACCTATTCAACTCTTCCCATTACTGTTAGATTGAGGAATCCGTAGTCAAACAGGTCTTTAGTCTTATAGAATTTGAGAAATCGTGTCTCCAACAACCTCACACACACACACACACACACACATCCACACACACACACACACACACACACACACACACACACACACACACACACACACACACACACACACAGACATCATTGTAAAAATGTTAAAATCAGATTCTATGGACCTTAAATCGTGCTTATTCAATAAAATCTGGATATGCGATTTTTAGCATGAATCCAATACCTCTCTTAGCGAGAGGTAAAAAAAGGAGCAGTCTTAGTTGCCGGCGCTGGTTGCCTTGGAAAACAAAATGGTAGCCGATGCCGGTTACTATAAGTTCATTGCGGCTGCAGATATGAAAATCGGCATTTTTTAGGTTAGATTAGATTTTTAAGTTATATTATTAGAGAAATAAGCAAGTCAAAAAACTGAAATTATTGGCATTTAAATAATTTTAATATAGGGGAGATAACTTTTATTTAGCTGATGCCGACTATAGATATGGAAACCAGCAGCCAAAGCACTGCTTTATTAAAATTATAAATATGTTCCATGATTCCCAAACTACTATAAATATAAATTATATATGTATATAATTTGTAGTGTAACAACTTGTAGGTACCAATTAAAAGCAAGCGTAAATTGTTAATAAATCGAATCAAATTCCTTGTTCCATACAAGAAAATAGAATACTAAATTTATACTCGTAAAAATGCATAAAACAACTTTAATTAAAACTGAAACAAAGCAATAACAGAGAGAGAAGGAGATAGAGAGTTAATTATAATGGAGGGTTCTATGCAAATTCATCTACTGTGATTAGTTTTAAAACTAGCATCCAATGTACACATCAACTAATACTGATATTTGTCTTGCCGTCATCGAAATGAACACTGTCCTATAGGGAATAAGGTATGGATATCCCGGTGATTGATTGTAAATTGGTATTGAATCCTGTAACTGCGAGATATGTATTAGCTGCGTTTAATGGAACTGTAAAATATCACTGGCATCTGTTTACTCCGATCAATGAGTGTTTGACAGTTACATTGCCGATTGCCGATGTTCATGCATCCACATGGCTTCATTAGCAAATTGCCCAAGACATCAACGTAATGGAAATCGAACTGATTTTGATAGTGACAAATTCACAACTATTAAAGTCTCTCATATAAAATTTTGCTCCCTGAAATTAATGACAAATTGTTTAACCAGTTAATAAGAAATAGCGGGAAGTAAAAATGCAGTAAAAATTATCAATGGTCAGTATTTTGTAAAATAAATTGATAATAAAAGCGAATAAATAAATAAATATATCATCACCGGCACTCATTGCTGGCGTGGAGAGTACACCACAGAGACAATACATTTCAAATTCGAAATATTTGGCGTCGGTCGGGATCGAACCCGGTTCCTCAGATTCGTGAGCAGACACTCAGGCACGCGGCCACATCATAGTATATTGAAATGAATAAATAAATTATTTAAAATGCTATATATGATGTGACTATATCAAAAAAAAAAAAAACCTACGAAGGTACTGCGACAGAAAATACTTTTTTTCTCATAATACGAGGGTCATTTTATAAACATTGCATACGATTGTTAGTTTACAAATGTCTTCATTATTACCGAAATCTGTGTAAAAAGCAAATTGGCACACCCAGCAATGGATAATATGCCGTAATGATATATTTATTTCTTTTATTTATAATTCTCATATACAATGGCAAAAATTGTAAATCGTATCACTTTCTCGATATCTCAAAATTTCCATCACCGTTAGGTAAAGAAAGTATTGTATTTGGTCAAAAAAAATAATGGTGAGTTTTTAATGAATAATCATGTTTTACTATTTTTACGATGAGGTCTGTATATATGTGTGTGTATGTGTGTGACGATTCTCTCAGATCCGATAACTCGAATACTGCAATTCAAAACCTTACAAATTTTTCGTATTGATCTTCCTTACATCCATATGCAGATGTGATTAGTTTTTGATTGTAATTGGTCAACCGGAAGTACCCTCATTCAAAGATTTTTAAGTTTTTTTTGAAAAAAAAAACGCTGATAAATATCACTTTTTCACCTTTAATGTTATTATATTTATTAAAGAATATTTTATTCTCTATATGATTTGATTGAATTTTATGTTTCATATTTAATGGATTGAGAGTTAAATAAATTAAATTTCATAAACCAGCCAGCTATTCTATAACCATGGAACCAGCTACGTACTGGGTACTATATTAAGAAAATTCAGCATATTAGTGTCAAATGTGATTGTTACACGAGCCCAAACTTATAATAATTCGGCTAGTTTACATTTGAACAAATTATAAAATCTGCATACATGAATAGAAATTTCTACAAAATTCTTTCGGCTTCTTTAAATATAGACTTAAAACTTTAAAAAACTATGGGCCAAATGACTGGTGATAATAGTTTGATCGCCATTTTAAGGGTCCTCTTCTAGTCCAGATTTAGCTTGTACCGCGACCTTACTTTTGGCACAATGAAAAACAACTTCGTAAAAATCCAGTGCGTTCAGTAAAACCTACCTTGAAAGACATATAGGACAATACTCACAGGAAAATGTGCAGGGCTTAGGGATATAATGCCAATATTAAATGGCGGAATACTTGAGTAACATATTCTGCTTTGGTAAGCTTAAAATGTATATTTTAAACTAGTCGAAAGAATTTTCTCACCATGTGCGAAGGTTTTATAATTTGTTGGTATTATAATTTTACTGCAAATTTAGAATCTTTTACAAGAAATATTCTGTATGGAATTTGTACAAAATACATAAAAAGTGACGGAAGGTAATGTGCTGATCACATGAGATTTTTTTATGTTTGATTAGGTTAAGTTATAGTTAAATTAGAATATGGTTATGTTAAGTTATAAAATAAGCGCGTACCGTTTACTACATTTCTACTAGTGTAATTCCTTAAATCTGTATTTTTGTAGTGAAATATAAATACATTAACACGTATAGTACCTTGCCTTGAATTTTACTTAGAAAAGACGACTTTTGCCGATGTGTGAACACTTTCACCTTTCCAAAATAAATTAGACTTGACTCGTGTAAGTGACTTAAAAAGTCGTGTGAACGAAATGTACTTACTTTACATTATCATCATTCATCAATGATATATATTGATAACTTGAAAAAGCGTGGTAAGCTACAGAATTTTGTGTTATCTACATAAAAAATATTTTCGCATTTTAAAATATGTACATTGTGTTACGATTTTTCATCCTGTTTCGCTACATCATTGTGAACTGCATGTTTATATTGTTTAAAAATATCAAGCTCATATTTAATAAGTGAAACTACTAATCATGGAATATTTCTATAAATAATTTAGTAATAATTAACTTTATAATACTTAAATAATTAATTTACATCATTATTAGGTACTCGTATTCCACTGTTCGACATAACCAAACATGCTTTACTGCCAACAAGAACAAGTAATAAATTTAAAGTAAAGTATATTTGATCTTTATGTCTAAATGTACCATTAATTTTCTTTTCATAAGTCGTCTTTTCAAAGTAAAGTCCAAGTAAATTTTTTTTATACGTGTAAACGTAGTCAATATAAATCTGTTTCTGGCAACATAGGTTGATGCGCTCTCAGCTTAGAAACCAACTTCTTTACGTTTGTTAGTAGCTACGTTTAATCGATTCCCTGGCTGCAGCGGTATTTATTGATAATTTGTTTTTTTTAAGAACCCCCTCAACAGGATTAAATCCCAATTACAGAGTGTATTCACATATAAAAACATCCATGCTTTAGTGGGATTCGAACCCAGAACTAAGAGGCGTTGATCTAACCATTGAGCCACCACCAAAATACTGACAAATTATTATAGCTACTAACATTTTAAATAAAATACTGATACATATTGTACTGATCGGTGAAATACTGATATTACGTACTAACGTTTTATTATAAATACTGACAATTTATTTAAAATATTAGGTATTCAAAATTGTTTAAAGATACTGATCCGATAAATAGCAGCAATTTTGAAACGTGCTATTTCATCAAAATCTGGATATGTCACTTTAATACGATCCCTACACCTCCTTTACTAAGGACAGTAGAATCTGAAAATAACAAGTTCAACGGCTTCAATTTGATAGGCTTCAGTTCTGTGGAATTGTAGAATATTAAAAATAATAGAAATAATACATTACATAAATAATTACTCTTTCAATAAATTCGTATATGCGTTTTTTACCTCTCGCTAAGAGAGGTATTGCATTCATGCTAAAAATCGCATATCCAGATTTTATTGAATAAGCACGTTTTAAGGTCCCTACAATCCGATTTTAACATTTTTACGATGATGTCTGTGTGTGTGTGTGTGTGTGTGTGTGTGTGTGTGTGTGTGTGTGTGTGTGTGTGTGTGTGTGTGTGTGTGTGTGTGTGTGTGTGTGTGTGTGTGTGTGTGTGTGTGTGTGTGTGTGTGTGTGTGTGTGTGTGTGTGTGTGTGTGTGTGTGTGTGTGTGTGTGTGTGTGTGTGTGTGTGTGTGTGTGTGTGTGTGTGTGTGTGTGTGTGTGTGTGTGTGTGTGTGTGTGTGTGTGTGTGTGTGTGTGTGTGTGTGTGTGTGTGTGTGTGTGTGTGTGTGTGTGTGTGTGTGTGTGTGTGTGTGTGTGTGTGTGTGTGTGTGTGTGTGTGTGTGTGTGTGTGTGTGTGTGTGTGTGTGTGTGTGTGTGTGTGTGTGTGTGTGTGTGTGTGTGTGTGTGTGTGTGTGTGTGTGTGTGTGTGTGTGTGTGTGTGTGTGTGTGTGTGTGTGTGTGTGTGTGTGTGTGTGTGTGTGTGTGTGTGTGTGTGTGTGTGTGTGTGTGTGTGTGTGTGTGTGTGTGTGTGTGTGTGTGTGTGTGTGTGTGTGTGTGTGTGTGTGTGTGTGTGTGTGTGTGTGTGTGTGTGTGTGTGTGTGTGTGTGTGTGTGTGTGTGTGTGTGTGTGTGTGTGTGTGTGTGTGTGTGTGTGTGTGTGTGTGTGTGTGTGTGTGTGTGTGTGTGTGTGTGTGTGTGTGTGTGTGTGTGTGTGTGTGTGTGTGTGTGTGTGTGTGTGTGTGTGTGTGTGTGTGTGTGTGTGTGTGTGTGTGTGTGTGTGTGTGTGTGTGTGTGTGTGTGTGTGTGTGTGTGTGTGTGTGTGTGTGTGTGTGTGTGTGTGTGTGTGTGTGGGATGTTGGAAGGACGGTTACTCAAAAACTATAAGACTTAAAATTTGTTTAACAACGTATTTCCCAATCGGACATTCATGGGAAGATCTGAAAAGGTTTTGGTAATAATTGGACATCCGGAAGTAGAAGATTCTTGAAAAAAAATCTTCTAAATATTATTTTTTGAAAATTTTTCGTGGTAATATTAAAGAAAATTAAATTCTCTATCTGATACATTTAAATATTTTATTATATATTCCATAGATTTAGAGATAAAAGAAGTATAATATATAAAATAATCTGTTGTAATAAATTTGACAGCCGAAAGAATGCCAAGAAAAATAGTTGATAATTTAAATTATTTGTAACTGACAGATAAATGTAAGTGTCAGAAATAATGAGTAATGAAAGAAAAATGTACTTGGAGAATCCCTTAGTTCTTGATCTGTGACTATTATATGGAGATGACAAGTCTAGGTTGAAGGACTTAAATTTGTTTCAAACATTATGGGACAATGTACACCAGTACTATAGACTAGAGTAACTTTGAATTGCGAAAAAGCTATCAAATTCTTCTCAAGTAAGTTGTAAATATTGACAAAATTACACATCGATATAAGAATAATCGGAGTGCAATCTATCCGTCACTTTATTAAAGGGAATTAATGTTATTTAGATATAACATGTATGAAAAAATAAAATGTAAAAGAAGATATGTAAGAATAGATGCACAATCCATATATACATTTTAGAGCGCCCAAAATTAATGTTTTTACTAGAAGAATATGAAGAGAAAGTAAACAACGTTGTTCGAATTTAAAATTGCTGTTACCAGCCTAATATTTATATATAGTACTCTACTTTGTAATTTATTGTAACATAATTTATGGTAAAATATCTTCATGTTGAGACATGCTATTATTGAATAACAAAGAAGTTTATACGTCATAGATTTATATGAATATATTATTTGTATTTATAAAAATATTCTTTGCTTTATGCATACAGCCAGGTAAAATATACGGCGAGAGGTTATGTGCTGGCCACATCAGATTTTTAAAATAATACTTCTGAGAACGTTACCATTCGACTGTTAATGTTTTTATCCAATACACAGTTCGTGTCTATTTTTAATAAAGTTTGACATTCTTCTATAATTTTGTTGCCTTGTCATATGATAGTTTGCATTCTGTCATAACTGATTTGCTTGGTCGGGAGTTTTTTCTCCTGCAGATGTGTTTGATCAAGTGAAAGACGAACTGAGCGAAGTTGATACGTCGAAGGAAGTGAAAGGAAACACGGAGCATCCTTGACTTAAAAAACTACCCCTGTAAACGCTACATATTTAAACTGACAACCAAGCAGACGTTATTTGCTGCACGTTCTTTTTTTACACTTTTCGACAACACAAACAGAATAACAAAATAAACAAATATGTGATAAAATATTTATTTTTCATATACGGGAAAGAATTCACATTTTAGGATTTTCATTTATAATTAAAACTGAAGGATGACCAGCGAAATTATATGTATAAACGCATTGCTTGTGTATTCTTCACAACATCTATGAGTATTTATTTATTTATTTATTTATCATTAATCACTCAACAGGAATAAAAGTCTCCAATTACAGAGGATTATTTACAAAAACAAGAATAATACAATGTAGTTACAAGACAAAATGAAAAGTGACAATATTAAGAATAACTTAATGTAGTTACAAGACAAAATGAAAAATGACAATATTAAGAATAACTTAATGCAAGTGCGAATGATCGGACAAGAAATAGTTCATAATTTTCTTTCCAAACCCAGGCTGAGCATCATTGAAAATGTCAAGATTGTTATTGTAGATGGACAGAGTATTGAATGTAGCACACAACTGTCTAATTGACGATCGAAGTTCGTAGTTAGTTCTAGGGGTGCTGTATGTGAAGGTTAACTTGCGCCGAGAGTTTAAGCAAGGTACGCTAAAATTTAAGCCAGCTAGCGAATGAGCATCATCAATTAGATTATTTACAAGTTTATATAGATATAAACATGATTGAATTTTTCTACGGTCCGTAAATTATGAAATGATTGTGTATTACTAATTATGAAGCCAAGATTCCTGTAAGATGCTTTTCGAGTATCATTAAAATGGGGAATAAAGCTAAGTTTAGGATCGAATATAGTTACTCGCTCCAACATTGTGTTATTCATTTGATAGTTAAATGGTATAGTTGTTTGCTTTATAGAGTAGGTCATAATTTTACATTTACCTAAATTAAATAAAAGTTTAGAGGCTAAAGACCAATCAAGAATATTGTTAATATCATTTTGTAGTAAATCGAGGTTCCCCCTAATTAAATCATTAAATGCTATCAATTATAAAAAAAACTTTGTTATTATCGAAATTTGGGTAAATCTAATTGGCATACCCTAAAATAAACATTATTCGTACTATATACGAAAAACAGATTTCATATAAGTATTTATTTAAAATTTATGTCAAACAAATATATTGTTAGATAGTGTTTTTTTCTTTTTTATATAATTGCTCATTGTTGTTTAAACCTTACAGAAATAATTAAATATACTACATCCAAATGTATAACTTTCTGTGATTTTTTTTTTAAATAAAAATTTCGATTTCCATGATGCAATGCAATTTAACCACTTAAATATGAAAAGAAATGAATGGATTTCTAGGAACTAAACTTTTTTTAAATTAGGCAAAGAAGTGCGATGTACTAAATCAGAGGTACCTAACTTGTTACCTACGGGCCGTTTGTGGCCATTAAATCCATTTTTTGCGGCCCACTTTGCCTAATAGCTTCTACTAGTTATTAGAAAAATTAAATAAAGTTTTTTGTGGATTCAAAGAGACAACCTTTACCTGAATCAGAAAGTCAGAAATTATTGACTGATTTAGTGTTTTTAGTGGACATACGTCTGTCAGGTAAAATTCAAATAATAACTGATGTTTCGAACAGTGACAGCTTTTGAATTTAAAATTGAAATTAAGACAATTTTAAAATAAGAACAATAATTTAATTGAATTGGTGAGAATGTATCTTCTATAAATTAGTACAGTTAATAACAAACTGTGTCGTCTTCTCTTAAAATTCATTTACTAAGATAAATAAAGACTGCTAAATCAAAGTTGGTTTATACATTTTTATAATCTGTTGGGAAGTGTTATGTTAGTAACCAGAAAGTGAAATCAACGTTTCTGGTGACATGGCGTTGATGGACCGTTGTCGGAAAGTGACGGGTATAGCAGACATTCAATTACTAAAATTAATTTGCGGCTATCCGTAAGACGTTATTAATTCAAAGCTGTCTAAGTTTTAGATAGATGATTTCGATACTTCTGCGTAGTTTATAAACCTGCACTCCATTTATCACGACTTAAACACTGTCTCTTAGCCTCTCATTTACCACAGCGTCGAGAGAACATCACTTCAAGAGAACATCACTTTTGCATATTTTAAAATACTAAATACGGGGAATTCATTATTTTCAATTGCGATGTTAAATCTATTGCATATTGCTCGAAATATTCTTAAGCCATCACTTTAGTACACGGGCGTTCAACTTTTTAGATCTTACAAGTCGCATCGCTCAACAAAAATTTGTGAAGAGCCACGAGACTACAATGTAGCCCATAGATATTAAATGATTATAATAAAACAGCATTTACCTTTTAAACAATATTAACATAACCTTCATAATATGAACCGTGAGTCTAATTTTTCGATACCAATGCATTTATATCTAGTTTGATAAGAACTA
Source organism: Harpalus rufipes (assembly GCA_951394225.1). Classification (NCBI taxonomy): domain Eukaryota; kingdom Metazoa; phylum Arthropoda; class Insecta; order Coleoptera; family Carabidae; genus Harpalus; species Harpalus rufipes. The sequence goes on from OX596277.1 coordinate 22,386,650, forward strand.
GTAGCGATGAGAGGAGTAATAAATTTACTTTTTGTTTGAAAGTTTAATAGTGGCAAAAATTCTCACAAATATAGAAACATACTCCCAAAAGAAAAAAAAACATCATAAACATAAAAGTTTAGTAGAGGCACTTAAATAATTACTTTTCAACTTGTACATAAGATTGCAATTCTATACTCTCTGTTTACAGTTCACAGGTTGTGATTTTAAACGGTATTATATATTGTTATTTTAAATCAAATTTGTCAATTAATATTATTGTACAAGGTATTGCCCGCGACACCGGAACATAGAACTTTAACATTTAACATCATATTTTCGTAATTTCCTTCTTTCGTAACTATATTGGGTAAAAATGCATTAAAATAAAAGTACTAGAGCTTAAAATTGTACATCTGAATCAATACGCAAAATTACTTTTTTCTATTTTGCATCTGTAACAAAGCTATTACAGCACCCAAAGGAGTTCGTTAATAGCTCGTTTGAGTGTTGTAACAGCCTAGTACAATTTATTTTTATAAAGTTGGTAGCATAGCTGAAATGTTATGTCAAAAAATATCAAATCTCACTGAATAAACAATACTAACGATTGTTAAGGTTTTTATTTTAGTTTATATATATTTAGGGCATAAATAGTTCAAAACACTATTAATTGTTGATATTTAAAACATGTAATTTATTTGTGAACTCTGTCGGTAAATTAGTTCGAGCTTTTTGGCGCTGATGTCATAGCCAAAGTTACACAAATTGTGTAGTAGCTCAGACGTTGAGACAAAAGCAAAATGGCGGCGGAGGATAGATGTCAACAAGAATTAAGTGTTTATTTATAAGAAAATAGTGTTTTAAATATAAGATGTGTATAATTATTATATAGTTTTACACTTTCCACATCCTTTTCAGTTAATTTTAAACAATACAATGTAAGTAACTTGTAAAAATTTTATATTTGATTATGACTATGAAACCTGACTTTTTTCATTGTTTGTTTTTGGAATTATAAAATGTATTTTCCGTAATTTCACGTATTTCAGGTGGAGGACACAAAAAATCGTCTGTATTCATTTTTAATTTGATATGAATTTGATTGTAAACAACACGAGACAATTTTAAATTCAAACAATTGAATTTTCAAATGTCACATTATTACCAACTAACACAAAATTCCCTAAATTTTGAATTTACGATTTTTTATTTAAAAAAATTGAAAAAATAGTATAAAGAACTCATGTCATAATTGTCGATTATTTTGTTCGAAGGTTTGGGCAACTCCGCTACGCGTCGTTACCCAAACTTCCTTCTCACAAAATAAAATGACAATTATGACATTCGTTCTTTAATATACTATTATTTGTAACGACAGAAGTTATACAGTGCGAAAATGTTGAAAATCTCCCTAAAGATAGGGATAGCCATGGAATTAAAATAGATAAATTAACAAATGTTTGACGTTTTACATGCCAGGTTTGATAAATATATTTTTATTAGGTATAATTTGTAATATCTGTTCAAGTGAACAATTATCTATAAATAACTTTATACTTTAACAGAAATTACAAATAATTAAAATAAATTAACTAGCTTGACAGATAAATCGCTAACATTTGTTAATTTATAATTTCTATTATTCCATGGCTATCGCTATTCTTGGGGTGATTTACAACATTTTAATAAGCTACTTTATGCTATTATAGTGTATCTAAAATTAATTTTATATATTTATTCTGATGTAGAATTTTATGCTCTACGATTTTTATTTAAAGTTTTTTTTTTACTTAAAATAATTAGGGAAACAGGAAATTACGACAGTATTATTTTACATGTTAAAGGCCTATGTTCCGGTGTCTCGGTCAACACCCTGTATTTTATAAGTCCATACATCGTTTTCTCCGTTATTTATTAGAAATTAATTAGCAATAAAGTATTAAATATACATTGCATGTTACAAGATAGATAAATAAATGTGTGAAATAAACATCATGACCAATTACAATTAATAAAACATTAATTACCCTTGTACATAAAATTATTTGAAAAACTAGAATTTCCCATAAAACATAACGGTCGATGTGAAGACGTATGTATATAAACAATTAGAAAATTGCACTAGTTATTTGTAAAAAATTTGAAATTAAAAGTGGCCAAATGAAGTTTTCTCATTTCTCTGAAATTATAATTGCTATCATAGTAACCGTAGGGTTTTTCCGCCAGGTAAGAATTCAATTGTTATTATTCTATCGACATTCGCAATGAACACAATTGAAACTCAGGTAAAAATATATATAGGTATGCTGTATTTTTAATTAGGTATATAAAAACTAATTTCCCTCTTTTTTTAGCTCCATCTTGATTTGTAAACTAACATACATGTATATTAGTTGTCATGCTATTTCCTACAAAAAAAGATTGTAATGATTGTAGAACAACGTGGCATTTTGACAAACATTATTTGACATATATAAATTAGAACTTGAAAGGTAGGTAATTTTCTTTAATTTTTACGATGATGTCTTTGTGTATGTATTCGTGTGTGTGTGTATATGTGTGTGTGTGTGTGTGTGTGTGTGTGTGTGACCGCGGTTTCGTCAACGATATCTCCAATACTAGAATTCCAAAAATTACAATTTTTGCGTATTCCTCTTCCTTACAACCATATGCAGACTTGATTAGATTTTGGTTATAATTGGTCAACCGGAAGTACCCTTATTTGAAGATTTTAACAGTTTTTCTAGAAAAATTCAGTTAAATGTTATTATAACTTAAGTAATATATTATTGTCTATACGATTTGATTGCATTTTATATTTGATATTCAACAGATATAGAGTTAAAGAAGAATAAAGATAATAAATTTTAAATAAATTTCATAATTCAGCCAGCTATGCTAACTTAACCATGGAAACTGCTAATATATTCAGGTAATTCAAATTGACAGATGTCAGTATCAATAATATGTAAATCAATGAAAGAATAAGGGAAGTAACTCCAGTGTTAGAAGTTTCTAGATATAAGAGAGACGATTACATTGGTTTGAACATGTCATGAGGAGAGATGAATATATTAATAGAAGGTGGAAGAAACATAGGAAGACCAAATATAAGATGAAAAGACTGTATTGCAGAAGACTTGAGAGAAAAGGAACTGAATGAGAACGACACGTAAAACAAAAATGAGTGGAAGAAGAAAATAAAAAATAGCGACCCCCTAACGAATGGGAAAAACTAAAGAAGAAGAAGAAGATGGCAGTGTCAAGTGCAATTTGCATAGTTTGTTTATGAAATAACTTTACTGGAAATATAGGATGTTGTTATATATATATGTATGTTGACTGAACGTAACATTGATTGTTATATGAACGCACACAGGTGTCAACAACGTCCATGTCGAAAACACGTTTCTAATAAAAAACATGTACACGTTGTGGGCTAAGATTACAATAAATAAGTAATAGTCAATAGTGATATTTACTCAAACAACATATCCTACCCAAATAGAACAGATGTTTTGCAAGAAAATTTATGTATGGGGCGCGTGCAGTAACATGACTTTGCTGACTTTGGCAAGCAGTTATAGGGACCCGTGTCAAATGACAGCAATTAATTATGTCCATAACTGAAAAGTGTTATAATTTTTCATTCAAAATTTCATAATTTTCTTATTTCATGTGGTTTGTTTGTTATCATGAGTATGGAATTCAGTTGCCGAGAACGGGAATCACATAATACCAAAAATTTAGAATCTTTTGCAATAAAATTTATGTATGAAATTTGTACATAATACACAGGATTGACGGAAGGTATTGTGCTGGCCACATCAGATTTTTTATTTTACTTTTATTTTTCATTTATTCCGAAATTAATATAACTTTTTTCGCATATAGTGCATTTTCTTTTGTTGAATTTAACTTGATCTCTATTCGTGTTAACAAAATATTATTATTTAAGATTTAAATTTGACATTGAAAACAAATAAACAGTTTTGAATGAAACTTTAATAAATAACTCTTTGTTCGCAGATATTTATTAGACACAGAAATATTCCCTAATTTTGTCTGCTACAAGAAGATCCAAAGAAACTGATGATATTCCTCCAAGACATACAGAAAATCGAGCAAATATATCATCACGGCATATTACTCCTTGTTGGGTGTACCATTCTGATTTGTATACATATATTATTAATGATGATCATGACATATTCGTATCGTGCGGGCGTTTACCGGGTATCCCCTCAAAGATAAAACATTATGGCTGGTAGCACGAATGTGGTTCTAACACCTGTGTTAACCAAAACTATGTCAACGACTTGGCACACAAATCAGTGTTGCCAATGTACTGATTAAGCCGAAAATGTGCTGACAACTATATTCAAATAATTTAGCAGCATTATTTAAAATAGTTTAATATTGTAACGTTTTTATTTATATGGGTGAAGTGTAAAACACAGACAAATATTATTAACTAAAAAAATACGTTTATTAAACGATGAATAATTAAGACTAAATATTAAAAGATAATAAAAACAACTAACACTATGATTAAATAATTATAAACACTAAGAATATTATTAAATGCTTAAACACTACGATTATTTATCTAACTAACATTTATATCACTACACTTATTTATATAACTACATTTATTTATGTTAACAACTTGTAAACTGTTTATTTATATCACTGAATTCATTTCTGGTTGCTTGTATATATGAGACTATTTTTCCGCCTTCTCTCGGCCGATATTTATACAGCGCATAACAGTCTAGAAGCCTTCGAAGTGACAATGACCGGTATACAAAGGAACGAGGTCACGGCGCAATTAGAGTCCAGCCGCTGCGGCGCCAGGGATTGCGTCATTGTTCTGGAACGTTCTGTCAGTGGTGGCGTTGTATACTCTTCTCCCAGGGGCGCACGTCACAATATGATTTGTTTCTTGACTTATTTGTAGGATAAACTTATTTATTGAATATGGCTGTCAGCATAGTTTTAGTTTAATCAGTTTATTGGCAACATTGATTTTTTTAACAACCCTGAAATATGTACCAAGTCGTTGATATGGTATTAGTTAACATCGGTGTTAGAACCGTGCTCGTGCTACCAGCCTATGTATCTTTCAATATACTTACCTTATTTTGTTTAAGTAAGGGAATAAATTTATTATTACTAAATAGAGTTTATTATTTTTCCTGAATCGCAATAGTAGTAATAGTAATATATTTTTCAAGAAATTTGCAATGTCCTCATGTAGGGTTTCATATAAATCACTGTAAAGCATTTCTAACAACCATATAGACATTTAGAGGTAACTTTTATAACGGATATTACAAATCCCTTTAAAGCATTTCTATAAACTACTGTGCGCATTGGCCTCCCACTATATGAAGGGTCGTGTCGTATCGTGTACATCTGGAAATACAGAAAACAGCAATCTCGCTGTTTTCTGGAAGTGAGGCAGGTTTTCTTCCCTAAACAGAGATTGGTGCACCGACACCAACTTTTTAAAAAGTAAAATTGTTCAAACTTGGGATTGGATTTAGTTTCCACCCAAAAAGATAGCTCCAGCTACATCAAAACTATACAGTGAACGGAGTAATAAATATACCGAAATGAATTTGTTATTATAAATGTGTCAATAACTCACGAAAAATCCCAGAATCTTAATCCAAATGCAGTTCGGAAAATATTGTGTAACTCATTAACAGTTCATCCAAGGTAAAAATATAAGAATTCTTCTTTGTATAACAAATGACGAGCTGTAATTTTGTACTCTTGTAAAATTTAGATACGGGTGACTGTTTTCGAGAAAATGGCAAAAACTACAATATGCCGCCTTTTTCAAAATTCGCAAGGGGTTCCTGGGCTTCGATATTCGGAAACTTTTGATTTGTTAATTATTTCTCTATAGGATTCCATAAAAATAGGCTTTTTGCAGTTTTATTAATGTTGGCTGTATCTTTTCAGTAGATTCACTGGACTAGTACTGGTATAGCGGGATTAATAATATCGCCAAATTGAAATTTTCACGTACAATACCATTACTTTACCATTATTATTTTTACATATTTATAAATTTTCATTACCAATACTATTATAGACTTATAACATTGTTCTGGCAAAATTATATACGTTGGGACAAATTTGCCAAAATTGAATTATGACCTTTTGTGCCGGCAGTAGCGAGAATTAGTTCTTGCAAGAAATATTTACCTATGTTATTTGGGAACTATAAAAGTAATAGCAGAATGTCATTAGTCGGTCACATCAAATATCAAGCGGAACAACACAATGATTATTTTCACCGGTGTAACTGCTAAGCATTAGTTTTTTATTGCTTTAGGACTAAATTGTAACTTTTAGGTATAATTTGGGTGAAACAAAATTACCACTATTATTTTTTTCAGGGACTGAAAAATACTCCTATCGACTATAATCAGTCAAAAATGAAACTACCATAACAAACAATTTGGATAAAAATTGTATCTACGATATTGATTTAATATTCATGCATGTTCTTAAAAATTGTAATTTGTAGGACTATTAAAAGCCGGTAGTATGACAGTATGACTAGAACTAATTTTGTAATCAACATATCCATGCATCATACATATTACTTATAAAATTGGAACTGTTTTCGACACATTACGGTCATTTAATAATTATTATTGCAAACAAACATTGATTTTGTTTTATATTTTTTTTTTAATGAATTAAAGAATAATGAGAGAAAAATGTTTTTTAAATATAAATATTAGTATACACACATTCAGCAGCAATTGCTATAATAAATTATTGTGTGCAATTAAGCGTTGTTATTGCGGAGTCTTGTTCCAACCCTGGTTCCAACCACGGCAGGAGATCGACGTGTTTAATTGAGCTCCGTAGAAATTGTGTAATATCATTATATTAAAAATATGATAGTAAAGTGTAGTGATGTGAAGTGAAAATATGTAATAATCAAAAATTAAATTTAATAATGTAGGCACATTTTGTCTACAGTCTTTCTAAGAACTTTTTCGCTTTCGGATATTAATTTTCTTTTCAGGTTTACTTTTTAATTGTAATAGCATCAATAATACTGAAATAAATCAACAATAATGCAAAGCCGGAGCAGTACACCAAAAATACAAGAAAGATTGAGAACAGTTCTGAAATAAAACTGGAAACCATGCTTCATATAGATGTCAAAGGACAACTTTAAAATTAAGGTGATGCGGGGTATGGAATTCAACTAGATATCTTTTAAATTTGCATCCAATTTTAATGACAATGATTGGAATGACAAAATATTCATAGAATTAAAATGCATGTATGTGGTAGAATCCCACGTCAAAAAACCTGATGTGCCCAACACAATACTTCCCATTTAATTTAATTTTTATTCATGTAAATACTTAAAATTAAATTAAATTTAAATACCAGGTTCGATTCCGACCGACGCTACATATTTCAGATTTTAAATGGCACAAAAATGACCCCTGTGTTGCACTCTCAGCGCCAGCAATGAGTGCCTGTGAGGTGAAGCCTAGTAAACGCACACACGGTACAAATATGTCATTATCGTTACTCAAATCTGTGTACAAAGCAGATTGGCACATTCAGCAATGGGTAATATACCATAACGATATATTTATTTTATTTATTTATATACTTTCCTATATTCCTACATATTTACTTATGCTGGTAACTGTATTAAGTTCCTTTCCATATGATTATTTTCTATTTACTACATTCTTTTTAAAACGTTAGTATTATTATTTGAAATGTTTAATTTGTTGACAGTGACATATATCTGTCAGTTACATTCATTTGAGATCTATACTATGTAACCATGGAGTTGCGGTTAAAGCGTAGGCTTCGGGATTAAAATTATAGATAGTTTTATAAGTTTACCAATAAAATATATAGAAAAAAGTATTAATGCAAACCTGTAGATCATTTAATAGTCTTTAATTTTTATATAACATAAATCTCGAAAAAATAATTTTTAAAGATATTTTTCGAAGAAAAACTATTTTTAGCTTGCAGTAAAGTGACATTTTCGGTTATATAATTTACACCAAAATCTAACTTCGTCCCATGTTAGAATAATATAGAAATACAAGGTTTCAAAATTTTCTGAACGATAGTATTTGAGTTAGAGCGTAAAGAGGATCCACGCACACACATACACAAACACATACACACAAACATACACACGCACATACACACAGAAATCATCGTGGAAATGTTAAAATTGAATTCTAGGGACCTTAAAACGTGGTCATTTACCAAAATCTCGATATGCGATTTCTAGCACGATCCCTATACCTCCCTTACCAAGGGAAGCGGGAGGTAAAAAGTCACCCAACATAGATTTCCATTTAGAAAGTTGGAGAGTCTACTGGACGTTAAACAATTTTTATGTTTTATTTTTGTTGACTAGTGTGTTATTCTCTAGTCCGTGTCGTGTCCTGAGCAGGGCCGGCTGTTAGTGTGTCAAAAAACCTCTGGCTGGGTAGGCCTAGCGTATCCAGGATTCAGTATTACGGGGTAGTCGGCTCGAGTGCGTGTCGCGCAGTCGACAACCACGCCATCGAATAGCCGTAGCATCGAAAAACCGTGCCATCGAAAGTCGCCACGTCGACACCTACCCCCCACCACAGGCCGTAGCTATGAAAACCGTTGCATCGAAAGTCGCCACGTCGACATCAGCCCCCACCACTGACCGTAGCTACGATAGCCATCACATCGAAAGTCGTCACGTCGACATCACCCCCCACCTAATCGCCACTGAGTCTTCCAAAACATTACTGACTCGCTATAACATAGTTTGTACTTCATATTATTTTCGTTAGATGACACCGCCATGTACGAGTATGTCATGGCATTTATTCAAATGATTAAATGGAAAAAATATCTATTTTTGTCAACAATTTAATATTACAAAATATAAAACAGTTAAACATTATATGATAGATAACAAATATATCTGTGTAATATAAAATAGTGTAGATATATAATATTGTATGCGTAAATATATTGCAAAATAGATGAAATATTTACTATTTTATTTTATAATGCAGATTTATAAATTTATTTTAAATGTTAGAGAAAAACAGAAACATGCTATTAGAATTATTTTTAAATTTAACACTATTAATACTAAAAACTAGATTGAAATAAGGAAAAAAATTACACACTCGGTAGGTTTCACAAAATTTAAAAGATTCTTTATTGCAATTTCGGCGTTGCTGCCATCATGAGAAGAATTACAAGAATGAATATTAAAATTCAGAATGCTCACACAGGGAGATTAAACATAGTGCAAAGATTAAAGAATGCCTATGCTGAGATTAAACCATCCAGAATCAGAGATAGACAAAGGTCAAACTGTTCGTTCATAAGGTGTATAGCCATTGTGAATACCTTTCTTGACTTCGAAGGATTCCAGGAAAGTTAATCTTGGCCTTTCCCTTCAAATGCAGAATACTTAAATTGTCTTTATTACATGTATGTTGATTTTCTAATAAATGTTAGGCTACATTTGAATTGGTTCTATTGTTTTTAAAACTTCTCATGTGTTCATCGAATCTAATGTTGAAATTACGAGCTTTTTGCCAAATATAAATATAGTCGCAATCATTGCAGTTTATTTGGTAGATACCGTACTTTTTATAATTATTTTGGGATAAAATTTTATTTTTGACTAAGAGGTATTGGATTCATGCTAAAAATCGCATATCCAGATTTTATTGAATAAGCACGTTTTAAGGTGGTGTCTGTCTCTGTGTGTGTGTGTGTGTGTGTGTGTGTGTGTGTGTGTGTGTGTGTGTGTGTGTGTGTGTGTGTGTGTGTGTGTGTGTGTGTGTGTGTGTGTGTGTGTGTGTGTGTGTGTGTGTGTGTGTGTGTGTGTGTGTGTGTGTGTGTGTGTGTGTGTGTGTGTGTGTGTGTGTGTGTGTGTGTGTGTGTGTGTGTGTGTGTGTGTGTGTGTGTGTGTGTGTGTGTGTGTGTGTGTGTGTGTGTGTGTGTGTGTGTGTGTGTGTGTGTGTGTGTGTGTGTGTGTGTGTGTGTGTGTGTGTGTGTGTGTGTGTGTGTGTGTGTGTGTGTGTGTGTGTGTGTGTGTGTGTGTGTGTGTGTGTGTGTGTGTGTGTGTGTGTGTGTGTGTGTGTGTGTGTGTGTGTGTGTGTGTGTGTGTGTGTGTGTGTGTGTGTGTGTGTGTGTGTGTGTGTGTGTGTGTGTGTGTGTGTGTGTGTGTGTGTGTGTGTGTGTGTGTGTGTGTGTGTGTGTGTGTGTGTGTGTGTGTGTGTGTGTGTGTGTGTGTGTGTGTGTGTGTGTGTGTGTGTGTGTGTGTGTGTGTGTGTGTGTGTGTGTGTGTGTGTGTGTGTGTGTGTGTGTGTGTGTGTGTGTGTGTGTGTGTGTGTGTGTGTGTGTGTGTGTGTGTGTGTGTGTGTGTGTGTGTGTGTGTGTGTGTGTGTGTGTGTGTGTGTGTGTGTGTGTGTGTGTGTGTGTGTGTGTGTGTGTGTGTGTGTGTGTGTGTGTGTGTGTGTGTGTGTGTGTGTGTGTGTGTGTGTGTGTGTGTGTGTGTGTGTGTGTGTGTGTGTGTGTGTGTGTGTGTGTGTGTGTGTGTGTGTGTGTGTGTGTGTGTGTGTGTGTGTGTGTGTGTGTGTGTGTGTGTGTGTGTGTGTGTGTGTGTGTGTGTGTGTGTGTGTGTGTGTGTGTGTGTGTGTGTGTGTGTGTGTGTGTGTGTGTGTGTGTGTGTGTGTGTGTGTGTGTGTGTGTGTGTGTGTGTGTGTGTGTGTGTGTGTGTGTGTGTGTGTGTGTGTGTGTGTGTGTGTGTGTGTGTGTGTGTGTGTGTGTGTGTGTGTGTGTGTGTGTGTGTGTGTGTGTGTGTGTGTGTGTGTGTGTGTGTGTGTGTGTGTGTGTGTGTGTGTGTGTGTGTGTGTGTGTGTGTGTGTGTGTGTGTGTGTGTGTGTGTGTGTGTGTGTGTGTGTGTGTGTGTGTGTGTGTGTGTGTGTGTGTGTGTGTGTGTGTGTGTGTGTGTGTGTGTGTGTGTGTGTGTGTGTGTGTGTGTGTGTGTGTGTGTGTGTGTGTGTGTGTGTGTGTGTGTGTGTGTGTGTGTGTGTGTGTGTGTGTGTGTGTGTGTGTGTGTGTGTGTGTGTGTGTGTGTGTGTGTGTGTGTGTGTGTGTGTGTGTGTGTGTGTGTGTGTGTGTGTGTGTGTGTGTGTGTGTGTGTGTGTGTGTGTGTGTGTGTGTGTGTGTGTGTGTGTGTGTGTGTGTGTGTGTGTGTGTGTGTGTGTGTGTGTGTGTGTGTGTGTGTGTGTGTTGGAAGGACGATTACTCAAAAACTATAAGACTTTAAATTTGTTTAACTACGTATTTCCCAATCGGACATTCATGGGAAGATCTGAAAAGGTTTTGGTAACAATTGGACAACCGGAAGTAGAAGATTCTTGAAAAAAAAATCTTCTAAATAATATTTTTTAAAATATTTTCTTGGTAATATTAAAGAAAATTAAATTCTCTATCTGATACATTTAAATATTTTATAATATATTCTATAGATTTAGAGATAAAAGAAATATAATATATAAAATAATCTGTTATAATAAATTTTGCAGCCGAAAGATTGGCCATGGAAAATACTTGAAAATTTAAATTGTAACTGACAGATAAATGTCAGTGTCAGAAATCCGGAGACATTACTGAAGACTTTTTCTGGGAAGTACATACATTATACTATTTCTTAATGTATTAATAGTTAAATATTTAAAATTATAGGTATATTACATATATCCTTCAAAAATACTGTCAATCCTGACAATGAATTGGAAACATTTCGAAAAATTAGAAGAGGACAAAATTTCTTAATAAAATGAATTTAAAATTAAACAATCTAAATATAAGGAATAGAGATATGTAAGTAGAATTTTTGGTTTAGAGTGTAGGTATACAAGAAATGTTAAATACAATAGGGCGCGAACAGGCATTTGATTTTGTTGGCCTTGACAAGCAGATATGGGGGCCCATGTCAGAATGCTAGCTAGTAATTATGTATATAGATGTCAAGTATCAAAATTTCTCATTCTAAATTTACTGATTTTCCAATTCCATGTGGTTTATTTTCCTCGACAAGTAAATTCCACACTCCTGGTGCCAAATTAACTACGTGTATTTAGAAAATCTTGAAGTTCTGAATGAAAAATTGACAATTGACATCCATGTACATAATTACTAATTATCATCCTGAAACAGGCCCCCACATTTGCTTGTCAAGGCCAACAATGTAACATGACTGTTCGCGCCCTATACTTATGTAACCAAAAAAGGAAGTGGCGAGAGGTATTGTGCTGGCCACAACAGATTTTTATTATAGAAACCGCATTCTATATTAAATTTTCTTGGCTCAAAGGATCATTTTTCACTAAATTGGTTTATATATGTAAGTTTTTACCACTCGCTAAGAGAGGTATTGGATTCATGCTAAAAATCTCATATCCAGATTTTAGTGAATAAGCACGTTATACGGTTCCTAGAATCCAATTATAATTTTTTTACGATGATGTCTGTGTGTGTATGTGTATGAGGACGTTGTAGGTACAATTTCTGAAATTATATGAGACTAAAGATTTGTGTAACTACATTAAGATTTGTGTAACTACATTAATGAGAAGAGTTGAATAGGTTCTGGTACAATTGGACAACCGGAATTGATAGTTTCTAAAAAAAAAATCTAATTATTTTTTGAAAATTTGTTACTACAAATAATAAAGATAATTAAATTCTCAATCTGACACATTTAATTTTTTTATTTTATCTCCTATAGGTTTGGAGAAACAGTATATAATAATATAGAATAATCTGTTGTAATAAATTTCGTTGCCCAAAAAAGTCCATGGATACCAGTTGATATATTTAAATGTTTGTAATTGACAGATAAATGCAAATTGTCAGTGTCAAAAATTAGCATTACTGGAAGATTTTTCTGGGAGGTACGAATACATTTAATATATCTTATTGTATTATTAACTAAATATGTTTTTAAAATTATAGGTATGTTAATATTACATATATTCTTAAGAAAAACTGCTAATACTGAATTTGAAGAATTTTGAACATATTAGAAGAGTAGGACAAAATTCCTCATAGAACGAAAGAAGAGATAATTTCAATTATTTGTGTGTACAAGAAATGTTAAATTCGTTACTTATAGGCCGCGAGCAGTCATGTGACTTTGTTGGCCTTGGCAAGCAGATATGAGGATCCGTGTCAGAATGACGGCTAGTACTTATTTACATAGATGTCACAATTGTCATATGTCATAATTTTTCATTCAAAATTTAAAAATATTCTGCTGTTTATTTGTCATGTGTGTATGTGTATTTCAACCAGGTATCTGATATATAAAACTTATTGAAACAGGTGATTTATATTGACCATAATATTTTTAGTCAAAATAAAATAATTTATTTAATTAAAATAACTAACATGAAATGTAAATATTACAGATATACTTTCAAAAAAAGAAATTTCATAAAAAAAAATGAAAAATCTTAGATTTTAAAGGTAAAACAAAACTAAAACGTAATAACCCTTATACCATTGGGAAGAGAGAAAAATAAATATATTTTTAAAGCAAAAATCTAATATGGGCTCATTTCAAATATATCTTCGAAACTGTCATCTTGAATTTTATTCTAACATCAGTTTAAGTTTGTCTCATCAAATCATGAAACTTTTATATGAAACATTTTTTTATATCTTTTATAATTACGGAATTATTTGATATTTTCTAAAATCGCGATTTTAATTTTTTTTGAATAACTTTCAAACTGTTCGGAATTTTAAATTGTTCTGAGCGGAATCTGAATGAGCACTCAAAACTGCAACATTGCCCATTTAACCGACTTCGTAGCTCTTATAGTTTCGGAGCTCCCAAAGGTAGCCCAGTTAATTTGGGATATCTGTGTACAGGTTGGTTGGTTTTTCATTGTCCAGCTTATATCTTCTGAAACATATAAGATACAAGAAAAAGTGAAATGTAGGAGTTGTTTAATACAACTTAATCTATAATTTAGCATACACAATTTTTTCCATGATCTACTAATTTTGTTTGACTTTTTTAAATGGAATAGCCTCTATATTTTTACGTACTTTTAAATTATGTCTAATAAAGAAAATAATAAAATGATAATAGTTGGCTGTGATATTCTATTATTTACCTTGTACACATCTGTCATAGATCTAATAGTAGTGTTTATTAGTGAAAAAGGCGTTGATAATAATAATAATAATAATAATAATAACAATAATAATAAATTTATTTATACAGTAATAAGTAATAGCTTCAACTGTATGAATTTCTAATTTTAAATGTTTCATTTTGTTAGCCAACATTCATGCAGAGTACAACGGATTTTATATATCTTATAAATCGTCAGTAAAAAAATAATTATACCATAAACTTTTATAACAATAACCCAACGGCAACGGTATGCAAATTATTTTCTTATTTTGTATTTAATTGTAATATTACTGCTTTTATAATGTATTTTCATACAATTTTTCGGAGCATGCATGTAACCATTTTGTACACTTTACTATTTGTAAAACTAAAAAATTATTTTGAGTATTGAGTATAAAATCTACGTTGTCATTATATTTACAGCACAGCTCTCCAAATTCTGACTATCAACCTCTAAATTATATCTCCATACATATTTTTATTTTGTATTTAGCAATGTACGAAAACTACATACTATACCGGTACATTTTCTGGATATACCTAACAGCTAATAAAATATTTTGTATAAACAATTAATCTCTATAAGTATTTCAATCTTCAATCATTAGCAGCTAAAGTGGAAGATAATGTCAGCCATTGGATAGGTTGGCCATAGCTCAGTTGGTAGAGCGCTACTCCGGCAAAGTAGTGGTCCATGGTTCAAATCCATGTGGCTGACATTATCTTTTCACACTTTCTTAATTTATTTAGAAAATATAAACTGTTAACTCTACGTTAATTTCAAAAACTGGACCGATAGGACCATGAGTAATTTCTGACATGTTCACAATGATGTTTAAATGTAGTGGTTATTCAACCCCACATCATACAACGTGACACAAACTGTATTCTCCATAGAGAGATACATTAGCAGCTAAAGTGGAAGATAATGTCAGCCATTGGATAGGTTGGCCATAGCTCATTTGGTAGAGCGCTACTCCGGCAAAGTAGTGGTCCATGGTTCAAATCCATGTGGCTGACATTATCTTTTCACACTTTCTTAATTTATTTATTTCAATCTAGTTTTTAGAATTGAGAGTGTTTAAATTTTAATACAATTCTAATAGCATGTTTCTGTTTTTTGCTATTTTATAATACACACATATATTTGTTCAGTCTATCATATAATGTTTAACTGTTTTATATTTGGTAACACTACAGTGTTTACAAAAATAGATATTTTATTCCATTTAATCATTTGAGTAAATGCCATGACAAACTCGTACATGGCGGTGTCATCTAACGTAAATAATATGAAATACAAACTATGTTATAGCGAGTCAGTAACGTTTTGAAAGACTCAGTGGCGATTAGGTGGGGGGTGATGTCGACGTAGCGACTTTCGATGTGACGGCTATCGTAACTACGGTCAGTGGTGGGGGGTGATGTCGACGTGGCGACTTTCGATGCAACGGTTTTCGTAGCTACGGCCTGTGGTGGGGGGTAGGTGTCGACGTGGCGACTTTCGATGGCACGGTTTTTAGATGCTACGGCTATTCGATGCCGTGGTTGTCGACTGCGCGGCATGCTCCGGTCGGCTCGGCCAGAGTGTGAAGTCAAGTCTATCAAGTCAAGTCAAGCAATTAAGCGTTATTGTAATAAACATAAATCTTTTTTAAATTAGCTGTAGCTTGAATACAACTATGTACAAAGATCAAAGGCCCAGATTATACAATAACATTTGACTTACGTTATTTTCAGAATGTTATATGATAGAGCACAATGAGGTGCATATTATATTAGAATCACAGTCTACTTATCGCCCACATCAATATGTTTGAAATCGCGTTCAACTATCGGTTACACGTGGATATTGATTACAGAATTAAACAACTGTAGAATGAATACGAACTATATCATTAACAATATAATCCCATACACTTTTGATTTCGACTTCATTATACAACTCATCCATTTCTTTGCCGAAATTTTCTTGATGATGCCTTCATCTGTGATTTAACAGCCCAGTAAAGCTTTATTGTGTAAAAAGTCATTCTGCGTGAAGTTAATTAGGGTGGAGGTGTAAAAAACGCCAGAATTTAATTCCTCACATCATCATCAGCATCAGTTGGCATTAAAAATTCATTTGGTTCGTATTCTCGGTAAGCTTCCTTCGCATTAAGTGGGAGGTTGTAAGCCTACTCTTTACAGGTGCCTTCGGCGTCATTACGCCCTGATGGCGCACGGCTTTGTGGAAGGATTCGCACAAGAAATAAAATCTCACTCGGTAATGGAATCGATAACAAACGACGCAACCAACAGGTGCATTCCATGTTGCTTTCTTATTCGATGTTTTTCTTTTCTATCCCATTCTAAATCTCTTGTGAGCACCCTGACAAGAATTATTATCAGAGAGAAAAATTTACTCCTTGCGATCATATATTTCAGTATTGTTTGATTAAATATAAGAAAAAATTAAAAAATACGAGTAGAGACATTTTCTTTATTCCCAATTGGGTGGTTGGCGGCACTAAATAGGCCATTATTAATTATGAAGTATTTATGTGTATGATGGCTTATTGCTAGTAATGCTAATAACTACATAGTTGTCTAATAATATGATTACTCTGGTTAGCTGCAAGTAGTCCGGTTGTCTGGTTTTTGCGATAATAATAATGACAATTTTAACGAAATTTGAATGAACGTGTTCACCAAATAAATTATTTTTTTGCCTTAATCAGGTACGTTTACAATTAGCAGGATAACCGGTTAACCAATTACTTGACTTGAGTAGTCGGTTTTTGCGGTAAGCATATCACAGTTGGTCGGTTAACCATTGTTTGTATAGTTAGATTTTAGATATTGTGCATTGACTTGACTTCATAATCTGCGGTTTTTACCTGCTTCACTACAGAACACTGCTATAGTCAAATTTTTTGACTCTGTCGGGTACAGTAATAAAACTATAAATGAACTATAAATATCGCAATTATGATAAAGCGGAATATCCTTTACTTTCTGCAGTATAATACAGTTTGGCATCGGCCCATATTTTTGAGCCGCTCTATTCATGCATTGAATCAAACGTCGACCAGGTATGTATAGGAAAATAGCCTTACAGTCCTTTAACATAAATGAATATAGCGGCTCAAAAATATGGGCCGATGCCAAACAGTATTATACTACAGACAGTGAAGGATATGCCGCTTTATCATAATTGCGATATTTATAGTTCATTTATATTTTTATTACTGTACCCGACAGAGTCAAAAAAATTGACTATATCTGTGGGTGTATTTAATAGAATTTTATTTATCTCCAAACAAAACTGTATATATAATTAAATATGCAATCAGTCAGTATTGAAGTTTACTTGTATTACTACTTTTTACCTTCCGTCACTTATAGGTAAGGAACGTTTTGTCTTTGATCAAAAAAATCGATGATGGGTTTTTAATGAATAAGCACGTTTTTGGGTCCATAGAATAAGATTTTACTATTTTACGATGATGTCTGTATGTGTGTGTGTGTGTGTGTGCGTGCGTCTGTGTGAGTGTGTGTGTATGTGACGATCGTTCCGGATCGCATAACTCCAATACCACAATTCCAAAAATTCTATTTTTTGCATATTCCTCCAGTTTATATCCAAAGTTGATTAGATTTTAGCTGTTATTGTCAACCAGAAGTACCCAAAATTCAAGTTTTTAATAGTTTTTTTTTGAAAAACTAAGTTAGATATCATTTTTTTGACAATTATGTTATAAATATTAAAGAACATTTTATTCTCTATATGTTTTTATTGTATTTTTTTCTTCATCCGCAATGTATTTTTAGCAAAAGAATTATAAAGATTCATATATCTTGCAAGCCATGCTTAATTCATTATGGAAACAGTTCAAAATGTCAAAAATTACTAATTGGCAGATGTCAGTGACAAGTACAATTTATATTGTAAATTCGTGAAACGATTTTACTGGAAAAATGTAAGCTTTTACAAGAAATTTTCTATCTATATATAATAATAATATGTTTATTTGTTAAGTGTACAGCTCCGTACAAATCATATTAAACTATTTTAAATAATACTTACTGCTAAATTTATTGAATATGGCTGTCAGTACATTTTCGGCTTAATCAGTACATTGGCAACACTGGTTTTGTTGATAACCCTGAAAGGTGTACCAAGGCGTTGACATGGTTCTAGTTGACACCGGTGTTAGAACCACGCTCGCGCTACCATCCTTATAATTTTAGTGAAACTGGATCTATTCCGAGACTGTTTCTTCTACGACCGCCTCTAAAGTTGACACTTTACACATCCTAGGCAATGTTTTAATGTGTCAATTTGTAAGTTGACAATTATCAAATGTTTAGCTTCCATCACATCCAGCTGATATAAGTATTATTTTTGGGAAAAAAAATAGATGGTAAGTTTGTAATGAATAAGTAAGTTGTAGGGTACCTAGAATTCGATTTAACTATTTTTACGATGGTCTTTGTATGGTGACGGAAGGTCATGTGCTGGCCACGTCAGATTTTTTATGAGTTTTATTTTTGTAGTATATTTTCAAGGTTTGTGTAATAATATAATAATATTAATTCTTTATTGTATTGTGTAATAAACATTGTACTTGATTTAAAATATTAGAATGTCTCTGTGTTTCTACCTCTGTAATTGGATATAATCCTGTGGTAATGACCTGGTATGAGGTGTACCTGAAAGTCAACGCACAATATCCCTAACCATCCTATAACAACTGGTAACCTATTGTCTACAGTTTCTGACGGAACAATGGCTTAGCCCTGATTTGTAGTGATATTTCAATAGATACAGAATTAACGTCACACACAGGAGAGAGCTAGGACATTTCGATACAAACAAACCTCCTCTCGTTGTCTTTTCTATTTGTCTTTCAGGGTTAAAAGATGTTCCAGAAGCAACTAATACAATTATCCATAATAATTATCATATGACAATTACAACCTTTACATCGTTGAATTTTTACTGTGAATGGTTGATGACAATTCTTTGTTTGTATTGCCGTAACCATAACAACCACTACTTCTAAGCAGTGCCCCTAGGTGCACTATGTGCGAATTGCATATTTGTGTCTATTTGGTATGACTACTTTGTTTTCATTCTGCACCAATGAAGAAATGAAAGAATTGATACATTTTCTTTACTTAGAGGGGAGGGATTATTGAAGTGAAGATATTTGTAATGTCTTATACATAGATACTTATTTTAAATCATACTCGCATTTATTTAACCCCGTTCTCATTTTGTAACGCCGCTAATTTTATTATACACATTTTTGGACCCTCCTAGGTTCTCATACAGTTGAGATCGGATCTATGCTCATTTTGGTTAGTACTATATACCCTCGTAATTATTATTTTTTAACATCCTGTATATATATATATATATATATATATATATATATATATATATATATATATATATATATATATATATATATATATATATATTGAAAAGCGCGTGCAACAGTAAATAAATAAATAAAATACTCTGCATATTTAATTACTCTACATGAATTATTATATAATATTTCGTTGTTTTTTTATTAATAGACGGTTATGCAACTAATATTGTCGTTTACAGAAAATGAGAAGATGTAAAGGCCATGCATTACGCGTGGGACTCAAACCCACAACTCCTGGTTCACTAAGCGGCATCGAAACTACCCATCCTACATTGTTGGGTTATGTAAAAATAACATATTACGTACAAAAGGAGTTTCAAGAATTTTATTTGGAATTTTGTGAACAGTATGATTCACAATTATTGTAAAATAAATTATTGTAGCTTTCGCGGAAGTCATTTTGAATTTCCTTTTTAGGGCTATTATTTCAACTCAGACACACAACACACAACTGACCCACATAATATCCTTTATTGTTGTTCATTCGACATTTGTATAGAGCAACATTTATTACTTGCAAGATTTGTAGCTCAGCAAATTGGCAGAGTACGATTTCGTCTCTTCCCTACAAGCACAGAAACATATCCATGACATCCTTTATCCTACCAGCAGAGATTTCAAACTTTAACCAGACTCGCAGTTTCAATACTTTAAACTGTCACCATACGTGACATCGGAGCAAAATAAATCTCAAAAAAAGAAACATCTCAAATAAACCCGCATGGAGAGATCAAACAACATGGTGGATGTCATCGCTACGGTCTTCTGTCTTCGCACAAACAACTGCCTCCGCGTCTGTCACTACGGAGAGACAATTAACCCATCAAGGCCTCTATACAACCACCGTGCTGAAAGAATTGTCGGAGCACGTAAACAGAACGATAGAGAGATAAATACACTGTATTTAACGTTCTATTTCTGACGGATTCCTTGAATTTGCAAAGGGAAATATTGTCTTGTTGTGGGGAAATGAATGGCATAACTGTAAATAGTTACAAAGGCATAAGAGTTGTATTTTTTCATAACCAGCAATTTATTTATGGTTTCTTGTAATAATGATAAATAAAATTCCAATAAAATCATTCTGTATTTGTCCTTACGATATTAAACAGGATACTAATTTACAAATATCTAATGTCTTTTGATTTAGAGCAGAAGTCCCCAACCTATAGCCCTATTGTATTTTATAATTATCATATTTACATTATGATGTCAATTCAATTGAAATAAAACCACAATTATATGAAAATCAATAGAATTTTTGTCATTTTCCATGGTATGATAGTTTGTCGAAAAGTTAATCGAGTTACAATTTCTCTATTGAAAACCATGTTTAAACTATTATATTATTGCAGGAAAATTTGCAGGCCAATTTAATGATTTTTCATTTCAATCATTTAAGTTAAGAAGTTTTTGCATGGGGGAATAACTATGTATATTATTATGGTAAAGTTTATTTTAAATGTTTAAATATAAAACATACCATCCAATGTCAGTAAAGTTTATTTCTAAATGTTCAAATTTATAATTTAATATATAATGTATTGTTCTCTGGTTTACTTATTATAATTATTATGTAACTATATTCTACCACTCATTGTAATAAGCTAACGCTTTATATACAATAAAGATTATTATTATTATTATTAATTTAATGATTTTTAAAATATTTAGCAAATATTTTGGTTTTTTCAAAATCCTTTTGAGATTTGTCATCAGCTAGTTGAAGTCACAATTTTAAAACGACAATATAATTCTAATTTATGCATTATTAAATGATTACTAGGGCTGGAAAAATAAAATATTTTGATATCAATAAAAATACGTTAATCGATAGGAATCAAAACTTATCGATAAATATCAAAAATATGGATACTCATCCGATATTTTGAAATAACAATTTTTTCTTTATTATCGATATTATCCATTTATCGTTATTTAGACATTACAAAAAAGTTATATCGATACATGGATAATGATATCGAAATATATCGATATATCGATATTTTTCCCATCCATAATTCTGAGTATTCAAAACTAAAAATTTCACCTGGAAAATTATATCAATTTTTGGTAGTAGTACACTTACAAGCAAACGTTTTAAAAATTGAAATATGTAAAATCAAGAAATTGAACACGAATAACTGCTAAATCGTTTTAAAAATGTCGAAATTGCAAATTATTTTAAATTCATGGTTACTACATATACATATTATGCGAAATAAAGATGAGTATAATTTGTTTCTTCACTCCAATAGGATTTCCAATATAAATTATTATTCGGCCCGCCATATATTTTCCTTCTTTTCAAAAAGGTTGGTGATACCTGATTTAGAGTAATATGCGCGTTACTTATTAACAACAGTAGGGCGAAGAACGAATTGAAAATAAATATGGAATTAATAAAAAATATCAGTAATAAAAGTTGAAGTTTATTCATTTCTTCGTTTGATTCAATGTACTCGCACCTAATTAAATTTGTAAAAATGATGTTATTTCCATTTAAAACAAAATTATGTAAACAAATCCTTATAAAAATTTAACGTTGATATATCATTAGCCTGGAAGAAGAGTGACACAACTCAAAAAAGTTATTTTATCCGGAGAACGGAGAGTAAAAGTCAATTACTTAAAATTAAACTCGCTATGCCAAAATTTTAAATTTTTAATAATAAACATACTACCTTATGATGAAAAATTTACTTCATGCACTTTGATTAAAGTGGTGTAAATGGTAAATTGTACATTTAGAGGCTTCTTAATATTAAATAATCGAAGGTGATATATAGGCACAGTGCGTATGTTGTCCAGCAGCGCTGTCAGCGGATATAAATGACTGATTTAATAATAAAATATGGTTTTCAACAAATAATTTTTCGATGCAAAAAGAGTTCTTATAGAAAACGAAAGAATTGGCTGTTGCAAACAATGTTTTAATTGTATATAACTGAATATAAAACATAAATAAATACGTTGATAAACTTATATGTATTTTGACAATCACCAGTGACAGGTAGTTGCTTTAGCAACGTCTCGATCCGGCCATAAAATAATATTTTTTGTTCTTATAGTTATAGATAAATAAGTTAACACAGATACTTACGAATATTTTCGCGATCGATGCTGGGTAAAATTGAAACAAAACGCTTAAGTGTAAGATAGACCGGTTTTCATTAAAAAATATAAGTATTTTTTTTTCTGAAACCATTTTTTTAAAGTATTTTTTCAAGTAACAATTGGGCCACTGAATCGAAAACATTTTTTTCTTAAAACGTCATAAAAGTAGCATCTTTTGTGACTTGATTCACAAGGTAGAAATAAACTAAATAAATATCCATAGAAACTATACAGAATCAACGAATAAGAAGTAATTTTAATAAAAGAAACCTGTAATATCGCCCTACTTGTCACTATAAAACGCTCGGTAACGTAAGAATAAAGTTACTAAATACCATCAATAGCTGTCAAATTTAAATAAATAACCTATGAATTGACATATAAACACAGTTTACTTTTGAGGAAATAATATATTAAAGAATAGCAGACTTACAAATTACAATTACACGGACGGTAATGAACATAAAAATACTTAGAATTAAAGTGATAAGAAAAGTTTATATAGTTTTGCAGTGATTCCTTTACATATCTTTCAGACACACTGTTAAATTCCATTCAATTGAACAACCTCAGGGGGCGTACATTATAATCCTTCAAATTCCGACATAATTTCACACAAGGAGGATATAAAATTGCTCAGTTTTTATTTAAACGTCAAAATGTGAAAATTTTCACTTCAATGTTTATAACAAAAAGTGAACAAATAATAAGTATCCATAGTTACAAGGCAATTGAAATCGCAATCGTAATTTACGTAAAATGTAAAGTCAGTAGTAGATATTTTTCTTTAAATATCTACGTTTGAAGAAAAAATATAATGTGTCATTCGGAGTAAAAGTGTCTTTGTGTGCCTCGCAAGCAATTGTCCGACTCGCTTCGCTCGTCCTCCAAACTTCCACGCTCGCCACACAAAGTATCTTCTTTACTCCTAATAACACAATATACTATTGTTTACACCGTTTAAAATATTTAACTAAGTATAACACAGAAGTAAGTTTAGGAATAATAATTGAATAAGCGTAAACAAGAAATTAAATAAAAAATATTAACACGGCATATTACCCATTGCTGCTTGTGCCAATTTGCTTTGTACGCAGATATCAATAATGATGATTACATATTTGTACCGTATGGTCGTTAATCAGATCTCACCTCACGGGTACTCTTTGCTGACATGGAGATTGTATAGGGATCACATTTGTGCCAATTAAAATTCAAAGTAAGTTTTGGCGTCGGTTGGGATCGAAACCGTGTCCCCAGATTCGCGACCAGACACTCAGGCACACGGCCATGAAACCCCATTAATTTTAGTAATTATATACATAAATTATAATAAATAGATTTAGGCCAATTATTTTGGTGTAGGGTTCGTATATATTCAAAAATAAATCGATTGTATTGTCAAGAGCAACTTGTGTGGAAATATCAATTTTTAAAATCTTTTTTTCTTCTCATTCATTTGTATCTGTGGATCTACTTGCGTTGTCAAATTCAAATATGCTTTTGAATGCATTGCTTTGGCGGGTCCTCAGGCGTTTAAATCTTTGAGCATCAATAATATTATTTGTTTTATATATTTCTGGAAAATAGTTGGCACATGTATTATTGTATTTATTGTTGCTTCCAACCACACAACAAATTTCTCTTGGCGATCTTTTATTCTTATTTTGTGACAGTTTCCATTTTTTTTATATATATATATTTCGCTATTACTAAACCACCAAACGTCATTTTCTCTAATTTGATGTACATGAAAAGGATGCCGTCACGGCTATCGCATAATAAGTTTCATTATTGGCCACTATAGCGCTGTTGCCAGAAATGCACGGTGCCTAGATGATTCTAATATTTGTAAAAAAAATCTGATGTGGCCAACAGATTACTTTCCGTGAATCCTTTGTGTTATGTACAAATTCCATACAAAAATTCCTATATTTGCAGTAAAATTATTTTATACACAAACTATGCAAATTGCACTAGACACTGACATCTTCTTCTTCTTTAGTTTTTCCCATTCGTTAGGGGCACGACTTTTTATTTTCTTCTTCTACTCATTTCTGTTTTGCGTGTCGTCCTCAGACAGTTCCTTTTCTCTCAAGTCTTCCGCAATACAGTCCTTCCATCTTATCTTTGGTCTCCCTCTGTTCCTGGTTCCTTCTAATACTAAGCTATTCATTCTTCTTCCAATATATTCTTCATCTCTCCCCATGACATGTTCAAACCAATGTAATCGTCTCTCTGATATCTTTATAAAAACTTCTATCCTTAAATTCCTTACCCTATCTTTCCGTGTCTTCTCCAACATCTATTCATTTCATTTCATTGATACTGACATCTGTGAATTTGAATTATCTGAATATTAACATTTTCCATGGTTAGCATAGCTGGCTGATTTATGAAATATAATATCTTTATAATTCTTTAACTCTATATCTATTGCACATGAATTATAAATGCAATCCAATCATATAGAGAATAATATTCATTAAAATTTATAATAACATTAAATGTCAATAATTTGTATTTAATTGCTTTTTTTCAAGAAAAACTGGTAAAGTTGCAAATGAGGGTACTTCCGGTGGATCAATTATAACCAAAATTTATCATGTCTACACATAAATCTAAACTTGAGGAATACGAAAAAAATATAATTTTTGGATTCGTGGTATTGGAGTTATGCGATCCGAAACTTTCGTTATATATATATTCACACATACACACACAGACGCATACACACACACACACACAGACGCACACACACACACAGACGCACACACACACACACACACACACACACACACACACACACACACACATACACACATCGTAAAAATGGTAAATTCGTATTCTATAGACCCGAAAACGTGCTAATTCATTCGAAACTCGCTATCGATTTTTCTGACCAAAGACAACAATTTCCTTAACTAAAGATGACGGAAGGTAAAAAATAAAAATAATGTCAAATGCTACCGACCTAGGGCATAAAAGGATACCTACCGGACGCATTGCTAACCTAGAAGATAGTTTCCATAACCATTACAGTACACAAAAAAATCTTAACAAATGAGTAACTTTCTTCAATGTAAAAATAAAAACAGAAATATTCTGAAAGTTAAAAAATATTACAGTTTTCAAGTTTTTATTTCAAAATTGATTAGAAATCACAAAGATTTAAAAGTTGTACAAGAGTAAAAGTATCTATCTACAGGTGTGCTACGAAACGCGGAACATACGATTTTAAATATGAGTGGAAATTTGCTCTCTTATACAATTTAGAACAAGAGTACAAAAATGAAAAGTTGTTTAGAATAAATTTTTACTTTTAAAAAGTCTTTGTTTAATGCAATAGAATATCAGTAACACTGTAGATATTTAGAAAATGAAATATGACATTTTCCTCAAAAATCAGCCAGCCATGGATATAAAAAACAAATAAAACAAAAAATCAATTAAGATACTTGAATATGTATTGCTGAATTATAACAATATATACACAATGAGTACAACAATAACACTGAACTGTCAAAATTTTGTTTTATTTGTTTTTTATGTCCATGGCTATCTGATTTTTGACGAAAATATCATATTTTCCAAACAACTAGTGCTGAAAATATTCTATTGTATTAAATGAAGACTTTTTAAAAGTGAAAATTAATTTTGAACAACTTTTAATTCTTGTGTTTATGCTTTAAATGTACTGGAGAACTAATTTCCGTACTATTTTAAAATCCTATGTTCCGCATTTCATTGCACATCTTTTATAATATCTATAAAGAATTTTTTATCGGAATAATAATGAAAAAATTGCCTATGTCTTCATACCTATATTCTTCAATCATTCTTTATAACTTCCTATTATATAAATGAAAACATTTATGACATCAATTTAGTATTTATGCAATATTTTATAACATCATCATATGGAAATTTAATAATTACAATTTCCTTAAAAATGAAATTCCGTATTCATCAAACTAAAAAATACTATTTTGTTTCGGCAGATAGTCAGTATTTGGTACTCAAAGTGTTTTAATACTATGTATGAATATGTAAAATTATATTATCCCTTGTAGAATAATTTATTATTGCTTTAAATTTTATTCAAACTTACAAAAAGCCCGCAGTATTATGTTGAATGTTGATCAAAACAGCACGGATTGAATAAGAATGTCAGTAATTCTCTCTCAGTGAAAGCGCTTGGCAATGGAAATTTATTTGTGGTTGAAAACATAAAGCACAAAGAGAATCATTAACGCAATGTGATTTATTAAATTTTAAAAGGCTTTTATTACAATCGTAATTTTATTACAGTGTAATGTAACGAGTTCAGTAGACAGCGGAATAAAAATACACCAGATACACGAATTTATATAAATTAACGGTATTGTATAGCCGTTCCCGGAAATTAAATTATCCTATTGTTTACTATACGCGCTCACAGGTAGGTGAAGTAAGATTAAAAATGAATAATTTGTCAAGTTAATAAAGGTAAAAGTTAAATTTTATGATTACGAAGAAAGTAATAAACTAAGTTTTAACTAATAACAAAGTTAAGACCAAAGTTAGAAGTTCCCTGCGGTTATTGCATTCATTATGACACATTATTCCTATATTTTTTATAACTTTTCATTAATAATAAAAAGTATTATAATGACACAAACTACTACAGTTGGGTACTAATTAGTAAATTTTCACAAATTTTATTCACTTAACAGAATTTTATTGTTGTTTACAATAATATGTATCAAAGAAAGAATACTTGTATATTTTCGTATTATATCATTTTTTATAAATAAATTTTCGAGAGTTAAATTACTATTAATTATTCTATAACATATAACCAAGCCAAAAAACATTATAGAACTTTTTAAATCCACATTATTTATAATTATCTTAATTTTTTATATTGTCGGCCATAGGGGAGAGTAAGGCAAGATAACGAGCTTAAGGAAAAATCTTATAAACCAGAAACACATTAAATTTTTGAAGCAACCTTGTTTTAATTATAGATACATGGAGTTGACCGCGACACCAGAACATAGGATTTTAACGTGTGGAATCATACTTAAGTAATTTCCTGCTTCTCTAACTATTTTAAGTAAAACAGCTTCAAATAAATTTTATAGAGGATAAAATTCTACATTAGAATCAATAAACAATATTAATTTTGCATGTTCTGTAAACGGCAGATATTAGATAAATGTCGAAAATCACCGCAAAAATAGCTATAGCCATGGAATTGAAACTAAAAATTAACAAATGTTGACGATTTGTCTGTCAAGCTAGGTTAATTTATTATTTGTAAGTAATTTCTGTTAAAGTGAAAAATTATTTATTTAAATTAATAAATAATTGTTCACTTGAAAATAAATTACAAATAATACCTAATAAAAATATATTAACCTAACTTAACAGTTAAAATGTCAAAAGTTTATTAATTTAATGCTTATCACTACATTTGAGGTGATTTTCGACATTTTCATACCAAATTTCTGTCGTTAGAAAGAATGTAAAATTAGTTTTGCTTATGCCCAGTTACACTACTGACACTTAAATTATAAGCTAAGCTTAAAAAAAAAAAATTCAAATCGAACTTATGACATCAATATTGAATTACTCATTTAACGTTTCGTTTCGATAGACTATTGTAAATTTAAGGAACATTTTAAATTTAGGCACCAGTGGTGTTACCGGACATTGTTGATTCAGATACAGAATTTTATTCTGTACAACTTTTATTTGAAGCATTTTTACCTAAAATGAGCAAGCAATTACGAAAATATGATTTTAAATCTTAAAATCCTATGTTTTGGTGTCGCAGTCAACACCCTGTAAGTAGGCTCTTTATCTTATAAAGAAGAACTAAATGATTATTCAAAATCTTAATAAAAATAATAATAAATTATTCGGTAAATTTTTGATATCTTACCTCCTATATGGAGCAAAATGATGAATCTATTGGGGCAAATAACAGCTTTGCACAACCGTCACAGAGGTCTATTCTTTTGTACTCCGTACAAGCTTCATGACAGCAGGAGTCCCACCAATTACTCTTTATCCATTCCTCAGTTGAAGGATTATAATATATCTCGTAATGAAAAGCATAAAATGTTTGTCTTGTTGAAATAATTAGTGGTTCACCTGAAACCGTTTCCTGTAAAATATTTCTTTTTATTGCTTCGAATATCTTTTTTCAGCTTTTTTACTCTTTCTCGTCTTTTTTTAGACATACATAAATTCACGCTTATCGCACATGGAGACGAATTCGCCATTTTACCACGGGTAACCTCAAAATATATTTTTTTGTAAAAAGTATGAATTAAAACATAATCTGCAAATTAAAGTTTACTTGTCTTCCTTAAATCCTATTGAATCCGTTTACAGGGTGTTAAAAAAAGTAATTTTTTTTGAAGGTACATAGTTTTGACCAAAATGAGTAAAAATCTAATACAACATAGGTTCGATTTTCAACACACATCTAAGATGACCTCAGAAAGAAAAAGTCTCCTTCAATCGAAATCGTAACTCTTAGTTTCGAGATAAAAGAGGTAAACCCGGTTTCACTATCTTATATCTCAGAAACTATTGAAGATCGAACCCATGTTAATTAAGCTTTTTCACTCATAATGGTCATTACTATATGTCTTTATTTTTTTACTTCTTTTTAACACGTCATATATATATTATTCAATCATAACTTATCTTTGTATCCATCAAAAATCCTTATTTTGACATTGACGAAGATTTGACAATCTAGCCGCGTAAAATGTCTAGGCGTTTTATAAAAAAAAAAGAATTTTACAATCTTGCTACATTTATTTATTACTAAACAACTTATCTTCTAAAATAGTGAGAGTTTTCATTTTAGTCTATTAAATTTTTACATTGTTCATTCTCTTGTATGATGTATTCTCTATTCGTGATCAGATTTCATGTCCTCCATTAGCGGGTCGTTATGGGAAGGGCACCCCGCTCACGTTCACGTGTCCCCTCGCGTGATTTAATGCGCGTGATCCATCACCTACGCCCGTGTCTACATTCACCGCTGCATAATATCACGCTAATATTTTCTGTTTATTTTTGCTTTAGCTTTATAAACATTTAATATATTTCCATGGCTGGCTTGATTGTAATACGCTATGCATGGAAAGGAGTAACGAATAGACTACTGTATACAGTACCGTATGAGGCAGATTTCATTTTCATTTTAAAGTAGATATACATATTTTACTTTTTTGTACTATGAAAGAAATTGAATTTTAAAAACATTATTTGCAGTTATTTTTTTTTACTTATATGCTTTAATAATTCAAAAATAAATGTACCTTATTATACAAGTGTCTCCCCCCTTTACTTTTTTTATTATAAGTAATACAAAAAAGGCTCATATAAAAGTTTTTTATTTAAAATTATATTTTAACTGTTTGGTGGTATTTTTTATAAAGTCAGCTTTACAAGATACGATAAACTTTTATTTTTTAAATAGCAACCTATAATTATTTTCCTAAAATATGAATCGTCATTATTTTCTCTTTTCAAAGTTGTAAAAGTCTGTATATCAAAAATATGAAGAAGTCATAAGATAATTGAAAAATATCAGAATTTTTTATTCCAATATTCTAGGTAGCTATGTGAAAATTTAATCTAAAAGTTAACTTATTAATTTTAATAAAATAGTTAAACAAGTAACAATTTTTTTTTTATTTGTTTATTTTATATTGTTATATTTTGTTTATTTTCACATGGCCAGCTAGAATATTTGAATAAAAATAATTTCTAATATTTTTTAATCTTCTTATTTTCTCGAATTTTTTGTTTGATATACAAACTTTTACATCGTTGAAAAGAAAAGAAAAATGGTGGTTTATATTTTAGTAAAATTATTATAGGTTGCTATCTTGTAAAGCTAACTTTATAAAAAAAAATATCTTCATCTGCCATCAAAAAGTATATTGCGTCTTGGATCTCTTTCTTTACGTCTGGTACTCTACTCTTAGGAATAACCAACTGAGTTTTCTTCTCAGTTCCATCAGCATTTTCTACCACACGCTTTAACAGATCATCTTTAATCACCATGGAGTCCCATTGCGCCCAGTACGATTTTACACTCTGTGAGTGTGGTGCAACATCTTCCCATATTGGTTTGCTCTCTTCTGGTTTACATTCCAGTATAATTTTCTTGGTCCTTCGGCCTGCCAACTATCGTCTACTACTGCTATTCTGGCGATGGTGGAATGCTTTTCTTCTAGTCGACTACAATATTTGCTTCCATATTGGCATGGCCTTGTGGACAATGCGTCGACATTACTCCGCTTTCTTTCAAGTTCCTGTCTCTATATTTCTGCATGTTTTCCAAGCATCTTCTTCAGCAGTTTTCTACAAAGTCTCTGCGGTTGATCTAGTTCACTATTATTCCAACAGCGGACTTTCTTTCAGCAAACACTTGCAGCTTCGTGCTCTAATGCATATGAGAGAGCGTCAATTAAAGTGTTTGGGCGGGCCAATCGCAGTGCTTGTTGAGTTTCGCTGTCTCGAACCCCGTAAATGGATGAATGAATGGCAAGGCACTCCAAAACGCTGTCAGTAGCTATAGGATGTGCGAGATGAACCAAACGAGCTACGTCCGCTTCAAACTTTTGTTGGCTTTCTTTTGAACTCTGATACCGGTCCCTTAGTTGCATTGTGGTACACCTGCTCCAGATGCGTATTTCCATACCGTGTATCCAACCGCTTGACTAGTTGGTCGTAGTCCTCTTGTTCTTCTTCCTTCATCGTTTGTAGGATGTCGATAGCATCTCCACGCTACGAGACAATCAGCGCTGTAGCCTTCTCCGTGGATGTCCAGTTATGTGATTTCGCAGCAGCTTCAAATTGTTTTAAATAGTTCGGCCACAACGTGTTTACGACGCCGATAGCTCGCCTAATTACGTCAACCAGCGACGGCGGTCGCGTACTCCTAGAATCAGTGGCGTCGCACGTTACAATATTTCGATAAAATCTTCAGACACGCTAGAAATGTCATCTTGACAAGCTAAAGTCATTATGACACGGTAGTTCACAAAAAAAAATACATCAGCGGAATTGGTCAGTGCTGCATGTGACAAAAAAATATTTTAATTCATCTACTCGTAATTATAATCTTAAAAATAATGTAAAAACAATATTAAATTTACAGTTCGAAAAAAAAATGATATTGTAAATTCTGTAAAATCTATGCGAAGTAATAATGAGCATCGAGTGCAAAAGATACTGTATCTTTCACTCACGTTGCGTGTATTACTTCGCACTGGGGACGTCATTGATTTTTTAATGCCATTTTTCTCTAAATCTATTTAATATTAAATATATTTAAATAAAAACGGGTATGTTATTTTTAACTCTTTATTAATATATACTCTAAATTTGATCAAGGTCACATATCTTATGGTAGGAACAAAAAAATTTTTTTCTATAAAGAAAAACATGAGATTAAAATTTGGATCCAGAACTTATTTCTGACAAATTTTATAACAATAAATTAATTAAAGCAAATTTTTACATTAGTGCGAATTCACGATCAAATTTAAACTTTCAACCTGACTTCAAAAATAACTTAAAATACATAAACCAATTTATTCATCATTATCAACAATTTTAAATTAGTAAGAAAAATCATACTAAATTTAAAAACCTATCTTTTTTCTATAAAAAGTTGGTGCCATGTTTCTTCTGCTTTATTCTTATTCGAGTTTTATTCATTTCCGCTCAGTCTTTGCAGAAAGACGGGTGTAAATATGGATGTGACTTGACTCATCGCTTTTTTTTGCTATGTATATACATTATTTTTATCTTAAAGACTTTGTAATCTAATTATATTTTTGGTGAGTGACGTTACTGAATTTTTTCTTACCATTTAACATAAATATTATATAACAATTGTAGCTGAAGATGAATGAATAAAATGATAATTTAATTTTAAAAATTAAAGAAATTTATGGATTCCCAACGCCGAACTTCCTTTTTCCGATTAACAAGTTCAGGATTCAAATTTTAACCTCATATAATCCATGTGGATGCCGTCGAGAACCTCCCATACTACCTTCCGAACATCTTTTTTCCGATTACAAAGAATAACATAAAAAATCAATCAATAGTGAAATATCTTATTGTAGTTACCGCATGGAATAAGGAATTGTAAATGCAACAACGTACTTACCTAGGAAACTTGATAACAGAACTTCCTTAGTTCTGTCACGCAGTCACACTATTAATAATAAATAAATAACTATATCATTTTCTTACTGTAATTGAAAATAATGTACCATTGTAGATCTTGGAAGAATTGCCAGTCATTTCAAGAGAATTCACATATTAAAAACGCATTCAATCTTTTTGGAAGCATTTAATAGAAAGTGCATGCACCAAATTTCCATTTCTCTTTTGCTTTTCGGCAATAAAAATAATTCTTCTAGTATAATTTGTCACCTCGTAGGAATCCTATGCATCCCTTTGTTGTGCTATGCACAATGGGCAACAACTCATTTTCATGCCATTTAATTTACCCGCGAACATGGGGCAAAAACTCGTCGGACGGTGATTGCCATAAGTAACACGGGGTAGTGTGTGTATGTGTATTAAACCAGAGCTGCCAGATTAACGTCCCGTGAGTAAATACGGGAATGTGGGGACAAGGTTCAGGGTTCAAATCCAAGCTGGAGATAGTAGATAAGACAGGTTGTGTAATATTTGAAGAGGGATGACATTGTGATGTAATAGCATGTGTTAAACATATAAAATTAAAGGGATTCATGGTCGAGAGTACAAAACGGCCGGTTGTGGTTCTCACAACAAAAGTTTTAATCGAATCTAATTATTTTGAATTATGTGTCCCACAAAAGTTAACCCCTTTTTACATTCCCCACAAAAGATATAAGTACCCGTAAAATATCTGGTGAACGCCTTTTACAATAGCAGACTGAGTAAATATTCTTGAGATTCTAGGCTATATTTTTGACGACTTGGTGTGTGAAAAAAATCATTCAAATGCATTGAAACCCCTTAGACTTCAAAGTTTAGGGGTGCGCTTTCAACTTTAATTATACAATATTTTATTTACTTTAATTCTTGGTTGAAAATTCAACTTTCAGTCACAAAAATCGAAAAAGAAATCTTGATGCATTACATTAATCCAATACAGGGTGTTAAAAAAGGGTAAAAAAAACTGAGGGTATATACATTTTAATGTGCTGATTCTCAATAATTTTTTTTTTTTTCAAAAATCGGATAATTATTTCTTATTTTACTAAAAATAATGAATTATCTAAGGAAATAATTACGAATTCATTTATTTCCTATTTAATGTCTGTTACGTGATTAGATAATTTATTATTTTTAATAAAAAATTCATACCGGCAGTAACGCACTAAAAACAATAAATGAAAAATAAATTTCCGAATTTTGGAAAAATTCTTTTTGATTGCGAATCAGCACTTCGAAATGTATATACCCTCAAATTTCTTTTCCTTTTTTTAACACTCGGTATTGGAATCACTGAACCACAAAATAAAGAACTTATAAAAAAAATCCGTTGAACTTTTTACTGGTACAAACTTTATTGGTTAATGATTTTTCTATTTCTGAAACAATGACGAAATTGGAGAAAAATTGTAAATCTCACATGAAATTTATTTTATGGGGTTTCGTGGCCGCGTGCCTGAGTGTCTGGTCGCGAACCTGAAGAAGCGAATTCGATTCTGACCGATGCCAAACAAATATTTCGTACTTTAAATGACACAAAAGTGACCCCCCTAGATCACTCTCCACGCCAGCAATGAGTACCCGTGAGGCAGTAGCGTCCCTAAAGTCGGTCAACGGGCCATATACCCGGGGCCCGGCACCGAACTACATTAAGTAACATTAAATTCAGAAAATGTAAATTCAAGTTCAACTTTGTTTTTTACAATAAATAAATTTGAGGGTAGTTTTCCGAAAAATATTTCAGAAATACGATGACTTACGTGTAAGATACTGCGTATTTAATTTTTTTATACAATTGAAAAATTGAATTTAGTTTTTCTGAAATTAAATTAACCTTCTCTGGAATTGAGTTTACTTTTTACCTTCCGTCACCTCTAGGTAAGGAAGGTATTGTCTTT
This sequence comes from Harpalus rufipes, assembly GCA_951394225.1. Taxonomy (NCBI): domain Eukaryota; kingdom Metazoa; phylum Arthropoda; class Insecta; order Coleoptera; family Carabidae; genus Harpalus; species Harpalus rufipes. The sequence continues at coordinate 22,421,539 of OX596277.1, forward strand.
GGTCAAAAAATTCGGTGGTGAGTTTTCATTGAATAAGCACGTTTTAGGGTCTTTACAATACGATTTTACTATTTTTACAATGATGTCTGTATGTGTGTGTGCGTGTGTGTGCGTGTGAGTGTGACCGCGGTTTTGGCCGCGATATCTCCAATACTAGAATTCCAAAAATTACAATTCTTGCGTATTCCTCTTCCTTACAACCATATGTAGACTTGATTAGATTTTGATTATAATTGGTCAACCAGAAGTATCCTAATTTGAAGATTTTAACAGTTTTTCTTGAAAAACTCATTTAAATATTATTATAACGTAAATAATATATTATTCTCTATACGATTTGGTTGCCTTTTATATTTCATATTCAACAGATATAGAGTTAAAGAATTATAAAGATATTAAATTTCATAAATCAGCCAGCTATGCCAACCATGGAAACTGTTAATATATTCAGATAATTCAAATTCACAGATGTCAGTATCAATGAAAAGTAAATGAATGAAAGAATAAGGGAAATAACTCTAGAATTAGAAGTTTCTAGAAAGATATAAGAGAGACGATTACAAGGAGAGATGAATATAGTGGAAGAAGAATAAATAGCTTAGTAATAGAAGGTGGAAGAACCATAGGAAGACCAAATATAAGATGAGAGGACTGTATTGCGGAAGACTTGAAAGAAGAGGAACTGAATGAGGACGACACGCAAAACAAAAATGAGTGGAAGAAGAAAATAAAAAACAGCGGCCCCCTAACGAATGGGAAAAAGTAAAGAAGAAGATCTCAGTATCAAGTGCAATTTGCATAGTTTGTTTATGAAATAATTTTATTGGAAATATAGGATTTTTGCAAGAAAATTCATGTAGGGCGCGCACAGTGAAGTGACTTTGCTGACTGTGGCAAGCAGATATGAAGACCCATGTCAAAATGACAGCTATTAGTTACGTCCATAATTGACAAATGTCATAATTTTATGTTATTATAAATATTAAAAAATATTCTAGTATATCCTATTCAAATTGATTGCATTTTATATTTCATATTCAATGGATATAGCGTTAAAATTTATAAAGAAATTAAATTTTATAAATCAGCCAGCTATGCTATAATCATGAAAACAGCTACTATATTAAGAAAATTCTATCTGAAAAGAAAATAAATGTGGTAGAGATGAGGATGTTGAGATAGATGTTGGGGAAGACACGGAAAGATACGGTAAGGAAAGAATGATTAAGGGAAATAACTCAAGTATTAGAAGTTACTAGAAAGATACAAAAGAGACGATTACATTGAAGAGATAAAAAATATATTGGAAGAAGGATGAATAGATTAATAATAGAAAGTGGAAGAAACAGAGGAAGACCAAAGATAAGATGGACTGACTGCATTGCGGAAGACTTGAGAGAAAAGCAACCGAATGAGGACAACCCGCAAAACAGAAATGAAAGGAAGAAGAAAATAAAAAATAGCAACCCTAACGAATGGTAAAAGCTAAAGAAGAAGAAGAAGATGTCAGTGTCAAGTGTCATTTGCATAGTTTGTTTATGAAATAATTTTACTGAAAATTTAGAATTTTTTGCAAGAAAATTTATGTATGGAATTTGTACATAATACACAGGATTGACGGAAGGTATTGTGCTGGCCACATCAGATTTTTTTGTAATTGAATTTACTTTTTTTGAAAATTAATTTAAATTTTCTGGAAATGAATTCACATTTTCTGAAACTGAAGTAGAAAAGGTATAGTGTTGGGGGTTGTGAGCAGCCACTCCATATTTATGCCTGTGATCTCAAAATATAAAGGACGGCGCTGCCGTGAAGTGACGACTAGTAAACGTCCGCATGGTACAAATATGTCATCATCATTACAGAAATTTACTTATGAAAGACTGGCACACCTAGCAATGGATATGTCGTGCGAGTGTGTGTATATATATGTATGTATGTAGGCGTGTGTATGGGTTTGGGTGTGAGCATGTATGATGATAATTTTGGCCGCGATAATTCCAATGCTAGAATTCCTAAAACTGTGATTTTTACTTATTCCTCTTTCTTACATCCATATGAAGAATTGATTAGATTTTAGTTACAACTAGTCAACCGGAAGTACCTTAATTACAAGCTTGTATCCGTTTTTCTTTTAAAAAAGCAGTTAACATTTTTTGACATTTTATGTTATTATAAATATTAAAGAATATTTTATCCTCTATACGATTTGATCGCATTATTTTCTTCATAATCAGTGTAATACTTAGAGATAAAAATTTATAAAGGAATTAGTATTCATACATCTTGCAATCTGTTTGCTTCACCATGGAAACAATTTCAATAATTATGTCAAGTAAAATTTACATAACATGTGAAATAATATTATTGGAACTACAAGAAACTTTCTAAATGAATTTTATATAAAAGATAGAATTAACGGAAGGTGTTGTGCTGGTCCGGACAGAAAACGACATTGTTACTTTCATGTGTTAAAATTAGCGAAACAGAATTATTTATGAAAATATCTAAAATAATGTTATGAATTACTAATTTTGTGGATAATGAATTAAAATGTTAATTGACAGAGTTTTAAAAAAAATACATATTTATACTTTTGTTCAGCTACGACATCAGAACATTTTTATTTATTAAATTTCTATATATTATTTTTATCACGATTCCTTTATTTCCTTTACATAGGGTATTAGAACTTAAAGGAAAAAATATACCCCAAGTTTTTGTTTTAATATTTCTCTGAGTCCGTCCCTATTCTTTCCTATCTTCTTCGTTACAGTTCTGCTTGATCCGTGTCGAATCGGCGTCACCCTGTTCCTGTTGCAATGACAGGCATGTCTAATCAATGCACCGTGGCGTCTGCAGTTTGATAAGTGCGCGTGATGCACCGACACCCTTCCATTACGCCTTTCTCCCGACTAATAAATTCCTGCCACTGACAACACAGCCAAAACGAACGTGTACCTATTTACATTTTATACAGATTAAACAAACATATTTAAAACAACCAACACAGCGACAAAGATTGGACATTGTATGTAAACTTCACAAGATATATTTTGCCAAGAGAAAAATTGGCTTTATATTCAAATAGGTAATTCTTAGATGTTATAAGTATTATAATCTAAAAAAAAAATTCAATTCTGGGATTGAAATTCATCGTAAAAATTATTTTTTTAAATTAGTAATAAGATATACCATAATATCAAATATCAAGATTAAAAGGCAGAAATGAATAATTACAAAGTAAAATAAAAACAACAGTTAGCGTCGGGTCTCTGTGATTGTTTTTACTCATCGGTTTTATCAGTTATGAATAGAAACTCAGCTAATCATAACATTTATATTTTTATAACATAGGTACAGGTACAGAGTCAGTAACAACTACTGTAATCTTTTTTTTGTATATTCTTCTTCATCAAATTACAATCAAATTTTCTTTATTGTAATTAAGCCTTTGTAATCGAGAGATATAAACAAGGGCACATATATTTATATTTAATATTTAAATATATTGACACCAGTTACGAAACTTTACACATTGATAATACTTAATAGGTTTGTAACAAACTAGTCAACCATGGTCCGCCTGCGTAGTACCTGCTAAAGTAGCGTTTCAACAAACTGAACCTTTGACTGCCAGCTGGATGTTATATCAAACTTCATATCGGTCGCAAACCAATTAGGAGCTGTAGTTAAAATAGTCAACAGACTAGAGCATGGAGTAATAGTCAGAGTAAGAACATAAGTATTTTAAATTTTTTTATCAGCTATCAGTTTCTAACGTTGTAAATTTCCAAATTTATTTTGTTTTCAATAGTTTTGCTGTTTTATAAACAATTTTATCCAATTTTATTGCTATATGTGATTTCAGTGAAGAGAGTGCTTTTCAGTTGTCGCAAATAAAATGGTAATGAATATGATGATTTGGAGCAGCACATCTTTAGGGTACTTTTTATGTTCTTTCGAATGGCGATGCTCAGTTTTTTTTATCACATTTGGAATTCTAGTTTTGATTTCCAAGTTTTAATTTTTACATGCACGCACCATATTGAAAAGTTACACTATTGAAAAGATATTTTTTAGCTTTCCTACGATATATAAATGGTTTGAGTTCATTTGTTTCAAACATCAAAAATGCAACAATTTGTGCAAACCACAATGAGCATTATTTTATTTCACACTTGGAAAATATTCGCAAAAATAAAAAATCTGATGTGGCCAGCACATTATCTTCCGTCAATCCTGTGTATACAAATCTCATACATACATTTTCTTGCAAAACATTCTATATATCCAGTAAAATTATTTATAAACAAACTATAAAAATTGCACTTGACACTGATATCTTTTTCTTTAGCTTTTCCCATTCGATAGGGGTTGCTATGTTTTATTTTCTTCTTCCACTCATTTCTGTTTTGCGTGTAGTCCTCATTTAGCTACATTTCTCTCAAGTCTTCCGCAATACAGTCCTTCGATCTTATCATTAGTGGTCCTCTGTTTCGTCTACATTCTATTACCAAACTATTCCTTCTTCCAATATATTTTTCATCTCTTCTCATGGCGTTTTCAAACCAATGTAATGTCTCTCTTGTAACTTTCTAGAAACTTCTATTACTCGAGCCATTTTCCTTATTCTTTCATTCCTTATCGTATATTTCCGTGTCTTCTCCATCATCTATCTCAACATCCTCATGTCTGTCACATGTCAGTTAGATTTTTTTTAATATACTAGCTGTTTCCATGATTATAGCATAACTAGCTGATTTATAAAATTTAATTTCTTTATAATTCTTTAACTCTATATCCACTGATTATAAAATATAAAATGTACTCAATTCGTGCAGATAAGAATATTTTTTAATATTTATAATAACATTAAATGTCAAAAAATAAGATATAACACCGTTTTTTCAAGAACCACTATTAAAATCTTCAAATGAGGGTACTTCCGGTTGACCAATTATAACCAAAATCTAATCAAGTCTGCATATGGATGTAAGGAAAAGGAAAATGTAAAAATTGTAATTTTTAAAATGCTAACATTGAAAATATCGCGGCCGAAATTATAGTCACGCACACACGCACACACACATACAGACATCATCGTAAAAACAGTAAAATCGTATTGTAGGGGCCCTAAAACGTGCTTATTCATTGAAAACTCACCACCGAATTTTTTGACCAAAGATACCTTCCTTACCAATTGGTGACGGAAGGTAAAAACTACAAAATTTACATTTTCTCTTTTCTAGTCACCTATGCATTTTGTCTCCAATAACAAAACATCATTAAAATAGTACAAATGGGGCAACTTTTGCTAATTTAAAATTTAATCGAATTCATATTTCTTATAGCTCTCGAGATTCTCATGTTGGACACTTTATCCTGGACAGCCTGTACAGGATTACAGGTGTAAATCTGTTCTTGACAAACCCGTTAAAACAAGTATATAAATACGTACATCTTATATTCTCATAATTTGGGTTACCACTAACTGTAATTTCTATCTAAAAATACTACTTTCATCTCGTCCTCATACAAGCTCTTCTGTTCTACCTACTCGAAAAGTTTATTTCCCCTAGCACTCCATTTATAACATTTCATCCACTTACATCCCGGACCTTGATAATATATTCATTAATTAATTTATTTAACGAGTCCTACCTGTACGCAACCCATAAATTAATAATTAAAACTGACTACTAGATTGTGTAAATCTTTTCTCTTCCGAAATTTTGAAGGAGGGGAACCCTTGTTGTTTGTCCTCCCTGTTTGGGGAAGAGCGATAGCCCATAATGTTATTCCATTGGGGTGGACAGGAAAAAACTCGGTGTAGTTTTTCTGTGACGGACGCCACTGACCTGTGGCGTATGGGGTGGGACAGCGAGTGATTTACCTGGCCAGGGTCGCCCGTGAACATCGATATCCCACAGGGAGAACGCTTGTTCCCTTGTAGAGTTGTACGACCGAGGAATACCAATACATACACCACTGTCTCACATTTAAATTGTTAACCCGCATTATATAATCAATATTACACAGACTATAAATTCAGGAAGAATTGTACTTTCATTTTTACTTGTTACATACCAAGGTGGTCCAGGAATTCAATACTAAATCAAGGAGGCTGTTTTGTATACTGGACGTTGACATTATAAATTTCATTTTCTTGTTTACACATTCGTTTACAAAAAGGTATTCTATTCGGTCTGTAAATTAAAGAGATGAACGGCTGAACCATGAGGATGTGGACTTGAATGTGGAATAGACTAAACAATCAACAATAGTTTCGAAAATAATAATACAGAATATTTCACAACTAGGTACCTATCTACATTATTAATATCCGAGTATTGTTCTGATATTGTTGAGTATAACTATAGTTATAATAGGCCCTGATTTTTGACATAAATTTTATTTGTTATTAAATTCTTTCAACAAAATGGTTAGAGCAACGCTCCTTAGTCATGAGTGCGCTCATTACATTTAACAAAGACCATTTTCAAGCTGTAATTATCTCAAATAACAATATAAGGCTTGAACGTAAGAGAACATCCCTGTGAAATTTATTCGTATAATATAAAATAGGATATTACTCATATATATATATATATATATATATATATATATATATTATATTCACCGGTAAAACAACGTTACATATCAGTGATTATTGTAAATGGCACAATTTCTTTCGTTATTGTGACTTCGATATGCATTCTGACCAATTACAGGGCAAAATTTATTTCCTTATCCTCACAATTATTTCGAGAAAAATGGTATTAAAATTATAAATAATATTACAATATTGAAATAGGCTATGCAATACACAAGTAATTGATACGATTGTTGCGCAGGGACGTTAGTAAGTGAATTCATCTTTCATTATATTATTTCTAATTTTTAATACCATATTTCTGGAAACCCTACACAATATTTGTATAGTTGAAATCAGGAAAAAAATATTTTAATGGACAAAAAATTATATCGCGTACCATCTAAAAAAATATAATTTTATTCTGTCGTTTGACAACCATTGGTTGAATTTTTGATTCATTATTACTAGACACTGGATTATATACACTATCAAAATACTGAAATATACATACAAATATGTACGAAAAAGGCCAAAATATACAGAAAATATGCACAAACAAAAAAGAAACAACTTAGTTTGAGCTCAATATTTTATTAAATATATCATATAAGCCAACAAAAATTCAATTAACCACTTTAAATTAAATAAACTACAGTAAAAATATTTGAAGAATTAACAAAACAATTCTTGTCAGTTAGTTATAATTATTTATAATTCGTATGGCAGTACACTAAAGTGCTCTTTCAAATTCTTAATTTGAAATTTGTAACGTTTGTCACTTGATATCATCACCTCTCTACGTCTAATTTAAAATTTGGCGCCATGACCTTATTTCTTTCTGCCATGTAAGGTGCAGTTTTTACATGTTGGTTAACTTGATATTTATTTGAAAACGAAATACGTTTGTTACAAATTTAACAATAAATTATACTACTGTCCGTAGTAAATTGGCCTGGATAATTGTTAATCCAGTACTCCCATAATATATTATTATTATTTGTAATGGGCGGTATTTTCGTTTTAATGCAACGTGCACTAGAATAAGTAAACAGAACCATAATAAAATACTGTCACTCCGTTGCGTCGCGGGAAATCGTATCGCTTCAGCGCGCTTTCTATACGTATTTTAAATTCTCACATTTGAAAATCTTTGTCATTTTATACCAAAATATGCACTATTAGTCAAAAAGTACTATTATATGCAAAATATTGCAAAAAAAACTCATTATATGCATTTTGCATATGCAAAGGACACACCCTGTATTGTATATGTTCTATTCAAAAAGGGGTGGATAGTCGAACCGATTTTTTTAATTTGACTAGGGTCCAGAGCGTCTAAAATGCGGGCCTGATACACATACTACAGATAATCATAATAACGTAATGTAAATATATTTTATATTGTGTATTGTAAATATTATCTCATTTGTGTATATGCATGGTGTTAAAAAAGAGGTAAAAAAAATTGAGGGTACATATATATCTATGTGCTGAATTCTCAATCAAAAAGAATTTTTTCAAAATTCGGTAAATTATTTCCTATTTTTCATTTAATTCTTTTCTACAGTGCCACTGCCGATATGAATTTTTATTAAAAATATTGAATTATCTAATCATGTAACAGATATTGTATAGAAAATAATTGCGAATTCATTTATTTCCTATTCAACGTCAAATAAGAAATAATTTTCCGAACTTGAGAAAAACTTTTTACCTCTCACTAAGAGAGGTATTGGATTCATGCTAAAAATCGCATGCCCAGATTTTATTGAATAAGCACGATTTAAGGTCCATAGAATCCGATTTTAACATTTTTAAAATGATGTCTGTGTGTGTGTGTGTGTGGATGTGTGTGTGTGTGGATGTGTGTGTGTGTGTGTGTGAGGTTGTTGGAGACACGATTTCTCAAATTCTATAAGAATAAAGACCTGTTTGACTACGGATTCCTCAATCTAACAGTAATGGGAAGAGTTGAATAGGTTCTGGTAACAATTGGACAACCGGAAGTGGTAGTTTCTAAAAAAAAAAAATTCTAAAATTATTTTTTGAAAATTTGTTACTACAAATATTAAAGATAATTAAATTCTCAATCTAACACACTTAATTTTTTTATTATATCTCGTATAGGTTTGGAGATATAGTATATAATAATATAGAATAATCTGTTGTAATTAATCTCGTTGCCCGAAAAACATTTGCGATATTTAAATTTTTGTAATTGACATGTAAATGCAAAATGTCAGTGTCAGATTTTTCTGGGAGGTAAGAGTACATTTAATATATATTATTGTATTATTAATTAATTATATATTTAAATTACAGATATGTTAATATTACATATATCCTTAAGAAATACCGTTAATACAGTCAATGAATTTGAAGAATTTTGAACATAATAGAATAGTAGGATAAAATTTCTTATAGAACGAAAGAAGAGAAACAATGTCAATTATTTGTGTGTACTTATAGGGCGCGAGCAGACGTGACTTTGTTGACCTTGGCAAGCAGATGAGGATCCGTGTCAGAATGACGGCTACTAGTTTTTTCATAGATGTCACAATTGTTATATGTCATAATTTTTCATTCAAAATTTCAAAATGTTCTGATGTTTATTTGTCATCCATTATTATGGAATATACTTGTCGAGAAAAATAATCCACATGAATTTGGAAAATCATAATGTTTCGAATTAAAACTTATGATACTTGACACCTATGTATATTACTAGCTCTCATACTGTCACGGGCCCCCACATCTGCTTGCCAAGACCAACAAAGTCACTAAACTGCTCTTGCCCTATACTTATAAAATGAAAATGGCGAGAAGTATTGTGCTGGCCACAACAGATTTTTTTGATTGAGAATCAGCACATCAAAATGCATATGCCCACATTTTTTTTCTGAAGTGTATATAAATCTTGTTTTTTTCCTATCTTCCGTATCTGGAACAACTTTTGTCTGTATCTCTTTACCTGACTTGGGCCCTCTGAAGTGCAAATCTGTTCTTTTTTAAGTTATCACTTGGAATGGCTCTTTGTTTCGATGCATGTGCATGCTGTTTCTTCAACTATCGAGGAGTCACATCCTAGCCTTCGTCATGTAGACATCTATTCCTTTTCCTTCGCTCCTACTCTCTCTCATTATGTTGTAAATAAATTCCATTCATCAAATACACTATTCCAATCAATATTAATTCTCCACTTCAACACACATGCACCCATAATTTAAAAAAAAATTATATTAATACGAACTTTTTATTGCACATTGTAATTATATGTAAATTGTTTTATATGGTGACTGAAATTACATTATAAAAGAAAATCAAGATTTTACAAAAAGTATGCAGGCTATATTTTTTTTAGTTTTTAATTAGTAATTATAATCTAGAATAACTAGGAGTCGTTCTCTTTTGTGAATTTGTCTCCATCACGATTGGAATTTTTCATTTGGCGTGAACGCAACCCTTCCGCTTATGAATTTTTTAATGATGCTTTTATTATTCACACCATAATTTAAATTTCTCGCTGGCTGGATAGCTACGCGTAACAGAGCGTTGTGTAGCGTAGCGCGACATACTTACAAATGATTACATTTTAAATAAACATCACATCCCACGTTGTACAGTACTGTAACTGTAGCTGTAGCAAAACAGTACGTACAGCAGCCACGATAAATAAAAATACATCGCACAGAATATTTCACTGGATTGTATTCAGGCAAGCGTGCCGGTAACAAGATGAAAATAATCCCATGAAGGAAAGCAAATAGATATTCTTCAATTCCACAAGTGGATGTTTTATTTAATGCCCACGACATAGAGAAGAATACAAAAATATAAATATGTCTCACGAGATATTTTTTATCGTAACATAATAATAGAATAAGATGATATTATGGATAAAAATAAAAATATATCATGACTTTTTTATCTATTGCTTCGTGTAGTACTCAGGTATATTCGTATACGTACGTAGGTATACAGTTTGTCTACTCTTACCTGACAGTTGGATAAAGATGCGCAATGGTTCATAGTGGTGGGGGTGAAATATGGAACGCAGCTCATTCTGTCCTAACTCTACAGCAATTAAAATCGGAAAGTACAAACCGGGCGTAAACTATGAAAGCATTTAAAAGTTACCTCATCTCAGACATAAATAATATTTGTTAAATATCAGTCTAATTCTACACCAATATGTAGTAAATAGCGTGCTGGTAAGTTTGTATGTATATGTGTAAAGAAACAAAATATATTTTTAATAATAACTTATATATCGGAGTGTATTTCTCGCGCGTACTATCTATCTCTTTCCCCCACGAATCTCTCTGTGCACGACATCAGCGGGGACTGTCACGTAAGAATAGACGAGCTGCAATTACTCGTATGTCAAGTTTTTAAAATCTTTGAGGGTGTTTAGAATACATTGGGATTATTACGAGTATATAAAGATTGGCCTACATCTTCTTGGATCCTATAACACAAACGTGATCCCTTTTGTGCTGCGTGACAGCTTGAGACCACATGAGATGACGTCTGGAAAGCTATAGTGCACGTCGTGTCAAACCAAGGTTCAGATTAGAAAGTACAGAGCACGATTTTGGTCCGATTCTAAAACTATCAGTGCATCAAAGAAAACACTGCCTGAACGTACATCTTGCGTCTTTAGGCGAAATGTCACTGATGTTCGACGAAGTATTCACTACTTCACTAGCACTAAGATAACCTTAATTTACCTTATTCGAGTATATATGCGGCTTTAGGCAAAATATTTGCCAATTACCAAAATTAGCTGCATTTTCTTTTCCTTTATACGAGTATTAGGTAATTGCTTATTTTTACTTCACAATTTTATGGTGTACCTTCTAATATCATTAGGTAACATTCTCTCTAGTTTTTAAATTTAGGGTGGTAGTCCAGAGGTCACCTAATGGCTTGATTTGGAATTCCTGCTTATTTTTATTAGTCTGTTCCCTCGAGCTTTATCTATTTGACCATATTCATAATTTTCATATTCCCTTTAATTTTAGTTACTTACTCCATTCATGTTCTACTTATTATAGTTCATAATTTGTTTATCTCTGTTGTTCCATTAGCTGTTTTGTTTTGAAGGTCGTAGCACAAGTTTCTACTTCTTACGTCATTATTTGTCACGTTAGCATCTAAATTTATTTCATAAAGAAACGCATAGAAATATGGAGAGTAAAATTCTTGTAGAATATATACTTATACATATACAAGATGTTTGACCAATACTATTAAGGAGTTATTGCAATTTCTAAGATGATAAAACCTAAACTTTAACGCTATGTACACAACACCTTATTTTAAAAATAATGGACTTTCAATTTCAAGGTTTACCGCACTTAATTAATTAACGTTAAAAGTAAAACAAACGAAGTTATAGCCGCGCTTTTCACCGAAACGTATAACCTCAACACAAACAGACCGTAGTACGTAACGTGTCTCATTCATTTAATCTAACGTGAACCTTATTAGTAGGCATGCGCATTCAGGCTGTCACGTGACTTTAACGTGTACGTTACTTTTGCGTTGAAGCTGCAATAACACAATCTATTTTAATATTGTAAATAATTAAATAAAAATAAATTTTAATTGTGCGAGCAAGCGAAAAAGTTCTTTATCGCGCGTCTCCCATCCAATGGCAACGCGCAAAAAAGAACTTTGTTATTCGAGCCTCAAAAAACATCTGCTTTACGATGACAAATGACAACGTAAATGTCTATTTTTCCTAGCAATTGTAGAAATAAGAAAATTTAAAATAAACTGTAAAATTTACAATTTTGCTTATATCCATTCATCTTTACACTTTTTCAGAAAAACAATTACCTACATCACTAAAATATACTTCTTTTATATGGTTTGGAACAACCTTATAATCTAAAATATAAAAATAAAATACAAACAGATTTAGGTACTAAAATAAGTTTAAATATTTCTCCACGTAATGTAAAGGAGTTAAGGGAGCTTCGATCTTTCAATACCCATAGAAATAGAACGATTGATCCTAGAAAAAGTGCATACTTGCAAACAACTTTCAAGGGACATCTTTCTATCCGCATGAGGGTGTTTAGACATCGACGTGCCGCCTCGATTTGTAACTGCTCTTAGCTGCTTGGAGTGTAATGAGTTTGGAATTTGGTTGTGGATAATGTTTGGTGATTTTTAACGTGTGTGTCAATAGTGTCTGTCCGCGGACATGATCGCTGCGATAAATCAGCTGCTGGAACAAATGTGCAGTCATTGTTGTTCAAGTTTACAGCGTTCATTCATCACGGCGCCACTTGGTTGCCGGAACCGCGACACTGATGAAAGCTTCAACAGAGCCGTATTAGGCTTCGCAGGACTTGAAGTAGGAATTCCACCATTTAAAAAGAATACGGAGTTGTATTGCAACGCAGGGGTGTCTACATCTTATATTATCTCCCGGTTCTGAACCATTATTACGCATTATATTGGATTATATTTCAGGAGTTAATTTTAATGTACGTATTATAACGTACAACGCCTAAACAACGAATCGGTTGTTTTGTACTCAATTGAATGATTTTTTTTTTTCGAATTCTAAAGAAGTCTATTACCTACCAAGACCAAAAATTTGATGTGGCCAGCACAATACCTCTTGCCACTTCCTTTTTTTGGTTACATAAGTATAGTGCGCGAACAGTAATGTTACATTTTTGGGCTTGACAAGCAGATGTGTGGGCCCGTTTCAGAATGATAATTAGTAATTACGTACATAGATGTCAAATGTCATAATTTTACATTAAAAATTTCAAGATTTTCTAAATTTACGTAGTTAATTTATCACCAGGAGTTTAAAATTTACTTGTCGTATGCCTTAGATATTTAACATTTAATTCTGCTCCACATGGAATTGGAAAATCACTAAATTTAAAATGAGAAAATATGATATTTGACATCTATATACATAATTACTAGCTATTATTCAGACATGGGCCCCCATATTTGCTTGACAAGGCCAACAAAATCACATGACTGCTCGCGCCCTATTGTATTTAACGTTTCTTGTATACCTACACTCTATACCAAAAATTCTACTTACGCATATATCTATTCCTTATATGTAGATTGTTTAATTTTAAATTCATTTTATGAAGAAATTTTGTCCTCTTCTAATTTTTCGAAATGTTTCCAATTCATTGTCAGGATTGACAGTATTTTTGAAGGATATATGTAATATACCTATAATATTAAATATTTAGCTATTAATACTTTAAGAAATAATATAATGTGTGTACTTCCCAGAAAAAGTCTCCGGATTTCTGACACTGATATTTATCTGTCAGTTACAAACAATTTAAATTTTCAACTATTTTCCATGGCCATTCTTTCGGCTGTAAAATTTATTATAATAGATTATTTTATATATTATATTTCTTTTATCTCTAAATCTATAGAATATATAATAAAATATTTAAATGTATCAGATAGAGAATTTAATTTTCTTTAATATTACCAAGAAAAAATTTCAAAAAATATTATTTAGAAGAATTTTCAAGAATCTTCTACTTCCGGTTGTCCAATTGTTACCAAAGCCTTTTCAGATCTTCCAATGAATGTCCGATTGGGAAATACGTAGTTAAACAAATTTAAAGTCTTATAGTTTTTGAGTAACCGTCCTTCCAACATCCCCCCCCCCACACACACACACACACACACATACACATACACACACATCTACACACACACACACAGACATCATCGTAAAAATGTTAAAATCGGATTGTATGGACCTTAAAACGTGCTTATTCAATAAAATCTGGATATGCGATTTTTAGCATGAATCCATTACCTCTCTTAGCGAGAGGTAAAAAGGACAATTTTATGATGCCGAAGTTAAAAAAAATATTTGAAGGGAAACATAATAGAATATGTGAAATATAGTTTTGCTGAATTATGGAAAATTGAAATATAATTTTACATTATTTTTGCCATAAGCCATATTTGATCACTCTATATATTATAGCTAATTCATATAGTACTGAACTAATTAACCTAGAATACGGTGATTTTGTTGGTTCAAAAAATAGTATATTGTGTTATTAGGAGTAAAAGTGAGACTTTGTGTGACGAGCGTGGAAGTTTAAACGACGAGCGAAGGAGTTGGATAAATGCACGCGAGGCACACAAAGACACTTTTACTCCGAATGACACATTATATTTTTTCTTCAAACGTAGATATTTAAAGAAAAATATCTACTACTGACGTTATATTTTACGTAAATTACGTTTACGATTTCAATTGCCCTGTAGCTATGGATACTTATTTGTTCACTTTTTGTTATAAACATTGAACTGTAAATTTTCACGTTTTGACGTTTAAATAAAATCTGTGCAATTTTATATCCTCCTTATGTGCAATTATGTCAGATTTTGAAGGATTATAATGTACGTCCCCTGAAGTTGTTCGATTGGATGGGAATCTAACAATGTAGCTGAAAGATATGTCCAGGAATCTCTGCAAAACAATATAATCTTTTCTTATCACTTTAATTCTAAGTACTCGTATTCTTATGCTCATTACCGTCCCTGTAATTGTAATCTGTAAGTCTGCTATTCTTTAATAATATTATTTCCTCAAAAGTAAACTCTGTTTATATTTCAATTCATAGGTTATAATATATTTAAATTTGACAGCTATTGATCGTATTTAGTAACTTTATTCTTAGGTTACCTAGCGTGTTATAGTGACATTTAAGGCGAATTACAGGTTTCTTTTATTAAAGTTAGTTCTTATTCGTTGATGCTGCATAGATTCTATGGATATTTATTTATTTTATTTCTACGCCGCCGGCGTAGAAATTAGCTATTTCTACTCCGGCGGCGTAGAAATTAAACTTCTACCTTGTGAATCATGTCACAAAAGATGCTACTTTTATGACGTTTGAAGAAAAAAAAATATTTCTAACACTTTTGCTGCCATAGTGGACATTGTGATATTTTGTTGTGAGCCAAGGCGTACACCGGTGTCCGCCTTGGCTAAATTCATCATTTCAATTTAAAAATGATCTTATTTTAAAAAGAAAATATTAAAATATGAATCTATAAAATAACTAATTAATAAATTAATTTTCAAATGTTTGTAATTGATAAGAAATTAATATCACTATCACAAAATAAAAATTCTGGAGAAGAAAATACGAATAATACATAATAATTTGTAACAATAATTTATATAACTATATCATGCAAAGTAACTTAATGCAGTAGCTAGCATTAGTAAATATGCAGGTATGTATTTAAGTTAACAAAAATTAAGTTGCGGGAGGTGTTGTACTGACCACATCAGATTTTTTTATATACAGAAATGGAAGCTATTATTATAGTCAACTTATGAGCAACCAGTCATAAATTTTCTAGAAACAACAAACCTGTTAGATTTCGAAGTTTGTAATTTCATGAACATTAAATCAAAATGTGCCTGTTTCTTATTTCTTACATTTGCTTATAATACCGAACTGTTTTATGAACAAAGTTATAATTTAACTTAATAACAAATATCTTTTCGAAATTCTATTAATTTTCTTGCGACATTTGAGTCTAGTTTCGAGAATTTCGATATTAATAAATAATAATTCTACTACTTATATTTCTTCATAAATGTTTACTTTATCGTTAATAATCATACTAGTACTTGCAGACCTATGACCTCAATAAATACCTACGTTTTTTTAAAATCGATTTGAATTAGAACAATTGTAGTCCTTAATCCGTATGACAATACATATTTATAATCAAGGTAACAAAAACCAGTCTACACATTTTTAAGACCGCAACTCGTCAGACCGACACGTTTGACGTGCGGTTAATTAGATGAAACAATTCTCATTTAAAGTTCTCAATATCTGTAATAACAAACGTCTAACACGCACTGAAACTGTCAAAGCTATACAAAAAAAGACGGCCATCTATTTAACAGAACATTATACGAGACGTTAACATAGTCGAACCATAGTATCGTTAATCACTAGCTAAAATTTTATCGCTAAATAAAGTATCCAAAACATGTATTTAAATATAATCGTTCTGTTAAATATAATTAACTAAATCATAATGTAACGACCTTTGCTAACTTTATTTGAAAGTATAAAAAAAAATATCCAACTAAAATTCAACCGAAATATAAGTACAATATTTTTGACAGTATCTAGCATAATTTATATACTATCCTTTTTTCCTTGTGGTGATTTCTGTGATTCTTTCATCCCGGTAATTATACCCGCGGTTTAAAGAGCTTCCGCGTTGCCGTTGCCGGACGTCGGAACGTCCATGTCCCAGATGGTTGTAGTCGCTCCTGAGCAATTATCGAGATGTGTAGGGAGCGGGTCGTAAAGCGAGACCACGTCCTCGTCTCCGACTCGCCACGTGCCACTAACTGTGGAGAAATTAAGGAATTCCGCTCACACCCGCCCCGAAATAATCCCCGATATGTGTGAACTTACCTACGTGACCCATGAGGACTAATTAGTTTTTATACGAGCAAACATCTGGAAGAGAACGAGAGGGTTTAAGAAATGAGCAAGCTTCTCCAGATTCTTTCTTCTTGTATTAGGAGAATGATGTATGAATTACATCTATTTTAATGATAATTTTTCAAGAATTTCAATGCAGTAACTTCTACATTGTGACTAAGGTCACGCTAGAATTATTGAATACGACAATATGTTCAATATTTTTAGAATATTATTTTATATTTTTTTCCTTCTACTTCAGGAGTTGCGAATTTCCGGCCTGCGGGCCATAAAATTCAATAAATTTAGAAAAAATAGTTAAGATTAACATCATCAATAGATCAATACCGGGTAAAATAATACGCCTCACAAATGAGAAACAGTTGCAGCCATCACATTAAAATTAGGGGTTAGTAATTAAATATTTGTCCAAATATAGCAGGCTAATTCACATTAAAATTAGGGGTTTGTAATTAAATATTTGACTAAATATAGCTAGCTAATTTTCAAGTTGATAATTTTGTATGGATAGCTAATGAGAATATAAATATCCGAATAGCCGTAGGCAGATTAAAGTTCCCTACCCCTGTACTTAAAGTTCCCATCCAAACTTCTTTTAGAATACTTTCAAAATATTTATAAATTGCACTATTGCAGTATCAATTTCTTCTTCTCCTACCCAGTATTTTTTATTAAGTTCAAAATATAGCCAAAGTCGCATATTGCCAAATCATGTGAAACTGAATATAATGCTACCGGTTAATGTCGTAGCGATACTTTAATAAAAATCTGTTGTGGCCAGCACAATACTTCTCGCCATTTTTATTTTATGTTGCATAGGGTGTGAGCAGTAATGTAACTTTGTTAGCCGCAAGCAGATATGGAGGCCCGTGTCAAAATGACAGCTAGTAATAATGTACATAGGTGTCAAATATCATAAGTTTTCATTCAAAAGATTATGATTTTCCAAATCCATGTGGATTACTTTCCTCGAGAAGTATATTCCATACAATTGATGACAAATAAACATCAAAATGAAAAATTATGACATATGACAATTGTGACATCTATGTAAATAACTATTAGCCGTCATTCTGACACGGATCCTCATCTGCTTGCCAATGCCAAAAAAGTCACATGACTGCCCGCGCCCTATAAGTAACGAATTTAACATTTCTTGTACGTACAAATAATTGAAATTGTATTTCTTCCTTTCGTTCTATGAGAAATTTTGTCCCACTGTTCTACTATGTTCAAACTTCTTCAAATTCATTGACAGTATTAGCGGTATTTCTTAAGGATTTATGTAATATTAACATACCTATAATTTAAATACATATTTAATTAAGAATACAATAATATATATTAAATGTAATCGTACCTCTCAGAAAAATCTGATTTTGGACACTGACATTTTGCATTTATCTGACAATTACAAACACACAGCTTACTTAATTATCTAAATGTCAATAATTCCAGTGTGAAATCGTGTTATACATTGGAAACTTACAATATTTTCTTGTTACATTAACTACAACAAAATTAGTGGATTCTCGTATGCAGTGGCTCAGAAACAGTTTCCAAAATTTTATTGGGAATGAAATGTTTATCTATAAAGTACCTACCTAATATTTTTACCTACGCTGTATACATTTTAATAATATAACATTTCTGATAATCAAAGACTGCTATGCTGCAAACACACAAGTTTTTTCCAGTCCAGAATGTTACGGTATGTATCTGACGTCATTCAGCTTCATTTCTGAATTTATTCTGAAAATATTTGAGAAGTTGATGCTAGTTTGTCCAAGATACCTGAAGTCTGATGTGTTGTTTATTTACAAATTAATAAAAGAAATTGGTACTACATTAGTATAACATAACGTGACCTTAATACCCATGTCAAGTTCTAAGTAAATAAAATACTAGTACAGAGTACACACTTTAAAATAAAAAAAATATTTCCAAATGCATAATAATTCTAATAACTTTTTAATAACTTGGATATTGTCTTTTTTTAAAGACCTGGTCAATTTGGCCCCCCACCTGAGATGGTCCCGAAGAAAAATTCCTTCTTTCCACAATAGCCAACCCGACCCTTTTTTGACAAAAACGTGTACTAATAAAAAATAAAACTGAATTGATGGAAGGTAGTGTGTCATATGCTACCCACAAGAGATTTTTTTAATCTTAGTTAGGTGAGAGTTTTGGACTTTTTAATTTGATGTGCATTTCTTTGTAAGCATGTGCAGAACAAATCTTCTTACGAAATGAGTCGCGTTGTACGTGAGATTAGTTAGAGAGGTGAGTCAGGCACCGACAAAGGCGACAAGTCATGAATGGCAATCCAGGATCATATCGCATTTCCATGACAATGGAACAATCAGCACGACTACCGTCCACTGTCTGTGCATGAGCCACTTACAGTCCTCTCTCATCCATCGATCTGGCTGTCGCACTCGCAGTCGCGCCGTGTAAATTATACACCTGACTTCGCATGCATTATACAAACTGGACTACACCAAAATCCACTCCGATTTCACTGAAGCCTTATAAATATTGCATCAGTTATGCCTACGGCATACATATCCCTGCTAATTAAAGAGTGTTTGAACTGTTGCACTGCACTGCACTGCACTCGTCTCGATCGATCCCATTACATTTAGGATGCTCGTAGTTTTATTTGCGAACACCGAACACTGCTCTCCCCTTAACACTTGTCCGACACTAAAGGTCACTGCTCACGTATCGACGGACTGCTGCTCTTCACTCCATTCAAATCTCTGCTTGCAGTCACCCCGACAACCTTTATTTCCTAGCGACAACGACAACTCTCCGTAGAATAAGCCAGGAAGCGAACTATTCACCAGATCATAAACCTGCAGAGACATTTATGTACTGCACACTTTTATTCACTCGAGTATAGAACAGAATTTTGAAAAAAAACGTTAGAGTTTCGCTACAATTCGTTTTGTAAAGTACTAATGATGTTACATATCTTTGCAAACTTAATACAACGTTAAATTTATGTCACGTATACTATAACTGCTTGTGCTCTAATTTTCAAATCTCGGGCATAAACGCAGTTGCTTGTTACGCTTTTGGTACCTGTATAATGTAAATAACTATTGTTGATTTTAATGAACATATATCAGTACCTGCAACCCTGTTAATAAAATACACCTCATCTACTTTCACTTCCACCCTTTGATATCTGTAGCTAAAGCAAATATATTAGAAATAAGTTAGGACTCAGGTACTCAATCCGGGGACATATTGTATATATGTAAATATTATTTAAAAAAATGCCCAAACAGGTTATCGGGTCTATTCTGCATCAAAAAGTGGTTACTTCTTAACAACTGGTTAAAAATTTATCCACAATGTCAACAAATTGTTTTGTTATACAGGTGATTCACGAAAAGTGTACCAAAATAAAACCTGGAGAAGTCATTTTGAGAAAAAAATGTTTTATGAAAATGTCCGGAAACTTTTCGTTACAGAGATACAGCTCTTTGAAAGTGTACCTCATCTGACACATTTTTATAAATAATTCAGGTACTATTTGCACTAAAACTTACAAATTTGGTTTCAGGATACTACTTATTTAGATTCATATTTACTTATTTATACTTTCTTTTGTTTCCGTATCTCAGACAAAGGCGTCTCATATACTATAGACAAGTAATAATAGTTTTTAAGCGTTAGGTTTTTACCTATCAACTTTTTTTCATTTTTACTTATAAAATATTACGTACAAGTACAAAAAAGGTATTTTTGCTAAAAAAAATTAAGCGCAGTAGTTTTTGAGATATTTTATTTTTTAAAAAAATGACGTACCTATTTAAAAAAAAATTAGGTAACAATGAAATTCATATAAATTCCTTCTTGGATATCTACGTTGATATTCTCTGGACATACGATAACAATTACTGTTACAATATCCATTAAATAAACTCCATATCTGCATAACCGCTGGCACTTTTTACTTATTTTGTTAACTAACAAAAAAAAAACCCTTAATATAAATATACGGTAATGAACAATAATTATAAACAGATGTATTTATTTTTTATATTCTGTTCTATTTCCTATGGTAACTTGATTGTTTTTCAACTGTTAACTAAATAAACTTCAAATTTCAAAAACATTTGAAATTTTATGGCACATATAGGTACCACTTTTAAAACTTTGGAATTAGCAAATAGATTTACATTACATTTACATAATAAAATATATTATTTAAATTTTGTACAAGATGCAAAATTTCACTTGTTTATTTTAATTTTAAAACTAGAGTTTATCAGATTACAACATTTACAACACATTTACGCCTTTTTTACGGGTTTTATTAATTATTACTTAAACATTTTTCCTTTGTTCGTTTCATGTAATTGAATAAGGAAGAAATTCCATCCAGTATAGCAACGATTTGCAGTTAAACTATTGTTCGGTTTTGAAATGATTGTTGCTAAGAATAGATGTAATTATTGTAATTGGTTTTTGGGCGATAGGGCAACCCAACACAATGGTTGATTTTTGATGTATTAGTACGAGAGGAGAAAGGTTGGGTTAATACCTCGTGATAGATCCGAGATTGTATCCAACCCTTCTACGTTATGCTTGGTTCCGGTGTAATTCCCGCGTGTCCACCAAGACATAGCTGAGATTGATGCGGTAATTGAGAAAGTTTATTATTGAGAAGGCGCGGGATGATCCATCATTTAGCAGCGTTTATGAGATAATAGTGAATGCAATATCCTTTTTGTTTCCTACTCCTTAATACAAGGATCATTCGATAAGTAACGTCACAAAGGGCACTAATTCAAAATCTAATTAAAGTCGCACAGTTACTTGTTGAAAAAAAATCTTAATCTTCAGGTATCAGCTAGTTTTGAACATTTCTTTAAAATTTAAATGTGTGTAATGTAGATACGGTCAATTTTTTTATAAACTCAAAGGGTCGTCGTAAAACGATGAAACGCCTCTCATTTTGTCGTCAAAAAGAAACAATTTTCATAGAATCCAACTCTGAGTCTTTGAATGCATTTTACAGACAAAGCAATTTGCGTTAAGGGTGCTTTTGAGAATTCTTTCTAGTTTTATTATTTTATGCTGATCTATAGAGTTAAAAATAAACTATACTTGAATGGGTCAAATAAAAAGAAATGTGTTAAAACAAATTCAGGATAACAAAATTTAATATTTCAATACCTAATTTCAAATCTTTCAAATAAGAATTTTATTATTTGTGTATGGATACATGTACATCCAGGGTAATTGAGGATATAGGGACAAACAGCTATTTTATTTATTATTAACTTTAGACCTATAGTTTATATTACAAAATCTGCGCATGCTGTTTAAATGCCACTTTTTGGTGTGAAAAGATGAAAATCTTTTTCCGGTTACGCCGGATGCCAACTAATCGTTGATTTTTAAAATGAAATGGTACATTTTTTAATATTTTTGGAAAGTATTTTAAATTAGCTTTACAGTGATGCCATACACTAGTATTTTCATTCAAAAATAACGTAGCTATTAATTTTTGAAAATGATATTTTATGTAGTATCAGTTTGCTATGACCTTTTTGCCTGTTTTGCTTGAGGATATATTTTAACGTTTATCTTGTTTTATTTAAATTTACTTCTTTTTGAATTTTACACAATTTGAATAATTTGACATAATGAAAATAAATAATACATCAGGTAAATCCGAAAATATATCCTCAACAAAGAAGATAATCATAATTTTCAAAAATTAATAACTAGCTTTTTACCTCTCGCTAAGAGAGGTATTGGATTCATGCTAAAAATCGCATATCCAGATTGAATTGAATAAGCACGTTTTAAGGTCCCTACAATCCGATTTTAACATTTTTACGATGATGTCTGTGTGTGTGTGTGTGTGTGTGTGTGTGTGTGTGGATGTGTGTGTGTGGGATGTTGGAAGGACGGTTACTCAAAAACTATAAGACTTAAAATTTGTTTAACAACGTATTTCCCAATCGGACATTCATGGGAAGATCTGAAAAGGTTTTGGTAACAATTGGACAACCGGAAGTAGAAGATTCTTGAAAAAAAAATCTTCTAAATATTATTTTTTGAAAATTTTTCTTGATAATATTAAAGAAAAATAAATTCTCTTTCTGATACATTTAAATATTTTTATACACATTTTATAGATTTAGAGATAAAAGGAATATAATATATAAAATAATGTTGTAATTAATTTTACAACCGAAAGGATGCCATGAAAAATAGTTGCAAATTTAAATTATTTGTAACTGACAGATAAATGTCAGTGTCAGAAATAATGAGTAATGAAAGAAAAATGTATTTGGAGAATCCCTTAATTCTTGATCTGTGACTATTATGGAGATGACAAGTCTAGGTTGAAGGACTTAAATTTGTTTCAAACATTATGGGACAATGTACACCAGTACTGTAGACTAGAGTAACTTTGAATTGCGAAAAAGCTATCAAATTCTTCTCAAGTAAGTTGTAAATATTGACAAAATTACACATCGATATAAGAATAATCGGAGTGCAATCTATCCGTCACTTTATTAAAGGGAATTAAGGTTATTTAGATATAACAAGTATGAAAAAATAAAATGTAAAAGAAGATATATAAGAATAGATGCACAATCCAGATATATACATTTTAGACCGCCCAAAATTAATGTTTTTACTAGAAGAATATGAAGAGAAAGTAAACAAAGTTGTTCGAATTGAAAATTGCTGTTACCAGCCTAATATTTATATATGGTAAACTCTACTTTGTAATTTATTGTAACATAATTTATGGTAAATATCTTTATGTTGAGACATGCTATTATTGAATAATAAAGAAGTTTATACGTCATAGATTTATATGAATATATTATTTGTATTTATAAAAATAATCTTTGCTTTATGCATACAGCCAGGTAAAATATACGGCGAGAGGTTATGTGCTGGCCACATCAGATTTTTTCTAATGAAAATGCAAGTATTTGGCATCACTGTAAAGCTACTTTAAAATACTTTCCGAAAATATAAAAATGTATATACCATTCCATTTAAAAAATTAACGATGATATCGCTTCCGGTGAAACCGAAAGTAGAATTCCGGATCATTTCACACCAAAAAGTGGGATCTAACTTTGTTCGAAAATTTGTAATTTAAACTATAGGTCTAAAATTAATAATAAACAAAATAGTTATTTGTTTCTATTATTTTAATGACCATGTACGGCATTTTATGGTCATAAATTTTTATTTTACATTCAATTTATTAATATCTCGATTTTGTCTATATTTGACAAATTTCCACTAAGTGAAAGCGATACTTTACTGTTTATACATATTTTATATACATAATTATAATTATAATTTTTCGGATTTACGTATACTCGTCAAATCCGAAAAAATCTATTATGCTGGATGAGTTAGGCAATTTATGAAACCCTCCAAAAAGTAAAATAACATGTTGATAAACGTAATATTTACTAAGAATCATCTACAAGAATATATTTGAAAACAAAAACTGTCGAAAATTTTTGAATTTTATCTACTCATTACCATGAATGTATTACAGGATTATCTTACTAAAAAATGTCTGGAAAATGTTTGCTTTCCATAAAATTTCATTATTTTAAATTCGTTTATGAATATTTGGCACATGTCGCCCAACGGACAGTGAAGCTAGGGATGCACTCGATCTCGATTTTTTGTTTTTTCGGGTCGAGTCAATTTAAACCTCAAGGCCCGACCTGAATGCATCCCTAAATGAAGCTTCGCCGGAGCAGGACGGTGGATGAACTGGTAACATTAGATTTTTTTGAAATTTTCAAAACGACTTATAGTTCATTTTTATTCTAAACAAATTTATCAAATTGCTTTGCAATATTTCAATTAGTGTGAAAGATACCAGCTTAAAAACAAAAATTGGGATACATAAATATTTATTTAGTTTTTAAGATAGGTAGGTACGGCTGTTTGTCTCTTACTTATTCAATTACCATCTTATTCTAAAGCCGAGCAAACTTCAGTGCAAATCCAACTCTTTACGTCCATGGGAGGAGTCCTTTTTTAAGACGGTGACAGACAATACAAAGTGTGTACCCTACTGCCTCTGCCTACCTATTGAATAAAACTTTCCGTCTTTATGTGGAGGCCTAGCTAACAACAACACGGGGGATTAGGCGGTGCGTGTTCGTGGCCGATGCGCGGGGCTTACTCGTATTGATTCCTCAGCAATAGCATTTCGATCAAAATAACTGAAATAAAGCAGCGTGAGAAGCAAAGGTACGTTGGTAGAGATCAGCATAACAGCACGAGCAGCACCTGTGCGCCTCGGAGCGAGGGTGCAGGGAATTGCACCCCCGGGAAATCATCTGATCGAGATCAGCTTCTCGCGCCGCATCAATTCCTCAATTAAACACCAGCTCTGACTCATGTCCGGCCGCACGGAGATCCACTCACCAGCCCAGTCAGTATGTAAGGAAAGATGTTAGACATTATAGCCGCCCCCCAGAAGTACACTAAGCGATAGAAATAAAGGGACAGTTACAGAATATAACATGATGGTGTAACCAAAAGTTCGATTCTGATACTAAATATTTATATGTTCCTAGGTAATAGGAATACAAAGTGTCCATAATAACTTGTCCAATATGCGGAGATCTCAAGAACTATAATAGATACAAATTCGGTTAAACTAAACAAAAATCACCCTATTAGGAAACCATTTTAATGACGTTTCGTTATTTACGAAAAAATCATGTCACTAGACATGGCGAAAATGTAAATTTTGCTGTTTTTATTTTTGCAAATAACTTTCAAGTGTGAAATAATAGTGAATTTTAATTTGCACATCTTTAAGACACTTTTATGTTCTTTCGAATGGCGGTGATCAAATTTCACAATTCACACTATAAGTAACGGCAACGTCCCGTCACGAGTCGACAACGCCACGTCAAATCTACTTCCATTTCCACTACACCGTCATGAACCGGCAATGTAACGTCAGGGAAATATTTCCCGCCCTACCATTTGTCTATGTTCGGTTGCCTCGTTTGTTTGTTTTGCTAGTTATTGTTGTTTACTAGTGTTAGTTTTAGCCGTTCGTCAAAATGCCGAATATACAGGCAATGATTGCTTTAATTTTAGACGAGGAAGATGAGAAGTGTAATCATATTAATAAAAAGATGGATGCAAAAAATATTCAATAAGAGAAATCTGATGAAATTTCCCTTTACAAATATTTTGACGATGTCTCAAGATTACGTTTTTGGCCTTTTGTCTAAAATTGATAACCATATCCAAGAGCAAAACGGTCGGTTCTACATTCACACTTTTCGAACGAACCAGGAACGGGCATGTTCGCACAGGTTTAAAAAGACAACCGGAACTGGCACTTTACTTCAAGCTTTTCCTACAAAAATAGCCTTAAATGTTATTTTTTTGCGATTTATGTTATAAAAATTAAAAATTATTAAATTTTCTACAGGTATGAATTAATAATTTTTTTTATATATTTTATAGATAAATAAAATAAACTAATCTATTTTCAAACAAAAATAATTTAAAATCATTACTAGTTAATAACAAAATATTAAAACACAATAAAATGGAAAAGAGTGGAGTATACAAAATTAATTGTAACAATTGTGAACATTTTTATATAGGTAAGACTGGTAGAAACTTCAACGTTAGATTCAAAGAACATATGAGCTGTATTAAGTATAAAAAATCTGATGTGGCCAGCACATAACCTCTCGCCGTATATTTTACCTGGCTGTATGCATAAAGCAAAGATTATTTTTATAAATACAAATAATATATTCATATAAATCTATGACGTATAAACTTCTTTATTATTCAATAATAGCATGTCTCAACATAAAGATATTTACCATAAATTATGTTACAATAAATTACAAAGTAGAGTTTACCATATATAAATATTAGGCTGGTAACAGCAATTTTCAATTCGAACAACTTTGTTTACTTTCTCTTCATATTCTTCTAGTAAAAACATTAATTTTGGGCGGTCTAAAATGTATATATCTGGATTGTGCATCTATTCTTATATATCTTCTTTTACATTTTATTTTTTCATACTTGTTATATCTAAATAACCTTAATTCCCTTAAATAAAGTGACGGATAGATTGCACTCCGATTTTGTCAATATTTACAACTTACTTGAGAAGAATTTGATAGCTTTTTCGCAATTCAAAGTTACTCTAGTCTACAGTACTGGTGTACATTGTCCCATAATGTTTGAAACAAATTTAAGTCCTTCAACCTAGACTTGTCATCTCCATAATAGTCACAGATCAAGAACTAAGGGATTCTCCAAGTACATTTTTAATTCATTACTCATTATTTCTGACACTGACATTTATCTGTCAGTTACAAATAATTTAAATTATCAACTATTTTTCATGGCATTCTTTCGGCTGTCAAATTTATTACAACAGATTATTTTATATATTATACTTCTTTTATCTCTAAATCTATGGAATATATAATAAAATATTTAAATGTATCAGATAGAGAATTTAATTTTCTTTAATATTACCACGAAAAATTTTCAAAAAATAATATTTAGAAGATTTTTTTCAAGAATCTTCTACTTCCGGTTGTCCAATTGTTACCAAAACCTTTTCAGATCTTCCCATGAATGTCCGATTGGGAAATACGTAGCTAAACAAATTTAAAGTCTTATAGTTTTTGAGTAACCGTCCTTCCAACATCCCACACACACACATACACACACACACACACACACATCCACACACACACACACAGACATCATCGTAAAAATGTTAAAATCAGATTGTAGAGACCTTAAAACGTGCTTATTCAATAAAATCTGGATATGCGATTTTTAGCATGAATGCAATACCTCTCTTAGCGAGAGGTAAAAAGTTGATAGTTCAAATGTAGCAAAACATATGGTAAACAACAACCACACTTGTTCATTGGAAGATTTTGAAATCATACATACCGAGAACAAGGGATTAAGACTAGATAGACTAGAGGCTTGGGAAATTCAAAATGCCGTGTCTAATGGGAATCTTTTAATGAACGAACAAATCGATTTATACAAATCCCCTCTAATGTATCTGTCTTAGTCATTGTTGCCGGTATGTATATAAACTTGCTTTGTACTGTCTTGTAAAACATTCTGAAGATGACGCAATGTCGAAATGTACATTAATGTTTTATTATAACTATTTTTGAAACTTACCGAGTGTTTTAATAAAATTCTTATTTATATTAAAATGTTTCAACGAGAGCCAACACACGTGTCCATTAATATTACTAATCTATTTTATAAATCTCGAAGCCTGTGTTTTAAAATGTGTGTAACTGACAGATAAATGTCACAAAAATTATCATTTTAAAGTAATAGTAACGTTTTAAAAAGAAAACAATAGTTATAGTTATATATTATATTACATACGAATGCAAAAGAACATAATATAGTTTTCAGCATTTGTAAATTGTCGTAAGTAAGTATGTAATTAAATTCATAAAAATATTGTGCTGGACACATCAAATTTTGATACAAAATATTAAATACTGATTCTTATTTTAGTGTTCTAATTACAACTATTTGCACCATGCCGCAGCATTTATGAAATTTTTCTAATATGAATCTGCCCACTTATTTTTAGTTCATTTAATTGTTTGGTTGTTTAATCTTGGAACAGCTGGTACATTATACTACTTATTTTACCATTATTGCTAATCTTAATTGATGTGTTCATTTATAAGATCGTGCTCTATTTAAGATTAAAAGATGGTTGATATTTCGTTCTCGAAACTGATTGTGATAGTGATAAAAATTCTTAGCACACCAGCTTTTGTTATAAAATAGTATGATCACCCAATATATTATAACCTCTATAAAATCCTTTGCTACTATTATCTATTGCGGCGTTACGTGTTAAATAATTATCCCATTACCTTGCTTGTAAATTGAAAAATATCTCCTTCATCATTGCAGGTATTTGTATGAAAAATCTGCTTAATCAAATTAAAGTTGTCTCCAAGCTGAACAAATCTTAATTAGTGCACTCCTCGTCTCTGGGAGTAATTAGCTTGGTATCAAAGCAGGTGCGTATGATTAACAGCCAACTTCTCCGTTATTATTCGTAATATCTCACGATTAGTCCTAAGAAGGGCGGTGACGAGGACGAGGCCTCGGGAGAGGAAGTTGCTAGCACGTGGTGGAGGCGGGACGGTCACCCAGAACACTTGGTGGTCCAACGGAAAGAAAGGTAGAGTTACAGTTTATTATAGCATTCCAAGAACCAGTAATTGGCGAGAAAGAATACAGAAGCAAACAACAAAGAATTCAGGGTGTCGATTATCACGCATTCTATTCATATTCTGTGGCATCTGGCGTATGATATTTTCTACAGAGTCTACTGTATTCCACTCTGTTCCTTCAACTAAGAGCAGTATTATACAAAAGTCTGATTTGCAGATTAGAAACTATGTGAAAAAATATTTCCAGTAAACTTAAATTATTAAATTTTTAATAATACGATGGTATTAAACAGGCCCTCTTGGCCTAATACAAAAAATGACCAATTTAGACGCCCGAGTTCGAATCTAGTCGAGCACAAATTAGAAAATTATTTCCAATTTTAAAGTATCAACCTGTCTCCTGTGGTGTACTAACCACGACAATTTTGAGTATCCTTGAAAAACTTGACAATACTTAAGAGTCAACAGTACATATATACAGGCCCAGAAAAACATTAACACTATTTAATAATTGTTGCTTTCTTGCTACAACTTTTCAATATGGCATCTATACAAAAATTATAACTAACTTAAAATCGAACAATGATAAAAAAATTGAGTTTCATCATTCAAAAATACATAGAAAGTGAGCTAAAGATATGCGAACCAAAATCCAGTAGGATTTTACACTTGAAAGTTATTCACAAAAATAAAAACCTGTAAAATTTAAAATATTGCCCACATCTAGTGACCTATGTACTTTTCTCAAATAACAATAATTAATAATGTTATCTTGGACAACCTGTATATTGTCCTATAATCGGCGAATAATAACACATTGGTACATTTAAGATTGGGTAATTCGCCGTAACAATATTTATCTATTTTCCGATACCGCAATAGTTTCCATAAGAATTAGTTTTTATTAAATTATATATGAAATAATGAAAAAAAAACTATTGATGTAAGGTTCCACAATTTATATATTTAAAATAAATATTAAACGAACAATATAAATCTTATCGATTTCGGTTTAATATACCATCTTCAGAGAATTAAGAGTTTATTAAACCGAAATCGATAAGAATTATATTACTTTTTGTTTGTTTCATATTTATTTTAAATATTTAAATTGTAGAATCTATTATCTACTAGTGCTGTGTATACACTTTTTTATAGTTTCATAAAATTTATTAATAGTTATTAATGTTATAACTATAACATAGGCTTTAGCTGAGTTGTTTAATCACAGAAGTTTATTAATATTGCATTATTGGTAGAATACAAAATTTTATTATACTCGGCTAAAATTTAAAAAAAAATTTACAGATAATCTGACATTTTACAACCTGCAATTTGCTGTATCGAGGAGACTGATTCAAAATTTTCAAAGAGGTTAAAGTTTTATATTAATAATCATTTAAATGAAGGAAATAAATAAAAAACTATATATTACCCCTCAAAAAGCTTTTAATTTTTTAACTATTTTTGACTGATGTCAAAATGACAAATACGTAATTGTTTGAATATTCTCAAAAGTTTTTCCACATTAAATTGTATTTTATTTAATTTTTAAACAATTTTATTACAAATTTATAAAAAAATATATATTAATAATAAAAACATTCTTGCCGTTCATTTCATTTCATAGTTTTTAGAGTTTCACGGCTTGACTTGATATTCAAGTTACTTGAATTGACTTGACTTGAAATCAAGTCAATCTCAAGTCAAGTAATAGTAGCCGAAAATCAAATCAAGTCAAGTGGTTACAATTTCAAGTACTTGAAAAATCAAGTACCTAGTTATTTTTCCAGTTACTTGAAAAAATCAAGTAATTATTTTTTTAATTACCAGAAAAAGTTTTTTAAGACAACATTCCATTTTCATATAGTTCCTTATGTGCTATGGCAGCGATCAAGTTGCTGACGAGATGTAAAAACTGGAGTTAGCCATGACATGTCAAGAAGATTGTTTTAAGAGAGTTACGTAAATGTCAGAATGTAATGTTGAATAAAAATACATATGTTATCCTTACCATGTCTATTGAGTCCTATTTGTAAGTAATTATCTAGACTTAGCATATAAATCCACATACACAACATTGGCGACGAGGATTTTCGTTCAAAAAGTCTAAGGTAAAAAAAATATGGATGCGACTATGCAGGTGATGGTTGAGTTATTGCAAAAGCAACAATTATAAATGGAAGTGCTTTCTAATTTAGTGGAAAACGCTAATAGTCGGCTTACTAGTCTTGAAGTTAATCAAACGGGAGATCGTGGCCCTGAATGTCATCGTATTCTGGATACAGTGTACAGAAGAATGACTGAATTCAATTTTGACGCAGATGCTGATGAGTACTTCGATGCTTGGTACGCACGCTATAAGCCGTACTTTGATGAAGATGTCAAAGATGTACTTGATGACGCGAAGACTCGTTTACTAGTATCTAAACTGTCTAACGTGTGTCACAGACAATTTACACAAAATATTCTACCCAAGAAACCATCAGAACTTGATTTTACTACGACTGTGGGTCGCCTGATGCTTTTGTTTGGTAAGAAAAAGAGCATTTTCCGTTCACGTTATGACTGTCTACAGTTAACTAAGGATCCTTTGCACGATTACAAGCACCATGCAACAATTGTCAACTCTGCATGCGAAGAGTTTGATTTATCATCATTAGATACAGATAGCTTCAAAACGCTTATGTACATTGTTTCAATGAAATCAAAAGAAGATGAAAATATTCGAGCCAGAGTATTGCGCTTACTGGACAACAAACCAAAAGCTACACTAGATGACATTGTTGTTGAAATTGAAACGTATAAAGAACTGCTTGAAAATACGAAGTTAATTGGAGATTCAAATAATATGTCAGTGAATTACGTAAAAAAGTCAAAATCCAAACTACATACAAAGACTAGAGACTATAAAACAACACAGAAATGTTGGTATTGTGGAAGCGCCTCTACGCATAATAGAGACGTTTGTCCTGCCAGAAACCAAACATGTAATTTCTGTAGTAAAAAGGGACATTACGCAAACGTATGTAGACAAAAACAGAACTCTACTAAGAAGAAAAACGTCTCCGTCCACGTAGTCAATCAATCGGAACGCACGGCGCCGCGTTACCTGTCGCTAATTATCAACGGACGCCGACTACGTCTACAATTAGATACTGGTGCGCAGCTAACTCTAATCACGCCGAGTTTATGGAGGAGTCTCGGCAGCCCCTCACTATGCACAACGGATCTTCCGCGGGCTGTCGATGCCAATGGAGACGACATCCACATGTATGGATGGTTCACTGCAAAAGCCTCTTATCATGAAGAAAGCGGTAATGGACGCTTCTATGTCTCCGACAAAAATAATGTTGTCGGGTTGGATTGGTTAGAGCGCTTTTCAACATTTAAAACATTTCTGGTCAATGTATGCTGCCACCAAATTAAGACAGTCTCCTCCACATCGAACTGGAACAAAAATGAAGAAGAAACAAAATTCTACAAAGAGCTGCAAACACAGTTCGTTGATGTATTTAGCTCTTCGCTTGGACATTGCACAAAAGCGAAGGCAACACTCCAACTTCTTGAAGATGCGCGTCCTGTCTTCCGTCCCAAGAGGCCGCTGCCTTACGCCTCTTTGGAAATGATTGAAAAAGAGTTGGATTGTCTAGAAACTAAGGGAGTTATAGAGAAGATTACGAGTTCCCGCTGGGCCGCTCCAATTGTCGTCGTGCGAAAGAAAAATAGAAAACTTCGTGTTTGCGCCGACTTCAGCACTGGATTGAACTCGCAGCTCAAGGATCATAGTTATCCATTACCGACGGCCAGCGATATCTTCACTACACTAAATGGAGGTTGTTTCTTTACTACCTTGGATTTGGCAGATGCCTACCTGCAAATCGAGATGGATGACTCCTCCAAGGAACTCATTGTTATCAACACACACCGTGGTTTGTATCGTTACAATCGATTACCTTTCGGAATAAAGGCAGCCCCCAGCATTTTCCAGCAAATTATGGATCAGATGATATCTGGATTGCCCGGAGTATGCGCCTACCTTGACGACATCGTTATTACAGGTAAAACATTCGAAGAACATAACGCACATTTGCAGGCTTGTTTACAACGCATCTCAGACTTCGGTTTTCATCTCAACTTCGAAAAATGTAGCTTCGCACAGAAAAGCATTAAGTATCTTGGACACATTATTTCAAGAGATGGAAGACGACCAGATCCAGCCAAGACTGCTGCTATCACTGAATGCCACCACCGACGGACGTGAGTCGTCTACGTTCTTTTCTCGGAGCAGTTAATTATTATGGAGCCTTTGTCAAAGACCTTCATAACCTTCGAGCACCCTTGCATAATATGCTAAAACATGAAACCAAGTTTGAGTGGACTACTAAATGTCAAGATGCATTTGACAAGATTAAACAAATTCTTGTCGCTCCACTTCTGCTCGCACATTTTGACCCTGCTTTAAAATTGATAGTTGCTGTCGACGCATCGCAGTATGGAGTTGGTGCAGTCCTGTTACAACAATATCCCGATGGATCCCAGAAGACAGTAGAGCACGTTTCAGCTACATTGAAACCATCGGAGCGCAACTATTCACAAATTGAAAAAGAAGGACTAGCCATCATCTTCGCTGTCAAGAAATTCTACAAATACGTCATGGGTCGAAAATTTACTCTGCTCACAGACCACAAACCACTTCTACACATTTTTAATAATCATAAAGGTATCTCTCCTACCACGGCTAATCACTAGGTTTTGACTTCAATATTGAATATCGCTCCACTACCGCATTTGGATGTGCAGACGTTCTTTCACGGATTCTTCCAGCCAGGTCAACACCAGATGATGATTACGTTATCGCTCAAATTTCAGCTGATTTTAGATACATCAGATTGGAGGACTGCAAGGCGATACTTTCTCATCTGCCAGTGAGTTCCCAGCAAATTCTGCAGCACATGGAAACAGATGTTGCTATATCACATGCTGTTCGCTGTATTTCTTCCGGTAAATGGCCAAAGAAAACGGAAGACCCTAATTTCCGCGCACTAATGACTCGCCGTCAAGATCTTTCTATAAATGATGGACTACTACTGTTTCTGAATCGAGTTGTCATTCCAAAAACACTAATACAACCAGTATTAAAACAGTTGCATGAGGGACACCAGGGTGTTGTTTGTACTAAACAACTTGCACGTACACTGGTTTACTGGCCAAGAATTGACGAAGATATCGAAAATCATATCAAAAGTTGTTCTCGCTGTTCTATGGCACAGAAAAATCCAGTTAAAACAAAGTTGTACTCTTGGCCAATGACTACTCGTTGTTTTGAACGAGTGCATATAGATTATGCTGGACCACTTGATGGAAAATTCTACTATGTACTTGTTGATGCCCATTCAAAATGGCCAGAAGTAGTAGAAGTACAAAGGATTACTGCAAGTGTCACCATTGCCGTGTTGAAAAATATTTTTACTCAGTTCGGAATGCCCGAATTACTTGTATCGGATAATGGGACTCAATTTAGTAGTACCCAGTTCAAACAGTTCTGCAACCAGAATGGTATTGAACACAAATTTTCACCACCGTACCACCCACAGTCCAATGGACAAGCAGAACGGTTCGTAGATACTTTTAAGAGAAGTCTTTTAAAAATGAGAGGGGAAAGAACAACTATAGCAAATTTGCAGAAGTTCTTGCTCCACTACAGAATCACACCGTCGACTACAGTACCTAACGGTTTGTCTCCTGCTTAAGGCTTCTTGGGACGTCGTCTACGTACCAGCCTAGATTTATTACGACCTCAACCAACGAAGAACTCAGTTTCAGATAAAGAAATGGAGAAATTATTTAATAAAAGGCACGGAGCCAAAAACAAATACTTTGACGTTGGGGATCTAGTATTTGCCCGTTCCTTTCGCAATCCTGCTAAACCAGCCTGGGAAGCCGCTGTCATCACACGTAAGATTGGACATGTAATTTATGAAGTCCAATTCACAAACGGAAGTGTGACTGCCCGACGTCACACCAACCAGTTGATCCCTCGTACGGTTTCGTCACCGTTGAAACCGTCGTCATTCGATATCTTCATAGACACCTACGAATTGCCACTTTTAACTAAGAATAGTCCGCAATGTATCGCACCAACACAGACGTCAACACCGCATCAGAGCCCGACACCACCGCTATGTGTACCATCCTCTTCCACTCCAAAAGCGCCGATCATCCCAAGAAGATCAACTAGAATTTCGAAGCCCACTACAAGATTGAATATCAACCCAAACTCCAAAACCTACTAAAAAGGGGAGGTGTTATGGCAGCGATCAAGTTGCTGACGAGATGTAAAAACTGGAACTGGAGTTAGCCATGACATGTCAAGAAGATTGTTTTAAGAGAGTTACGTAAATGTCAGAATGTAATGTTGAATAAAAATACATACGTTATCCTTACCATGTCTATTGAGTCCTATTTGTAAGTAATTATCTAGACTTAGCATATAAACCCACGTACACAACATTATGTTTTATATCAATATCAATAATATACCTGGAAATATAAACTTTTATTCTTAAAAATAAATCTTACATTCAAATTTAAAAATAAAAAAAAAAGATTTGAAAGCATATGAATTAACGAACTATTTATAGTATATGTATTATGGTGGACCTTAAAAGGGGGCAAGTCGAATTTTAACTGGACCACCCCCAAAATGGTTCCAAATGAATAAAAGCAAATTATACTGACAATGATTCCGCTTAATTTTAATATTTGACCGTGCCTAAATGCACTTGATTTTTTCCCATTTAAATAACATGGCACATTTTGGAACTTTATTTTTCTCCGAGATATTAAGAGGTTTAAAAAACCCATTCATTATTGGAATATATACTAGAATTAGTCGAGAATATGTAGACAAAATCTGAAGTCCCAATTATTATTCTTATTTCAAATGGAGTATAGCTTTCTGGGCTTTTGTGCGATAGTTTCACCATCTACAGTTAATTTAATAATATTGATTAGGACTTCAAATTTTGTTGACATATTCTAGGGGCATTCTAGTATATATTCCAATATTGAGTGAATTTTTTAAACCTCTGCACAGATTTTAACTTGCAGTAGTGAATCAGCACAGCATATGGTACACCACGCCGTATCACACAGCTAGGTTATGATTCTACTGATTCGCGCGTTTTCGTACATAATCGGTTCGTTTTCAAGTAGCTTGAATTTGCTTGAAATTGCTTGATCAAGTCAAGTAGTATCGATAGAAAATCAAGTCAAGTCAAGTAATGAATTTTTGAAAAGCTTGATTTTCAAGTCAAGTCAAGTAATTTACAAAAATATCAAGCTACTTGACTTGATGAAACCCTAATAGTTTTAAAAAGAGCGTGGTAAATTAAGTGGGCTAAATTGGTCTTAGCTCACAGGCGTAGATAAAACTGTTTTACCAAAAGAGAATCACATATGCGTATTTTAGTTCAACATATTAATTGAATCGATGAGTCTAAGAACAGTTGTCTTAAAATGATGGTTTTGAGTTGAGATTTGTCTCCTTATTGAATACTTGTAAGAATAGTACGCTAAGCACTATCGTTATGGCACGGTGCTCATATTAACAACAATTAATAGAAAAAAAGTATGAGTCCGAGACTTATACTGTTCTACAACTCAAACGACAAACGTCATAGCCAAATAACCTAAGCAGTCAGGTAGTTCCGGTGTTGTGTTTGTATTACTACCTGTTAACTATCATAAATTTTGCCTATTTGGCGTAAAAGGGCCTAAATTACTATCACACTTATATAATAAAACTTCTTTTAAGGAGCGCGCTTTTACATTATATTCGTATGGCGTGTATGCTCCATAAACGCGCTGTTATTATAAATGTGCGTTCGTACTACGCATCGCCTATTAGTGATAGTAGTGATATAATCCATTTACAGAATTTTGAACTAATTCTCTTACAGAGACAAGTCGTTATATTTGTTCGGTTCGACAATTATTCTCTTCTGACCATAGAATGACTTGTCTCTGTTCAGGAATTAGTTCAAAATTGTCTGACTGCCATGAATGGATTATAATGATGGTAGTAAGAAAGGAAAACGGAATAAAAAACGTGGAGAGGCAATGAAAGAAAACTTGTCCGCTTACTTGATCAACTAATTCTTCTCAAAATAAAAATAATTCCTGAAAATATCTTTAGTCCAAGAACAATACAAGTACATGATTATTTCGCCTGTGAGTATTTATTTAAATATAAATACGA
Source organism: Harpalus rufipes (assembly GCA_951394225.1). Classification (NCBI taxonomy): domain Eukaryota; kingdom Metazoa; phylum Arthropoda; class Insecta; order Coleoptera; family Carabidae; genus Harpalus; species Harpalus rufipes. The sequence goes on from OX596277.1 coordinate 22,459,162, forward strand.
GTACATACACGTTCTAAAATGTAAAGTTATATATACGAGTATATCACCATCACCAGTAATCTCCGCGACACATAGCGAAATAGACGATATAAACAAACAAAAATTTCGTTGCTTTTAAGTAAATAAATAGTTAGGTTATCAATTTAAAAGAAGTATACGTACTGCAATGAAATTTACAGCAACAGAGACTGTTAGTTGTTATTAGTCATAATAGAAAATTTCGTGTAAATATGAGACAAGCACTTCGTAATGGGTTGTAATAACCTATAAATATAATACACCAAATTGTGTACTTAGAAAACATTTGAAATATAAAATTTATTCTCAAAGTGTAAATATTTGATACCGATAAAATATTCTAAATAAATAATGAGTCTTGAAAATTCTTCAATATGTACCCAAGTTAGATGATTTTTAAATCAATTAAAACTAATAGAGGTATAGAAATTCTAACATGGATATGAAGAGTAATATGTTATAAGTTATGAGTACTCATTCGGGCCTAAATTGTAATTAATCAAGTATTTTGATAGATAACAAATTATTGGATTTTTTAGAAGTCCAATTACTAATCTATTAGATAATTTTTTAACCAGTTAATTACTTTTTTACAAAATAGGTCTGATTTATATGATAAATAAGGTTGAATAGGAACAATTATTGAATGATCCCATGGTCCTAGGCGTTCTATAATTTTGCACAATATTTATTATTAAACTAGGATAAATCTTCTGGAGGGTAAATTGAACATATTTGTTGGATAAATTTCCTCAATAAACATATTTTTCACAATATTTATAGTATTTTACATTGCAAGGCAGTTAAAACGTGGCGTGTATTGTACAATATTTTATATGCTACTCACATGTAAACTTTATTTATTGATGTACTATTTTTGAAAATTAATCTTTACTAGTTACTAACTTGTAAAATTGGTTGCTAACGTGTTAAATTTTTATAAGTTAGTTACCACGTTAGTAACGTAAAGTAAAAATAAGTGTCCATTGCAACTGACAAATTTAGGTTATAATTTAAAATTTGATTTGCAAATGAGTAACAAATGAAGTATTGCATAATACTCGCCAGGTAACTATTTTACCGTCCCAAGGAGATGACAGGCTTGCCTACTACACTCGCCAATTATTTCCTCATTTCAGAAGTTTTAAAACCCATTTTATCTGGCTTTTAATGTAAAATACTATTATTTGTTACTCACTTGTAAATCAAATTTTATGTTATAACCAAAACCTGTTAGTAGCAATTGACAGTTATTTTTAATATGTATGATGGCAATAAAACACAATTTCACATGTCAACATTGTTACAAACGTGGTTACTAATTTGTAACATTTTAGCTGTCAATTTTACAAGTTAGTAGCTAGTATAGATTAATTTTCAAAAGTAGTAGGCAGTATCAATAAATGAAGTTTACAAGTAAGTAACAATAGCTATTTGTGTATTAAGAGCGCAAAATAAGACATTGTCGATTGAGAGGTTGTTGCCGCGCTCCTGCGTCGCGCGGCATTCTCTCGAAATCGACAATGTCCATTTGCGCTCGAAACACACACAAGATTTTTTCTACAGTCGCTACCATAACAAAAAATAATAAAATGTACACTTTGTACTTACACTACTACTCAATTAATAAGGATTAATATAAAGAAAAAACGTCTTTTATATTTAATTTTAATTTATCGTTATCTCCCATTCTTCTTGACCTATTGCCTAATATGTAAACATTTTACACTTTCGTTTTTGTAAATGAATGCCATATTTTATTTTCACAATAGTGCGGCATTTTTTTTTTTTTTTTGGTTATATAATATACCGACAGAGCAGTTATATGTCAGATTGATTTGTAAAGGTGGTAAATGTGTCACTACAGTGCCATTAGTTCCTGACTAAACGTTTCCATTAAGAAGTGACATTTCTCAACATTGTATACTTAGAAATTTGGACAGCGAGCGTTTTTTCTACTTTGTCGCGCTAGAGCGGCAAAGTGACATTTTGTGTTGACAAAAGAGAGCGCAAATGGCTACTTTCTATGTAGACTGTAGAAAAATAAAAATATTGGTCTGTTTGTAAATATTATTGGGCGTTGGGCGATATTCAGGTATTATACATACATGTTTTTATGGTAGAATAATGGTAAAAGACTGAACTGAATTATTGAATATTTCAATTCTTTTTATTTAAATATATAGGGAGAGCATCAATATTAATGAACAATATTATTATGTAATAATATTGAAAGCCTCGAAGACATATAAAAACAATATATTGAATTGCCTGACGTTCAGTTGCGTAAAACGTTGATAGCTGATTACATAGTTAAATATATATTCTAATCATGGCTGCGTATTGGTATACAAGCACTGTGTACCAAGGAAATAATCGGTATCTATGATGTATACGAATGCTGCGAATCTCGGCATTTCTATAGTGACTTTGACGTTATAGAAAAAATGCAATTCTGAAGTCGTCTATAACTTTTGCGTTATCGTACAGTTGATCGTAAATACTTATAGTCGAAAAATTTGTATTTTTGTCTTTGTTAGTTTTGGAACGGAGAGTATTACATAAGTGTTACATTCCGTAATTGGTTCAGTGAATTTATTGCATATTGACAACTGACATGTCAAATTTATTAAACTTTATTTTATACATTTTTGCATCAGCCCAAATTATCAAATATATACATTATTATATATTCCTTTATTTTAAATATGAATAAAACGATTTATTATTTTTTAGGGTTAACAAATTGAAAAAAATATCAATTGCAAGTTAATATTACCCGAGCCTGAGATACTATTAATGTCGAAAATGGGACACTTGCATTGTTTTCTTATACATTAATTACAGGTACATATTATGTATTCTACACAGGCGATTCTTGGACATTCAATTATTTTACAAAATATATGTTATTAAACAATGTTACTGGTTGTATTGTTATTGAATTATGTATGTCCATTCATTTAAATTTAATTATTGAAGTATTCTGAAAGATCATAAACACATATTATTGAACAGCATTATTTCATAATAATACTGGACACCTAGGAGGCGACGCTTTATACACTTTAGATAACTAGAGCAGTTAATAGGAATTGACATTTGAATTATCTACTTTTTCTTTTTATATTTTGGTATATAATATCCATTTCCTTCTGAGTATTAAAAATGTTCATGTTTCCCTCGTTATCCTGACACTTCCTAGCCACAACATCGCCACTGCCACTGTGGATGTTTTCCCAGGCAAGTTGTTATTTCATCACTTATGATAACAACAGCTGCGAGAGGTGATCCTACGGCTGCCGGAAGACGTATCCAAACATCAGATACACTCCAGCGGGATGTTTCTTCTACCTACTAGTGACAAATAGTCACCAGGGGACCACACCGTACAAGCATAACCACTAGATGAAAAGCTCTGAAGAGGATGAATAATTAATAGAGATATATGATGAGGGGTTGTCAAAGAAAAGGTGATAGATATTGAAAAGCTCAGAGTTTTCAAGATGTCTAACTGAAAAATACATCTGAAATAATGTAATATATTTATATGAATAAGAAGTTGACAATGATCTTACCACTGTGGGTATTTACACACGTACATATGATCTGTAGTGATGGAAGGATGAATTATTACTGAAGGAGTTATCGCTCGAGAACACAATGTACTATTGGTTAGATACATATAACCGTAACAGTTCTTTATTCGGGTGCTCCGTGCTCCACCAAGTTTTTTTTTATTATTATTATTACAATTATAAGAAACTTAATGTAAATTGTCACGATCTTTAATTTGGACAGAATTCTGAACAAAATTTTATGAACAAATTTGTGGACAGAATTTTGTGTTTACAAATTGTGCTAATGTAAATGTAATTTGTTATATAATTCTGCCTATAACATGGTTGTTCTTCATAACATTATTAATATTCTGGTAAAATTGTACACAGTAATCAATGACAACAATGATTATAAAAAATTCTACTGCTAATTGCCTGATGTTATAATACATTCTGCGAGCACTTTCTGTCCATAAAAATAGAACTTTTTGTCTAGAATTATAAATCCTGACATACTGGCTTTAAGCCGTTATATTTGTTTAATATTCTAAAACGTAGAAGTTAATCTCATTTTGTTTCAAACAGTAAACAATGGCGTTCACTAACATCGGGAGTCATAAATTGATCCATTTCAACAATACTTATAATAAAATATAAAAATATTTCAATTAACTTTCGTTATTAATATATTGGAATTAAGAATGTAATTCTGCCTATGTCATTCAGCATATATTTTATTTCCATGTATAAGCAGGTGGTGTCTGTCTGTTTCGCCATCATAAATTCAAACAAATGGTATTTCATTTACTTTCGTTGTTTCGTTATTTTCTGCATTCATTTACTTGAAAATGGATACCGGATTTCAAAAAGGCGATAACAGAAAGCTTGAAAGTGGTTTAAGTTTCGATAGAGCATGTGCAGTGGCATTGGCGTATCTAGGATTTTTAAATGTGATGGGTGATTGCATATACCTATAAGAGGGGGATGGGGGAATGTAAAGAAAGTAGATAACTACCTGATGTCACAAGCAATCCTTGACAGGCGTTTAATATGGGAAAACAGTTTTTTATAAATAAAAAGTGTCCGGCAGAAAATTAGACCATGATATTGGACATAATAATAGTACATTACCTTCTGTGCGTTATTTATTATTAATTATTTTATTATTAATGCACAAATCGGAAAAAAAATATAGAAATTTATAAATAAATAATTATAGCAATATTTTTCGATTTAATATAAAGAGATTCTGAAATGTCTTCCGTAGCACAATGATTAGCATAGCTGCTTTTGGAATATTAAATTTTATAGATTTGAGTTCGATTCTCCAGCAAGGCATTTTTTTTATTTTTTAGAAAAAAATTATTAAATTTTTAAATATCTGTCTTTTATTTCCTATGACAATCATTTAGAAATAATAATAATAATAATAATTTTATAATAAATGAAGGGAAAATAATTAACAAAAAATGATTACAACAATCAAAAGAGTGATATAATAAAATACATTATATTTTCTTTTGATACAAATGTAAAATGTTTTTTTTTTTATAAATACAGTAAAAATACAATACATGCACATGTTCATTATACTTATCTCAGTTTTTATTAACAAGAAAAGAAAATATAATGCATTTTTATTATATTACTGTTTTCATTGTTGTAATTAATTTTTTTAAATTATTTTTTCTTTATTTATTACAAATGTATTATTATTTTAAAATGCCTGTAATAGGAAATAAAATACAAATTTTTAAAAGTTCAATATTTTTTGCAAAAAAATAAAATAAAATTGTCCTGCTGAAGAATCGTACCTAAATCTATAAAATTTAAAATTCCATAGGCAGCTACGCTAACTATTGTGCCACGGAAACATATGAAAACATTTTCATATTACATCATTAAATACTGAAACAATTATTATTTATTTATAAATTTTTATATTTTTTTCTAATTTGTATAATAATAACGTAGTAACTAATAAGAAATAACCTACAGGAGGTAATGTAATGCCCAATATCAAGACGTAATTTTCTACCGGACACTTTTTATTTACAAAAAACTGTTTTCCTATATGTTAAACGCCTATGTCAAAGAGTGCTTGGGATACCCGGTATACACTATCTGTACATAACAATTTTGCGTCTGTTATATTTTATTGCAAAAGATATACAAGAAAAAATATGTTCTAATTTCGAATACATGAATATCAAATTATTTTAAATTATGCATGTAGAAGGAATTTTATGTATACAATAAATTATTATTTACCATAAAATAACATTTATCACTTATTCATCAAAATAATAGTAGTTTGTATATTAAGGGAGTACACTGGTAGCATCCCTCGGTTACGCCCTCAGAATTCAAACTTCGCTCTCGACAAATAGTTACATTTTACTCCCGTGTTATATACAAAATTTTATATACCAATGGAAAAATTCGTTATAATAAAAGAGACTATTAACAGCATTTAAAAACTAATAATAATGAGAAACACATTCCTGTATAAACTAAAAAAAAACTATTTCACAAAAATCGCAAATTTTTTCAAAATAAATATAATTGGTAATATTCGTCATATCTTTTAATCAATATCAATTAACTATTGAATACTAAGAAAATAAAAAAATAAAACTCTTCTTTGGTGGCACTGCCAATGGAATTGATTTATTTTATTTCCCTAGGGAGTACTTGTCATTTTTATTTCCCTCGATAAATAATGAAGCACCCTAAGTACTGATTTTAATAAGAATAAAGTTAACATTATTTACCGGTTGTATGTAAATATATTTTAATATTTTCAGTAGAGCATCTGTGTGAATAGTGAAGAGGAGTGAAGGAAGAGAAATAGCAATGCTAAGACGTATATGTTAAGGGCATTAAAAACTAGAATATTTTAAAAACTAATAACTTTTCTTACACTGCGATAGTATAGTTTTAATATAAATGATCAATTTTCTAATTTGTTATTATGGTGGTGGTGGTGGTGGTGGTGGCACAAGACCCCAAAGTAAAAATTAACAAATTTCTAGCTATATTGAAAAGTTGAAGTTATCAAGTGTATTTACTCACAAAGACACTTTTATTCGGAATGACATATTTTTTCTTCAAACGTAGATACTTAAATATATATTTACTGCTTGACGTTACAATAATTAAAAACATTTTACGTAAAGTACATGTGTAGATTTTAATTTCGCTGTTGTTATAGTTACTTTATTTGTTCATGTTTTGTTGTAAACATTGAAGTGAAAAATTTCATGTTTTTTTACCTTCCGTCACCTTTAGGTAAGGAAGGTATTGTCTTTGGTCAAAAAATTCAATGATGAGTTTTTACTGAATAAGCACGTTTTAGGGTCCATATAATACGATTTTACCATTTTTACGATGATGTCTGTATGTATGTGTGTCTGTGTGTGTGTGTGACAATAGTTCCGGATCCCATAACTTCAATACCACGATTCCAAAAATTATAATTTTTTCGTATTCCTCAAGTTTACATCCAGAAGAACAACTGATTAGATTTTGGTTATAATTGGTCAACCGGTCTCATTTGAATATTTAACAGTTAAATTTGATTTATTGGCATTTAACGTTATTATAACTTAAAGCATATATTATTCTCTATACGATTTGATTACAATTTATACTTCATATTCAATAGATACAGAGTTAAAGAAATTTAAAGAAATTAAATTTTATAATTCAGCCAGCTATGCCAAACTTGGGAATAGGAACTAGTAATATATTCATATAATTCAAATTGACAGATGTCAGTATCAATAAAAAGTAAATTAATGTGGCAGATATGAGGATGTTGAAGTAGATATTGGGAAATACACGGAAAGATACGGTTAGAAAATAACTCTAGTGTTACAAGTTTTTAGAAAGATACAAGAAAGACGATTACATTGGTTTGAACATGTCATGAGGAGAAATGAAGAATTATATTGGAACAAGAATGAATAGTTTAGTAATAGGACGTTAAAGAAACAGAGGAAGACCAAAGATAAGATGGAAGGACTGTATTGCGGAAGATTTGAGAGAAAAGGAACTGAATGAGAACGTCATGCAAAAATAGCGACCCCTAACGAATGGGAAAAGCTAAAGAAGAAGATGCCAGTGTCAAGTGCAATTTGAATAGTTTGTTTTATGAAATAATTTTATTGGAAATTTAGAATCTTTTGTAAGAAAAATTATGGAATTTATACATTATACACGAGAATGACGGAAGGTATTGTGCTGGCCACAACAGATTTTTTTAAATTTAAATAAAAACTATGCAATTTTATATCCTTCTTGTGTGCAATTATGTCGGAATTGGAAGTGTTATAATGAATACCCCCGTAAGTTGTTCAGTCGGATGGAAATCCCGCAGTGTGGCTGAAGGATATGTCGAGGAATTACTGTAAAACAATAGACACTTTTTTATCGCTTTAATTCTAAGTACATATTTTTACGTTCTGCCAATCTTTAATATGTTATTTAGTTGAAAGTAAACTTTCTTTATATTTCAATTTGTAGGTTATCATTTTGACAGCTCTTCATAGTATGTACAATAAAAATTTTGAAAGTTGTCCGATCAAGGTCGTGTACGAATTGTATGAATTCAGATTTTTGCTCCGCCCATTATTACAAATTCAGAATTATGTGGTTTGCTTAGTTTTTATGAGGGTAGATACTACTGTTATTTTATTATTATAAAAATATGTGTTACAGTAAAAGCATTCAAAATTCAAAAATAAATCAACTGGTAAGTTTATAAGCAAATGTAAAGCCAAATATGTTAAAAATAAGATAATGACACAATGTCAGTGTCAGTGACTGACAGAAAAGAACGTTATTCGTACGGCTATGAATCAAGGTAATGTATCTGAATTAATAAATAAACTTACGTTACAGCGAAAGTATTATCAACAACGAGCATCGTTTTAAAGTGGAATGTCCTAACTTAGTCGAAACAATATGAATTTTTGAAAGACAAGCCTGTTATAGCCATCCTTATCGCACAATCTTATAGACTTTGGAAAAGAAAGAGATAAATGTATGCCTATTTGTTAATTCGTTCGTGATACAAATGACCTTGATCGGACATTTTTCAAAAAATTTACTGTAGTAACTTTATTCTTAGGTTATCTAGTATATTATAATGATATTACAGGTTTATTTTGTACAAGTTACTTCGATGATTCTATAGTTTTCAAAGATGTTTATTTTATTTCTATGCCGCTTCTACTTTGTTTTTTAGTAAACATCTTTATAAATTAAATGAAAAGACATGAAAATTTTGCAAATTCCACGCAATGTGTTATAGTCAGCATTTTTTTGGGGGCTCAAGTGGTGCTTCAAACATATTTTAAACTAATAGGAGCCGTTAGGCGCTACTGTTCCACCTACTTTTCCCCTCCAATGTATTTCCAAACGACAGATTTTTGACATTTTCATTCCTAACCTGAAATCAACTATCGTAATGTGCAAGCGTGCGCAAACTTAATTCAAAGTGCGCAAGCGTAATATAAAGAATGCAACAATTTTCATAATAGTGTTTACACTATTAACTTCTAAAGATGAATAGGACAAATAGTGCTGCCACCTAGAAAAGTTTTGCATGTGTGCTCTCACTGCAACTAACAAAACGGTTCGTTTATATATAAAACTCTATTCTACACATAAGATATCCTACCAACACCAACGCTACTTAAATCCGTCAGGTTTCGCGGCCAGCGGCACAGAACAGCTGCTTGAATAGACTATAATAATGTAAAGTTCCTATAGAGGTAATTCATCCATCATAGCAAACGTCTGATAGATAACAAGACCACAATTGGCAGGTAGCTGTCACATAACAGTTGAAAAAAAGAATAACTTTAAATTAATATATCTTCAAAAAAGGTCATAAAACAAGTCATGGTTAAATCTGTCGGTAGATAATATTTCACACACACGAATATGCATTTTCAATAAAGAAGTTTTACACGTTTGTTTTATCTTCAGTCTAAACAACGGGCTTTATCACTTCTTGGAAAATAGATAAATGAGATTGCAGAAATTTCATGCAAATCTAAGTTATTTTTGATCGTTTTAAAAAAGAGTAAAAACTATTTTAAAATCGATCAAGTTTTATCTCATTTTCTGAATTTTCTTTATTTTTCTATTTTACATTGTTAATGCTCTTCGCAGAATTTACTCGCAGGTTATGTAAATTCCATCAAAGCTGTCGGATTTTTGTTTAATTTATTTTGATATGTATCTTTCTGCTGATATTCCTTGCGGGAAAAAATTGATTAATTTCTATATGGAAATTTGAAATTAATTAAAATCATATTTGCGCAGCAGATAACAGTTGGAAATAATGAAAATTTTATTTGATTTAAATATATCAATCAAAAGACTGACAAATACGCATCTCCCTCATAGGGTAGTATTTGCATAGCATGCGGACAGAGTAGCTTAGCTTGCACCATATGTGAGGCAATCGTATTGCAATTATCGTGAATTATCGCGGGGCACTAGATCATTTAGATTTGATGGGAGGTCCCGCACTCAATTGTGCATTTCAACCCTTTTTGCGGGGTAAAATACCCCAAATTATCAAATCGCGTATCAATTATTTAACAAAAAGACTGCCAGTACATACATACGTTGCTAAACTGTAGATTGAACCACCCGCTGGTAAATTTAGCTTCATTCTATTCTTATTAACTGCTCCCAAAATTGTGCTTATGAGATGACGTCTGGTACTGGGCAAAAAGCTACGATGATCGTTGATTCAGCCAGGTTTAGAACCTGGAAGAACCCGAAAGAGAAAATTAAAAAAATAATAAAGACATTACGAAGTGTGAACGGAGCTAAACAAATGCGGGTGTGATATAATGCAAATGTGCATGTATCCTGTATTGATATAATGTTGCAAAAACGTGAAATAACAATTAAAAATTGATTAATTTTATGTCTAACCACCTCCCCCCCCCTCTCTATATATACTGAAATTCAAAATTTGTTATTAATCTCTGACATCACTTTTCATGTGCAACGACCCATAACCGATTAGAACACACAGTGTTGAATAAAAATGATCAAGAGAAAACACAAAACTTAAAAAAACCTGATTTGTTCTTCAAAATTAATATGCATATTTTTACATGTCAAAAATCATACTATAACAACCACATCGTTCATAGATCACTGCAAAATGTTAATGAAATGTATATATTGATCCACGATGTCATGCGATTTAATTCGTATTTAAATATGTTTAACACATCGGCCATCAGTCAAACCTGTTTTTAAACAAACTTCTCCTTACACCGCAAAACAAGCAATGATGTTTCTACATTTCAGCAATAGGCAGCGATATCATCACTTCGAACTCTCATCCGAAAAATTTACGTCTTTTAAAAATTATATCGCTCAAATTTAATGAAAAAATCCATTAAATTGCACATTTGCATTATAAAAAATCTGTTGTGGCCAGCACAATACTTCTCTCCACTTCCATTTTTGGTTATAAATAAATAAAGAAATATTTCATCACGGCATATTACCCATTGCTGAGTGTGCCAATCTGCTTTATACAGATATCAGTAATGATGGAATATTTGTACCGTGCGGGCGCTTGGCATGGAGAGTGCACCACAGGGGTCAATTTTGTGCCATTAAAATGCAGTGTAATTTTTGGCGTCGGTCGGGATTGAACCCGGGTTACATAAGTATTGTATTTAACATTTCTTGTATACCTCCACACTAAACCAAAAATTCTACTTATACCTGTTCTTTATATTTACATTTTTATATTTTAAATTAATTCTATATCATCATATTCATTTTTATCCTACTCTTCTAATTTTTCGAGATGTTTCCAATTCATTCTCGGAATTGACAACATTTCTGAAAGGTATATGTAACATATACCTATAATTTTAAATATTTAACTATTAATACAACAAGAAATGTTATATGTATGTTCTTCCCAGAAAAAGTCTTCAGCAATGTCTACGGATTTCTGACACTGACATCTATCTGTCAGTTAGTCAGTTACAAACATTTTAATTTTTTAGTTGCTTTCTATGGCATTATTTGGGCTGTGAGATTTATTGCAACAGACCAACACAGATTATTTTATATATTATATTCTTTTATCTCTAATCAATAAAAGATATAATAAAATATTTAAAAAAAATTTAAAAGAACAAAACTTTCAAAAATAATATTTATTTTTTAATCTGCTATTTTCGGTTGTCTAATTGTTACCAAAACCTTTTCAACTCTTCGCAGTAATTTTCGATTGAAAAATACATAGTTATTAAGTATTATGGGTTTTGAGAAATCATCCTTCCAACACACACACACACACACACACACACACACACACACACATCGTAAAAATGATAAATCGGATTGTAGAGACCTTAAAACGTGATTACTCATTAAAATCTGGATATGCTATTTTTAGCTAGAGACAAAATGAATCGATACTTATAAAAAATAAAGTCGTTGCCACAAATATCAATCTTGACTAAAATAAATATTTATGTAAAACAGAAATTAATAACTGAAATATATAGTCAATCAACATTTTTCGAATTTATTGTATTTTATAATTTTTCCGTGTTAAATGTAATTTATATTAATATTTACTTTTATAAATGTTTGACTATGTATTTTTATTTTATTTATTTCCACAATTTAAGTTTTGTAAAAGTAGTAAGTTATTATTCAAATTTACTATTAAATTTGTTGTATCACACTTCACATTTGTCTGGTGCAAAACGCATAAAACTTGTCCCATACAATGCGACAGCCTCCATGGGGCACTGGGGAACCTACGCAGCGTCTATAGGGACAATATGTCTGCAGAATGGCTCAGCCACATCATAGGATTGCATTATGCATGCATGTCCCTACGTTACAAATGCTCTGCAGTAAATTGATGGATCTGCTAAATAAATATATACAATAATTATGTGGTTAATTAATATTAATGTTTGTTTTGATGATTAGATAGATACGTTTTAGTTTAAATGGAATGGGGAGTAATAATTGCCTGGAATTCAATTTTGAGTAATTTCGCTATAATAATACACGTCTGTTTAATTACCGTACTATAACAAATAGAATACTGAATTGTTATTCTTGGACGTCATTCTAGAAATTAACTGTTACTCGTTATTCAATGCTCTTGGGGGAAATTTAAGTATAGCAAACTAAAAATTACTGTCCCGAACAATATAACGTACATAGAGTATTATACAATTTATGCACTAAACGTTAACTGGTAATATAACGGTATGCTGATTCTATTACAAAAAAAAATGTTTTGAAATTCACAGATATAAATTATAAATGTTAAATGCAGTTTTTTTGTACCATTGGTGGTGTTAAATTTAAATATTTATTTCTTTATTTCTCATTTAACAGGTTGACCGCTATACGAAGCACTTGTGACTCGCATGGCCCCTAACTATATGGACCACGCCGCTCACTTGTGTTTCGCACGTAGGTTTTCACTTGGAGCCACATTTCTCAAAGTTACTTCATATTATAATAGATATGTTATGTGGGATAAGAGTGAACGGCCCAGTGAACTTTTTTTTTTGGTTAGCCCGGCTCAAAGTGAAATAAAAAAGATCCAATATAAGTATTATATTTAGTATTAGCCATACACATTTTTATTATCTTTTTTGCTTTTATTTTCATTCTTTTAGAGTATTCATCTATTTTATAAAGTTGTAATAAACATATGTCACACATTATTAGATCTTCTTCTGTGTGCATCACATGGCGTCAACTTGATAAGTTTGTCTTTCAAGCCATGCGATGCACACTTGCTTTGTACTCAAATCAAAGATCTAAAAAATAATGAACGTCATATAAGGTGATTATATGACTTATTTATGACATATCATACTGTTAAAATATTTTAAAAAAACGGTTGGTCCCAGATATGTCAAAAATTATTACCATTACGGAGGTCAAATTGCAGTTATTTTTACGAATTTAGAACAAAAATTTTTTTTAATCAGTATTCGCTAAAAAGTCATCATCGATTTTTTTGACCAAAGACAATACCATCCTTACCTAAAGGTGACGGAAGGTAAAAAGTTACTATAGTCCATTTGCTGAGACGAGAGAATGTAGTAGCAATTCTTGAACAGAGACAAGACTTTCTATAGGTCAAAAGAGAATAATTTTGGAGATGTAGCTATAAAATTACTTGTTTCTGTGGAAGAATTAGTTCCACATTCTCTCGTCTCAGCAAATGGACTACAGCAACTTTTTACCTTCCGTCACCTTTAGGTAAGGATGGTATTGTCTTTGGTCAAAAAATCTTAGCGAATGGAGTACAGGATATATTGTTGCTCCCGACGAGTTCTTTCACTGTTTAAAGTTAACATACTTATTTGTGTTATACCCTACACAGGGTGACCACGACACGGCAACATAAGATTTTAACATGTAAAATCATACTTTGGTGATTTCCTGCTTCCCCAATTATTTTAGGGAAAAAAGCTTGAAATTAATGTTGTAGTATAGAACATAAATGAATAAAATTCATTTTGCATGCTCCATAACGGTAGATATTAATTAGGTACGAAAATATAGAAAATCACCCCAAAAATAGTGATAGCCTTGGAATTGAAACTAAAAATTAATAAATGTTAGCGATTTATTTGTCAAGTTAAGTTAATTTATTATTATTTGTAATTTTTGTTCAAGTGAAAAATTATTTATTTACATCAGTCGATAATTGTTTACTTGAACAGATATTACAAATAATGCTTAATGAATATATATTCACCTAACTTGACAGGTAACGTCAAACACTTATTAATGTTTAAATTCCATGGTTATCATTATTTGAGATGATCTTCAACCTTTTCATGTCTAATTTCTGCCTTTACAGAGCATGCAAAATTAATTTTGATAATCAGTTCAGATACATTTAAAGTTGTACTACTATTATTTGAAGCATTTTCACCTAAATTAATTAGGGAAACAGATAATTACAAAAATATGATTTTACATCTTAAAGTCGTATATTTCGGTGTCATAGTCACAACAGATTATCCCATATGAATACGATTATTCCGGAATATTTGGCATATATAATTAGAAGGCTGGAGATTCGAATAATTCCATCTGTTAGCATAAAATCACGCGCCTATGTGTACCAATTTATTTTTCACTTTATTTGGTTAGTAATACGGAACTTTGTAAATAATCTTAAAGAGCAATTTTGAAAGATATTATTTGCATGTAGCATATCATAAATGTTAGTACCACTTATTATTTATTTGAGGTTTGCTCATTAGTGGCTCCCAATAATATTGAAGTATTCTGATAGAATTATTTTAATATATCTTGTAAACGTGATCATTCTTCGAAATAATTTATTTGAACTAATTGTAATTGTTTCTGTTGAATAGTTAGTGTAAATAATTAAACCACACTTTCCACTTAGAAACTCATAAAAAGTGTTTCTTTATCGAGGTGTCGGTACTTTAGAAGTTTTTCCCAGCTGATAAAATAACTAGTTGTGTTTTTATTTATACTATGTGCTTGGGAAGAAACTTGTGCGTATTTACGTATTTTTACTCAAAGTGGATCAGAGCATTGACCTTAAAACATGAAGCCGCCTAGCAAATATTTACCGGGAGAGATAAGCAGGACATTCCAACGACATCAACGGGAACGGGGTAAATATGATATGCGATCAGCCGTAAATGTGTTTGCTCTACGTGGTATTAACACCAGGAAACAACAAGGAGACAACTTATAGGAGAAAATAGCAGAGGCAACAACGCAACATGCTTAGCGTACTTGGTAAGCAAGCAGTCTGTTAAAATTCTAAACCAAACGATTATTATCCGAAGAGCATCACTGACATTAAAATCTGTTGGTTCTTGTTATAATACCGAGAGACAACAAAGGAGGCAACATACAAGATATAAAAATGTATATACACCGCTTACTAAGGTAATTCCGGGATGGGTTAACAAATAAGAAGGATAAAGAATGAGCAATTCTAAAAAATTCTGTACTTATTGATTTGATATTATTAATTTAATTCTGTACTACTATATGACGTTTCTCAAATCTCAAACTCATGCTCTAAATTTTAAATTTTTCGCCTTATTCGTTTCCGATTGAGCTAATTTATTTATCACGTAGGTAACACAGTCTGCGAAGTCTGTGTCAAATTTTATTCATATTGGATGCGTAGTTTGTATGTCAACTACATACTGACGAAGAATTTTGACACGTTAGGCGAATTAAAAATAGTATAAAGCGCAGTAAAATTATACAAATGTTGGAGAAGGCTTTGGCAAGGAACTATGTCGAAACTAAGGTTTTATCAAAGGTACAAACGTTTTCAAAAGCGAAGCATCCAATCACAACAACCATCGATGAAAATGTATGGCTATTAAAAAACTAATCCTGTTAGAAACTCCATACCTCCGGAGAGGATTGAGATATCGATGTTAAATTTTTATTTCTTTCAGACAAAGGAAAGTAGCCATTGGTAGCATATTTCACACATTTTTATAGAAAAACAAGTGTATAGCGATTTTCTAAACTTGCCATTCAAATCTACTATTACAAGTTGATGAGTAACATTGTTATAAATTTTCTCTAAGTTAATAATGGCACCGAAAAATAGGAACAATAAAAAATTATGATGTGGCCTCACATTACTTTTCGTTAGTTCTATGTATTTTGCATAAATTCCATATTGAAAATTTCTTGAAAAAGCTTCGGACGGACTTTAGAATAGGGCCCTGGTCCAGCTTTACAATGCACTTTTTTTAAAAGACACTATTCTTTTATCTATTTATATATTTCCAATAAAATTATAACACAAACACACGTAAATTGCACTTGACAGTGACATCTGTCAATGAGAAATGAGAATTATCTGAAATCTGAATACAGTATAGGAGCTTCCATGGTTACAGCATAGCTGGTTGATTTATGAATTTAATTTTTTTATAATTTTTAACTCTATATACATTGAATATAAAGTAAAAAATAAACTGAAATCGTATAGAATATAAAATATTCTTTAATATTTATACTAACATAACATGTCAAAAATGATACTTAACTGCGTTTTTTCAAGAAAAATAGGTAAAAGTTACAAAAGAGGTTACTTCCAGTTGACCAATTATTATTAAATTCTAATCACGTTTAGAAAACGAAAAAAATCCGAAACGATGGTGACATACATATACACACACGCACCACACATGCACACACACATACATACAGATATCATCGTGAAAATAGTAAAATCGTATTCGAGAGACCCTAAAACGTGCTCATTCTTTAAAATCTCACTATCGATGTTTTTGATCAAAGACAATACCTTCCTTAACTAAAGATGACGGAAAGTAAAAATGCAAAAAAACTTTTGTATACGAGTACAACATTTAAATCTGAAAATCTTTGCACTCTACAATTTTTACCGCAAAATGTTCAGGAGAGCAGGAAATTGAAGACCAAAAACTATTTTCCATGTTAAATCCCTTTGTTCGTATGTTCACATCTAAACACCACCATCCTGTATATATACATAATTCTAATTGAATACTCTCCTGGAATATGTGTTCTGCCGTTTATATACAGTCCTTCTAGTCCTCCAGATTTCTGTAGAATATAACATATATACGTATTACTTTTCGACGACAAATTATTTTTAATACAAAATCAGTGCTATAATAAAATTATAGCATAGGTATGATTTTTAAACTAAACTTTTCAAATATAATTTTTATTTATATTTAATTTTAATATCGTAAAAATTATTCAAATTGTCATATCGGTATGGGCACTTTTCCAAATAAAACAAAGAAATTATTACGAAAATTATCAAAATTAGAGTATCGATAAAAATATAAATATAATTTTCTGAACAACAATATGTACACAGTTTATGCTCGTATTTGGATAAATTTATAACCACAATTTGTCCAAACGTCTATTACAAAGCACATAAAATTTATATAGGTACTAAAAAATCGTATGTCATCTTTTTGGTCCCATATGCTATTAGGGTCGGATAATTCTTTCATCTCTGTTTGCTTATAGAATACATTATCCGCGCTTACATATTCGATTAAGCATAATTTCCATTGTAACGTGATATCTCGGCTTGATTGATCACCTATTTTGAATATTTAATTAGCAGGGAGAATCTGATGAATCATACAAGGAAATAATGCCCCATCAGCACTAGAAATAAAAAACAACCCCCAAATCTTCCCCTGCGGAGATCCTTTATGATTTACTATCTCATTACTAATACTCATTTCTTACAAATTTGTTCCTATGTTGTAAATTCTCACCAGAACCCCTGGGAGCTGCGAACAGAGAAACTCTGTTTTCCGTTCGTTAGAGAAAGATTCTGGGAATTAGAAGATATATAGAAGCCGTAGACACTTTGTTTGTTATTGTCTACAAAGAGGCCGGGAGATCTGCTTGAATTTAAACAGTTTTTTTTATCTTAAAAACAAGCGGGGCTATTAAACATGATTTCGATGAGTGAAAGATACAAACCGTATGGAGGATTGCACATATGGAAAGGAATTCTTAAATATTTGGAAGTTGCAATGATTAACACATGTGAAGATTAAATTAATTCTATAAACAAAATGTAGACTGCTAGTTTAGTGGATGATAAATCCCAGAACTGCTACTTGGAACAAGAAATAAGAACCATACTTGCTTTTGTTTACATGCTACATTGTAAACCAGCTTAAACGTTCATTAATATGTTAACAAAAAGAAAAAAAATCTGTTGTGGCCAGCACAATACCTCTCGCCACTTCCTTTTTTGGTTACATAAGTATAGGGCTCGAACAGTTATGTTACATTGTTGGCCCTGACAAGCAGATGTGGGGGCCCGTTTCAGATTGATAATTAGTAATTATGTACATAGGTGTCAAATGTCAGAATTTTTCATTAAAAATTTCAAGATTTTCTAAATTCACGTAGTTAATTTGTCACCAGGAGTGTGCAATTTACTTGTCGAGGAAAATAAACCACATGGAATTGGAAAATCACTAAATTTAGAATAAGAAATTATGGTATTTGACATCTATATACATAATTACTAGCTATCATTCTGACATGGGCCCCCATATCTGCTTGTCAAGGCCAACAACGTCACATATGACTGCTCGCGCCATAATGTATTTAACATTTCTTGTATACCTATACTCTACACCAAAAATTCTACTTATATCTATTCTTTATATTTAGATTTTTTAAATTTAAATTCATTCTATGAAGAAATTTTGTCCTACTCTTCTAATTTTTCGAGATGTTTCCAATTCATTGTCGGGAGTAACAGTATTTCTGAAGGGTATGTGTAATATACCTATAATATTAAATATTTAACTATTAGTACATTAAGAAATAATATAATGAATGTACTTCCCAGTAAAAGTCTTCTCTAATGTCTCCGGATTTCTGACACTGACATTTATCTGTCAGTTACAAACAATTTAAATATACAACTATTTTCCATGGCATTCTTTCGGCTGTAAAATTTATTACGACAGATTATTTTATATATTATATTTCTTTTATCTCTAAATCTATAGAATATATAATAAAATATTTTTTCTACTACCACTACTGTAAGAGGGTCATTACTGAACAGACTACTAACAATGTAAGTTCGTGCTTATGAATAGTGTTACGTAATAAAATTTCATTACGTAACACTGTTACGTAATAAACAGAAAATTTAAGCTGGCAGGACTGATTGTCAAACTGTAAGAAATGATTAAAATTTGATAAATAAAATTTAAGATTTAAATATAATAGAATGAAATTTATCTGACATATACATATAAATACATATTTTTTTGGGTTATTATATTAATATTATATTATGTCAACAATACATATTTCATTTCAATCAAATTTGCAATAGTGAACTATTTTTCATCGTATATCCCTACGCTTAGCAGTAACCATGGTATCATCGTTGCGCAGTTTTATTTTTGTAAATAAAACCCACCAAACTTTTTGACGTTTCGAACTGCTGCTTTTTTGTGTGATTACAAATACATATACTGAGGTAATAATTATTATTATAATCAAAATTAGTTTATAATATTATTTATAATTTGTAAGTAATCCAATAAAAAAATAATTAATTTATAACTATGTATCCGAATTTTGCTTCAATTTAGAAATATTAATGATTGGTCGTAGAAAAAGTATAGTACATAATTCGAGATGTAAAGCAATTACTCACTCGTAAAATTACAAACTCGACGCTACGCGTCTCGTGTGTCAATCATTTTACTCGTACGTAATCTGCTTCTTACATCTCTCATTACGTAATATACTATAAATGCATCAGATAGAGAATTTAATTTTCTTTAATATTACCAAGAAAAATTTTCAAAAAATAATATTTAGGAGATTTTTTTTCAAGAATCTTCTACTTCCGGTTGTCCAATTGTTACCATAACCTTTTTAGATCATCCCATGATTGTCCGATTGGGAAATACGTAGTTAAACAAATATAAAGTCTTATAGTTTTTGAGTAATCGTCCTTCCAATATCCCACATACACACACACACACATCCACACACACACACACACACACACAGACATCATCGTAAAAATGTTAAAATCGGATTGTAGGGACCTTAAAACGTGCTTATTCCATAAAATCTGGATATGCGATTTTTAGCATGAATGCAATACCTCTCTTAGCGAGAGGTAAAAAAATGTTTTTTGATTGTCAATAAAATAAAGTAAATATTAACAAAATGAACAAATGCAACGCGATTTTTTGACTGTGATGATTTCAATGTATTGAGGATATGAGAATTGATTCGAATTTATATAATTAATTAAATTTACTTTGGAAGTAAATATACTTGGACGTTTATAAAATAGTTTTACTTTTATTAATTGTCTATACTACAGCAATCTCTGCCACTATTGTATTCGTCAAATAAGCAATCCTAAGATGTTAATATAAATATATTCCTACCTTGGTACGTACCTTATTTATTATTGTGTAAACAGCAAAACGTTTGTATGATAAAGTATGTGACGTAAACATCAAAATATGTTTACACTGCCATAAATCTTTCTAAAGAATTATGTTATGTTTACAAGCTCTGTATAGAGCATATAGTGGGGTCCGACCAATTGAGCACATTAAAATATATTTTCTATTACCGACTTCATAAGTGACTGAAACATGTTAGGCTTTTGTTGCTTAGCAAATAATGCTGAATTACAGTAACAAGGCTTAAATTTTGAGCTACGTTTAAACAAAAAAAAATATGCTAATCGAAATTTTAACACACCCGCTTTTACTTTACGGCTGCAATAGTCACTTGTTTCTATAAAAAATAAATAAATTTAGTATTATAGTAAATACTTGCACTGCTTTGTAAATTTAAGACGGAATATTGGAAAAATTGTCGCTATCGCCATTGTTCATTATTTTATTCAATAAATTAATTAATGTAGTGCGCCCACTCGACGCGCCCGAATGCGAGCGCCGCCACTGGTAGAATATTCTCGAGTGATGACGTAATCCCCGGCGCGATAAAACCCATACGCGTCTAGACTGGTTTAATTACATCCGGTGGGCTAATTTTTTGTATTCGATGTCATTGTCGCGTCGGAAATTCCAGAAGGACACCGGGCTGTATAAATACCGTCAGGAGGACAGACGAGAGAACAGTCTGTTATATAGAAGCAACTAGCATTAAACAGTTGGTGTTATAAATAAACAGTCTACGAGTTGTGAACATAAATAAATGTAGTTATATAAATAAATGTAGTGATATAAATATTGTTTAAATAAATAATCTTAGAGTTTAAGTATTTAATACGTCGGTTTAGTGCATCTCGACTTGAATCTCACAGGTGAATAAACCAATTGTTTTAAATTAGACAATAATTTTGTTTTTAATTAGAGTATTTTCGATTTTGTTTGTTATGTAGGAATACAAAAAATGATATTATAAAATATTGGTCCTATGAAACTCATCCACTGAATTAAAATGAAAACAGTATTATTGTCTACGCGTAGACAACCCTGGTTTTACGAGGTTTACCTCTACTACCTCGAAAACTATAAGAGTTACGTCATCGATTAATTGAGACTTTTTGTTTCTTTAAAAAAAAAATCAAATAATTGTACAAAGTTAAATGTTTTGGCGACCTTCACCAATATTTAATATTCATATAACTGCATAACTATTAGAAATTGAGAAAATGTTTCACATAAAATTTTGTTGTTTTTTTATAGTCTATTTACTGATAGACAAAATTTTGTTCTATCACCATGGCCTCTTTCTCGGAAACAATTGAAAATCAGACCTATGTTGATTAAGCTTTTTTACTCATTTTGGTTAGTACTACTTATATACCCTCAAAAAGAATTACTCTGTTTTAATACACTGTTTAATGATACATTATTAACTTATTTTATCTAAGTAATATAGCTACTTTAGTTTGCACCGATAAATTATTGACGTATACACGCAATAAGCTCATCTGTACCAACAAAAATATTAAGGTAATGAACAAACTCAAAGATAAATATGATTATTGCTTTTTCAAATTTAATTTTCTTTGTAAGAACTTAAGTTTAAAAAATCCTAAATTTATATTAAAATCAGTAATTCATTGTTTCTTTAACAAAAGGTAAGTACACAAGAAAACTGTTGCGAGGCTATAAGCTGCATATTTAAACTTACATAACACATAATCTAAATTGAAGTTTGTTTAAATCAGCTGATCAACTGTCATGTTGTTATTGTGAACTTGTTTATGAAGAAAAAAATATTAAGCTTAAATAAAGCACTTCTGGTTGCTCTTTTACAAATTTGTATTTTTTTATCCTGTTGAGTTGAGTGATAACAAGAAATAAATTAAAAATAAATAAATAATCAACCCTGATATCATTTGAAAATTCGTGATTACAGTTCTATAGAACCCACAAGTACTAAAATACAAACTTTTTCGAACAGAGTCTTTAAAATGTTCGATATCTACCACAAAACGTTCTTAGTTCTTATTTACATAAATCTTATGCGTCATTTGTAACACGATCCTTATACGTATCCTATAAATGAACGTAAGCGGGGGGTAAAAATATATCGTAATCTTTTTATACTCGATATAAAGGAATAAAAATATATTTATATTTATTATATTATATTACCTACATTTGAGGCATATAAATTCTTATTCGTATCTGATGGAATTGGTACGTTGGAGATGTCCTCTCTTGACAGTTATTCAGCTCTGGAAATGAATAAACCTTCTCTTTATTGTAGCATTCTTGGAGGAAATAAAGTTGAAAGGTAGAGTGAAGGGCACGAATTCTTAAGGGCTGTCGTGGCGTGACGTCAGAGCCCATCAATCATCCCTTCTTCTTCGCAAGCAACACGCACATATTGGAATTCAATTCTAAACCATTTCCACGCAAACTTCTAAGACTACACGCACTTACACGCTGACATATTTGCATATTCAAGAATGATTGATGATTTGAAAGAGTTGTACTGCACACTGTGCCTGGCACGAGGTATCAAACACCAACTTTGTTAATGCGGGATAAACTTTCACAAGCCAGATCAATCGCGAGCTTTAAATATATAAATATATAGGCCTTTTCACCAGACTTACCTCTTACCGCTCTACTAAACATCACACTCAACTAAAAATGATGGATAACCTGTCGCTTTATTTCATTTAATATTCATTTCTTAATATCAAAAAGAATTTTTACAAAAACCCTTAAGGAATTACTCCACATTTTCCAGTTGAAAATATCTTATATGTTGAAATTTATAGTTTATATATTTTTTCTATCTATGGTTTTGCTACCGTAAGTACTTCCTATGATTAATAGATTCAAGAACGGAATAGCATGATGAATATAGTGCATCATTTGGCTTTTTGCATATAATCGGAGGTATCGTACAGATGACATCAACACTATAAATAAACCAGTCCACAGAAAAATAGTCAGAAAGAGCAAACCCTCAAAAAAAAAATAGAAAAGATTTTATTAGGTTAAGATACGATATATTAGCTTTTATATTTTATTTCAACGTAAATAAATATACAGGCTGTTACAAAATGGTAAAAAAAATGAAGGTGTAAAATTTTCGATGTTCTAATTCTCAATCAGAAAGAATTTTTCTCCATAATTTCGGAAAATTATTTCTTATTTTTCATTTAATTCTTCTTTTCTGCGCTACTACTAACATGAAATTTTTCGGAGATAAAATTTGAGCGCCTCTTACAGTGACTGTACGAACTATGCTGACATTCTGAATAGCTGTGTATTTAGATACTTTAAAGTAGAAAAATAGATTTAAAAATGAATGGGTAAGGTATGCATAAGGAATTTGTCGATGTGATTCAACATATAAACTGCTACTATAACGTGTTATCTTCTTATACTGTCTTGGCCAATCAATTTTCTTCCATCAATACTTTGATTTGATCACTATGGCAGGGTTAAATGCAATTTTCACATCTGCAAGTAAATAATTCTAAATAAATGCTTGTTATAGTAATAATAACTGACTAACCTTCATAGAAAATATTTTTTTCTCAGTTATATTTAATCCTCTGCATTCAAGCTACCTTCTAATCTTCTCAATTCTTCGACATTATCATTTATAAATTTGGCACATATATGTGTACATTGTACAATATCTCGCTTTGAAAAATTCATGTTGAACACAAATCTCTCAAATACTATTTACAGTTTGAATCATACTTTGTTATTGTCTGCATAGTTCACCAGAAGTGGGCACTGATGAAGCAAATTGGACGTAAATTTCGAAATCTCCTATTCAAATGGTGCATTTGAATCCATTATATAATGGAGACATTTGAAAATTTTTTCGTATAGGTAATGTAATAATTTTTTTTTTATTATTTATATCATTTTATGCAAATAATACAGAAATTAATAGAAAATAACGTACAAAAGGTAATGTACCTACTATTAGGTATCATGTTCAATATCATTTTTTAATGTCAATCTGTATATAAAAAATTAGATCCGTATTTTGTATTTACGCCCAAAAGTTTCTAATAGGCCAGAAAAAATAATAAAGTTTCAATAAATGAAGACCGAGAAATTGACGGCGCTTGTGAAGTCATGTACACCAAGAACATACGTTTCTAGAGCTGAGTGAGACGGATATATAACAAATGCGCTGGATACGTGGTTTCGAGTCACGTCAAAACCAATGCGAACATTGATACCCAATAAATATTTTTTAAAAGCTAGAGACTTGGAAACCCCTTTATTTAATTTTCTAAATCGTCCGAATGGAATACTTTTCTAAACTTATAAATTTAACATGTTTTATCACTTATTTAATAGGGTATACTTGTAATTAACCATAACACGGTGGTAAAGAACAAAATTATAATTAATTCTTCATAAATTATGAATAATTAACCGGTTAAGACATGATATCAGGCAGGCTGTGAAAACAGATGAGATAATATTGGGTAATATTTAAGTTAATTGTTTAAATATAAGTTCTTTTTGTAAGATTCTATATTTTGTTACAAGATAATGATCAATTTGTTACTACAGCCTACCTGGTATAGCTTACTATATCAATTACTCATAATTATCTCTTGCGATTTTGTAATTTACCTTTTCAATAAAAATTCACTTGAAGCATATCGTTGTATTCGTAATTTTACACAGATTCCAAATATATAAAAACATGTGAATATATGAAAGTTAATGTCACTTCCGGTTGTACCGGAAGCGCCACCATCATGCCAAATACCATTATTTATGAGTTCTTAAGCTTAGTTTACAATTATATCAACAAAATTAAAAAAAAAAAATTAAAAAAGTTATTTTGCGTGGCCTGTTTTTTTGTGTCACCTGTATAATAACATATTAGTATTATTAAATTTATATATTTATTTATAAGTGATACAACCGATCGGGTTAGAAAGCTAAATAGGACGACTATCCATTCCCAATAAAAAAAAAAATCTTTATTGGAAGTCAAACTTCGTATGCCATAATTTCAAGTATATGTATTGTTTTACTTGCTTTTTTGCCTTAGTAAGTCAAATTCTGATCTTTTACACTACAATTTTCTATTTAATTCACCCGACAATGGATCTATTGATGATTATCTTTGCATTTATTCAAGAAATATGTTAAGGCTAAAAATTTATCAGTTTTTTTTTATATTAGAAAATTAGTTGGTAAGATAATTTTCATATTATATCAATTTGAGCTACGCGATAACAAAAACTTTGTTGTGAATGACAAAATTTAGTTATCATAACAATATTTTATTACCGTGTAGTAATAATACAACGAAGTCTTAATTCATTTCACACTCTTCAATTACTTTTACATGAAGAAGAATAAGTTTGAAGTGAATCAAATACTCAACTTATATAAATTATTTAGTAAATATTTTATGTTACTGTAAACTAACTTTATTTCTGGTTTATTTAAAATCATAATTAAGTACTGTTACAATTTTTGATAAAAAATACTCAATCATTCATTATGGTACAGAATTCGCAATACATACGACGATCTTTGATTATGACTGTATCTAATGTTTTATGAGCTACATCATTTGGCGAATGCTTTTTAATGTGCCGCGTGAAAAATATTGGTGGAAGCGCGAATGTAGTGCATAACAATAATGTCAAATTTATTGTTCATGTCCAGGTTTGAAATGGCAACACATGTAAATAATTTTCCGCATGACAAAGCTGACCCGAAAATAATGATAATTTATTTCATCGGTTGCATATTAACATCTGTTTAAATTGTCAATTAGCGATTGAATAAATTATTTATGCACCTATCGCATTTGCACACTGAATCTGTTTTTACAGCGCTATAATTAAAGTTCCAAATTTCATTAGGGGTGCGTGTTTGCGGGGCTTAACTAACCATACAATTGTCCAACAACCGCTCGAGTGTTTGCAAATATTTTTGTTGTTACCTGGCAACCGATCAATAAGCGAACCTGAACAGAAGCCATACTTCCTGCCTGCTGGTGACATTTCCCAACTTTCCAATATGTCAAAAGTTGGAGAAATTTACACCAGCTTCCAAAACAATCGCTAAATATTTAATTAGCGGTGATTTGTTGGTCCTCTGACGAATAAATTTCCTGAGGAGGATATATCATAGGCGAGGACAGGTCAACAAGCGATACAATGGAGCCCTGCCGAGAGCCAAAGCCGAAGGAGAGTTATAGAGACACTTGGATGGGTACAGGACATACGGACATGTTTTTAAACTCGTTTCCGAGCCAACTGCGTCATCCATCACACAAACAGCACTTCTTCTCATATTCAATCAAACATTTAACTTAGATATAGGAACAAGTACATACTTGAAATGGGAACATAAACATTCTATTCGTAGACAAGACATAGATATATGCATTTATGTATATTGAAACAAAAATGTATCAGATATGCATCAGTTTACAAATTTATCACAAAGATTGTAAACATGCGAAAAAGAACTATGTATACCTATGTATATAAAAATGTAGAAATATTTTCAAGTGTAAAACGACTATGTTGTTTATATGTATTATAACGTTTATTTATTTGGATGAAGTGTAAAAATTAGAGAAATAATAATTAAAATATAAGTTTATTAAGCGATAAATAATTAAGAAAAATATAAAAATAACGAACACTATGAATAAGCAAATATAAATACCTACTAATTAAAGACTAGAACATTATTAATCACTTAAACACTACTAGCCGTATACATAGCAATAGTTATACCTGGTATATCTTTAAACTTGTTTTTTTTTTTTAGATTTACAATATAATCGTATTCATAATACTTTTATGGTTAGGTTTATCTTATACCAATAGGTAATAAATTTAAACCAAGAGGTCTGAGTATACATAAATCGTTGAACTAGAACTGTCAATTTTAAATTTTCCGCGTTGTTCTGCGAATAAGCGCATTTATTTTAAAGAATTCAATATATATTTTTTCATAATTTTTAGATTCTTCAGAAAAGGAGAAGATTTATGACATGCCAAAATAAACTTGATTCCAGACTTTATCTTTTTATTTTTATTTGAATTTTTATCTGCCGTGTATTTTAATTAATTCTAATAACGAATTCTTTTCCTCTTCCGTCTAATTTTCGGATCTCTTCCATTTTATTGCTGTCATTTTATAATTCCTATAAAATTTAAAATTCTTGATTTATGTTTAATACAAGATAACAAATTGTAATTATAAGTTCAAAGCTTACCTACTACTCATATTTGTTTTTACAAAAACTAATTAATTCATTTTTTGCTCAAGCATAAAAGTCAAATAGAATAAAAATACAATGTTGCCAAATGTTTTATCTTGAATAAGTTAACCTAATAAATTTAAAATAAGTAATGTTGCTATGAATACCGAAATGTTAAGCCAGTTTTTAATTGAATCTTTGTTGAGCAGTTATATCGGGGATAAGTGTGGAATAATCTGGTTGTTATGAATACGTCTGTAAGATTATTATTTATTTAAACAACACAATGCTTATCACCAATTATTTATTTCGATTTGACTGGCTGGACTAGACCAAACTGAGTTGTACAGAGCCACGTCGCTTTTATATTACTCTTCATTATTCTAGAACATTTCCAGTAACATTCGAGAATAATAACATGACAAAAGGTCAGGCGAGCGCAAGTAATTAAGCTGATGGAAAAGTTTGTTTACACAGCTACACGCTCGGTAATTACACTTCCGACAGGTCTAGACCCAGTAGCGTCGGTCGCATGCTCGCTACACTTAGTGGTGTCGGTCGCGCGCTCTCTACAGTATTTAAGTAGCAGAAATTATGTAGAACTTAAAACGACCATCTTCTTTATCAGTAAGTAATAAAAAGTATTTAGTATTTGTAAAATCATTCTCAAGCGTAAAACGATTATTTTCTCTATACAAATATTTTTAAATAGCAGAAAGTACGTGTTACATCGTTTTTAAGCATAAAACAATAATTTCCTTTATTCATGTATGTATGTAAAATATCGTTTTCAAATGTAGAACAACTACTATTTTCTGTACATGCAAGTATTAAAAATTACTAGTAAAATTGTTTTCATGCGTAAAACGACTATTTTCTCTATTTGTGAATAGCAGAAAGTGTATGTAACGCCATTTTAAGTGTAAAACGGCTATATCTTCTTTATATATATACATATGATGTCGTTTTCAAAAAAAAAAGTCTCCAAGCTCAGTAAAAATCTTCTCACTGTGGTGCGAACAGGCATTAAGGTGAGCTGTGAACGACCCTGAAGTAAAATAAATTATGTAAAGATATAAAGGTGTTACTTAAATAAAATATAAAGACTAATACGAGTAAAGACATCGTCTATCTCTCTTATAATTTTAATACTAGTTGCCATTTTTATAGACATTTTATAAAATAATTCCTGCAAAAATTATTAGGCATTTACACATTTTTCTCATAAAATCGACTTGAAATTTGTTGTGATAAAAAATCATTAATTACAAACTATTTAGTACAGAAAAATAAATTTCTTATGTAACTTAGCCAAAAATTATTGTTTTAAGGACGAATAAAATATTATTGTCTTGTATTTCTTAGTATTTACAGGTGTACAGCTATAAAATAGCACTAAGCAATATTATACTATTTTACTCCAAAATTTGGTACGTCAAGGGCATTCTCAATAGTTTCGAAAAGTTCATAGTCTGTTCAAGAAATTAATTAGAGTTTAAATAGCCCTATTTCGAGTTGTGACGTTCTTCAAAATAAATCTCCCAGGATTCACGAATAATATTTTAAGTTTAAATACTACATTATTTAATAAAACATAATTAAATAATAATAATAAGTAATTATGAACGATTTTCCCAAAAAATGACACATCATGAAATATGTTCATCTTTACTTGAAAAAGCTATATGTAAATACTATATGATTTTATTCAAAAAAGTGACATAACAGAAAATGTAATATTATTCTAGTTTATGGAAATGTCATTGATGCATTTATGTATTTGCAGTTTACAAAATTTGGTATAAAATTATAATTTAAAAATGTTATCAGTACAATAAATCAATTCATTAATAAATTCTTCGTGTTTTTGGAATAATATTTTCGATGTGAATTCAAAAATACGTGCAAAGTTTTTGAAGATAGAATTTGGTTGCTGACAACTGTCAAAAATGAAAAATGGGTCATGCAGAAGCGTCCCCGTCGCGAACATGGGTACTGCTTTTAAACCAGTAGATAATTCTGCGCTATGAACTAGTATTCATCAAACAAAAAACAAGTACCTATAGCTAAGTACTCAAGTAGCGAATAATATATTAAGACACATCAATGACTTTCTAATTTTTTGCTATGGTTGATAAATAAGGTCTATGTACTTATGTAATAGTTCGACACGAATAAATAAATAAATTCTAGTAGTGATCCCGGATAAATACTGACGCAACGTGAAATATTTTTAAAGAAAACCGCGACAGAAATTCATTAAATTTGAAGTGACTTCGCACGGCTATTATGTTTAATTCAGAAGTAACACTTTTTTCAGATAAAAATAGGTTACTAGGTTTTTTTATTGCGTTTACCTATCTCGAAATTGTCAGTTTTTAAGATATATCACTCGTCTAGCAAACCAAAATTATTTCGTGTATATAAAATCTGTTTCATATTGCGTGTTGTAATATGTGAGGTAACCATTATTACGGTATAGGGTATAGGTGTACTCACTTGTATATATTTACTTGAATTGAAAGGGTATATCTGAAATATTTTATAACAATAAAGAAAATTTTGAATACAATAATGAAAATGATTAATCATGCAAATACTGATGTTTTTGAATAAGTTACAAAAGTAAATAGGTAAATGATTATTAATATTCGCAACAAAGCAAGTTTTTATTAGAAATTAGACTTACTCGAATTGTCAGGGTATATCTGAAAACTTTCTTTACAATAAAGAAAATCTGATTACAACAATGAAAGTGACCAATCATACAAAAACTGATTGTAATAATAGGTAATTGTTACTGTATGTTTTTAAATAAGTTACAAAATTAAATAAGTGATTATTAATATTCATAACAAAGTAAGTGTTTATTAGAAATTAGATTTGCTTAAATTCTTATATACAATAAAGAAAATTTAATTACAATATTAAAATTAATAATAATTTTCTAAAATCTCGTTTTTCAATCAAACAGCCGGTGAAAAACAACAGTACAATTCCACAGACTGCTCTACATATCCCGACGACGTAGTGCACTATCCCGTCGAATTCTTAAATTCAAATCTTTAAGTACTCGGGGAGTACTAGCCACACCCTCAAATGAGTCCACCAAAGTTATGTAACAGGACGAGACTTAATAAAAGCTCTATACCCATACGTTATAGAAGCGGTAATTTTCACAGGTTACGCATCAGAAGAATCTGTTTTCATACCCAGAATTCCATTGACCCCGTTGGATTTTCCATTTAAATTTAAAAGAATTCAGTTCCCCATTAAACCGTGCTTCACAATCACTATTAACAAAATACAGGACCAGAACAGGAATGGATCTACGAGGAGACTGTTTCTCCCACGGGCAACTGTACGTCGCGTGTTCTAGAGTCAAAGAAAGCTCCAGTCTATACATTTTGGCACCAGACCACTACCAATGTCGTCTACAAAGAGGCTCTCGCTTAAACATCTTCACATCGACAACCTTTTATTCTGACACTGTTAATAATATTTACGTAAATATTCATATTCTAAAGTTTAGGCCGACGAAGTTGCGGGTACAGCTTGTTTGTGTTATTATTTTTATTACTTATATGAAATATTTTTTTTGCATCGCCTGCAGTTGATGTGTAATTTTTACCTCTCAGTAAGAAAGGTATTGGATTCATGCTAAAAATCGTATATCCAGATCTTAATGATTAAACACGTTTTAAGGCCCCTACAATCCGATTTTAATATTTTTACGATGATGCCTGCGTGTGTTTGGATGTATGTGTGTGTATGTGTGTATGTGGGACGATTTCTCAAAAACTATAATACTTGATATCTGTTTAAATACGTATTTCTCAATCGGACATTATTGGGAAGAGCTGAAAAGGTTTTGGCAATTGGACAACCGGAAATATCAGATTTTTAAAACAAAAAATCTAAATTTATTTTTTGAAAATTATTGTTTTTGTTTATTAAAGAAGAGTAAATTCTCTATCTGATACATATAAATATTTTATTATATAATATTATTTTATAGATTTAGAGATTAAGATATATAAGGTATATAATAATGAGTTGTAATAAATCTCACAGCCCAAATAATGTCATGGAAAGTAACTGAAAATTTGAAATATTTGTAACTGACAGATAAATCTCAGTGTCAGAAATCCAGAGACATTACTGAATACTTTTTCTGGGAAGTCCATACTCGTACATATATTATTTCTTATTGTATTAAGAGTTAAATATTTAAAATTATAGGGATATTACACATGCTCTTCAGAAATACTGTTAATCCAGACAATGAATTGGAAACATCTCGAAAAATTAGAAGAGTAGGACAAAAATTCTTCATAGAATGAATTTCAAATACAAGAAATGTTAAATACAATAGGGCGCGAGCAGTCATGTGACTTTGTTGGCCTTGACAAGCAGATATGGGGGCCCGTGTCAGAATGATAGCTAGTAATTATATACATGGATGTCGATTATAATTTTTTCATTCTAAATTTAGTGATTTTCCAATTCCACACTCCTAGTGACAAATTAACTACGTGAATTTAGAAAATTTTGAATTTTTTAATGAAAAATTCTGACATTTGACATCTATGTACATAATTACTAATTGTCATTCTGACAGGGGCCCCCATATTTGCTTGTCAAGGCCAACAATGTTTATGTAACCAAAAACGGAAGTGGCGAGAGGTATTGTGCTGGCCACAACAGATATTTTTACTTCAATGTGCTAAGTAGTGGCTTCACAAATTAATCACAGTGCGTCAAATCTGACTTCCAATAATTTCTTATGGAGTTTATTTTACGCATTATGCCCATAAGAATTTGTTTATTATCTTGTGTACTACTACAAATTTTAACATCGACTTTTCAGCAATACACTTAGTTTCAATACACTACCAGGTAAAAAAAATAACAGTAGCCCATTGGACATAGATTCTCTTCATTCATTTTGAGTAACGGTAACATCTAAAGTAAAGTTATAGATATTTTGACAGAAATGAAATATTAAAGAGACACACACACATTACCAAAACATTTTACCCTGTCCTAGACGATTTGTTTACTCCCTCGTACGTAAGTAAAGGAAGTATTGTAATCGCGAAAAATTTCGGTTTTCAGATTTCAGCGGAAATATCCATTTTGATCATCCCTGAATCCATTTTGACTAATTTCGTCGTGACGTCCGTACGTATCTCGCATAACTCAAAAATGGTAAACCGTAGAAAGTTGAAATTTTGTATTTAGGACTCCTATAACATCTAGTTGTGCACCACCCTTTCTGGTTATTACACAATTTCCAGAAGTGGCACTTTACATGAAGCCTTTAATAGATTTTAATGAAAAACTGTTTTAAAATATAATCCAAAACTTTTCAAATTTGGTATACAAGACTTTTATGTTAATCAAAATAACATAATAGATTTTGGTTAAAATAGGCTAACCGGAAGTGGTACATTACTTGAAGTTGTTAACAGTTTTTCTTGAATAAAATGATTTTATTTTGATTTTAGAAATAAATGCTTCAAATAAAAGTTTTAGAGAATTAATTTCTGCGTCTAGCACATCAAGTATTATTAAATTAGCCCTTTTTATAAGAGAGATATGTAAATTTAAAAACTATTTTTTTGTAATAAAGCTTGCTATGAATTAGGACAAAAAAATAAAATAAAAATGTTCATGTCAAATTACGTTAAATACGTGCAATTTTATGATTCGTACAATAACAAATATTTATTTAATTAATTATATTTATTGTTGTAATCAAATATTTCTTTGTTGTAATCAAAACTCTCTTTAAAAAGATCTTACCGTTTTGAAGTTAAAATTAATATTTTGTAATTTAGATATTAAAAAAATATGTATAGTTTAATAATCGTACAAGGAAGTCGTGTGGTGTCCACATCAGATTTTTTATAAAATAATAATAATTGTTGTCGTTTAATGATTCTTTACAAAGCGATCTAATTTCCGATCAATTTCTTTTTTCTTGGTGGTTGTTTTACATGTAGACAAGATTACAAGTTCCCTTCTCGTTCATTTTCTTACATTAGGGCGGTAGTGTACGTCTTGTTCGACAGGAACTCCTATACCTTGCTGTCTGATAGCGCTGCGGTGAAATAATTCCCGTGTTTTTCAATTTGTAGTTTGATCTCCGTGTAGGCTCTTCATCCCGCCGTCTCCTCGAGACTTTATCGATTTGAAGGAATTTACATCTCAGAGTAATCCTCGACCAGGAGTTCTTTGTAGCTACTGCTCTTTTGTTGGGTTACGGTAGGCGCGATACACGAGCAAGACCATCGGCAATCCAATTAGGAAGTGTCAGAAGGCAGAAGCATATAAACGTTTGTTCTCAAGGCCAAGACTAATGCACGAGGAAGGATCCTAGAACTATTTGCTCTTTACTTCTGAGGTGCTTTCAGCAGACCCTCAGTACCTTTGCTAATTTATTTTATGTGGTCACTCGAAAAGGAAATGTTTTTATTGGTAGGGCTAAAAAGGGTCGAAGTATGAATTGCATTATTTACTTCAATTCTATTTGTTAATTTCATTTAGAATAACACTAAATAATTAATCATCAAATAAAATAAATTTGCACCGTGAAACATCGACCTAATGGGCTGATTAGCTTTGTACAGAATGAATCTCAACTATAACTTTCGTTGATAAATAATCTACATTGATATTAGTTTTATAGTGCTTATAAAGAATTACAATATTCTAACCTATGTAACTTTTTTTTGTAAGAGAGTAGGTATATTATATAGGAAGGAGGAGAAGTGTATAGTGTATGATTTTCCCGAAAATTGGGATACCAGGTGAAACCAAGGGCTACAATACAAAGAACGAAAAGCAAACTTTGTTCATGCCGTGCATATAGAGGTATCCCAAAAAACGCGCATGCATGGGTATCTCGAGAACAACTACGAACTGGGTTAATTTAAACCAAAAATACCCTAATAGTTGACTAATATAATCGTGTATTGTTATTCGAGAAAAGATGCATAGGCACCTAGATATAGGGAGGAATTTAAATTTTGTAGTTTTTAATTTTTTGCGAATAACTTGTAAGTATCAAATAATACTGGATTTTGGTTTTCACTTATTTAAGGCATTTTTTATGTTTTTTGGAATAGCGATGCTCATTTTTTTAAATGATCTCTAGATTTGAAGTATCATCTCTAACTTTTAATTTTTATTTGGAGCCCATAATGGAAAATTACTCCAATGAAAAGAGATTTTTTTAACTTTCTCATGCTGTGTCTAATTTATTTCAGCAATAATGTAACAAATCTTAAATGTATAGGTTAAAAAGGTTATCATTGACAAAAATTTATAAATTTTTATCAGTTTTATGCAAGTTAGCGCTAACATACAGGGTGAATACTTGAAACCCGAACATAGTCCGTTACGGGAAAATCAGCTCGCCATTTGAACTGACAATAATGTTTTTGGTATAAATCAAATGACACCAAATACATGTAATTTGTAATACTTTAAAATCACAAATTAATTATTAAATTTATTCAATTTCTTATTTATATCGAAAGCCATGATGGCATTTAACAGAATAACAAACAAATGTTTGACATTTTATTTGTAAGAATTTGTTATAACCTTTAACTTGTGCAATTTTTATTTTTTATATTTTATTAATTTATTTTATTTCAAGCGATTTCAAATCTGTTGCAAAATATTAAATAAAAAATCTGTTGTGGCCAGCACAATACCTCTCGCCACTTCCTTTTTTTGGTTACATAAGTATAGGGCGCGAACAGTAATGTTACATTTTTGGGCTTCACAAGCAGATGTGTGGGCCCGTTTCACAATGATAATTAGTAATTATGTACATAGATGTCAAATGTTAGAATTTTTCATTAAAAATTTTAAGATTTTCTAAATTTACGTCAATTTATCACCAGGAGTTTAAAATTTACTTGTATGCCTTAGATATTTAACATTTAATTCTGCTCCACATGGAATTGGAAAATCACTAAATTTAGAATGAGAAATTTATACATAATTACTAGCTATCATTCTGACATGGGCCTCCATATCTGCTTGTCAAGGCCAACAAAATCATATGACTGCTCGCTCCCTATTGTATTTAACATTTCTTGTATACTCTACACCAAAAATTCTACTTACGCATATATCTATTCCATATATATTTAGATTGTTTAATTTTAAATTCATTTTTGATGAAGAAATTTTGTCCTCTTCTAATTTTTCGAAATGTTTCCAATTCTATTAATACATTAAGAAATAATATAATGTATGTACTTCCCAGAAAAACTCTTCAGTAATGTCTTCGGATTTCTGACACTGACATTTATCTGTCAGTTACAAAAAAAAAATTTTCAACTATTTTCCATGGCCATTCTTTCGGCTGTAAAATTTATTATAACAGATTATTTTACATATTATATTTCTTTTATCTCTAAATCTATAGAATATATTATAAAATATTTAAATGTATCAGAAAGAAAATTTATTTTTCTTTAATATTATCAAGAAAAAATTTCAAAAAATATTATTTAGAAGATTTTTTTTCAAGAATCTTCTACTTCCGGTTGTTCAATTGTTACCAAAACCTTTTCAGATCTTCCCATGAATGTCCGATTGGGAAATACGTAGTTAAACAAATTTAAAGTCTTATAGTTTTTGAGTAATCGTCCTTCCAACATCCTACATACATACACACACACATACATCCACACACACACACACACACACACACACACACACACACACACACACACACAGACATCAATGTGAAAATCGGATTGTAGGGACCTTAAAACGTGCTTATTCAATAAAATCTGGATATGCGATTTTTAGCATGAATCCAATACCTCTCTTAGCGAGAGGTAAAAATAAATGTAGCTAACTGACAAATAAAATGTCGAATATTTGTTTGTTATCGTGTTCAAATGCCATCATAGCTATCGATATTAATAAGAAATTGAATAAATTTAATAACTAATTTATGGGTCTAAAATATTACAAATTTACATGTAGTTTTTATTTTTCTACTAATACCACAAATATTGTTGTCAGTTGAAACGGCGAGCAACAGTCTGCGAAAAACGATTTTCCCGTATTAACGGGCTATATTCGGGTTTCAAGTATTTTATACCATGTATAAGAGATATACGTACATTATGACAATATAAAGTTAAAATTTGTCAGAATAACAGTAACAGTTTCTCCTGTGGCATATTTGCAAAGTATTCATCACACATAAAATGGTACGCACGTATAGAGTATTGTAGCTCTTAGCATACTAGAGTCTGAGCCCACGACGCTAACGCTACACACTATAATTTTACCACCTTTGGCTGTAAAACTAATTATCGCCTATGGATTATAAATTAGTTTCATGAACCTGTTACATGCTTTATTTACTTATTAAGATATTAATAACTACTATGCATAAATTCTTAATTATTCGACCTAAATCCTCCAATGATGTATCTTTGAAAAATATTCTTCACCATTTCAAAATAACAGGGTCAGTAAAATGTACTTATATATAATAATAATCTTTATTGTATTTAAAGTTATTTACAACTTATTACAATTGGTGATTAAATGGGGGTGAGTCAACTTTCTTTAACATTTTTTTGTAACCTCGCAGTTTTATTATTCGTTGTGCTGATGGAGATGAGATGAGAAAGACGCCACAAACATCCAAGCCCTTGGTGGGAATCGAACCCACGACCCCGGGATCCGAACGGTGATGGTCTCTTAGAGCGCTGTCTGAACCCGCTGCCTCAACACGCTCGGCCACCGAGGCGGCAAAAAAATGTACTTATGTATTTACATACATATATGTATTAGATATAACACAAATACAATTTTCGGAAAACGAAGTTAATTTTGCACATATTATGTAGCATCGAATTTGTATGTACAATAATTAATAAAATTTGCTGTGAGCTTAACGTGAAGGAGCTATGTAATCAGAGCGATGTAATTTGATGGCTTTTAAAATATGGATCTATGGTGCAGTAACATGTTACACTCTGGAAAGACTTCATGCGTGAAACCGGGTCCTGAAAATCCCCGGGTTCACCAAGGAACTTATATTTACACCAGCACAACTCACCACGCGCCGTTGCAGGCTAATTAATCACGATATGGCCTAATTACCCACAGCACACGTGAAGAACTCCTACACAGTAAAAGACCATACTAAAAGGAAAGATATAAAATGTAATATTAACTAGCAACTAAATGGAAAATAAACATATTTATATCTATTCCTTTTTTGAAGAATTAAATTTAAGCAGAACTATTTCACTTATAGTACAAAAATTTGGCTTTTGATTTGTACAGGATGTCCAAGATAACTTGTCCAACATGGGGATCTCGAGAACTATGAGATACGAAGTTAATTAAATTAAACAAAAATTGCCTCATTAGAAAACCATTTTACTGATGTTACATTATAAGCGAAAAAATGCATAGGTCACTAGATATAAGTATAAATTTTGCAGATTTTTTTTTTGCAAATAACTTTCAAGTGTGAAATAATACTGGATTTTATTTTCCACATCTTTAGGGTACTTTTATGTACTCCCGAATGGCGATGCTCAAAATTTTAATCACTGTTAGTTTTCGAGCTATAATGTCTAAGTTTTTATTTTTGTGTGGACGTCATATTGGAAACTTCACTAAAAAGAGAAATTTTTAGCTTTCCAACGATGTATGACGTATTCATTTGTTTCAAACTGACAAAATGCAACAATTATTGAATTTATTCATGAAATTTAACAAATGGTAATACCTGACTGATTATTTAATTTGTTTCAATGCAACAACCGTTGTTTCTAACCTATAAATTGTTGCATTTTTGCAGTATGAAACTAATTAACATAGATATGTTATACATTGTTGGAAAGCTAAAACAATCTCTTTTCAATGGTGTTACTTTTCAATATGGCGCCAATATAAAAATTAAAACTTCGACATCATAACTCGAAAACCAACAGTAATAATAAAAATTGAGCATCACCATTCGAAAGAATATGAACTAAAGATGTGCAAACTAAAATCCATTATTATATTATACTTGGAACATATTTGCAAAATTAAAAAACTGCAAAATTTATATTTTCGCCTAGATCTAGTGAACTATGCATTTTTTTTTTTCGCAAATAACGAAACAATATTAAAATGGTCTCCTAATGGAGACTTTTGTTTAATTTAACCGACTTCGTATCTCTTATAGTACTGGAGATCCACATGTTAGACAAGTTATCCTGGACATATTTTTTTTTTTTAGAAAAATATGTGATGATTGCTAATGGCAGTCAAAAACACTTCCACAATAATTCTTAAAAATGAAATTTATGAAATCGCAGATATGATTACTGGCATGGCTTTAATATTTCTGTATGTTACTAATGTTTAATATGGTTACATTCTAGATAGTAAAAATAATAATTTATATGAGTACATGTATATTAATTTTTGACAATTACGCGTATAGCAGAAATTTTTATAAATAAAATTAATATATTTATATTTCTGTAACCATACGTAAATAACAATAATAATAATATATTAGATAAAAGATAATTTTGTTTACCTATAGCTATAGTACCGTTTCCCATAATCCAAAGCAAAAATTATTATATGATTATGCTTCAAATATAATTATAATTCTTTATAATTATTTAATCTAGGGTCCCACAAATATGTTAGCGATAGGAATTGAGTTCATAATATCAAGATAACTGCTATAAATAAGTATTCCGAGAAATGAAATACATGAGGAATGGTATTTC
This sequence comes from Harpalus rufipes, assembly GCA_951394225.1. Classification (NCBI taxonomy): domain Eukaryota; kingdom Metazoa; phylum Arthropoda; class Insecta; order Coleoptera; family Carabidae; genus Harpalus; species Harpalus rufipes. The sequence goes on from OX596277.1 coordinate 22,498,823, forward strand.
CGGAATGAAATATAAAATCTGAAACTTTGATGAACCAAGTTATTTTGCAGAAAGGCATATATTTCTTACGAGTCGCAATTTTTTTATTTTCATAACCTCATTATTTGGTAAGAATTTTAATACCTGTTAATAAATATGTAACATAACCTAACTAAAAAATAATATCTCACCAAACCTTTACATTTACATATATACTTACGAAGCAAAACTAGAAAATGTGAATATGATTAATTAGTGTGTGAAAAATATTTCTCATCCTTTAACCCCAGATTATGCATAATATGCATCGTGCTCTAAAGATTGGGGTAAGTGCAATTTTTCATATTCAGTAGCTAATATAGACAATTGTACTCAAGATATTTTATTAATTTCGTAATTAAATTAATATGTACCATCAATGCTTCTTCTTCTTACCCATTTCTGAGAGTGCCAAATCTGCATCTATTCTTATATTCGGTAATGACGATAATATTAAGGGCGTTCACTATGCATCCCCTTACGAGTTTTCAAAACTATTGTTGAGAGAGCACAACAGGAGTCATTTTTGTGAAAATTGAAAATAATTTCATAAATTCAAGTTTAATATTCGTTGAAATTGGACCCGGACCGTCCGAATCACAACCTGTCACCTACCATACGCAGTCACGAAGCTCATTTACTAATTTCGTTCGCCTTTTAAATGTGTTTTGACAAGTTGTTGAAATTGTTACAATGTATTTTCAAATATTCATCTTCAGTCGGCGATAAAGTGTATAAATTCATATTTATTTACAAAAAGAGTAAAGTAGATTTAGTTCTTATAGAAATAAAACTAATTCTTGTTGGGCTTGCGACGCAGAACGCATTCGAAATGAAATTTCCATCTCGCAGAGTCAAGAGTCGGGTCTTGTACGTCTGTCTGCGTCTCGCGACATAAACTTGCTTCAAGCTCCTGCCCTCTGCCTCTTCCACCATCCTCGCAGGCGCATTTACGAACTGGAATAATTTACGTTTATGTCTGCGAATGTAACGTAACACTTAGAAATGAACGCCTGGTAATGACTGACCGTACATCAAGAGTTTTACGGGCCGAATATCGTGGAAATCACGCGCCAGCTTTAATTATCCACGGAAAGATTAGGAAGAAAGACCACCCTGCGCATTGAACCCTATTCCATATAAGGAAGCCAATTACTATACGTGATTTATTTACTTAAGTGTTTTATGGTGTTTTTAAAAACTCACTAAGGATATTTCAATGTTTTTAAATGAATCCCAACTCAATATAGGTATGAGTTAATATTAATTTACCTTTTTCCTAATATAGACCCGACTATATTTAGTAAACACGTATTGATATTTCATGTATTATTCACATATGTTAAAACATAACTTTCAACAAATCTTGTCTGCAATCAGCACATGCAAACGAAAGAATATTAAACACCATTGTCTGCAAGAAATCGTTCTTTTTAACTGCTGTATTTGGTCACAAACATTAACAAAAATCTGATTTGGCCCAACCATTCTTATTACGAGTACAGAACCATATCTGGTTGTTAATACGATTTTTAAGTAATACTAGATACAATTTACAAACGGCAAATTAATTCAGAATTCCAAATCGATATTCCTAATAAAATAAACAATTTTAAAAAAAAAATTAAAATAACTTCAGTAAAAAACTACCTACCTCCTGTTAGGCGATTTGTACTAAGAGATAATTATAAATTTATCTATAAAATATTTAGAAAAAGTATCAGTGCAAATACTCGTATGTAGAGAATTCGATAATCTTTAATTTTTATGAAAACAAACTGCGAAAATTTTCTGATTGGTAGAATTTAAGAAAGAGCGCATACAAAATTCACACATACCCACACTGTCACACTTACATACATCATCGTATAAATGCCAAAGTCGGATTCTCTGGACCTTAAAACGTGATTATTCCCTTAAATTTCGATATTCGGTAAGGTAAGAGTTGTATACTTCTTACCTACTTGACAATTTATTTTAATATACGAGTAGCAAAGAATATACTGATATAAAAGTTAATACAACGATGGATGAAACTGCAATGTTAGCGACAGCTTGACCTATGTTAATAACAAATTCCTCATTAAATAATCCCAGAGTAAAAACCTACACATCAGAAATGTCACGCAAACGTGAAGTCTGATTTGTAATTACAGCAGGATATTTAGTTCGAAATTAATTATGACACTGCTATTTTCCATAATGAATTTTTTGCTTATCGCGAAATAATGAATTTATTAAGTAAATATTACGTTAGCTTATCTCCTTGTTAATAAATATTTAGAGTTTTTTCAACGTCAATTTTCCCGCAAATTAAATAACAAGCGGAGCTCTAATTTGCCTTTTAATTAAAAAGAAATTAATCTACATTTTCAAGAAGGGCTATAGAAAAATGTTCCTTTATAAAGGAAACACTTTCTTTATTATCCTTACCGCTACGAGAATTTTTATTTTTATTTTTCTTCATCTATACGTTTCTAAAATATTACGCGGTTTTTGCAATAAATGTATGATATAAATAGAAGAATAAAACTCTACCTTTTATTTAGATTGAATATGGCAGATTTTCAAGAAATATCTTAGTTTCAAATAAGAAGTATGTCGATTTGGCAGAAAGCATAATGTTTACTTCAAAGTTTTGGTTCATATTAGAAATTTAATTACCACAGTTTTAGTCAATAATCAAAAGAAAATTCTGAATTATGTATTTGGCTAATGAAACAAAAATACATATTTCTTCATTATTTATATTTATAGATTTGTATTATATTTTCAAATCCTTTGTCGTCACTTTTTTGTATATTTTCTTTTTCTTCATATTTATACCCATAATAAAAAAATCTGATGTGGCCAGCACATTGCCTTTCGTCAATTCTCTGTATTATGTACAAATTTCATACATATTTTTTTTACAAAAGATTCTATATCTCCAGAAAAATTATTACATAAACAAACTATGTAAATTGCACATGATACTGACATATTTTTTCTTCTTTAGCTTTTCCCATTCGTTAGTGGTCGCTATTCGTGATTTTCTTCTACTCATTTCTATTTTGCTTGACTTCATTCAGTTTCTTTTCCCTCAAGTTTTCCGCAATACAGTCCATCCATCTTCTCTTTGGTCTTCCTCTGCTTCTTGTACCTTTTATTACTGAGAAGATCATTCTTCTTCAAATATACTATTTATATCTCCTCATGACATATCCAAATCAATGTAATCGTCTCTCTTGTATCTTTCTGGAAACTTCTATCACTCTAGCCATTTCCCTTATCTTCTCATTCCTTATCCTATCTTTCCGTGTCTTCTCCAACATCCCTCTTTCTTAATATAGCAGTTGTTTCCATGGTTATAGCAGGCAGGCTGATTTATGAAATTTAATTTTTTTAACTCTATATCCATTGAACATGAAGTATAAAATGTAATCAAATCGTTTAGATAATAGAATATTCTTTAATATTTATAATAACATTAACTAACAAAAAATGATATTTAACACCGTTTTTTCAAGAAAAATTGTTAAAAAATTTAAATGAGGGAACTTCCGGTTAACCAATTATAACCAAAATCTAAACATCTTTTTATATGGATGTAAAGAAAAGGAATACGAAAGAATTCTAATTTTTAGAATCGTTACACACATATACACACACGCACATACACACACACATACATACGTACAGACTTTACTTAAAAATGGTAAATTCGTATTCTAGGAAACCTAGAACGTGCTTATTCTCTAAAAACTGACCATCGATTTCTTTTACCAAAGACAAAACCTTCCTTACCTAAAAGTAACGGAAGATAAAAAAAAATAATATAAAATTACAGCTTTCATCAATTTTTCTCAATTGACGGGAGATTCCCATACTCCATATCAATTTCGGAAACTTTTGGTATCTTATTCAGCGCATTTTTCTGGACAGGAAGTTTTTTGTTGCATTTACTTTGAGGTAAAATTGTAAATTTCAAGGACTATAAAACCTCTTTAACATGAAGAAGAAGGTAAACAATAATTAATATATGTATAGTTAAATAATAATAATTAATGAATAATAAAAAAAAAGTAAAAAAATATATTAAAATATGATCTAAATGAAGCGTTGAGGGAATTTTCAAAAATTTGGCTTTGTTTAAAACGCTGTAACTCGTTATCTATTGGTTATAGAAAAAGAAATGTTTTAGATGAAAGTGGTAAGGAATCTTATTCGCAACAAATTTAATAATTATTTTTTTGCGTCATTTTTACAGATGTTAGCGCTTCCTGATGGGCCCGAAAACCAAAAACTTGTATTTTTTATTAGGACTCCTAAATAAATAACATATCCAGAAATCAAAAGTATCCGACCTTTTTTGAATAAATCCTCGCGACTGGACTACCAAAAATTTATGAAAAATGTTCCTGCTACTTGTGGCACTTGTTATATTTTTAAATATGGTAATATCTAAAATTTATGAATTTGTCAGCTTAAAGAAAATCATATAATGAACTATTTTCAGTAAATTTTGTGACTTAATAAGACCAGGAATTAATGGCATTTTATCGTTTTATGTCAATCCTTTGAATTAAAAAAGGAAATATACTCGAATTATCCGATATTTAATTTAATATTTGTGGTTTTCGCTTTAAACTTAATAAAGTTATTTTTAAAAATAACTATGGTTCCGCCAGTCCGACTACTGTATTGCCGACTAATTAGAAAAATGATTTCCAAATTTTTGCTAATTCAACTCTTTTGTTCGTTGGGAGAATATCTGAAATTGAATCTGGGCCTCTATTGTTAAGTCATGGAGTATAGAGTATAATTCGTAATACAATATTTTAATCAATGCAATGGTAAAGTCTTCAGTCTGCTACTGCTATACATATTATATTGCAATGTACTGGTACAGCCTAGGTTTGATGCTAATGTACTCGTATATAGTATTCATACGCCATATTATCAAATGTGAATAGCATGAAACGTCGCACCTCATTAAGTTATGTTGAAAATAAATTACGATTGTTAAAATCTAATAAAAAGGGGAGTCGTGTAAATCCAATTAAATAAGAGTGCTGAAACTTTCATATCACGTCAGAAATACAGTCAAATGCTGCTAATTTGAAAACCTTTACAATTTCAAATAATATTTCTTATTTGGTCCCTTGAGAAAATCTCTACAATTCCAAATAAAATAAAAGATTAAATTTAAGTTTTTACACTAGTCTTCGTAGTCTTTGTTACATCTGCAGTTCGAATGACTGAACGTCTATATTTCGAAGCTAGGTAAAATAAAAATGATAAGTTCAATTTTATTTATGGTTTAATTTTACTAATCATAGTCTGTCATTCCTTTGTTAAGACTGATACGTACATGGTACAGTAGTAAGTTCTAACATATACATAAATTAATGCTTTTGTACAATAATAAAATATAATTGTAAATACTTAGGCCCGTATTCTTTAATTTTATTTCATTCTATGAGCGACAATAGTTATTTACAGAACGTGTTAAGAAAAAGGGAAATTTCATAACGAGTGGAAATGTAAATGCCCGCGACGTAGTCGAGCTCAGCGATCACACTAGTGTATAAAAACCTCTATCTAGCGAGCTTTGTATACCTACTATTTTTCTCACAACCACAGAAAACGGCACAAATTAGTTTCACCTGAATGACACCCGGTGGTGTATACTCCATAGATGAATCGCTGTCACTGCAATCCATTTTTGTGATAATCACATTCACATTGGGCCGAATTCAGCACTCTACTTTAGTCTAGTGATCGTCTCTAGTAACCATGGAAATAACTTGCATCTTTTACTTATTAATGCATCATTGTATAAGTCTCTTTTTGTTTTGTTATTTTTAGATAAGCTTCATTAGTTAAAGAACAGTGCTGAATTAGGCCCATTCTTTCTATAAATAAGTATTTTATAATAATATTGTATTTCCCAAGTATTTATTGTTTTTTATACGAATTATTCTAACCTCAAATGAAATGTCAAATAACTCGAAATAAAACTGAAGTGAATAGTCGAAAGTGGCAGTATTACCAATAGTCATAATTATTGTAAAGAAAAATGGTTAAATTTGCAGATTATCTCTCATATTATTTATTGAGTAGTACGAAGGCTCTACGGAAAACGATGTGACTAGAACCGCCAACTCGAACAATCGCATTCGTTGCATTCATATTATTTATTTTCATACTTTGATATTTCTCGATATTTCAAGATTTCTTGTAAAAGACAAACCCAAATTACCGGTCAGTTGGCAGTGACTAGTGTGTTAGGATTTTTCTGATGCATGAACAATATTATCAATTTTCGCAATTATGTTATCGTGTGGAAACAATGGCCGCTAGTATGAACAAGTGATTAAGGGTGATTAGCGAGCATTCGACTAGCATTGTTTTATCCCCGTCAATCGTTTATTTACTATTTTAGAGAAAAAATACTTCAAATAAAAGATGTGTGCAATTAATGTTTCTATAACTTTTATTGCAAATATTTTTCTCTAAAATAATAAATAAACGATTGACAGGGATAAAACAATGCTAGTCAAATGCTCGCTAATCACCCTTAATCACTTGTTCATACTACCGGTCAATATGTTTTGTATGTGGCCATGAGAAAAAATAGTTTTCTTTTTTTGTGTAAATTAAATCTGTAATATTAGTTATATTTACAACTTAAGTTATATTTTTTCTCCTAAGCTGACTTTTATATGACCAGAACTAACCTTTTTAAAAAAATAGCAATAAAGTGCTGTTGTACAAATTTTTCAACACTTAAAAATTTCGCATTTATGTTATCGTGTGGAAAGAATATGTTTTGTATGTGGTCATGAGAAAAAATAGTTTTCATTTTTTGTGTAAATTAAATCTGTAATATTAGTTATATTTACAACTTAAGTTATATTTCTTTCTCCTAAGCAGACTTTTATATGACTAGCGCTAACCTTTTTAAAAAAAATAGCAATAAAATGCTGTTGTACAAATTTTTCAACACTTAAAAATTTCGTTTTCTGTTATCAATTTTTCCTTTTGTTGTAAATATTTTAAAAAATATTAAAAGTCGCCGACTTTATTGAATGTATATCGGCACATTTAATCCCTTCTTGGAGATACGGTAATAAATTTTTTAAAAAGGTTTCAACCTTTAAAATAATTTTGAAACTTTTATTTTTTAACACCTACCGCCTCTATTGTTATCTATACATCTATCTTTCTTTCCTATCCTTTTTACAATACAAGATGAAAATCACTTTCTTACGAGAAGCAATTTCTAAAGGATGAAATCTATTAGATGTGTTATAACACCCCAAAGCCCGAAATTTGATTTTGGGGTAAGGCTCTGTGCCTTAGGATAGGACAGTGACGTATTAAAAAATAAAAAAACCATCGTTGGTCGTTTATGCTTCATCCATCACGCTTTGGCAGGGAGTCGGACCCGGGTAGGAGCCGTCAACGGCCATCAATCTCACCACCAGGCAGGGGTAGGACATTCCAGCGGTAGGCGAGAGGAAGCGAAGGAGCGATATTTTTAGAGCCCTCATTATTTCTGCAACCGAAACGATGTAAGACCTGCCCCTTCGGAGAACTAACAATGACGCCTAATTATAAAGCGGAGAAATATTGGAGAGAAAATACATATTTATGTTTATATTTATGTTTACCTGTCGAAGTGCCGAAGTAGTTTTTCAAATTTGTTATTAGATGAGAAAACAAGATAATAGAAAACAAATATGCTGTAGCTTCTAACCATATTTTATAACGTATGTTCTGTAGGTGTATATGTCGTAGTAAAACCATAAATTCTGGAAGTATATACAGCTACTAGTAATAGCTGGTTAATTATGAATTTAATTTACAAATTTAGATTTACGAATTTGCATTTATAAATATAAATTTTACATGCCTGCCTTTACTGATTAATGATGAATATAGAAATTTATAATTTAGAATTTTCATTTAAAATATCACCATATTCTATGTCCTCAATAAGCTTCCAATCATTTCACAGTATTTCAAACAATGATTTTGGTGGGGAGAATGAACATTTCAAGTGACAGTTGAATTGCTCGTAACCTTACATTTTAATTTTGACTTGAGAAATTTGTTTAAATGGATTCCGAAAAAATGGAAATATTATATAATCTGTAGAACAATACAGAGTTTTATTCTGTAAGAGATTATAACCGTCGTCCCATTTGTTCCAAACCACGTGACCTAATATGAGAAGTTGATTGGACACACTTCATATCTTTAAATTCACTATAAACCAACAAGATCTCACAAATTTCATATCTAAATTTGTAAATCTAAATACATAAATTAAATCCATCATAAATAAGTCTATATATTTACAAACGATTTTTATAAATGTAACTAAATTATAAAGTTTGTACTATTCCTAACCTACATTTTTACTAACAGTTAATTCGATTAATTTTAGTCTAATTTTTAAACATGAACAAATTTTGAATTTACAACTTTCCTCTAAAACAAGTAACCACAGCAAAATAAAAAAAATCATTGTATTCTCTATGTAACAAATTGTAAGTAGACACCCAGTATACATTTTAGTTTTACATCCGATATACACATTTGTTGCCCTATAGGTGGATATTTTGTAGGCATATTTTGCATAGATTTAATTTTAGTAAGCACGAATATTCTATAAATATGTATAATGTTTTCCTAAATTTGCAGTTTTATTTTAGAAAAAGAGTTAATATTAAGCGTGAAATAACATGTAATTTTATTGCTAAATTCCTAATAAAATCAAAAACATTTAATATTGCATAAAGATATTCTTTGTTAGATGTTCTTTCTGCTTGAAATGCATTTCATCCTTCCGAGAATTCATAATCATTACTAATTGTATGTCCAGCGGAGTCATAACTAGGCATGAAACATTTCGACCGCTTTGTATAACACAAAGTTACTCCTTCGCAATGCGTTTCTAAATTTACTCGGCTGGCGTAAAGGCAAGTGCATTCGCAGCGGGACACCCATAGAGCCAGTACAAAGAAGTCAGAAAGTCGGGAAGTCGGTTTCCGAACCGTAGCGAAACTCACAAGCCGGGGCTAATTCGCCGAACCTTTGATTCGTGTGAAATGCACAATAACGCCTATGATCGACGTAGGCGTGCAAACACAAAGGGGACTTAAAACTTAGGCAGAAAGAGCGGCTTCTAATCTTGGACCACACCAGGTAGAGTAATTAGATACAGTTATGGTATATATTTCTCCGAGGTTTTTCAATGGAGGTGTCTTTTCATTATTTATTATACCTCGTAGAAATTAATTTTAAAGCTCCCGATTTAAAATTAATTAGAAATTCATCCCTTATTTAATTTGTCTTGAAGCAGCGGCGTGTTTTGACTGCTAGCTCGTATTTCATACTGTAATAGTTTCATACGAACTTGGAATAATATGAACCTGTATAATTTACGGCACGGTCAATTCTGTTGACAGGTTATGTATTTTATTAGTAATTCTACCCTTTTCCCCTTTCAAAATTAAATTCTATCCACCCTGCATTATTAACTTTATTACCTCCATTACGACACAGCAGAAGGATACAATTACGGGGACATTCTTTTGCTTTCAAATGTGGGACTCCATTGTGCATCATTTCGACCACAAATTATACGTATGAAAGGAGCGGAACAATAATGATTTCTTATGTCGAAAAGACTTGGAAAAATACACACTGTATAAAAGGTGTAATAGCGTATCAGCCGACAAAGTAAATTCAGATTTTGTATTTGTGTTATAAACGCAGACTGCAATAGCATGTGCTTTATAATTTCAGAAACACAGACCATTTTTCCGTTTTCTTCTTCCTATATTTAATGATATTTCACTAATTATCATTGTTACATTTTCAGTGAATGCATTATTCTATTTGATATGTTTGTTTGATATTTAAAAATAACAGGGTCATTTTACACCCCTCACCTATAGGAAAAGAGAGATAATGCCCTAGTGTCAGAAATTGGGAGATGAATATTTAATGAATAACCATTTTTTAAGGGTGCCTTGAATACGAATTTTCTATTACATCCCGCTAGCCTTAGTAAGGGAGGTATAGGGATCGTGCTAAATATCGCATATCGAAATTTTGGTAAATAAGCACGTTTTAAGAGCCCTACAATCCGATTTTAACATTTTCACGATGATGTCTGCGGATGTGTGTGTGTGTATGGATCATCACGATGATGTCTGTGGATGTGCGTGTGTGTGTATGTGTGTGTGGATCTTCTAGGCGCTCTAACTCAAATACTATAATTCAGAAAATTTTGAAACCATGTATTTCTACCTTATTCTAATCTGGACAGAAGCCATTAGATTTTGGTGTAAATCGGATAACCGGATATGGCGCTTTACTTGAAGCTCCAAAAACTTTTTTCTTCAAAAAATACCTGTAAATGTTATTTTTTCGCAGTTTTTGTTATAATCAAAATTAAAGATTATTAAATTTTCTACAGGCTTGCATTAATACTTTATCTATATATTTTATGTATACATTTATAAAATAATATAAAAATTAAATCCCGGAGCCCATGCTTAAACAACTCCATGGTTACACAGTTCAGCTCAAATGTATGTAACTGACAGATAAATTTGACTCTCACAAAAAATAATCATTTCAAATTAATAATAGCAACGTTTTAAAATAAAAATTGTACATAGAACACTACTTATATGGAAAAAGAACTTAATATAGTTTCCAGCATTAGTAAATATGTAGGTATGTACTAAAATTACATATATCAACACGGCATATTACCCATTGCTGGATGTGCCAAACTGCTTTGTATACAGATTTCGGTAATGATGATGATATATTTATACCTCGCGGGCGATTACCAAATATCTCCTCATGAGCACTCATTGCTGGCGTGTGCAACACAGAGGTCAATTTTGTGTCATCTACAATTCTAAATATTTGGCGTCGGTCGGGATCAAAACCGGCTCCCCATATTCGCGAATAGACACACAGGCACGCGGCCCTGAGACCCCATAAGTCTTTAAATTAATAAAAATTAAATGGCGGAAGGTATTATGTTGGCCACATCAGACTTTTTTATGATGATGTCTGCATGGCATGTGTGTGGCAATTGTTTTAGTCATCCATAACGTTAATATTCGATGGATTTAGAAATAAAAATATGATAATAAGAATAAATTCCATAATTTTAGCAACAAGTATCTAAATTAAAGTTTGGGGTTATGTGCTGGCTACAACCGACTTTCGAGTATATCAGTAGATATAACATGACTGGGATTTAATAGATATAAAAAATATATAAAATTGTATTATGTAAATGTAAAAAATAATAGAATAGAATTTAGTTATTGTTTTTACCCTTAGTAATACTTAGATTGAAGTTGTATACACATGAAAATTAAAATACATAATATGAAAATTGTAGTTACATATGGATATTGAAAATACATTATCATTTATTAAAGTTAATTTATAATTACAAGATACGTTAACATGAATATTTATTTGTAAGTTCATAGTTCTTTTAGTGTCAAAAAATTACAATTACCAGAATATGAAGTAGTTATAATGTAAGTATAAAGATAAAAATCTGATGTGGCCAGCACATAACCTCTCGCCGTATATGTTACCTGGCTGTATGCATAAAGCAAAGAATATTTTTATAAATACAAATAATATATTCATATAAATCTATGACGTATAAACTTCTTTATTATTCAATAATAGCATGTCTCAACATGAAGATATTTTACCATAAATTATGTTACAATAAATTACAAAGTAGAGTTTACCATATATAAATATTAGGCTGGTAACAGCAATTTTCAATTCGAACAACGTTGTTTACTTTCTCTTCATATTCTTCTAGTAAAAACATTAATTTTGGGCGGTCTAAAATGTATATATGGATTGTGCATCTATTCTTACATATCTTCTTTTACATTTTATTTTTTCATACTTGTTATATCTATATAACCTTAATTCCCTTTAATAAAGTGACGGATAGATTGCACTCCGATTATTCTTATATCGATGTGTAATTTTGTCAATATTTACAACTTACTTGAGAAGAATTTGATAGCTTTTTCGCAATTCAAAGTTACTCTAGTCTATAGTACTGGTGTACATTGTCCCATAATGTTTGAAACAAATTTAAGTCCTTCAACCTAGACTTGTCATCTCCATAATAGTCACAGATCAAGAACTAAGGGATTCTCCAAGTACATTTTTCTTTCATTACTCATTATTTCTGACACTGACATTTATCTGTCAGTTACAAATAATTTAAATTATCAACTATTTTTCATGGCATTCTTTCGGCTGTCAAATTTATTACAACAGATTATTTTATATATTATACTTCTTTTATCTCTAAATCTATAAAATATGTATAAAAATATTTAAATGTATCAGAAAGAGAATTTATTTTTCTTTAATATTACCACGAAAAATTTTCAAAAAATAATATTTAGAAGATTTTTTTTCAAGAATCTTCTACTTCCGGTTGTCCAATTATTACCAAAACCTTTTCAGATCTTCCCATGAATGTCCGATTGGGAAATACGTTGTTAAACAAATTTTAAGTCTTATAGTTTTTGAGTAACCGTCCTTCCAACATCCCACACACACACATCCACACACACACACACACACACACACACACACACACACACAGACATCATCGTAAAAATGTTAAAATCGGATTGTAGGGACCTTAAAACGTGCTTATTCAATAAAATCTGGATATGCGATTTTTAGCATGAATCCAATACCTCTCTTAGCGAGAGGTAAAAAAGAGGTGAATATACAATGTTGCCCATGTTCCTCTTTACTCTTTATATTTATTTAAGCTTATTCATTCAAAAAGAAAATTATCAGTTTAAGAGAGGAGGTCATGTAGTAAAATAGTTTTTTTTTTGTTAAATGTGAGAGTAAGTAATTGACGTGTTTATAATTACTGTTAGACATATTTCTACTACATGCAGTTTTGAAAATGGTTTCAGTTTTCAGTCAAAATTACGTGAAAGTGCTTGCATGCAATTTTTTAAAACAAGTCTTCAGTTTGTTTTGAAAACAGTTTCGTCACATGTTTGGCTAATGTAAGTGATAAATCCTTTTCACTGAAAATATTTCGTTTGCCATTATTCATTTTTTTTACTTCGTACCACTACACACAAAAATTATAGAACTGTCATTTTATTTGTAGGTTAGTAATACTCGTAAAACAACGACAGAAAACGTTAGGCTACGTATTATGTACGCATGCGCAATATCGAAACTGAATTTTACGTATTTACATGAGTTTTGAAACCAGTTTCAAGGCAAACTCACGAATTGCATTTTGATTTGAGGTAACTCAAAACCGTTTTGTCACTGTATACGTGGCGTTTTCAAAACTAAAAATGTTTTTAAAACAGTTTCAAAACTTTATGTAAACATATATATTTATTTAAGTAGTGAGTTCAAAAAGGTATATAAATGGGACACTTGACAAAAAAGTGGTAAAGAAAAAGATCTTCATTTTTGTTTAGATTACAAATGGAGCATATTTATGTTAGTAGCATATAAGTATATATTCAATGCTTTTGTATATTATTCTCAATGCATGCACGGACGCAATTTATATTTGACAAATAATTTGCTGTTTTGGAAGAGCAAAAGGCATTTTTAAATATTCTTCTAACTTGAAGTCGTTCTTGATAAATTTGTAATGAGAGTTAAAATATGAGTCTCTGCATTTATTCAGATGTAATTGTGAAGCGTGTTTATCTACTATATTTATAATATTTTCCTTACTAATATTTTGAGAGTTCCATATTCCGTTAAAACCATTATTTAGTAAAAAGTTTTCAACCTCGGAAACCCAATTATATTTTGTATTATTGAGAAGTGAATTGTCAAGTTGGAAGAGTCGGTTAAATATTAATTTAGGATAACTATTATTCGGCAATTCAGCAAGTTTTTTCCACCACGATAAAGTTTTTTTTCCAAATGCATACATGTGTCAGATCGACGCCAGCTTCAAGTCGAATCATGAAGTTTGGGGTATTTCTGGGACAAAGCAAGATATTTTTGATATATTGCAATTCACATTTTTGTATGTAAAAATAATACAGTTGAACTGTACAAAATAAAGATGATAATTAAATAATATTTACAAAAAGATTGAATAATAACAATAGTAATAATAATAACAATATTAACTGGTGCGTATTAAATGATATGGATATTGATAGTGCAGTGAATTGTTTTTATTATGTTGTGTACCGCGCCATTACTTTACACGAGTATATGTCGTACTGTCGAAAACCGTACCGTCGAAAAGCCATACCATCGAATAGCCACACTGTCGAAATGTCATAGTGTCGACACTTACCCCCTCCACAATGTCCGTAGCGTCGAAACCTTAAATGTCCACACTGTCGAAATGTCATAGTGTCGACACTTACCCCCTCCACAATGTTCATAGTGTCGACACTACTTGAATGTCCATAGCGTCGACATTGGAATGTTCGTAGCGTCGACACGTACCCCCTCCACATTGTTGGTAGTGTAGACCAGATGAATGTTTACAGTACGAATGAGCCGGCCACAAGCAGTACAATGTTCTAAACAAGTTTCACGTTGTTTTCTTGTATTACATATTAACATCTAAATTATGAATTAAAAATTTTGAATGCGCAAATACTATTAAATATTACATATTTTACTTGTAAATAAAATGAAGCAAAACAATAAAATATTAAATCCACATACTTAAATTGAATGGGGGGTCCTACACTATTTTTATAAGAAACTTCATCTGAACCTAAAATTGTGACAATTGTGTATTCAAGAATAAGGAATATTTTTATTATTATAAATTTTAAAGTACAATAGAAGGTATAAAAATAATACAGTTATTTATATAAATAACCAAAATTTGCATTAAATATGTTTCCTTATCCCAAACAATCATTGTTCCTCAGTAAACCAGTAGAGCCGTATCCGGTAGGGTACCTATATACTCAGGGTATGGCCATGACGTGGCTCGCGTTTCGTCAACCATTTGCGGTCCACTGTCATATCCATTATTGTTGCGCAAATTATTATGTATTTTCGTGGTTATTTGTTTTATTTTAATGCAAAACACATTTAAATATACTTCTAATGTTTATTTAAAGTGTAAGTAATACTTTTATTTTATTTATTTGTGTATTTTCTTGAGATACTGACTACGATGACTGGCAATATGGAAAACATAAAAATTACTAATATTAAGCACAAACATTTAAATTTTTAAAAGGTAAGTTTAGATTATATACTTATTATGTAAATAATAACTACAGTTATTAAATTAGATGTGATAATAACAACCTATATCCTATGCTCTACATAACCTCCATATCTATGTCGTAATAATAATTGTGTATCTCTTAAATAAAAGAATTTTTATTACCTTTATAGATTCGTAGTGTGATTATTTAATATTCCTGTATAATATAAAATCACATTTCCTACAAATAAATAGGGAAAAGAATACTCAGTATGTTTGACATTGGCCCTCTTATGGCGGCGATCATGCCCCATGGCCATACCCTGTATATAAAGGTACCCTAGTATCCGTTAGGGTACCTTTATATACATGTACACTTATATATTTAATTTGATCTATTCTTTCAAGAAAAAATTAATTAGAAAATGTGGGATTATCCCATTAGGAATTTGAACGTCAAGCTGAGCACTGTAAAATTATACTTTAGTAGCAATAATTACATTCCTTATAATATTACTAGAAATACGCATTCGCTACTTTAAAATATTTATATATTTAAAATAAACTTACGATTCCCATGTTTTAACATTTAGTCAAATATTTTATAAAATTTTCTAAATCTAATACCAATAGACATCAAAGTTAGTAAAAATAATTAAAAATACAGAACGATATCTTACACAAATTTGATATCAGTATATTGCAATAAAAGTTTAATTAATTTGAATAATTCATTCGATTTTTGCAATCAACACTGAACAAGAGGCAATATCGTTTTTAGCGTAATCTGTATACTTATTGTATTTAAATTTCTTATTATTGTAACTAACATTATTACAAATGTATGTTGTATAATTTTAATATTTGACTGTAACAAATAAATGTAATTTTTTTATTTACTGAACAGTTTTTATATTTTGAATATTAAATTTTCGCACTAATGGCGCCAAACTCTGTCTTGAGTAGCTCTCGTACTGAGTCAAAGATGGTGCCATATCCGGAGAAGATTGAATTATTGTGCGGACTAATTCTTTATAGGAGAATGGACTATTTCAAATGTATTTCTGATATGTACCTACAAAGACATTTCATTTATGATATGTACACAGAATTTTAATTTTTAATATGTGCAGGGAGTATTTATTTATGATAACGACAAGGTAGTTTAAATTTTTGTTAACATCTTACAGAAAATTCAAATGTAATGTGCTCTCAAGGAATAATTTTTGATAGGACAATGAATATATTAAAAATGTGTATGTGGTATAAAAAATTATTGTACCATGCTGTTATCGCTAAATGATTTTATGATGGCAAAAATATATATTTCTGATGTCATAAATTTAATTCATGATATCAACTTGGACTTTTTATTTTATATATCTTGATATCATAAAATAATTTGTTGCTATCATAGAATATTAAAAAACTTATTACGACTTAACGAAAAACCATACTACAGATCGTTTTTAGTTCAGATGAAGTTTCTTATAAAAATAGTGTAGGACCCCCCATTCTATTTAAGTATGTGGATTTAATATTTTATTGTTTTGCTTCATTTTATTTACAAGTAAAATATGTAATATTTAATAGTATTTGCGCATTCAAAATTTTTAATTCATAATTTAGATGTTAATATGTAATACAAGAAAACAACGTGAAACTTGTTTAGAACATTGTACTGCTTGTGGCCGGCTTATTCGTACTGTAAACATTCATCTGGTCTACACTACCAACAATGTGGAGGGGGTACGTGTCGACGCTACGAACATTCCAATGTCGACGCTATGGACATACAAGTAGTGTCGACACTATGAACATTGTGGAGGGGGTAAGTGTCGACACTATGACATTTCGACAGTGTGGACATTTAAGTTTTCGACGCTACGGACATTGTGGAGGGGGTAAGTGTCGACACTATGACATTTCGACAGTGTGGCTATTCGACGGTATGGCTTTTCGACGGTACGGTTTTCGACAGTGTGGACTGTTCCCCTTTACACGTTCCTACAAAACGAATCAAAAAAAGACGCTTTCCTGTTTGGTACTCAAGTGACTTAATTCAGTTAATTATTCAGAAGAAAGAAGCACACATGGCATACAAAACAACAAAATCTGTTGAAGACTATAATATTTTCTCTAAATTAAGAACACAGTGTAAATTGTTAACTAATCAATGTTACAATATATATTTGAACAATGTTGAAAACTCGATTCATTCAAATGTTAAATCATTCTGGAATTATGTTAATAGTACTCGCAAAAATAACGATTTACCAATTAATATGCACCTAAATTCTAATACACAGGGTGATATCTCTGGAATTGCTAATTTGTTTGTTCAACAATTCTCTAGCGTATACACAGTTAACAATACCACCACTACAAATTATATTCCAGATTACTTAAATCAAGTCGATATCTCCACTTGTCACTTGTCCGTTACTGATATATTTAATGCATTAAACTCTGTAAATATTACCAAAGGACCAGGTCCAGATATTATACCACCAAAACTATTGCGCGTTTGTGCAAACGAACTTAGTTACCCACTATTTATCCTTTTCAATAAATCTTTAAAATGCGGTCATTTTCCAACTATTTGGAAAACAGGTCACATTACACCTATTCATAAATTTGGTGATAAATCGGACATTGGCTGTTACCGCCCAATTACAATTTTATCGGCCATACCAAAAATTTTTGAAAAGCTTGTCCTTCAAAAAATTTCCCCCGAAATAACAAAAATAATCATTCCTCAACAACACGGTTTTATGAACGGGAAATCCACCGTAACAAATCTAGTTCTATATGAAGATTACATTTTAAAATGCTTTAATGATAGAGTACAAGTTGACGCGGTATACACAGATTTTAGTAAAGCGTTTGATAAAGTCGATCACAACTTGTTAATTATGAAATTAAAAGCTTTAGGTATTCGTGACCCATTATTATCTTGGTTATCTTCGTACATCCATAACAGAACCTTACGTGTTAAAATTAAATCACATCTTTCCAGCAGTTTTATTGCAACAAGTGGAGTACCTCAAGGATCTCATTTGGGTCCTGTGCTATTCCTATTATTCATAAACGATATCAATTCTGTCTTCGAAGACGTCCCTTACCTACTTTATGCAGACGACCTTAAATTTTATTTGGGGATACGAACAGTTAATGACTGTATTAAAATTCAAAATTGTATAGATTCTCTTTTTGCTTGGTGCACATCTAATAATATGTACCTAAATATTGGAAAATGTAACGTCATTAGATTCCACAGAATAACAGAAACCATACAATTCAATTATCAGTTAAATAATGTCATTTTACCTTTTGTAGATCATATTAAAGATTTAGGGATTTATTTTGACATAACTTTGACCTTCATATTACATAATGAAATTTCAGTTAAAAAATCACTAAAAATGCTTGGTTTCATTCAACGAACAACAAAACCTTTTAATAATATTATTACTTTAAAAACACTTTATTGCTCATTAGTCCGCACTGGTTTAGAATATGGCTCAACCGTATGGTGTCCCCATTACAACAATAGAAAACTAAATATTGAAACAGTTCAACATAAATTTCTTCGAATTGTTAGCTACAAATTAAATATTCCAGTTGATAATTTATCGTATAATTTCATCCAAAAATTATTATCATTAAATACTTTAGAGGAACGGAGAACAATATATGACCTAAAATCCATCCTTGATATTATTAATTATACAATAAATTGTCCAGAATTGCTAAGTTTACTAAACTTTAAAGTTCCTGCATACTTAACTCGAACTAGTGATATTTTTTCAATACCGTCTGTTTCCAATAATTATATGTTTAATTCACCTATGTTGCGATGTCAAAGAACAGTAAATTATCACTCATCAAATGTAGATTTATTCAATTGCTCTAAAACAAATTTGAAAGCTCTGTTTAAATAACATAGATAAGATATTATATGTGTATTAACCTTATTACTTATGTATTTACTACAAACTATAATCATCTTCATTATTCAATATTACTATTGGCACATTACTTCATATCATTTTGCTTACTAATCATACATACATTTATTTACCATTATGTTTGTCCTATGCTGCTATGTTTATACAAATTATTGTATTTTGTTTTTTCACTGTAAATGGGTTTATCCCGTATATATATATTAATAAATAAATAAATAAATAAATATATTTGAAACGTAAAATAAAACGTATACAAAAATTAATAATTAACTTAACCTATCATAATTTAGCCTAACCTACAATAAACTAATCTAACCTTGTTCTGTTCTAGAAATCTTTTTTTTGTGTGAAGCCAACTTTTTGTATGTTTCAACTTTAATGTAGTATGTACAATTTTTGTAATATTTTTTATGAAACACCTTTTATGTACTTCACGGGTGTTACCTATCAAAGTATGTACAATTTCTTATTGTATAAAACATTCAACTATTTTCGCGATAAATATTAGCCATGTAAAAAGTGTTGAGCATTTACAATATTTACATGTACTCATTTTAAATTAATATATTTTTATTGAAAGAGGAGTTTACCAACTTAAACATTAAAACTGTTACAGTTTGCTGCTAACAACCTTTTAATTTTTAATTTCGCGCTTAATATTAACGGCGGTTACTATTAAAGTATTATAGCTTCTTTAACAAGATAATTACATACTAGAAGCCTTAAATAAAACTCATTTCGCCTTCGAGGTACATTAAACACTTTAGAGTAAGGACTATGAAAGTAACCAAAATTTTACAAAGTATCGACATTTTTTTCATGTTTACTTCATTACATCAAAAATATTAGTAAGTATTATAAGCAGTACGAACCGTTTATACGGATTTAAAATATTTTTATTTAATAATTAAATCTTTTCGTAATATATATATATATATATATATATATATATATATATATATATATATATATATATATATATATATATATATATATATATATATATATATATATATAGGTTAGGTATGATCACGACTTTACATATATATATATATATATATATATATATATATATATATATATATATATATATATTACGTGTTTTTTATTTACATAATCAAATTAATTGGTCCAAAAAAGAAGAGAAAGTAATTGCATGTATCGTCAAACACGAATATAAAAAGAAATGAAAAATGACGTATTTATTCTTCTATTGAGTTTCCCTTTGAATTTTTTTGTTAGTTTCAATGGCAATATACTGCGCCAATTGACTTTTTTTTAATTAGTGCAGCTACCAAATAAAGTCCATGTAAGTGCAGATATCAAATAAAGTCCGTATATTAGGGGAGAAAAATTAAACTGGTATTCTTTTTCTTTTTTTGCAATGAATACGGAATGAATTCTACTGTGAGTAACATGTAGCTAAATACTAAATACGTTCTCTGCTATTGAACTAATTATGACAACTGGGCAAATATTTTGCGTTCCAACTGAGCGGCTCAAATAAAATCCTTTTAAAGCTCCCGCGTAACCTTTGTGCAGGGCTACGCCCCGCCAGGGGGCTCAATATCAGCTGCGGGCCCCCAGGCGCTTGAGTCCGGGCCCCAGCTGCCCGAGTAGAACTAGGGAATCTATCAATAAGACCAGGGCATTCAGATAGAACCCTTGTTTTCATTAGCTAATCCGGTTTGATCCACTGGAGGGTGAATTATGCATCTCCTGCTTGTTTTATAAATAAATAATCAAAGAAAATTGATGACACCCTGTACGCCTTGCGGTGTAAGTCATTCCCTAAAGCCATTACCCTACACGAGAACTTCTCGCCTTTAACGCGGCTCACCCAAGGAACTTCTACCCTTAATTTATACCCTACCATTTATCAAATATTTTTTAAAACATTCCAACATAATATACAAATTTTAAACTCTATTTTCTTTTATAACGTATCAGCTTGTTTAATTTTATCACGAAACGTGAGACAATGCTTTTTTTAAATTTTTTTGCCTTCTCTTTATTTGTGTATCGTTGAAATTTTTAGAGATTGCAACGAATGGTATATTTGAGTCTGCTGAAATTTTGTCATATTATACACAATATTTTTTTAAAATAAAACAAATTAGATTTATTTAAATTTGAAACTGACATAATTATTCCTTGTGATATTTATATAATTTTCATTTATAAATTATACATAATATACTCACTAATAACCAATTTGCATGCGTACTTTGAAATGAGTTTTGTTTGTCTTACGGAAGTAATTGATGTTTAAACATATCTTTGGGTAGAATTTAGTGAGTTTTTTTGTATATTTTAAACTAAGTCAAAAATACCTATTTTAGCTACATTACCTTCCGTCAATTCTATGTATTTTGTACAAAATTACACACAGAATTTTTTTTGACTATTCTATGCACGTTTTCTTTTTAGGGGAGAAATGAGCTGATCTTACCTCGTACTAAACTGAACTGAACTACTGCTAAAAAGAACAGTATGTTATTTAAAATAAGAAGTAGAAAATAAAAACATATATTGCATTAAGCAGGCTTTATAGAGTGCATAGAATAGCACGGAACAGCATAGAATAGAACAAGAAATAGAAATATAAACCTTTGCACATGGATGGAACCATTTATACTTGCATAGAATGGAATAGAATAAAATAGTAAATATCCAAATTTTATACCTTATTTTATTGCATTCCTGTTCCTATTCCATTTGGATTATTATCCGATACTATTTCTGTGATTTCGCTGTAATTTTTTATAGTAAGTTCGTAAATAAGGATACACTCATACAGGTATACTTAAAAAACTGATCATTATCCGTACTTGTCATTTTTTAAAAATATTTTTTTGAAGAATACATTCAATACTTTTAAGATAAATTGCTAAAGTATGAAACTCTCGTCAGTTATAATTAATTGGCTGTCCATCTCGCAGATATAAATAATAAATATTTATTAATCACAAACCATACAATTGTCAAAATGACATATCTACTCCACAACAGTAAAATTAGCGCACAAAGAATGAATATTCAATTTACTGTAAAAGTGACATTTTATTCCATTCCATGCAAACTATAAATATTCTTAAAAATTTCTATTCCATTCCTTGTTTTATTTTATTACATTCTATTCTATGTAATCTATAAAGCAAGCTTTATATTTATAACAAAATTATCTGCTGAATTGGCTTGTGGCTATAATATGTTATATTACCTTATGTGATTTGTTTTTGCGACATTAAATTATTTTACATTTTTATGTTTAACAGCGTTTTTTCAAGAAAAACTATTAAAATTTTCAAAACAGGGTACTGCCGGTTAATCAATCGTAACCAAAATCTAATCAATTCTTCATATGGACGTACGAAAGAGGAATATGAAAGAATTATAATTTTTGGAATTGTAGTACTGGTGATATCGAAGGAGAAATTTTCGTCACTCACACACACACAGACACATACATACACGCACATACATACATACATACATACATACATACAAACATCATCGTAAAAACAGTAAATTCGTATTCTAGGGACTCTCAAACATGTTTATTCATTAAAAACTCACCATCGAATTTTTTGACCAAAGACAATACCTTCCTTACCTATAGGTAATGGAAGGTAAAAAGTGTAATAAGGGTTAAATAGAAAAATATAAGTATATTAGGTATTCAGAGAAGTAATAAACATTATCGTAGATTATTTTATTACGATGAGTTGAGCAACTGTAAAAATTCTTATTGCCAGCTACCAGCGTTTTACTGTAAGATACTAAAAAAGCGAAACAAATTGAATCTAGTGACTTAACAGAAAATAATTTTTTACCGATGTGGTAAACGACACGCAGAATAGCGAAGCGAACCTGTCTTGACTTGAATTCGCTTTTGTCTTTTAGAAACCATAAGGCAGGATTATTTCCTATTTTAATAATAGATTGTTTTCTATCTCTCCCAAACCACTCGCAAGAACGATATATTTTTATTAATGGTTGTTGGATTTTACTCCAAAAAGGCTCAAGGCTCAATTACTCAACAAGTGCGCCAATCGTGCTTTCTTTCGATTACAAAAAAATCGACTTGAGCAATTGCAATTGAATTGTACGCATTCTGTGATTTGTGATCTTTCGTCCCCACCATTAAACTTATAAATGCAGCCACGAATCGCCTTTCCCCTATGAATTGTTCTTCCATCATAACCTGCAATAATTACGATATGATTACTGATCATTTGGTATTTTATTTTAACTTTAGGTTAGAGAAATATGTTGTTTTCGTTTTAGAGTACAAAGTGTAGCGATGGATAACTCCTTTATGTAAGGATAGACTGATAAATGACAAAAAGATAAACAAAAGATATTTCTTCAATCAAATATTTCTATAGCTATGTACGTACAGTCTTTTGATCTAATTTAATTTAACTACCTATATTTTTGTATAAAAATTATCCATCTTCAATATTCATAATTATTCCTCAGTTTGATAATTTTATAGATCAATATTATATTCTGAATGTAATCGTAATAAATTAGAGATTACAAACATATGCGGATATGCAGTTAGGAAGTAAACAATCATAGGTGGCGTCATAACAACTAGTCATTATAATCGAATTAGTTACATCACTGACTATAAGAAAACAGCCTATTATGTTATCAGATCATTACTGCTTAAAATATAATATACCCATTTGGTAAATATAAACTCAATTCCAATATCTGATTGGCATCTCGGAAAATATTTCAGTTCGGGCCATTATTTTAATAAATTATTTAAGGTATAATTCTAATCTATACTATAGCAATTATTTCATCGATTGTCTACAATACATTATTATTAGAATTATTCGAACTGCGTACAATATTGTACAGGTACAAATGTAATTAAAATTGGTTAGGTTGTTTTATGATTACGGACAAAATTTTATCAGGGTAAAATCTTGTATCCAGTTTGAATATGCGGTTTCTGAAAGTTAAAATGAATTTCAAACACATGTTAAGTAAGTAAAGGAATACATTAATAATGCGATAAATATGAGTATCGATATAACAAATTTGTGTTAGTTTATAGTATAATGAAGCAATTACGAAAACGTTTGGATTTCATTTACTGTTGTCAATATTTCGATATTTTTCGCAACTTTTCTAAACCTACATACCTTAACACAATCTAACGCACAAATCTCACTTCCATAAAACTTAAACTGTTATAAGCATTTGTTATGTTTTGCTCACCAATCGAAAGGGAATTTTAGTGACATTGGAAAAAACTGAATTAACCTCAAAACTAAATAATACCTTTCGCATCGTATTTATTTTTACCTCCCGCTACCCTTGGTAAGGGAGGTATAGGGATCGTGCTAAAAATCGCATATCGAGATTTTGGTAAATGACCACGTTTTAAGGTCCCTAGAATCCATTTTTAACATTTTCACAATGATGTCTGTGTGTATGTGTGTATGTATGTATGTATGTATGTATGTATGTATGTATGTATGTATGTATGTATGTGTGTGTGTGTGTGTGTGTGTGTGTGTGTGTGTGTGTGTGTGCGTGTGTGTGTATCCTCTTTACGCTCTAACTCAAATACTATCATTCAGAAAATTTTGAAACCATGTATTTCTACGTTATTCTAATATGGAAAGAAGCCGTTAGATTTTGGTGACAATCGGATAACGGGAAATGACAGTTTACTTGAAGCTCAAGATAGTTTTTCTTTAAAAAATATCTTTAAATGTATTTTTTTTCGCAATTTGTTATCATAAAAATTAAAGATTATTCCATTTTCTACAAGCTTGCTTTAATACTTTTTCTATATATTTTATGGATAAATTTATAAAGTAATATAAAAATTATATCTCGAAGCTTATGCTTTAAACACATCTCCGTGGTTACATAGTTCAGCTCAAATGTATGTAACTGACAGATAAATGTCACTGTCAAAAAAATAATCATTTCATATTAATAATAGTAACGTTTTAAAGGAAAATTGTAAATGGAACAATAGTTTTATGAAAAGGAACTTAAAATACATAATTTCCAGATTCGCGACCAGACATCAGGAACGCGGCAACAACACCCCATGGGTAAATGGCGAGAGGTATTGTGTTGGTCACATCAGGTTTTTGTATATAATTAACAGGAGCAATAGTGAAAAGTGGCTCTGACACCAATGAATTTTTAAACGGACCCTATGCTATAGATGTTTGACGTAGATATTATTATCGGGAAAAATAGTTACAAGTTAAAAGTGATGCTTTGACTTAATTTAACATAACCTAAACTCATAAAAAGTATGCCAGTAAAACTCAGAGTAATATTTATAATACAAATATATTACATTTCCAACTATGACGAATAAATTGATACCTACCTACTGTATTGTACAAATATAAATATCAAATGATAAATTAATTACTAATGGACAATGCGTCAATGGTTTAAAGCCAATAGAAAGGAAAATGAAAAATGTACCTCTTTTCATGTATTGAATGCAATGTCCGTATTTACTGTAATGTTATTTGTCGCCGTTGGTCTTTCTGTGCGAGAATTCGATCGAAGCTCCAGCGTATATCGACCGCGTGCAGGGTTGAAAGAATCCACACGCAAGTGTAGAGGGTGTAAGACTCACGTCATGTTATTACAAGTAAGAAACACTCCAACTTCCTCCCTTGAGAACTGCAAGAGTGTCGCCACCTCGACCACAACTTCCAACTCAGGAAATCCATTCTATTGGATTACCCACCCCATGCTTAAATTATTTTATTCGTACATTATCGCGTCTGATAACCGTCTGCGTCTGCTGCTTGCATTGCATGTCCGCTCATAATTACCTCCTCGCCTAGCGTGAATGACGTCGAGTTTCGGCATTCGGACATAAACGTCTCCTACCAATAAAATTAATAGCGGCTTTCTTTTAGAGTAGATTAGATTATTTATAAACGCGACACATAAATTTCACCATTTATTTATTATTACCATAAAACCGAGAAATATAAAAATACATAAAGAGAATTTCCCTGCGGAGTCCAAACCGTCAAAACATCAGGAAGAGAAATGTGACGACCATAGAGATGAGGATGTGTTCACTTTTACCTTCCGAAATGCCATTTGCACAAAATACCTCAGTCCTAAGTGGAGAAAATATATAGCGGCAGCGGGACAATTCAGCCATCAAAAACCAACATTCGACTCTACAATGAGGGAAATAAAATACGACTTATAAAGAGTATTCATTTTGTATGATTTTCTATCATAACAATTTTAGTAATGAAACAATTTGCAGGTCAATATTTTGTGGAGAACCATTATTGTTATTATATCTATTTCATATCTTCATTCATTCGGTTTTTGAATATGGAAGTTCTATCTGTAAACAGGTACGCGATAAATAATTGCAAATAACAACCTAAAATTCAGCAGTTTTATGAAAATACCAAGAAATTTTATTCAAAAAAATATTTTTTTACCTACCGTCACTTTTAGAGAAGATCGACGCCTTTAGATAAGGACGTTATTGTCTGGTCAGAAAAATCGATGGTGAGTTTTGAGTGAATAAGTACGTTTTAGGGTCCCTATAATATGATTTTACCATTTTTACGATGATGTCTGCATGGGCGTGCGCGCGCCTTTATGTGTGTGTTTGTGTGTGCGTGCATGTGTGTGTGTGTGTGACGATTTTTTTATAGACGATAACTTCAATACTACAGTTCTTAAAAATATAATTCTTTCGTATTCCTTTTCTTTACATCCATATTAACATCTGATTAGATTTTGGTTATAATTGGTTAACCGCAAGTACCTTCATTTGAATATTTTAACAATTTTTCTTGAAATAACGCTGTTAAATATTATTTTTTGACATTTAATGTTATTATAAATATTAAAAAAATATTTTATTATCTATACGATTTGATTGCATTTTATACTTCATATTCAATGAACATAGAGTTAAAAAATTACAAAGAAATTAAATTTCATAAATTAGCCAGCTAGGCTATAACCATGGAAACAGCCACTATATTAAGAATATTCTAATTGACAGATGTCAATATCAATGACATTAAAATGAAAGTAACAGAAAGATGAGGATGTTGGGGACGACACGGAAAGATAGAATAAGGAATCAGAGGATACAAGAGGGACGATTACATTGGTTTTGACATATCATGAGGAAAGAAGAATGAACAGCTTCGTAGCAGCTGGCCACATCAGATATTTTAATTAATGCTTTCACTACTGTACTGTGTAGAAAATTGTTTATTAATTCTCTTAATAAGCTATTTTTATGTAAATAACCTTATATAACAATGCTATAAAATTGTCAAAAAATTTAATTATTAAACATTACTGTACTTTATCTACAACTATCAAATCCACAGATTATAAATATATTTTGTGTGGTTCTCTTACAAACGTATGTTGACATGGGTAACTGATTAATATTTATCTACCAAGGTTTATAAAAGTATCAATACACCTATGTAGTCAGCTTATTTAAAAAAATCTTACCGTGTAATGTAAGTAGCATAAATCATAATGTTTTTAGAGCTAGATTTTTAATTCAATAGATGTTTTAGATTAAATTAATTATTATAGCAAAGTTTAAATAAGCACCTTTCTTGTTTAACATCATATAAAATTGAGAGTAATGTTAACTATTTACTGTTATTTAACACACAGAAGTAGTCCTTGTATAGCGTACTTTACAAAAAGCCTCCAAGTGACGACTAGTAAATATCCACTACGTTAAAAATGTGACGTCAAATTTTGAAATTAGACTAAAGCAAAAATGTCACACATGGAGCAGGTAAAAGAAAAGACGAAATATTTATTTATTGAATCAAAATAAATCCGCATGTTCTATTTCCCGGGAAAACATACAGAATTAAAAAAAAAGTAAACTTGAATTATGACTTTGTTTTATTATTATTTTCGAAACAATATACTCGTACTGCTTAATTTGTTTTTATTGAAGTAGTATATAGGAAATGACACCGACACACCAATACACACAAGTAAAGTAGCGAGCGTGGAGCGCCGAGCCAAGGAGGAGAAAGCCGACAAGTCACAAGGCTGGCCGAATGGCACATGCGACGTGCCATAGTAGTCGTTCTTAACCCTGTATAGACGAGCCATTAGATGTTTTACATCAATAATGGAGTAATTTTAAATCTTATCGTGGAAGGTTTGTTCATTTTGTACGTGCTGAACAAATTCCAAAAAAATGTAACATATTTTAATACAAAATACATTCTGATTCAGAACACAATAAAATAACAACTTGGCACTAAAATAATTTATTAAAATATTATATTTATATTGATTTGAGTCAGATGTAAGGTACCTACATACCACACTTAGAATACACTCATTTGACAATTTCAACTCACTGAAATTTGACAGGGATAAGATTTCTGAATTCCAAATTGACCAATTGAGTGTGAGATGAGTGTGAGTCGTGTCTCTGAATTTGGCCCTAAATTATTGAAATAAATGTTAATTAGTAATATGAGGAGTCTAAGGCTAAAATTAATAAAATCACCCCTTAACCTAAAATTAATTTTAATAAAAACGAAATAGGACATACTTTGGCATGATTCACATGTTGAGTAATTTTGGCTACCCTATTTAACTTTATCTAATTTGTACTACTGATGATGAGAACTTAGTTTCTAAAATACGTATTCAGTTTTTACCTTCCGTCACCTTTAGGTAAAAAAGATATTTTCTTTGGTCAAAAAATTCGAAAGTGAGTTTCTAATGAATAAGCACATTTGGGGTTCCGGGAATACGAATTTACTATTTTTACGATGATTTCTCTGTGTGTGTGTATGTGTGTGTGTGTGTGTGTGTGTGTGTGTGTGTGTGTGTGTGTGTCTGTGTGTGTGTGTGTGTGTGTGTGTGTGTGTGTATGTGACGATTCCAAAAATTATATATTTTTCGTACTTCTCGAGATTAGATCCATATGCAGTCATGATTAGATTTTGGTTATAATTGGTTCACCGGAAGTATTCTCATTTGCAACTTTTAACAGTGTTTCTTGAAAAAAGGCAATTAAATATCATTTATTGACATTTAATGTTATTATATTTTAAAGAATATGTTATTCTCTATACGATATGATTACATTTTATACTTCATATGCAATAGATATAGAGTTAAAGAATTATAAAGATATTAAATTTCATAAACCAGCCAGCTATGCTAACCTTGAAAACTTCTAATATATCCAGATAATTAAGATTGACAGATGTCAGTATTAATGAAAAGAAAATGAATGTGGCAGAGATGAGGACGTTGAGATGGATGTTGGAGAAGACACGAAAAGATTCGGTAAGCAATGAAAGAATAAGGGAAATAACTCGAGTATTAAAAGTTTATAGAAAGATATAACATAGACGATTACATTGGTTTAAATATATCATGAGGAGAGATAAGGAATATATTGGAAGAAGAATGAATAGCTTTGTAATAAAAGGTGGAAGAACCAGAGGAAGACCAAAGATAAAATGGAAGGACTGTATTGCGGAAAACTTGAGAAAAAAATCTGTTGTGGCCAGCACAATACCTTCCGTCAATCCTGTGTATAATGTATAAATTCCTTAGATAATTTTTCTTGCAAAAGATTCTAAATTTCCAGTAAAATTATTTCAGAAACAAACTATTCAAATTGCACTTGACACTGTCATCTTCTTCCTCTTTAGCTTTTTCCATTCGTTAGGGGTCCCTATTTTTCGTGTCGTTCTCATTCAGTTATTTTTCTCTCAAGTCTTCCGCAATACTATGGTTTTCCTCTGTTTCTTCAATTTCCTATTACTAAACTACTCATTCTTGTTTAAATATAATTCTTCATTTCTCCTCATGACATGTTCACACCAATGTAATCGTCTTTTTGTATCTTTCTAGAAACTTGTAACACTAGAGTTATTTTCTTACCATATCTTTCCGTGTCTTCCCCAACATCTACTTCAACATCCTCATCTCTGTCACATTAATTTACTTTTTATTGATACTGACATCTGTCAAATTGAATTATATGAATATATTGGTAGTTGCCATGTGTCTGTATCTATTGAATACGAAGTATAAAATGTAATCAAATCGTATAGAGAATAATATATTCTTTAAGTTATAATAACGTTAAATGTCAATAAATCAAATTTAACTGTTAAATCTTCAAATGAGGCTACTTCCGGTTAACCAATTATAACCTAAATCTAATCAGTTGTTCTTCTGGATGTAAACTTGAGGAATACGAAAAAAATATAATTTTTGGAATCGTGGTATTGAAGTTATGGGATCCGGAACTTTTGTCACACACACACAGACACACACACACACACAGACACACGTACATACATACAGACATCATCGTAAAAATGGTAAAATCGTATTATAGGAACCCTAAAACATGCTTATTCACTTAAAACTCATCATTTAATTTTTTGACCAAAGACAATACCTTCCTTACCTAAAGATGACGGAAGGTAAAAATAACTGAATGAGGACGACACGCAAAATAGAAATGAGTGGAAGAAGAAAATAAAAAATCTGGTATGGACACCGCACGACTTCCTTGTACGATTATTAAACTATACATATTTTTTTTATAAATAAATTACAAAACATTAATTTTAACTTCAAAACAGTAAGATATATAGCGACCATAAAGGGAGTTTTTAAAGAGAGTTTTGATTACAACAAAAAAATATTTGATTACAACAATGAATATAACTAATTTCACAATAAAAATATATTTGTTATTGTACGAATCATAAAATTGTACGTATTTAACGTAATTTGACATGAAATTTTTTTTTTTTGTCCTAATCCATAGCAAGCTTTATTACAAAAAAATAATTTTTAAATTTACATATTTCCCTTATTTAAAGAGCAAATTTAATAATACTTGATGTGCTAGACGCAGAAATTATTTCTCTAAAACTTTTATTTGAAGCATTTATTTCTAAAATCAAAATAAAATCATTTTATTCAAGAAAAACTGTTAACAACTTCAAGTAAAGTACCACTTCCGGTTAGCCTATTTTAACCAAAATCTATTATGTTATTTCGATTGACATACTTGTATACCAAATTTGAAAAGTTTTGGATTATATTTTAAAAGTTTTTCATTAAAATCTATTATAGGCTTCATGTAAAGTACCACTTCTGGAAATTGTGTAATAACCATAAAGGGAGGTGCACATCTAGATGTTATAGGAGTCCTAAATACAAAATTTCAACTTTCTACGGCTTACCGTTTTTGAGTTATGCGAGATACGTACGTACAGACGTCACGACGAAATTAGTCAAAATGGATTCAGGGATGATCAAAATGGATATTTCCGCTGAAATCTGAAAACCGAAATTTTTCGCGATTACAATACTTCCTTTACTTACGTACAACGAAGTAAAAATAGCGACCCCTAACGAATGGGTAAAGCTAAAGAAAAAGATGTCAGTATGAGTGCAATTTGTATAGTTTGTCTATGAAATAATTTTACTTGAAATATAGGATCTTTTGCAAGAAAATTTATAGATGGAATTTGAACATAATACACAGCATTGACGGATGGTAATATGCTGGCCGCATCAGATTTATTTTAGATTAATTTTAGGTTAAGGTATTGATTTGAAACGTCGGTTGTAGTTGAATGATATACCTTTGAATAAACAATAAATTAATGACTGATTCTCCAATATTTTAACTTATTTCTTAATATATTTACAGCCGATAAAACTTCTTAATTAACATTTAAATTTTATTGTAAACGGAAAAAAAAATTAAAATAATTTCCATACATAGATATATTGTTACAAAATGTGTTTAAATAGGTTTCCTCCTACTTGAAGGCAAATATTTACACAATATATCATGAAAACGAAAAAGTTTTAACGCAAGATCACTCCAGCTCCAATTAGTGGTATACGGTGTAAAAGAAATCAATTCGGTGGCTATGATGTGTTCATGCTTCAATGATAAATCACGGGTAGATTTTTTATTTCAATTAGAAGGCAACCTAATATAACACATTTTGTGACAATAGATGCGAAAAATATCTAATATTATTCATTAATACAGTTTATATTAATAACATGATAACAATGGATAATTAAACAAATTTCCAGTCTTAATTTTTTATTTTATTTTAAATGAATAGCAGGAGGGTTGGTTTCAAGACACCCTAGGAATTTGAAGAAATCTATGTACGTTAAAACATAGGTAGTGCTAGTTATGTAAACAATATTTTTGTTGCCACCGCGTGCTTGTACAGTAATCAGTGTTTGTCGTACGGATTAAGCACTCAAAATATACAAGCGTTGTTGTGTTATGGAATTGGCATTTTGACATACATGTTAGACATGATAGACAAAAAACTTTGCAATCAAAGAAAAATTACTTCGCGATCGATCTGTCATAGAGGATGAAGTAATAATAGGTGATTTAAAATTATGATATTATTTGTAAAGGAATTTAATAAAAACTGAACATCAAAGATAACGGTGAGTCCTGGAACTAATTCGTCGTGGATACTAAGGACCAACAGTATTTATTTGGTAAAACTAATACTGCTTGTATATATAAAACATTTTTAATATCATCCACTGTATGACATTTAAATACAAAAATACAAAGCCTATCCGTCCCAAATTCCAAATTTCAAATTCACAATTCCATCCCCGAAATAAAATCCCCATTACTTCCTGCGCGAGTTGCGTTTTCCAGCGTTCCTATGCTTTGGGCCGCCCTGCGGGGTGCGGAGCAAGGGTGCAGGCCTGGTGGGGAAGAGCCTCCACTCGTGGGATGCCCGGCAAGCCGACAGTTCGCCGCGGTCGCTGATAGTTGGTGTGTCGCTCGCAGCATCCCAGATACATTATTCACGTGCACGCTCGACGCCCGTACACAGACTATATCAGTGTAAGATTAGAACGTATACAATAGTGGACTATAGTGAAGTGTGTGTTGGATTATTGCAGCAGGATTTGTAAGTCGATTTTTTTTTTGTTTATGATTTATAATTTCTAGATATACATAGTTTTATTTGCTTATTTTATGTAATTATGATATATACAATATTAATGCCCGGTTGCGCCGCTGATACTTAAATTTTAAGTGCTCCTTAAATTGACAACGTACCGAAAAGAAATCTCAAATTGAATACTGCTGTCAAAATTTTGTAGCTATTTATTTAAGCCTCGCTTAAAATTTAAGTTCCATCGATACAACTGGACATAACTATAATCAAAGTAGTATTTTGTTCTGTAATAAATCAGACATTAAATTAACAATTACTCGAAAACTAAGTCAAACAGCATTTATTCTTACAGGTGTTGTAAGAATAAATGCTGTTTGACTGAGATTTCGAGTAATTGTTAACACCTTATCCACACTACAGTCGAGATATTACCCACATTAAATTTCATATTTTGAATAATGAATATGATCAATATTTTACTGTATTTCTCTAAGAAAATATCAGTTTATTTGTTTGATAGCAATGATTATTAGAAGAATGTAATCGAGGTACACGTGTGTATGAATCTATGAACCAGTTACGTAAGTACGTACGAGTATAATAACATAGCTTATTCCAAACCAAATTAGAACTTTTTCTAATAAGCGTGAAGCCAAATGTGTACCTAAATTGTGTTTTAGTGGAAATACTGTTATTATTGTATCTCTTTATTTGTTTATAACATTTGTCAGTAATATGATAGCAACTATAACTATGATTTTGGAAAGAAAATATATCTTTCATAACATTAAAAAAAATTGAACATGTTTTTCCAATTAGTAATTTTTTTAATTTATTTTTTTAGTTTGTAGTAATCATTTTATAGACACGTACGTAATCATATACCTAATGTTATGTTATCTTTACCAAATAACTGTAGAAATTGATTTGTAAGCTTTTTTCCAGGAATATTTTGTATATTATTAAATTTTGTATTTTTCCATTTCAATAGTTCATCTAAACTAATTCTGAAACGTCAGTAACTTTCAAATATTAAAAAGAGATAAATACAAATAGGAATCAGTCATTTTTAAATTATTTTTCATGTACTTAATGAAGTTCTCACAACATATAAAAGATGTTTTCTAAATTTACTCTTTAACATTAACAACACCAGTATTCTTTGGTAATTTTCATATGGAAATGTTGAACAACTAAGTCTGAAATTGTCTTATTAATATCTTTCTTCAAAATCTGTTTGGCATTTAATGGCAAATTTGTTTAAAATAAACGGTGTTGTATTAATACAAATAACTTTCTTGCTTGTAGTAAATTATTGCTTGTCATTATCTATTTGTAAACAATTCCGTGCGTACCGAATACATCTACCAGCGATTTTGCAATCGAAGATTGATATCGGAATATGTCAGTTCTCTTTCGCATTGTTCGAAAAATAATAGGCCGTATTAACAAATCGCTGTTCTCTCAAACTATTCCATGTTAAGCAACTGGTAAAATAAATCTATACTGGGAGTGTAAAGGTTAAAAACAAGAAACAAAACAAAACAAATCTGATGTGGATTATTGTCCGAGAACAAATTACCAGCTCTATTCTTACACTGTAAGGATTTGCGGGATTAGCTCTATTTAAATGTTATTCACTTGCTCTTTGTTACGAAGGAATTTAATTCAACCAAATAATCCTTCTGTTTTTAAATGAGGTGAGAGATTTTGGAGCCATTGTATGGATAGCGAAATAACGAAGTACTCTACAATTTCTTACTGTTACGAGACATCATATACATAACTATCTTTGATTATAATTTATAATTAAGACGACAGCGACGAATTTTTTATATTACCGGACCTATTTAAAAAGCAAAAAAGTACTGGGCTTAAATTCTTTAAGTGTATAATTTAATTATTATTCACTCGCGTACAGTTAGTCTTAATTAAATCAAGTATTCATCGACAAGTAGTTGTTTATCGACATTGGAAAGTGTTACTTTACTGTACGATTCATGAATAAGTACTTCTGTGCCTAGGCGAGTATAGCGAGGTATTTTCCAATCGACATATATCCTCTATTTTTTTATGAGCGCATACGAATATACGAGGGTCATTTTATAAATATTGCACATAATTGTTAGTTTATTCATTTGTTTATTTTTATTACAATATCTCTTTACAATCCTTCATTACAGTCTCCCTGCTTTTCAATGACCAAGTCCCAACGTCTGGGAAGCTTTACTATTCCATCCAAGACACCATCTCTGTTCATCTGCTGAATGGCTTGGGTAACGGTAGCATGAAGCTCTTCCAGAGACAGAAAACGATATCCACGCATAGACTGTTTAAGCTTTGGGAATAGGTCGAAGTCTGGTGGACTCATGCCCGGACTGTAGGGAGCATGTGGTAACACTTCCCAACCGTATTCACGCAGTTTTCCGATTACGACATTCCCCTATGCGGAGGCAAGCATTTTCATGGGGAATGAGTGGCCCAGTCTCGAGCAACTGAGGTCGGGTTTTGTGCAATTTTCTGCGCAGCTTTTTCATGAAGGCCCAATAATAAACTGCTGTGACACTTGTTCCACTTGGAAGTCTGTCTGTCATGTTGATTCCTTTTCATCATGGGCAAAGATCATCATTTGTTTGACTTTTGATTGAGCTCTCCGATTTATTTTTTTTGGTCGTGGGGAATTTGGACCTCTCCACTTGGTGGACTGTGATTTAAACTGTACTACGGTCCACTGTTAAGTAACCGCAAACTTCACTTAAAGTACTATGGATTTCTGTTTTATTTCTGCCACGTAAAGTTTCGATCTTAATGTACGACCTCTGATCTTCAACGGTCCAATATCTAAGACACGCGCAGGCTCCATTTCTAGCTGACGTTTGGGAAAAACAGATTACGTTATAGTTGGAAATAAAACACACGCTGCTTCCCCAAGCCTTCTAATATAACAGACGTAAATGTCACTGTTGTTGCATCATCCAAATCGCAGTGTTGCCAACCTGTGCATTATATATGAAATGACCCTTGTATGTACATATTTTGAAAATAATAATAAAACTGTATTTGGATATGTAAAACTAAATTTTACAGGGACTGTTTTATCGGTATTTATTTTTATTGTACAAAATCACCTTTATACACTTCCACAATTTGTTGTTTTTTGTTCATGACTAGTAATAATAGAGTTATAAAGAATTATATTATAGCTGAAAAAAGTTTAAAAATATTTCTTTCTCTAACAGTTACCCAAAAAAAATCTGCTTTCAGGATTAATATGAACAAATAAGCGATCAATCTATAATGTCCATATATAAAAATCTGTTGTGGCCAGCACAATACCTCTCGCCATTTTCATTTTATGTTGCATAGGGCGCGAGCAGTTATGTAACTTTGTTGGCCTTGGCAAGCAGATATGGGGGCTCGTGTCAGAATGAGAGCTAGTAATATACATAGGTGTCAAGTATCATACGTTTTCATCCGAAACATTATGATTTTCCAAATCCATGTGGATTATTTTCCTCGACAATGGATGACAAACAAACATCAGAATATTTTGAAATTTTGAATGAAAAATTATGACATGACAATTATGACATCTATGTAAATAACTACTAGCCGTCATTCTGACACGGATCCTCATATCTGCTTGCTAAGGCTAACAAAGTCAAATGACTGCTCGCGCCCTATACGTAACGAATTTAACATTTCTTGTATACACACAAATAATTGAAATTGTTTCTCTTCTTTCGTTCTATGAGAAATTTTATCGTACTATTCTAATATGTTCAAAATTCTTCAAATTCATTGATGGTATTAGCAATATTTCGTAAGGATATATGTAATATTAACATACCTGTAATTTTAAAACATATTAAATTAATAATACAATAATATATATTAAATGTACTCATACCTCCCAGAAAAATCTGACAATGACATTTTGCATTTATTTGTCAATTACAAAAATTTGAATATCGCAACTGTTTTTCGGGCAACGAGATTTATTACAACAGATTATTCTATATTATTATATACTATATCTCCAAACCTATACGAGATATAATAAAAAATTTAAATGTGTCAGATTGAGAATTTAATTATCTTTAATATTTGTAGTAACAAATTTTGAAAAAATAATATTTAGAATTTTTTTTTTTAGAAACTACCACTTCCGGTTGTCCAATTGTTACCAGAACCTATTCAACTCTTCCCATTACTGTTAGATTGAGGAATCCGTAGTTATATAGGTCTTTAGTCTTATAGAATTTGCTCGAGAATTTGAGAAATCGTGTCTCCAATAACCTCACACACACACACATCCACACACACACACACACACACACACACACACACACACACACACACACGCACACAAACACACACACACACACACGCAGACATCATTGTAAAAATGGTACAATCGGATTCTATGGACCTTAAATCGTGCTTATTTAATAAAATCTGGATATGTGATTTTTAGCATGAAACCAATACCTCTCGAGCGAGAGGTAAAAAAATAGTTGCTAATTATTTTATTTTAATATCGAAGATATGGCAATCTATGCTATACATTGAAGCAAAGATTACTTAAATGAGTTACGTTGAAAATATCTTGGAAACCTCTTTGTATTATACGTAGAAATGAGTAACAGTCTGAAAACATTGGCCTGGTATATACAGATATGTTGGTTAGCTGACCCAAACACTAAATTATTACTAATATACTATGTACGCTTTGTGTAAACATTTATGCACTAGTGTAGTTATAGGTACTTTTCGAAGGCAATACCTAACCAAAGCAGTTGTCCTGATTATAAGATATTTTACCATGCAAAAGAATCGAGACCAATTTCCAAATTTACGAATGTATATTCTCCATGTTTTCAATGGTTGTGTGTTAACAAGATAAGGTTATGTGTATTATAAAATTTGTTTCCATATTCTTTCCTTTTGGATTTTATACATCACACAACATTTGTATGATAAAACAGAAAGAACTATTTAATAGTTTTTCATTGTTTGAATTAAATTTAGTGTAAATTTCAAAATAGGTTAAACTGACAGATCCAGTTTTAAAAATGGCGATACTTCTTATCAATTTGTAACCAAATTAAACTTCCCGAGTATAATTTTTTTTATATACGGCAGCAACACGTCTGCATCGATTCCCTTTGGCGAATTTACAGGGCCGTATCGTAACGCAGTTGTGTTGCGGCCGTGAATCTGCATTTTTTTTATTATTGTATTGTGAACGTAGCAGGACGTGCGGCCGTGTTTGTTCACCAAACGAGAATGATGTAACTGTTTTACTGTCCCAGGGCAGCCGAATATCGTTTTTACTCGGGTTAACCTTAATTAAAAGTAATTTGATATAAATATACAATAACTAAATTTTTGGCATGGCCATGAAGTCAAGATATGGTTAGATTACAATATAGTATCTCAATGTAAACCCGGCTCCTATGCACTATTGGTCGACCACGACGTAGCACCGTCCCAGTAGTATTCACAAAACAGGAGGATTATTGCGTTTTGAAATAAGAGTATAATATACTGTATATATTTTGAGGAGGTATTAATAACTATCGATATTTTGTAGAATATGGCTTAAAAGGGTCGGCGAAATGTATGGCAATGCATATTCATCAGAGGATGAAAAGTTTGTTTGAGGCTGAAAGTGAGTGGGAATTTAGAATTTGGTAGGGTGAAATTCGTGGAATGTTAATTAATAAATGCAGCAAAGGACGTGAAATTCATACCAGGTGATATTAAACATTCCTGTGCGTGCAAGCTAATATTCAGATTTGCGCTATTGGATTCCCATTAGTGTCATCCGATAAAGAAAATCCCGCTCCGATCGAATAAGCTCCGCAAATCTCGTTATAGATGTTTTCCAATGAGATGCGAAGCCTTCCCCATACCAGATATCAACAGAGCGCCTTTAAACGCCATTACACTACACAATGACGTAGCTGGTCGCGTGTACTCTATAACTGATTTTAGTTGCAAATGGTCTAGTTTAAATTTATCAATTAGTTCAAATTATTTTGTCGCATGAAAGTGTTGTCCCAGAGAAGTGACGTTCGGTAATCACCCTCATCGATAAAACAATATCATCATTATCGGAATCTGCTTAAATTAGATTATATAGTTTACTTTGTCTCATCTATTCACACAAATTTAACAAATATTAAAATCGTCTAACGTAAAAGATATAGTCAACAAATTATAGACTTCACAGTGATTTGAACATTTTGAACCCAGGATCCTGTTATATTTAGTAGAACTTTCATGAGACATTGAAGCTAAATATAGGTGGTAGAAAGTATTCTACTAGATACAAGAGGGTCCCTGTGAATTTTTCACAAATCCTTCTTCGTTATTTATTAAATTGTTCACGGTAACTGATTGTTAGGGAAAGTAACTGCTGAAAAATAGTTTTTAATTAAAATCTTATGGCTGATTTGGTGTACACAAGTAATTTTTTTGTGAGAAGTAGTTTTATAACATTGATTTTACTTAAATTTAATCTCGAATACTCGTAGTTAGTTGAACTAAACCTCCTAAGTATAGTAACACCTGCCGAGAGTCGTCGAGAGAAATTTTCGGGCCCGTAACAAGCCCGTGACCCATGATAGGATTGTAGCCCAACCTGCCTGTCTAAAAAAGGATCACTTCTGTTGGCTAAAATACGGCCATAAATCACAGTTTATCACTTTAAATCAGTGTTTTCCAAACTTTGTTGATCCGCAGACCCTTTATACCCAGATTTTACAGCGAACTCCTATTGACTTGGATTTGTACAAAAGCGCATAGAGTGATAATTTCGAATTCAAATTTATACCAGGTGATATTAAACATTACATTATAAAAATATAATTTTATTGGGAGTATTATTTATGAAAAAGCAGTTTAATATATGTTTAATAGCTTGTAGGATACTTTTTATTAAAACAAACCTGCGGACCATTGTTTGAGAAACACTGCTTTAAAAAATGACAATGTTATATCTACAATCATTAAATGTCAGGCTCTAAAAGTTTGATTGTTTTTTTTATCTATGTAAAAATTATTATCAATCAAACGGATCGAGTCTCTCTTGCCGGCCTATAACATAAGTCTCAGATGTCATCCCCCTCTCCTATCTCGGCGGCTTTGCTTGTGCTAAAAGTAATTTGGAAAATTGTAATACACTTCTGTCTCCTAGTTCTTAAAATGTTTTAAAGAAATTGTCCTCCCTCGAAGTCAGTAAAAGCCAGTACACGAAGTTGAAACAGACTGTAACAAAGTAATCGGTAAAAAAGATTGGGGTTGCGTGACTGAGTGTATATGTAATCGGTTGTGGTTCGATGACACGATTTCAAATTCCACTGGAGTCAACGTAAAAATTATTTCCAATTTTAAAGTCGGCCCTCTTCATGTGCCTGCAAATTGCATGAAGTGATGCTTGATACACGCCCACAATATTACAAATATATCGATATTATCAAATCTTTGCAAGAAAGCAGATTGAACCACTCAACAATGGACAATAAACCGGTATGATATATTTGTTTATTTTATTTGGGATGATATATTTTATTTACATTTCTCAAATTGTGCATTTACAAATGCTTGAGTACCTCGTTTAGCACCTACTAAGCATTGATCCTTGAGTTACATTTAGATGTTACAAGCTGAACACTTGTTCACTTAAAATAATACTTAGTTTACATTGAACGAGTTCAACGGCACTTTTTGCATAGTTAACAGTCTGATATGTTGAAATTGAACTGCCGTGTCATTTCCACCGTCTATCCTTAGACGAGAAAAATAAATTTTAGCCGTTATTAACGGGCGGTCTTGTACAACAATATATAGTTAGATATTATTGTAAATGGAAATGATTATTACAACTAATTTAATTATATTTTTTTATTTTATGTACTTAATTGTGAAAAACAAGTATATAAATTAATCTTCTGTAATAGGAAAATAATAAAAATCGCAATAGACCGAGGTTTTGGTCCCGGCTTTAATGATGGCACATTTAAATTAAAAAGTAATTTTTCTAGTTGACATCGACTATAGTTGCTATTCCGGGAAATCCTTCCGAAGTTTTCTAATACTGTCTTCGTTACAACAATAATCAAGAAATCAAAGGTTGCTGTACGGATAAAGCCTGTCTGCACCAGGTGCATTTATTTAGGAATATTTTGTTATTTGATTTCAAAAAAAGCTTTGTATAAATCTACAATAAATGAAATTGAAAAAATAGGACAGCGACTGGTTTATTCTAACTGCCATATTTTTGGACATGGAAATATTTCCCTAAAAATACGTTGTCAGATAACAGGTTATTTTTGCTTTCACATTCTGTTTGACATATAAAAATGACAGATAGATTGTTATAGGTATAAATTTACCACTGAAACCAATATTTTTACTGATAGGTAGTTTTGTTGGTTTTATTTTTCACTAACCACATTTGAAATATAATACTTTTCAACATTTTTAGAACATGTAACCAATAACTAAGTATATTATAGTTTGAAATACTATCAAATTACATTGAAAAATATGAACATTATATTTAATATCCTTCATAACATATTTCATAATATAAAATTGACATCGACATGAATAAATAAAATATCGATATGTATTAGCAAAATTCCCTTATTCTATTAAATATTTGTTGATGTACATGAATTTTACAATAAATAAGTATTTCATATTTCTTTCTGTAAGGAAACGACAAGAATTTCTTCTAAAATTCCAAACTTTCGTTTTCCTGTTGAATATGTATGACAATAAATCCTATATCTTTTATCCTTTGAAAGGATTGTATGTCCTTATTGGCAAAGCATTCCCAAGGATTAAAGCTCATAATTCATTCTTTCCAATAACTTTCGGATTTGTTCTTTGACATCTAAACGTGTCCATGAATAATTTGAAATATTTTCTCCGTCTATTATAGTGAGATTAAGTTTATTCCCTTTCACAATAGTAATATTTATTCTCTTGAACGATCATTAACCTTCTAATATATGCATCTGATAAAATCTGGAAACGTTCAGCATTTTGTAGATAATTTGTACGGGATATATACTTTTAGTAGTCATTAAGTACTTTATATTCTTTTGAGGAAATCGTTAATTGTTAAACGCGAGAATGAGGATGTAGAAAAAGAGGTACTAGTAAGTAAGATTCGTAAATTATCCATTTTACGAGGGGTTTAGAAAATTTATCACACGAACCGTCAAAATCACAGACGTAAGAAAATTATTGCCGTCCAAACGTATATATTTATATACTTTCTTTTTGTAACATTTTTGCTAATATACTCGTATAAACAAAAATATATTAAACTACAAAATGTAGCTTCCGTCGAGGCTGTTGATTAATGAGCGAGATCATTTATTATTGTTTCCTAAATATAACAATTGAGGAGCTTTTAACAA
Organism: Harpalus rufipes; assembly: GCA_951394225.1. Classification (NCBI taxonomy): domain Eukaryota; kingdom Metazoa; phylum Arthropoda; class Insecta; order Coleoptera; family Carabidae; genus Harpalus; species Harpalus rufipes. Next base: position 22,541,493 of record OX596277.1, read on the forward strand.
AAACAAACTTAGTAATTTTTTTCGAATTTATGATAATCAAAAAATAAAATTTTTTAGCGTCCTTGCTATAAAAGATTTCTGTAACTTAATTTTAGGATCATCGAAATAATCGTGTACATCATAATAACATTTTTCAATAAGTTTTTTTTTCAATTTTTTGATTTATTTACAGAGAGGGTCTTAGAACGCTTAATTTCTTCAGACAGTTGATTGTATAATCGGATACTCCAGTAATATGGATCCTCCTCGAAGAAAGCAGTGCGGTGTTGTGGAATTTGAAGCAGATGATTATTTGTGGTTACGTATTTATGTACATCAGATCTTTTAATATAGCTGCATAGATTTTCTTTTACAAAAATTAAAAATTGATATATACACAACGATGGCAATGTGAGTAAATTGTTTTTTATGAAAGTTTTTTTACATGATTGATTGTATTCTAATTAGAACATGAATCATATGGCACATTTCTGATTTCTAAATAATCTTATAAAAGATGATGATGTATAATAATATACATATTGATATAAATTTTGCAAAGTAATATGATTTAACAATATCTATATTACAAATATTAGTTAATATTACATACATAATATATTTTAGATAAATTACTACAAATATTGTTTAATTGCATTTCCTAATTTACATTTTCTGTTATACTTAGGCCTAGAATTTTAAAATTACTGACTTGGTGTAAAGAGGTTGAATTATATTTCACTAGTAAACTGCTGTCATCAGAATTTTTGTTATAGATCGAGAAATGCATGAAAACAGATTTATTATTGTTTACTATTAGTAAGTTCTTATTCATATAGTTTTTCAATTCTTCGAGCTGTAAATTGGTGCTGCATATTAAATTATGCAAGTTCTTGTTACACATAAATAATGATATGTCATCTGCATACAACACAAAATTTTAATGGCTGTCTGTTGTTCGATATCATTGATATATAATATAAACAAAATAGGTCCAAGAATCGAGCCTTGAGGTACTCCAGTGTTAATAATAGTTTCATTAGAACTCGTATTACATATATTTACTAGTTGTCGCCTATTACATAAATATGATTTCAGCCAATTGTAGCAGTTTCCTCTAATATGCTAATATAGTGAAATATGTCCCGAACATTTTTAGTAAAAAAAATTAACGTAGGTATATATTTAAAGTAAACTTGAAATAGTTTTCAACAATGAGTTTAAACCTGGAATAATTTAATAATTATTTATCCATGTATTCACTATTTTTATCTCCTGTCACCGTCAGTGAGATATTGTCTTTGGTCAAGAAATTCGATAGTGAATACAATGAATAAAATTCCAAAAAAAGTATACCTTTATGACGAACTGATTAGAAATTGGTTACAAAACATTTTAGTTTTTTCTCATTATATAAATTGCAGTGAACTGGTATACCTATTTTAGTATGATAGTAGTTAGGTATCAATCAATATTTTATAAAACAAGGAGAAACGATGAATCTAGCACTCGTGAATACTTTACTTCGTCCTGTTCCAAATTCAATCAGCGTTTTTTCCTTATAAATAAAATCAAAGCGTCCTTGTAGAAGAAACAAAGGTGTCGAATAAAAAACCTCGTATCTTGTAACCCCATTCCGTAATTAAAGAAACAGAGCATTGAGTATTCAGGGTTCTGTTAATTTGAATCTTGTAGAAGAAATCCATCGGAATGAGTTTTTTGCTATTTCGTCTGTGAGCATCAGTAATTAGGAGGAACGTTGAAACTTAGTGGACAATGCAGAGCGAGTCGAGAGAACCGAGACTCTAAATGGAATGTGTGATCAAAGTTGCTGCCGCCAGCGCCGGACAAAAGACACTTTAAGTGGATTAAATCTAACAATTATGTCCGGGGTTTTTCACTGCCTTTATTAGCATGCAAAACCAATTATCAAGCGACACGTGTTCGCCCGGTAATTGAAAATAATGGAGAAGATGCCGCACAAAAAGAGAGGATTACAGATAAGTGATGGAGGCTTGTTATCTGGGTTTCTGTGACCAACACTTCTTCCGTAATTTCTTCAACCTGTACTACGAAACTTTACATATTTAACCGGAAATATTCTATTCTATAAACTATATCCTAACATTTTGATATTACATATTTTCTATCAGTACATTGATCAAATGCTTATTTAAATTGTATGTCATGAAGAGACTACAAAGGTGTCTCTGCCTCAAACATAGCCCGTGGTAGGTCACTTCGCGAAATGACCGGGCTAGGATAGGTTTGGTATTTTTGCTAGGAGCGACCGTGCTCAACACGCGAAGTAGTCGTGGCGGGTAAGCGAAATGACTATATATTGGGCATTGACCGTAACATCTCAATTTGAATATACTGTCTGAGTTTTATGTGAGGCATAAAATACGAACGAGAATACGAAGCAATTATTGATAACAACTGGACATTCGTCTAAATTAAAAGTACTATCTTGCTCCCAATGGTTGTCGAAGGTAGTTGCACGAGATAAAAACTAACTTCACTAATACGAATAGGGTATGTGACCTTAATCATTTTTAGAGAAAATATTTGCTCGTAAAAATTATTAATATAAAGAGTAAAAAGCGACATAGGTATTTATTATTTTTTACCTCTCGCTAAGAGAGGTATTGGATTCATGCTAAAAATCGCATCTCTCTCTATCTCTCTCTCTCTCTCTCTGTGTGTGTGGATGTGTGTGTGTGTGTATGTGTGTGTGTGTATGTGTGTGTGTGTGTGTGTGTGTGTGTATCTCTGTGTGCGCGCGCGCGTGGATGTTGGAGGTATGATTTCTCAAATTCTATAAGACTAAAGCCCTGTGTAACTACGGATTCCTCAAGCTAACACTAAAGGGAAGAGCTAAATAGGTAACAATTGGACAACCGGAAGTGGTAGTTTCTAAAAAAAAAAGTTTTTTGAAAATTTATGTTAGTACAAATAATAAAGATACTTAAATTCTCAGTCTGCCATATTTAATTTTTTTATATAATAATAATAATAAACTTTATTTAGCATGATGCTATACCATAAATAAACAATAATACTAAAAGTACTTATAAAAACGTTTCATTAGCTTACAAGTTTACATCTGTTAAATTCTGAGGTTTATTTAAATAAATATTAGCCTTTAATTTAAAGTTTCTTAAATCTAAATTCTTAAGATTATCAGGTATTTCATTATATATTTGTACTCCTTTCAACAGCAGTGCATTTTGTCTTGTGCAGTGTTTTTTTTTGTTGTAATACGGTACTGATTTTCCTTACGAGTATTGTAATTGTGAATATCTTTAATTTTAATTAATTTGAAGAATTTTGAACATATTACAAGAATAGGACAAAATTCCTCATAGAACGAAAGAAAATATACCAGTTCAATATAATTTGTGTGTACAAGAACTGTTAAATTCGTTACTTATAGGGCGCGAACAGTTATGTGACTTTGTTGGTCTTTGCAAGCAGATATGGGGGGCTAGTAGTTATTTACGTAGATGTCACCATTGTCATATGTCATAATTTTTCATTCAAAATTTCAAAATATTCTGATAACATGTTGTTGATTTGTCAGTATGGAATGTACTTGTCGAGGAAAATAATCCACATGGATTTAGAAAATCATGATGTTTTGAATAAAAAAATATAATACTTGACACCTATGTACATTATTACTAACTGTCATTCTGACATAGGCCCCCATATCTGCTTGCCAAGGCGAATAAAGTCACATGACTGCTCGCGCTCTATGTAACTTAAAATGACAATGGCGAGAGGAATTGTGCTGGCCACAGATTTTTTTAAAAATAAGAATGAAATTCGAGAAAAATAGCCTTAAAATTTTAGTCTATCTATTAATATTTAACAAATTTTACAAAATGCTGGTATAGTATTTTTAAATGGATTGCAAAAAATAAGGTCACATACGCAATTGCTTTTGAGACAATACTAGTAAGTAAAAAGTAAACAATATACTAAAATGACTTTACTAATAATGAATTCGTTCCCATTTCGGCGGGATATTCTCTTACCAATCAATCAGGGTATAGCATTAACAGCAATTTAAAAATCATTTTTCCTAATTAGTCGTCAATGTGACAGCGCTAGAGTGCCAGTCTTGTAATCGGCATTCAAATTAAAACAAAAACGATAAATATTAAATATCATTGGATAAATCCAGTCCTATATATTTTTTCTTATCGCTTATTATCATTTTAACAAATAGTATATCGTGAAAGTAAAAAAAAAGTCAGTCAACCTTTACCACATCTTGAATTAAACTATTCTTACGGTACTTGAGACAAGGTTTCAAGCCTTTGTCTTATAAGGGTTGTCGTGATACTAACAAGATAATACTAGTAAGAAAAACTAGACTACTATATTAAAAATTATACTTACATATAATGATGTCTATAGTTCGTAATTGGAGGAACTCTTCTGTTACCAGAAAAAATCAGTATTGTAAATTCGATTGTTGTATTTACTTATAATCTGCGTAGATTTTCGACAATACAATCTGAAACATAATACATACATGTATAAGAAAATGGATATCATTGTTCATGTTTGTGATGAGAAAGCCATTAGAAAAGAGCTGTGGTCATCCTTTGATACTTATAAATGTTCTAGTTTTAGTTTTAGAGAGTGTCCTGTTCTCGTGGTTTTCCGCTAGATTAATATGCGAATTCATATGGAGAGGGACCGCACAATGGACGATTGTTCGCTTGTTCAATTCCCTAAAATGCCCGACGAGAAATAACGAACGTGAGCACAATGCATGGCCATGCATTCATCATATAACAACGACAAAAAACGTGTTCAAATATTAAGAACCGCCTTCGTTCGGACCCCAACGCAGTATACTCTGCTACTGTAGCTGGAGAACAAAACTATTCTTATAAAGAACAGGGACGTACGAACTTTTATTTTTTAAAAACAAAAACCGAAAGGATGTAAAGATGTTCACAAGTTTTGTTATACATTTTAATAGAAATATTTGATTTTATCTCTGCTCCTATAGGCAGAATTAATATAGCGTTGATGGATGAAGATGAAAAAGTTTCGCTTGTTTGAACTTTTTCACCAAATTGGTCATTTTATTTAAAGAATTTATTGTGTTAATCATTTTTTGAAGTCTGTAGAATAGAAAAAAAGTGTTTTATTTAATGACTGAGTGTCTACTTTTGTGTACTTATATCAAATTCTATGTAAGTAGAGAAAAGGGTGTAAATTTATCTATAGTCAAATGCTGTACTAATTTCTTGTTTGAATATTGTACTTCAAGCTATTTCCGCCGACAACTAAGGTCATCTACCTTTTTTTTTTAAATTTATACTTACGTATGAATATCGACATGGAAAAGCACCCTGTCTCAGGGTTCAATCTCAAGTGCGATTTAAAAATAATTAATTAATAATTTATAAAAACCCAAATAAACATAATTGACTTTTAAATTATAACCTATAACAATTACAGGGGCTTATTTTGTCGATAAGGTCATATACCACTTTTTTTGCCGTATGGTCTGTGGTACGTGCGATTGTGTCAAAATTTAGTGCGTGTACTGGAGGGTTAATATTGAAACTTATTGCTATATAACTCGTTATATGGTTCGTTTCAGTTTTTATATTTTGGTTTTTTATTAAAATTGAATTAACCTGAACTATCAAAATCTGCGTAAATTGGCACAAGCAGCAATAAGGCCATAATGTAATTTGTAAATTTAAACTCTTCATTTGATTAACTTTTGGCAGAAATTACCCACCAGTATTGTTGTTTTACTTAATAAAATAAATAAATAAATAGGGGCACTTATCAAACGCCTCTTTGCAGGGGGACACGGTCAACTGAGCTACAACAACTAGGTCACACTAGGCGATAGGCAAGTGAGCGCCACACATCTGGGCGGTAAAGTAATAGATGTGTAATGTGTAGAATTATAAAATTATGAATTCGGTTAGTTTTCATTAGGGTTTAAAACAATTAGATCGTCACTTCTATTTTTTCTATTGCAATAAAAAATTCTCCAAATTGTTTGCCGCTGATCGTGCAAAACTTTTTAATTTTATGTCACCCAAATGATGTACGCCAATTAACCACCGTCGGTTTGACTGTCGCCCAGTTGATTTTCTCTTATTGTGAATGATCTAGTTGTCGCGTACCGTCTTATAATCCCGTTGTCAGAACCACAACCGGTCTGTAACACACGCAGCTGTTGATGTTGAAATATGTATTTTTTAGTTTCGAAATAATTTTATTTATCAGATTTTGGCGCCTCGTGACATCTGCGAATAGTAGCGGAGGTGTGCCAAGTTTGCTATGATGCTTACTTGGACTCGTCAGTAAGGCTGTAATGTAAGACATGCCCTGCCTTAGACGCTGACAGTTGCGACGGTCGGGAATCCAACCCGGGACTTAACCAGGCTGAATTCCAACCGCCACAGTACTCCCCCGACAGTGTCGATATTGCGTTTGTCTGCTGGCGGTGTCTAGAGGACGAAGTTGATGTCGAGATTGTTGCAGAAGGTTGCGTGTTCAGATCACGTTGGACTTACCTCGTCAAGAGAAGCAGAGGCGTGCCAAGTTCGCTGTAGTCCTGCCTTAGACGCCGGGAATCGAACCCGGAACCGTATGATAAGAGGGAGACGCACTGACCACTGGACCGCTGGAGACCTGGTTGGGGTGAGTGGAGTGCTCTCAAACGTAGTAAGGCTGAATTCCGACCGCCAGGAGATCAATATAAAATTTTATGTTTACATCTAATATGTACGTACTACTTTAAAATTATTAATTATCACCTGCTCAAAAACGTTCTTTTGTTAGATCATGAAAATATGAATCGTGTTTTATATACGTTTTTTTTTGTTACCGATTATAAATCGGTTATTTATGTAAATTCAGTAAATGATATTCAATATTCGATAACATGAAATTTATAAAATTATATTTGGATTGTAGCACAAAAGAAAAAATCAAATTACACGTTTTGAGATGAAATTTCCTTGAACTTTGTTTACCTAAGTCTCGAATATTATGTGTGAATATGAATAAAATTATACACTAAATGTTATGCTTTTACGTTTTACCTTCCTTTATTCGAAAAACTGGTTTTATACGTGTTCATTACCATTTAATACTCGGTTATAAACTTTTATAATACAATTTCTTCTATGTGCGAATTTTTTTATAAATTATATAGCTAATATAGCACCTATAAAGATTTTTTCATATTATGAATTATATCTTCTCGTTTGATAGATGTTCGCATGATGATGTGAGAAGCGTTTCTGATGTTAGATGAAAGTTTTATGTGAAGGTATGTGTAGTCGTTTTGTGCGCTTCACAAGAGAGTTCTCATATTCTACATGAATTTATAGCAACAGATGTATGTACATTGAGAATCGATGGGGGATAAATAAATAACTGAAATTCAACGGGTGATTCGGTTTTATTGCGAGATAAGGTTAGTGAATTTTATTCAAATTTTTATAGACTTCCATAAATTTCACTTTAAAAGTGAAATTAATTAGCTGCTTTTCACGAACACCAGCATTTTTATCTTTTGCTATAAAATTATATGAAAGATTTAGTTTGTAGGTATTAATAGACTATTCCATCGTAATCAAAAATAGTAAAGTTTATTGAAAATATGAAAGATATCCATTCTTTTTATTATAAATTACAACCTCTAAAAATACGGGGTGTTTTGTTTTTGAAGGCGCAGGACATGTATGGTACGTGCGTCTGAGCAAATAGGATCCAAGTATGAACTCCTTTGTGAAGCTCCACCTCAACTAAGAATATACTTATTTGGGTGTGTTGGATCTATACGAATGCTGTTTGGGTGAATTCCATTTTTCTTTGTTTTTTTTTAAATGAGAAAAAATGTTTCTCTAATAATGAAATATAATACATATTATAATTTAAATATACATTATTTTTTAATTTGTTGAACAATTTTTCGTACTTTGCTTTTCCTCGAAAATCTGTTGAATTCCAAGTAAAGAACCATTTCCGGTTTATCATATATAGTCATAAGTTTATATATTGTTCTGAATCATATACGAGTTTTATACATATATCAAATTTGAGAACTTTTGGATTATAATTTTTTTCATGAATATTTCTTCCGGTATATCAATTTTAGCCAAAATCTAATATGTTGTTCCATTGATATAAAAGTCTTAAATACTAAAATTGAAAAGTTTTGGTTATACATTTCTCAATATATAGTTTTCGTTAAAAACTGATACAGGCTTCAAGTAAAGTACCACTTCCGATTGTTTAATATAATCTAATCAACTCTTTACCATGTGACATTGTTGGCCTTGACAAACAGATATGGGGGCCCGGGCCAGAATGGCAATTAGTAATTATGTACATAGATGTCAAATGTCAGAATTTTTAATTAAACATATCAAGATTTTCTATACTAACAGTTAATTTGTCACCAGGAGTGTGAAATTTACTTGTCGATGAAAATATACCACATGTATTGGAAAATCACTAAATTTAGAATGCAAAAATAAGATATTGGACATCTATGTACATAATTACTAGCTATCATTCTAACACGGGCCCCCATATCTGCTTGTCAAGGCCAATAAAGTCACATGACTACTCGCGCCGTATTGTATTTATTTCTTGTATAGTTACAATGTAGGTATACATACCTACACCAAAAATTCTACTTATATCTATTCATTATATTTAGATTTTTTTTATTTTTAATTTTCTATGAAGAAATTTTGTCCTACTCTTCTACATTTTCAAAAAAAATTCCAATTCATTGTCGGGATTGGTAGTATTTTTGAAGGGTATATTATGTAAAATACCTATAATTTTAAATATTTAACTATTAATATTAATACAATAAGAAATAATGTAATGTATGTACTTCCCAGAAAAAAAAATAGTAATGTCACCGGATTTTTGACACTGACATTTATCTGTCAGTTCCGAACATTTTAATTTTTCAATTGGTTTCCATGTCATTATTTGTGCTGTGAGATTTATTACAACAGATTATTACATACCTTATATTTCTTTACCTCTAAATCTAAAACAGATATAATAAAATATTTATATGTATCAGATAGAGAATTTACTCTTCTTTTATTAGCAGGAACAAAAATTATTAAAAAATAATATTTAGAAGATTTTTTTAAAGAATCTGCTACTTCCGGTTGTCCAATTATTGCCAAAACCTTTTCAGTTCTTCCCAGTAAAGTCCGATTGGGAAATACGTAGTTAAACAGATATTAAGTATTATAGTTTTTGAGAAATCATCCTTCCAACGTCCCCACACACATACACACACATACATCCACACACACATATGTATATCATCGTAAAAATATTAAAATCGAATTGTAGGGACCTTAAAACGTGCTTAATCATTAAAATCTGGATATGCGATTTTTAGCATGAATCCATTACCTTTCTTAGCGAGAGGTATAAAATTAATTCTGTAATGTAAATTAAAAATAAATTTTAATTTGCAATTAAAGTTTGCATTGTTTTGAAACGATGTGTGTAATGGTGCAGCAAAATGACGTCAATTTGACATTGCTATAATGAAACGCTTCTAGCTGACGAAGCAATACTTAAGACCTTAACTCGAATTGGTAAAAAATATATTTTTGAAATGTCAAATCCAAAAACTTAAATATTTTTCAATTCTTCGTATATTACTTGGTTGTCATATAGTGGCATTTATTATCAGTATATTATTGCATGTACCTATGTCATTATAGGTGCTAATTCATGGGACATAAATAAAAATAAAATTTTAGCGAAATAGGTTAATGTATAAACAAAGAAAAATACATGTTTATTATTTGTCCTTTTTGAAACTTTAAATAATTCCCAAGTTTTACGGACATGATGTCATACGAATTTGAACTCTTGTCGTTCGGATCACAATCATGTAATGCACACAGCCAAACTATCTCATATTATATTTACATAAAATAAAACTGGAATTACCATCTATTTTTAAAACTTTTCTTTTAATTTATCTCCTTTTTAGAAATAAAATCAGTAAAATTTACGTGTTTTTTGAGTCTTCTTGGGTACGAGTTAATTTCTTTTTCTGTCTGCCGTCATTTTTCGGAATACATTAAAATAATTCGTCGGTCCGCCGGTTCTTGTTGAGTAAGAGCATTGGGAGCGGTGTCTAAACTCACAATAAAAATCTTCCGCCTACGCTTTCCTGTCAATTATGAATGACTTGAATGGCTCACATTTAAATGCAGTGCCTGCACAGCACCGCTCGCTCACCAAATAAATAATCACACAAATAAACGACGAGTGTTAGAAAACATGTCTATTGAGGGATTAGCTTAGACATAAGATACTCCGAAATGGGATGATAATTTACTGGCAGACATCTGGATGGTTTCACGTTGCACTTTTAGCGAACTAAATTGCTTTACTATCGTCATTATTTTTAGGGTGCATCAGTAGCTTCCAACCATATGTTACACACTGTAATTTAAAGTTTTTTAATTGGACGTCAAAATAAATACTACTGTAACATGTTATTTTTTTAATTACCCTGACAACGACTGACAACGAGGCACCAGAAATTCCAAACAAGTTCAGCGAACAAATACATAGCGAGGCAGTATTTATTATACGATTTATAAAGCTGAAAGACGTTAGTTACTTAAAATTAAAATTGTGTTGGCAAAAACTAATTTTCATAGATGGAAACAAAATTGTGCTCATTAGAAATATTCCATTTTGTTATTTCGTACAATGTTAGAATTCTCCTTGGTCAAAGCAAAAAGTAGATTTAAATTCCTTAAAGTCTATTTTAGGTTGTCATAAATTTATTAACTATGAATAAACAAATGTATGAATAAGGATTTACTGTCTCGTAAAATAAAAATTTTGACAGGCCACAAATTTGATCATAAATAAACGTTAGTTGATTTACACACTCATTAATTTATTATCATTCATAAATATATTTATATCATTGTTCATTTGAGCATATCAGTTGTAGGGATATGGGTAATTGGACAATTTATGGAGATAAGTAAAAAATTATGATCCAGTTGCATAAAATACAGTTAATAATAATAACGTTATTAAACTTTGACGACGCTTGTATTCCAATGTATATTTGATAGGTATTCATGGTTATAATGTGTGATGTAATCAGTTGACATTTTATGCAATTGGGCTGAAGTTATATTAAATATAATTATTGACAACTTAATATTTTTTAATGTAGTGGTCTGTCCATCCTTGTTTATAAATTTGTTAACTTCGCTTATTTGCTAAATCGAAATTTGAAACCTTTATTTTTCTTTCAATATCAATGTAACAATGATTGAGAGACAGAACCATATTAGAATTTTCAAATATTTCATTTAATGCCGGTATTACTGTCCTGTTGTGGATGTAACTATTTGACATTAAAAATTTGGCCGAATTCATTATTATACAAATTAAAAGTGATAATTCATACGAGTGTTTAATTTACCCAAATAACATTTTTAAAATTTTTGTTAATCCTAATGTGACTGGTTGGTAAGACAGTCTCTCACAGAGGTGGGGCTTACCGGACCGGATCAGTGTTATCAAGTTAATTCGCTATAAGTTGAGACAGGCTAAGATAGCAAGCTGAGATAGATAAACGTAACGTCTACTAGGGGGTAGTTTGGTCTTTCACGCACAGGCACATCAAGTACAAATTAACGCAAAATACATTCTCTGTCAGATATAAATATGTACACTATTTACCTATGTTTATGTATCAACTACCTATTAATAATAATATAACCTACTATTTAGTTAAAGCCATGCGTCAAATATGCGTTAGCAAAATGAAATTCATTTGATATTTGTCATTATACCCTTTGATATTGAAAACAACTGACGTACTCAACCTGTATAAATAAAAAAAAAAAGTTTTCTCTCTCTTCCCGGAATATGAATATCATGGCAACTGTAACTCGGAAACGCACCGTTTTCGAGTTACAGGATCTTAAAAGTGTAATTATGTACCTCAATTTTAGTTGGCTGTGACCTGTCATTTCAGTTATTAATTTTGTTTATTTTCTTTTTTTTTTAAATAATTTTATCCATTTTTGTAATACGTATTATACTAATTTCTCAAAACGAAGACCACCAACTTCAATGCAAGCATATTTTGATACATTTGTTCAAAAACGCCAGGATTTGTTTGAATTTCTTGTGCTGTCGTACACTTGGCCGTATTAACACCATGTTAGAGTAATCGGAATCTGTATGTTTATTCATAATGTGTCTGCAATACATTGCTAATAGTTAAAATAAACAAAATAATAACTGTAATGATAGATCACAGCCAATTAAAATTAAGGTAGATAATTACTAATTTAAGAGCCTATAGCTCTATAGCTAGTAAAAGTTAATCTATTTTACATACCCTATAAATTTGTAACACGTATTAATTAACACCCTGAATATTTTGTAAATATAAAACATTCTACAATACCTGCTCTCTAAGCACTTAACTTACACGTCTTCATATTTAATTTTGACTCCACCTTTTGTTTGTTACGAATCAACTCTAAATTTTAGTGAAAGGCCGTAGGCATGATGATGTTAATATTGTCGGAACGAAAACGACGATTTCGCCTTCTGTCTGTCTGTCCTTCTACTATTCCTTCTTGTTCGTTCGTCTTGTGAGTAATTAACTTCTCCTTGAAGTGCATCTAGGAATTTTGGCCTTGTGTTTGTTTAGCAGTCCCACTGCACTTTAAACTTCCTTCCCCTGGTTTAAGACAAAGACACGCTGTGTAGGTGACAGCTTATTAGGAACACATCTAGTCGGCTGGAGATTGAGAGGCCATTGTTCGCGCTTCAACAATAAAAACAAATGACACATTAGTTTTTCATAGCTGATGGACTTGTTAGATGTCAAACTGTTATTAAAATGACAGATACAAGCCTTGTAAGGAAGACAATAAATATTTTATTCACCAGACGTAAACGTAAACGAAAGAATATTCAAACTTTATGTTCTATAACAATGTTCTACAATACTTGTTACTTGTTCCTATGTGGTCGATCAAGGAAGATGCTAGACAGTTCTTTACATCTACAAGCGTAAACCTTTGAATAGTCAGTTGAAATCCATTCTTTGAAACTAAAATATATTATCAAATTTATCGCTTATGTATATAACCGACCGCTTTATGAAAGCCATTGAATTTTAAATAGTTCGAATTGGTTGAAATAATTAAAAACAAATGATAAATCCAGTATGTCAAAATATTCCCTCATACCACATACAATGAAAATAAATGTCATGGTAAACTGAAAATACACTACAGCATTATTGTTTTAAAAAAATAATAACTAGGTTACATTTAGTTGAAAATGTAAGTACATTTATCATCACTGTAAGTACAGTTAATTTTGATTACTTTCGGAAAATATAAAAATATATTAATCCATTTAAAAAGTGCAGTCGCGGGACGCCTGGCAGATGTGAAACATCGAAATTTATTTTTATTAATGTATTTATTGCTCCAAACGATACTCTGCGTTTTCAAATTCGTTCTAATACATCGACATACACAAGTAAAGAGGTGATCGGGTAGCATAAAGGAAACGACGCCAATACAGTGGCGAGTGTGGAGCGTCGAGTCGAACCAGCGAGGCGTAGAGTGCCATGTCGAGCCAGCGAGCGAGCGAGAGAGCGAGCGAGGCGGAGAGAGCCGAATCGAGCCAGCGAGGCGGAGAGAGCCGACGAGTCTCGAGGCTGGCCGAATAGTACGACCGACGTATCATAAGAGCTGTTCTTACCTTCGTATAGGCGCGCTATTAGATGTTTCACATCAAAAATTATTTACACTATCGATGTCCAACGAAACTAGTAGTAGATTTTAGGAGCTTCTCACACAAAAATGTGGCATTTAATTGCACCCCCCCAACTTTGTAATTTAAACTATAGCTCTAAAATTAATAATAATAAAAGTAGCCATTTGTTTCTATTTGTTCAATAATCCTGTATTGTTGTATTCTGGTCACACCGAGGCGCACATGTCTATAAATCTCTGATAAGATTTTTATGTTACAGTCCTTTCTATGTATGTTATAAGTCAGTGTTCAAACTCAAATAAGGTATCAAGTAATTTCCACAAACGGTTTCTCACCCATATGATCCATGACTATCACAGCTTGACTTTATTTATTAAACGTGAAATAAAATATACATTAAATTGAAAAATACGAAGACGTATTGTTTCTAATTTTTTGAATTTGGAGTAGGATGATATTTTATGTCATTGTAATTATACTTGTATCAATGTATTTTAAGTTTACGTATAGAGAATTTAAAGTGGCAGAATGATACGAAAAGTAAAATAATACTGTGTTGCGAATTCATGATTCTTTTTAGTGGTCGTTGCAGAAGTGTTGTAGATGAAAGGCTCGTATGCAAAGTGATATAATCTCGCAACAGGGTAGAGGATCGCTTGCAGCTGTCAGACATGGTGCAGTTCGACGTGAGTTATTGGATTGAGTTTAATTATTCATAACTGATTCCAATTATGTCACCGGCAGCGCAAACATGTATACCCACCTGTGTAATGGAATTCACTCCACTCGTGCTAGACGGCGCCCGCGTTAATATTTAAACATTTCATTTCGGCAGCCATAAGTAAAGTATTCATACAAAGCTGAGAGGGATGTTTTGTGCCGTCCCGAAACTCTAATCTTGGCTGAATATTGCAGACGTCCGCATATATATTACCCACCTGCACGCTTAATAATTCACCGTGCTTAATAATCAACCGACTGTGCAAGCCTCGTATTTTTCCCAGATGGATGTTATTTCTATAAAAAGATTAAAGTGCATGACGAGCAGGATAATAGGAAGATTACTTTTTCGATATAAATTGTACGGTAGGGTAGAGCTCGGCGGAGCTCTGTTGTTGAGTTGTATCGTAGACGTGCATTGTGGAGTGTCGTTCAGACAAAGTGAATTTGATCGCAGACAACTGCACGAAAAATTAATATTCATGCACCAAGCGGCAAACATCCAGAGATATATTAAATACTCTGTTTCGTTCCGTAATTATGTACTCCATGTTTTTCACTGCACATTTCAATTTGTGCATCGAAATCTTCATCTGAAGACTTAAATACCGAGTTACTTAGAGTCTGATATATTTTATTCTATAATTCCCTTCCAACATATTATCAAAGAAAACCTTATATTTTTCTGTAATACCTACCTATGGAATACCAAATATTTCAAATAATTTTTCCTTTGTAACTCAATTTTTCTTCTAAATAAGTAATTCACGTACATTTTAGTTATTACTGTATAAAAGTATAAATAATATACCTACGAGTACATTAGTAATTCCTGTATTTTTATTATTTTTTATCATTAGCGTATGGCAATAAAACCTCTTAATGGATAACCTATTTTGAGACTGTACCCTAAATAATTTTTGAAAACCATAGGTTCCTATTTCTATAAATGCGTCTAATTAGCAATATTTTGTTTACAATAGTAATTATAGATTGTTATATGACCAGTTGGTATTTAAAATCTATAAAAACCATTGGCTTTAGTAGCATTCTAACAAGAATCTCACAATTTATATCAACGACCCTAAATATTTCGAAAATAGAAACAAAGATAAAAAAATATTATTTTGAATACAAAATAAAGAACTAGTTATATTTTTACCTCTCGCTAAGAGAGGTATTGCATTCATGCTAAAAATCGCATATCCAGATTTTATTGAATAAGCACGTTTTAAGGTCCCTACAATCCGATTTTATCATTTTTACGATGATATCTGTGTGTGTGTGTGTGTGTGTGTGTGTGTGTGTGTGTGTGTGTGTGTGTGTGTGTGTGTGTGTGTGTGTGTGTGTGTGTGTGTGTGTGTGGATGTGTGTGTGTATGTGTGTGTGTGTGTGGGATGTTGGAAGGACGGTTACTCAAAAACTATAAGACTTTAATTTTTTTTAACTACGTATTTCCCAATCGGACATTCATGGGAAGATCTGAAAAGGTTTTGGTAACAATTGGACAACCGGAAGTAGAAGATTCTTGAAAAAAAATCTTTTAAATAATATTTTTTGAAATTTTTTCTTGATAATATTAAAGAAAAATAAATTCTCTTTCTGATACATTTAAATATTTTACAATATATTCTATAGATTTAGAGATAGAAGAAATATAGTATGTAAAATAATCTGTTATAATAAATTTTACAGCCGAAAGAATGGCCATGGAAAATAGTTGAAAATTTAATTTGTTTGTAACTGACAGATAATGTCAGTGTCAGAAATCCGAAGACATTACTGAAGACTTTTTCTGGGAAGTACATACATTATATTATTTCTTAATGTATTAATAGAATTGGAAACATTTCGAAAAATTAGAAGAGGACAAAATTTCTTCATCAAAAATGAATTTAAAATTAAACAATCTAAATATATATGGAATAGATATATGCGTAAGTAGAATTTTTGGTGTAGAGTGTAGGTATACAAGAAATGTTAAATACAATAGGGAGCGAGCAGTCATATGATTTTGTTGGCCTTGACAAGCAGATATGGGGGCCCATGTCAGAATGATAGCTAGTAATTATGTATATAGATGTCAAATATCATAATTTCTCATTCTAAATTTAGTGATTTTCCAATTCCATGTGGAGCAGAATTAAATGTTAAATATCTAAGGCATACAAGTAAACTTTAAACTCCTGGTGATAAATTAACTACGTAAATTTAGAAAATCTTGAAATTTTTAATGAAAAATTCTAACATTTGACATCTATGTACATAATTACTAATTATCATTCTGAAACGGGCCCACACATTTGCTTGTCAAGCCCAAAAATGTAACATTACCGTTCGCGCCCTATACTTATGTAACCAAAAAAAGGAAGTGGCGAGAGGTATTGTGCTGGCCACAACAGATTTTTTTTTTGGTTTTCAAGATATGAATTTTTAATTCAAAATATTGAACGTTTTAGTTGATGTCTACAACGTCCATACCTTGGAATTCTATTACTATTTCATTTACGTTTTTATATACTTTTTTGTGAAACATATTTTACTATTCAATTTGTTAAACTTTTGTATTGTATGCGTTTTAGTTTTTAGTTATAGAATCTCACCTCATATTTTAAATTCGTCTCAATCATTCAAAAATTCTAATTACATTTCAGTTAAGTTATAGGTACACTTTTTAAATCAAGCCGATTAGGAAAAGAGTAGATAAAAGTGATCATCTCAAAAAAATAATCAAGAAATGTTTAAAAATACATTTAATGTTAAGATAAGTCAGCTTTGCATTATACTTTTTTTTTCTAAATTCGATACTTTGTTGTATAAACCTCCTTTGGATGGAAATATACTAGTCTTCACCCAACTTATTTTGACTACATTTTAACATATATAACCTGATGTAAGTCAACTATTTTCAAACTGTTTGATATAGTTTTCGGACTTGCGTGAAATAAGTAAACAAGGAAGCGAATTTACGTAAAATTTTAGCCATTAGCTTGAATGAAAACAAGTGTCGGATCGACATAGAAAAAAATCTGTTGTGGCCAGCAAAATACCTCTCGCTATTTCCATTTTATGTTGCATAGGATGCGAGCTGCTATGTGACTTTGTTAGCCTTGGCAGCAGATATGGGGGACCATGTCAAAATGACAGCTAGTAATAATGTACATAGGTGTCAATTATCATAAGTTTTCATTCAAAACATTATGATTTTCCAAATCTATGTGGATTATTTTCCTCGACAAGTATATTCCATACTATTGATAACATATAACCATCAGAATATTTTGAAATTTTGATTGAAAAATTATGAAATATGACAATTGTGACATATATGTAAATAACTACTAGCCGTCATTCTGACACGGATCCTCATCTGCTTGCTCGCGCCCTTATAAGTAACGAATTTAACATTTCTTGTACACACAAATAATTGAAATTGTATTTCTTCTTTTGTTCTATGAGAATTTTGTCCTAGCGGTATTTCTTAAGGATATAATGTAATATTAACATACCTAGAATTTAAATACATATTATAATACAATAATATATATTAAATGTACTCGTACCTCCCAGAAAAATCTGATTTTTGACACTGACATTTTGCGTTTATCTGTCAATTACAAACATTTAAATTTCTCAACTGTTTTTTGGGGAACGAGATTTATTACAACAGATTATTCTATATTATTATATACTATATCTCCAAAAACCTATACGAGATATAATAAAAAAATTAAATGTGTCAGATTGAGAATTTAATTTTCTTTAAATATTACCAAGAAAAATTCAAAATATAATATTTAGAAGATTTTTTTTCAAGAATCTACTACTTCCGGTTGTACAGTTGTTACCAAAACTTTTTCAGCTCTTCCCATTAATGTCCGATTGGGAAATACATAGTCAAACAAATATAGTTTTTGAGTAATCGTCCCACACACATGCATATAATGTGTAAGACTTTATATTGCCATCCAGAAAAAAATAATAGGTATCAAACACACTCGTATACTAAAATATTATCATACAGGAAATTTAATACTTTAGAGGTTATCAGCAATTTCTCACTGTAAGCGTAAACATAAAAACAACTTATCACTTGTACATTATCTGTTGGCGCCTTTCTGACGAAAGCTGTAAGTCTACCGCAGGTATAGCTGAGCCGGGAGGCGTGGATTCTTGACTGACCCTCATCATACATAAACACCGCCCGAGTGATTTACAGCCCGAGATAGTAATAATTAACAGCGGACTGGACCAGATCAGTAGCCGGCAGCTCGTTACAATGTCAACCGGCCACTGTCGCCGCCGGAAATTAACTGGCGCCCGGCGAAAGAAGAGAGCACTTCCGGGGAAGAGAGTTTTTAAAATGAATGATATCTAATGCAGGAAAAGAATATATCACGCGATAACTGAATTTTATTCGTAGTGAAAATGGCTATGCTATGTCCTTTCCCAGTATAATTAAAATTGACATTCATTTTTCTACCAACTGCTGTATTGACCTATGTGATATATGTGTGCGTGTCTCAATTTTTAATTAACGGAAAAATATAAAACAAAATAAAGAATATGAGAAACAAATTTTGAAAAAACTAGTTTTTTTCTACCGACAACTCGTGTTCAAGTCCAACTGATATCAAATGTGGAAACTATTTCCTATTTTAAAATTATACAAATATGTTCTTTGTGGTACATTCTCCACAATGATTTTAAATGCTTGATAGGTGACAGCTAGTAAGCTATCTATAATGTTCTAAATATGTTGTTATCGTAATTTAATGATTACATTATATGTGTATTGTACATATATTTTGAGAGTAATATGTAATACCTCGATATACAAAAATAAGTTTTATTATTTAAATCCGCCCAGTAATATCTCGATTGGATATATATTTTGGCAAATAGCTTAAAGGTACTTTACTAACTTCGTCTTTTATAAGCAAATTTAAAATATCATATTTAAATACAATTGTCTCTCTGCCCGTATCCGAACTCTCCCAAATTCAGAAGGATCAAGATATTTTCTTTCGAATGTATGGTGAAATAATACATAAAGTTGTACATGTACGTGATAGGATGGAATGAAGTACATGAAAAGAAATAGAAAATTAACAATAAAAATAACAAAGAAATGGAAGCTACAATTTCGTATAAAAATATGGATACACCATCTAATTTTTAAAAATAAATGTACTCAATTTGTTTTCCTCATATTTCTCTTAATAAAAGAAAATTCAATAAAATTGAATATTTTGTTTTTCCAAACATGAAACAGGATCTTCGTCTGGTTCATGAAAACGTCCTGTGGTGACGTAAGATATGATATCGCGAGTAATTACTTTGGATAAACCTGATGGATTATTTTAACTAAGGTAATACAGAAGTTTATATTAGTTATATTATAGATGAATTTGTTGAGATGTATATGAGTTATTTATTATACGATCTTTTGAATGATAATAGTGTTTTAATAAACTCAGCGTTATCTAGTAAGTTAAAACAATGAAATGAAATAACATATAAATTAAAAAGAGACAACCGAACGTATTACTTCATAAAATTCTTTAACCACATCATTTTGATTCGTCGTAAAAAAATGCCTATTGTTTACCTTTACTTCTTTTGAATCATATTCTGTGGGATGGACGGAAGTGATAAGTTACCAAAGTTAATCAATGTTAATGGAAGAATTTGCAAAACATTGGAAATTAGTTTTTGTTTTTAGAAATGTTTTACAAAAAGTTAAACGAGATATCTCGAAGAATCGAAAATTTAAATTCTCTAAATAATTTTCTATTTTGTTAAATGAATATTTTTCATGAATAATGTAGTTTTTTATTGGGTTTTCATTATTTTTTACCTCTCGCTAAGAGAGGTATTGGATTCATGCTAAAAATCGCATATCCAGATTTTATTGAATAAGCACGTTTTAAGGTCCCTACAATCCGATTTTAACATTTTTACGATGATGTCTGTGTGTGTGTGTAGATGTGTGTGTGTGTGTGTATGTGTGTGTGTGTGTGTGGGATGTTGGAAGGACGGTTACTCAAAAACTATAAGACTTTAAATTTGTTTAACTACGTATTTCCCAATCGGACATTCATGGGAAGATCTGAAAAGGTTTTGGTAACAATTGGACAACCGGAAGATTCTTGAAAAAAAATCTTCTAAATAATATTTTTTGAAAATTTTTCTTGGTAATATTAAAGAAAATTAAATTCTCTATCTGATACATTTAAATATTTTATAATATATTCTATAGATTTAGAGATAAAAGAAATATAATATATAAAATAATATTATAATAAATTTTACAGCCGAAAGATTGGCCATGGAAAATAGTTGAAAATTTAAATTATTTGTGACAGATAAATGTCAGTGTCAGAAATAATGAGTAATGAAAGAAAAATGTACTTGGAGAATCCCTTAATTCTTGATCTGTGACTATTATGGAGATGACAAGTCTAGGTTGAAGGACTTAAATTTGTTTCAAACATTATGCGACAATGTGCACCAGCACTGTAGACTAGAGTAACTTTGAATTGCGAAAAAGCTATCAAATTCTTGTCAAGTAAGTTGTAAATGTTGACAAAATTATACATCGATATAAGAATAATCGGAGTGCAATCTATCCGTCACTTTATTAAAGGGAATTAGTGTTATTTAGATATAACAAGTATGAAAAAATAAAATGTAAAAGAAGATATGTAAGAATAGATGCACAATCCAGATATATACATATTAGACCGCCCAAAATTAATGTTTTTAGTAGAAGAATACGAAGAGAAAGTAAACAAGGTTGTTCGAATTGAAAATTGCTGTTACCAGCCTAATATTTATATATGGTAAACTCTACTTTGTAATTTATTGTAACATAATTTATGGTAAAATATCTTTATGTTGAGACATGCTATTATTGAATAATAAAGAAGTTTAAACGTCATAGATTTATATGAATATATTATTTGTATTTATAAAAATATTCTTTGCTTTATGCATACAGCCAGGTAAAATATACGGCGAGAGGTTATGTGCTGGCCACATCAGATTTTTATTTCAGGTGTACCTTTATTTTTGGAAGGTATATTCATACCTACATACATTACTAATGTCGATATGTACTGGTCACATCAGATTTATTTTTGTAGTAATACAAGATCAAAGTTTATTTCTTCTAATGTTGTATTTAAGCCTCCCTTAAATCGGTATGAAAGAAAAAGGGCTTATAGACACGGAAGGAAAATATTTGAGGAACGTTAAGCCACGGCGAACGAGAAAACGTCTCGGCGTTATTCCACTCGACGTGAAATGTAAAATATCGATATGGACTCGCAGATAAGAATAGCAAGAGGCACAGAATAAATAAAACATATGACAAACTCAAACATCCAACTCAAAGAGGCTTCCTCAGAGCTTTTACCTCACGTCTGTACAGGGACGTATAGGTCACATTTACATGTTGCTCATCAAGGAGGCTTGGACTCTAGCTGACCAAAAATAAATCCTTTCTATCAAAGATCACTAAGCAATTGTAAAATTGATGGTTCTTATTCCACGAACATGAACTGGGAATTCTATTTCTCTCGTATAAATTCTACTTGCTCAACGATGCAAATCTTCCGCGAAGGATCTATAGTTTCTGAAAACGATATATAGTCGGAACTTCGTAAATGAATTCTTCGGGTCAAATGCATCAATTATTTATGCACTATATTTTATTCTTTATTTAATTTTAAATAATAACAAAAGGACGGATAATTGGGTACAAAAGATCCTCCATTTTTTCAAAGGATGTATAATTTGCGATCAAGACAAATAGCTTTTTGGAAAGAGATATAGCCTCTAGAAAACTACCTACGTATTTTTTTTAAATTGTACATATATCTTTAGCAAAGCATTTATATATATTTAAAGAAAGCTAGAACTCTTATATAATTCTTGTAGGTTATGGTTAAACAAACTATCCACAATTTCTTTACAAGATTTATGTATGTAGCTTTAGCAAAACACTAACGAATTAAATAAAAATGTTTCCATAAGAGATTTTGGAGCAGATTTTCAAAGAAAAGTAATGTTTTGCGAAAATTTTGCTCATAATAGATAGAAACGGGACAGTTATTTTTGATTCATGTGACGATATAGAATATATATCGTACTGTTGAAAAATACCTCTACTTTCCCCCAATGAGGGTTTTTTACGTTATCTATATCAGTACGCGTTACAATTTTTTTTCTATTCGCAGAATGATTGAGTCGTTGTAACGTGAAATAAATATTATGTACTTGCTTGTAATACTCGTACTAGCAAATTTATGTACTTTTTGCCGATTTATTTCCAAATCGTATGCATAACAATTTAGATTTGAAACATGTAGGTATAATATAGACAACACAATAAATACAGGGTGCTTATCTTATCTAATTGAAAAATACATTTCCATATCTGGATGCCTCACTTAACCATCATCGTGATTCATATTAGTATACTTGTTTAGAGATTCAGACAGGTGTGATTCTCTGTATAGTATTAGGATCATTTGGCTTAGTATGTTATGTATCCCGTTATGGATTCAAAGCTAAACTACACGTATGTCAAATACTTTTAATTTTCAAATATCAAGGAATTTATTCCTGTGGTGCTCTTTTCATAATTACTTCGAAAATCCTTCAGGTGACGCCTAATAAACGCCATCAAAAGTTCAGATTATTCGCTCTTACTGATATCTGTGAATAAAAATCAGATTGATACACTCAGAAATACGTAATAAGCCGTAATGATACAACTATTATATATTTATTTAAAATATTGATTTTTATCCCGTTTATTATTTATTGGTGTATGAAAAATGTATTATGGCACATACCTTCGCTCTGTATGAGCAAATAATAATATATTTCTGTGTTATTCGTTTTAACGGCTTATATTCCTTATTCCTCTCGGAGTGTACAATAGCATTCATAGATTCCGGCTCTGCTCATCGTCACCTATATATTATTCAGGAGCGAGGAATTGAATATTATATTTGCATTTATAGGTTTTCACCTGACTGGGAGTTTGAAAGGCCCGGAGGGAGTATTTCTGTCTCTCTTGCTCTTCCGGAGAGGTACGTGATTTGTTTACCAACCTCCCGGCCGATGACCGGAGAGCAGATTGCGTTTTTCGGCGCTAAATGACACATCCAACGTGACGGGATGTCATTTGCATATTGATGGCCATTTGTACAATTAAAGATTTGAGATTTCAAGGAGCATTCGCAAAGTATTCCATTGTAATAGAGAAAGAGACAGACTATGCGGCTATTCTATTGGAATATTTGGAATCCAATAAATAGTTTTGGGAAACCAATTTCACTGTAGCAGTAGAATTAATTAATTAAACGGACAACGGATGGTTGGAGATATAATGGTGAAGGTTTCACTCAAATTGTAATACACCCTTCCCAACAGACATACATATATATTTGAATGTTACAGAACTGTTAACAGTATCCAAATTTGTTATATTTATGTTTTAGACAATTTCGTGGTGTGTCAGTCTACTATAGGCTGGGTTTACGTGCTTATGCAATTTGTGTAAATTGACTCGCACATGCAAATGCCTGAAACTAAATTGTTACATGTTGAAATTTTGAAGCTTGTATAAGGCAAAATATTTGTCTTTAATAAAAAATGTTGGTCTAGATGTCTAGATATTCCTATACCATTAATTTACGGAAACAATCGGACATTTATTAGTATATTGTTCAAGATATACAAAAATGACATGTATGCATGTTTAATAAATATTTTAAAAATAATTTTAATGCTCATTATGGTTCTTTTCACTAACTTGTTTTTCGCTCATGTCCTAATTTTTTTATCCTTCTGAATTACTATTGATAATGGAGTTTACCCCGTATGCACTCCTGTCGAATTATACTTCATTGTACAAAATTCGTTTCATGATAATTAATGTCATTGCTACCAGTAAACTATTGAGTTATAAGTTATAACTAACTGTTATTACAGTTGCCGTCAAATAAGTAGGTATGGACTGGAGATTTTTACATTGTTGCCAATTCAGTAGTAATGTTGAAAATGCTAAGTTATGAAGAAGCGGAAACACCCCTGTGCAAGGGCCAGGGGGCGGAAAAGCAGTGGCGGATCTAGAAATAAAATTTAGGGGCCCAACAAACAATTAAATTTTTGTGAATATAAAGGGTTTTCCAATAAGAGGTGTTATTTTGATATTCAAAGAAAAATGCCATTTTTTAATATAAATGATCGGATGTTTATTTCATTATAAAGAGGAAGGTATGCCGTTAATAGTGGAAAATAACATCAGGCAAATGACCACCACGACCACGCTGACAGGACAATATCCTTTTCATGAAATTTTCCATAACCAAATCGCAAAGTGGCTGTCTTATGTCCTCGATAGCCTCACGAATTCCATCTTTGAGGTCTTGAGTCGACGCTGGGCAGTTGGCGTAGACCTTCTCTTTCACGTGGCCCCAAAGAAAGAAGTCGCAAGGTGTTAAATCACAAGATCTCGGTGGCCAATTGTGATCACCTCTTCGAGAGATAACACGGTCCGGAAACTTTTCCCGTAAAAGATCAATGGTTTCGTTGCTTGATGATCGGCCGGCTTGAGTTCTTGTATTAACTGGACTTTATAAGCCTTAAGACCCAAATCTTTATGCAAAATACGGTGTAATGACGTTTGTGGAATGCCTAATTCCAAAGAACGACGAGGAATGGACAAACCTGGGTTTTCTTCAACACTTTCGGCTACAGCAGCAATATTCTCGGCTGTTCTTGAGCCACGTGCACGGGTTTTATTCTTCACATCACTAACTTGTCCCAACAGCTCGAATTTTTCCACCAATTTCTGTATTGCGGTCCGACAAGGTGCTTCACGACGACCCAAAAATTGTCGAGTTTTACGAACCGTCTCTGCCAAATTTTCACCATTTTTATAGTGAATTTTAATAATTTCAATGCGTTGTTGAAGCGTGTATCGTTCCATTTTTATTAATGGCGTAGTTTCTACTTGTCAAATGTCCAAAAATGACAGCTTCAAAAGCGACATCTATCGAAATAGCGGGCTATTCAAAATAACACCTCTTATTGGAAAACCCTTTATTTATAGACGACGCAAAGTCACAAAAATAAATATGGCTGCCACCACTGTTGCGAGCTGTGCGGATATGTGAAACTGTACTTGTGTGCCTGAGTCAAACTCGCACACGTGCAGATTGTTCAGATTGTCTCTAGCCTCTAGCATCATCTCGGGACTGGCAAAAATTATTCGCGTCAAAATTACTGTAGAGAATTTGAAATTTTCGTCATAATATTTAATATGTTAAATAATATAAATTAATATTTTTATCATAATTTAACACTGAATTTATTATTTTCGGGTCCCCCTGCTCCCTACAATCTGAATCCGTCATTGTGGAAAAAGGAAAAAGTTGAGTATTAGTCCACAATCATTTTATTTGACGGCGACTATAGTCAATCACTATAGAAACATTTTTTTACGGTCGTTTATAAATAATGTATTCCTGATATTAGACAATAGGCGTTATCGTAAAATCGATTGGATTGATCCCATGCAATATTTAATCTGAAATTTGAAGCATTCGTCTAGGTTAATCAGTAAGACCGAGCGATTCGATGCATAAATTTTTCGATCCCGATCTATTTGCATCAGGGTTAGTTTACATAGATTGCGCGCGCATTTTTAAAATTGCAAACAGTTGTGCTTCAGAAAGTGTATTTATTTAATTGTTGCGGAATATTGTAGTACCATGACAAGTTTTGCAGAAATTAAATCATTTTGTATGGATATCGATAGCTTCGACTGACTTTAAAACGCCTATTGTAATTTTGGTGATATAAGCCATGATATGTTTAATTTGAGTCAAAAAACAATTCCATATCGAAAAGTGCACTTTCCTATTTTATAGTCATAGATATACATAAATGATTCGCTGTTATATAACTTGGTCTTATGCGAATATACTTAACATACTATTATATATAATAAGATATTAATCTTCAAGGCGTTGTCACTTACATGAAATTGCTACATGTTGAAAACTGCTACGGTCAGTATTACTCAGGCTGGATGAAATATAAAGAAGAGATCGTTGGGGCGGCGATAGTGGCAAATAAAGTGGTTGTCGCGTCCCTAGGGCGCCGGCAATCTTAGTTCTCGCCCAGCCCACAAAGGGAATTCGCCATTAGCGTATATGAGTCAGGCCGAGACGTTAGCAGGCTTAACATGATGTGGTATAGGGGACACACAGCATCCTATTTATTTCATTTCCTCCACACACGGCGACATCCATATACAGGTCTTTATAACAACGTCAATATGCTCTTCATATAGAAGACCAGGGATAGAGAAAAGACATTGGGATTATAGACTGTGGTGACTCAATAGTTAACAAGCTTATTTAACGTGTGCAAGTGGCACAGGGTGCATTATAAATTGTAAATCTACTGCATAAACATTACCCTGATAATTAGTTTATGTTATTGTCTAATTAAAGCTACAGCTTTTAGAAAGGTGTAAACCATTTACTTTTAAAAAAATCTCTGGTGGTCAGCATATTATCTTTCGTCAAATCTATGTATTTTGTATAAATTCCAGACAGAGTTTTTTTTTGCAAAAGATTCTATATTTCCAGTACACTACCTTCCGTTAGTTCTATGTATTTTCTACAAATTCCATACAGAAAGTTTCTAGCACAACAAACATACTATGTCAATTATACTTGACACTGACATCTTTCAACTAGAATTTTCTTAATATAGTCACTGTTTCGATGGTTATAGCATTAGCTGGCTGCTTCATGAATTATAATTCCTTTATAATTTTTTTAACTCTATATCCATTGAATATGAAGTATAAAATGTAATCAATTCGGATAGAGAATAAAATATTCTTTAATATTTATAATAACATTAAATATGAAAAAAATATATTTAACAAAGTTTTTTTTTAAGAAAAACTGTTAAAACCTTCAAATGGGGGTACTTCCGGTTGACCAAAATCCAAACAAGTCTGCATGTGGATGTAAGGAAGAGGAATACGTAAAAATTGTAATTTTTGAATTCTAGTATTGGAATTACCGCGGGTGAAATTATGGCGACACACACGCACACATACATGTAAAGGAGGTATGTGAATCATTCTAAAAATTACATATCGAAATTTTGATAATTAAATACATTTCTCTACACTCCAATTTTAAGATTTTCACGATGATATGCATTTGTGTGAGTCCTCAAAAAAAAAATGTGTATCTTACCGTTTTCGAGAAATTCATATTAATTTTCAGTCTTCATATGGAACTCAGAGTAGGCTGTGATACCAATAAATAAGCATTTTTTTAACGATATAAAACACATACTTTAATTTTTAAATTATGTTTGAAATTACAAAATTAATGATATTTTACAATTTTTTTTTATGAATTTAATATGAATTTCTAAAAAACGGTAAGAGATAATTTTTTTTGAGCACGCCTATGAATTCCTCGTACAAAAGTGCAAGTTAAAATTTAGTTTGTATTCATATAAAAAAGTTACAAGCAAAAAACGAAAATGAAAAAATTTACATTTTTGCCCATATCTATTGACCTTGGCATTTTTACCGAACAAACGAAATATTAAAATGGCCCCCAAATGGGCCAATATCGTCTAATTTAACCGACCACGTATCTCTTATAGTTCTCGAGATTCCCATATTGAACAAGGCATCCTGGACATTCTGTCTATATATAAACGTAAATTGAACATCCTGTATACTCACACAAACGCACATCACGTATATCATCATGAGAATCTTAAAATCGGATTCTAGAGAAATGTATATAATAATCAATATATATAACGAGCGGATATAAGGTTCTGGCCTCATTAGATTATTCGAAATAAATTCAGTTTCTGTAAATTAAATTGCTAGTTTTTTTTTCTAAAAAACTCATACTTGATTTTTATTATTAATTTAAAACTGTACTGCTGCGTAATTGCTATATCAGATGATTACGCATTCTATTGCCTTACCTTTACCAGGATGCCAGAGCTTGTAAATCGGATATATGAGTATTCAAATCCACGTTGACATGGTCATTGGCAATTATTAATGAAAAATACTGCCGTGTTCATTTGGTTTTACAGGTATAATTGAGCTGTAAGGTACACAGTACGCTTCAATTATTCTCTAGTAGGCCATGTGAACTTTATCTACCCGTATGTCTGATTCGTTAACTACGTAATTGGTTAAATCTCTTGTCGGAATTGGCTCTAACAAACCATAATTTTTAATTATTCTATTATTCCGTTATGAACTTTTTATATGAAAATGTTTTTTGTGTTGAAAACTAATGAAAGAATAACAGGGTATAATATTTTTGTAGCTAAAATACAACTAGTCGTTTTATTTATAAAGCCGCGTCAATGGAACATGAATTTTTTATTTAATTCTATTGTTATTTCATTTGAAAATCTGTTGACAGCTTAGCAAACAATAACGTGAAATATATTTTTTGCAAAATAGAGATATTTTCCGATTGAATGGCGGCAGTTGGGTATTGGCAAACATCCGTCACAAGTGGAAATTTAATTAAAATTTGTACCTGCGTGGCACGTGCGTAAAAATACCGGCAATTTAATTATGGATGTTATGATTCGCGGGACGCTAGGGCATAATGGCGCTCATTTGAATGTTCAGGGCGGGGCGAAGTGCAACTTGCGCCATAGTTCGTGATGCAAATTCTGCTCCTCTTCCAAGCAACAGCGTGTTTTATAATTCATAAAAATTCCGACAGAATTTCAAGTACCTACTTTAGGAAGCTGCCTCTAAAATTAAACGATATTTGAACGAATATTACTTTGCATATGCAGCTAATTCTCATTAAAAATTATGGCAGGCTTCTTCACCCAAGCTTTTAGTAATTATTTTACGAGAATTTTACACGAACACAAAAGACAAAAAATGTTATAGTCTACGACACAATTACCTAATTCTCAATATAAGAATTCTCTGCGAAGAAAATAAAACAAGAGTTACATGTATTTCAATGATAATTTTATTTGGATTTTATGCAAAATTAATTTTTGAAATACATTTGAACATTTTTATACTTTTTTATCCAAAGGGAACTAATGAATTGTTAATTGAGAAAGATGATCTTTGTAATACATGGACATGGATGTATTAACTTTTGGTCAGTTATTAAAAAATGGCTGTTTAAATGTAAATAAATATCTTTAAATGAAAAATGTCGAATTGCGTTATGCGACCGGTTGTGGTTCTAACCGAGACCCTGACTAGTCGAGTTGTAATACGACGGGACTCATTGATAATTATTTCCAATTTTCAAATCGCTCAAATGTAACCCATGTGGTACTTTTTCCGCGAGAGATTTGAGACCCCGTGATATAATGGTGGTAAACAGCTGTAGAGGGCCTACAATGCATATATAATGTTTTTACTGAAATTAGTAAATAAAAGCAGATTGGCATACCCAGAAATGTGTGATGACCTTTGGTGTTATATTTATATACAGGGTGAATACTAGATATGTGACATGGAGGTTTGACATGGTAAAACAATATTTTGCAAATATTATCTATCCTGTAAAAAGTTATTGATTTAAAAATAGAGATACTTATAGAGAATAAAATTCAGAATTTTTGGGAGTCAAAATGATTAAATTCACACCTTCGATACTCGAGTAAATATAATTTAAAGACTTGGTAAAAACAGATGTAGTATGCGTTATTTCAAGAAATGAGCGTTGACAAACTATCAGATAACTATTTTTGTCATGTTACTTGGATTACTTGACGTTCATTTTTTGAAATATTTTCTAAATCTTTATCTATAGAGTAGTACATAATATTTTTCGGGACAGTATATATAGTATTTGAGAAAAACTGTATTCCCATGTTAAAAGCGGGTTCTAGTGTTCATAGGATATATATGTTTTTAAATTTAATTTCAAATGTAAATATCAAGAATTCAATCATTATTTGGTTTTGTTCATTACTTTCGTTATTTCAGGTGGTAGAGCATTGGACTAGCAGTTCAGGGATTCCAGATTCAAGTTCAAGGTGAGACATAATTTTTTCAGTTAATTTCGTATAAATATTATATTATATTAAATATTATAAGAAATTTTTACTTTTTATAATTAAGTGGTATTAGATTCCGTAGAATAACATGCAACACCAACGGAATTTTAGAGAAATAAATTAATGGCGACTAGTATGACCTGTCAAAACAAATTTAAAAAACATGTTGAGTTGAATTGTTAACATAATGTTGTGACAGAGAGCATTGAGTAAAAATATAAATAAATGAAAAAAACTGACAGGTCCTACTAGGTGCTATGACAGGTGTGCTTACAGCGCCGTTAAAGAATTCTGCGAGACCCAATTCCCAATAGGTTGTTACTTCTGACAAGTAACCTAAAGATTTCATTCCTTTCTAAACCACTTGAGTACAGACAAAAATGTTAATTCATGTTTATTGTGTGCTAAAGTTCTAAATAATATACCTTTATTGTAAACAAGAACCATTATTGTTCATTAAGGATATATAGATTTCCGGACTTTAATTTTGTGAAAGTGTTCAACTCGCTATTTCCTATGTAAATACCCCTCTAACAACTAGTAATCGCTATCGAAAACAGCTGCCAATAAAGAAGTAACCAAATTCTAATGGGTCCTCAGTCAATCAACAAATTAAATTCCTTGGAAATGAGCCCCTGCATGTGTGTTGTATATTCACGTATGCCACAATTAACCAACAACCACGGCCATTCGAATGCAAATGTAACGAGGGTTGTGGTGTATAGAGACAGTGGACACACGTGCAGTACATCACCTGGCTGGTGACTGGGATGTTCATCAGCAGAGCATCATCATTCCCGCGGCGAGGCGAGTCCGTACGTGGAACGAACACAAACAGGAAAGCAAGGGATAGAAATCACACGTGGGAACTAATGGCCGGGAATGGAGGAAGGATAGAGTGTTACACAGATTGCTACAAAACGGAAAGATGAACTAAAAGTTACTCTTTTCTTATGTGGAACATGGAATGGAATATTATCTTCCTAGCAATTCTAACAATTCAGGTTCTTCAAAGGGATTTATACAATTTAACGAAGATGCTAGAGATCCTTTTATGTAGGACAGGGGTATTCGATACCTGTTTCCGAAACAATTTGCTTGCTGAAACCTCAGTTTCTGTAAAGGACCTACATTTTGACATAAGATATTATATTTCTTAATTAACAATTATTTCAGTAACAATGTTACATACTGTTAATAATGCGGGTATCAGATTACAACTTCTGTAAGGGATTCACATTTATAGCGTCTACGGATAACGAAATTATATACAGGTGCAAAATAAATAATTGTAAATAATGATGTAAGTACTGTATTTATGAAATTTGTTTTTTACATGAATAATAAAGTACATATATATATATATATATATATATATATATATATATATATATATATATATATATATATATATTTTAAGCCTGACATCTATAAACACTTAATACAACAATAAAAACACGAGTCTGGACTTCGATTCTTATTTATGTTATAGGGCTAGGTACTTACATTATTATATACTTCAAGTATTCAATAATGGAATTTTGAATTCTTTATATTGAAATTAATGGGAAGAGCTGACTTTGGTAGCAAATAGTCAACAGGATGTAGTGCTTTGATCGAAGATCTATACAATTTTCTTTGATAAATACATATGAATTTCCTATTTTCATAATTTATTTTATTACAAATATGTAAGGACATTTCAGTTTCTCTCTATTTAATTTAAAAGTCATTATTATGTGTCTTCTAACGATTCAGAGATAAAAATATATACACAGGGTGTTAAAAAGGGTTAAAATTTTGAAGGTACATACATTTCGATGTGCTGATTCTAAATCAAAAAGTTTTTTTCCAAATTTCAGATAATTATTTCTTAATTGTCATCTAAATCTTTTTTTACTGCGCCACTGTCTACATGAAATTTTTATTGAAAATAATGAATTATCTAATCAAGTAACAGACGTTGAATAGGAAATAATTACGAACTAATTTATTTCCTATTCAATGTCTGTTACGTGATTAGATAATTCATTATTTTTATTAAAAAATTCATGTCGGCAGTGACGCGTTAAAAAAAATAAGATCATTTTCCGAGCTTTTGAAAAAAAAAATTGATTAAGAATTAGCAGATCGAAAAGTACCCTCAAATTTTTTAACCTTTTTTAACACCCTGTATATAAAATAATACTAGTAACAAATCTCACATTACATGCTATTACAAGAGAACCAATCAACATTACATATCTTGCATTATTAACCAAATACATGAAGCATTTACTTCATCAAAACACAGAAATTTTCGTATATTTTTTTTTTCTATGTAGTGGTTCTAGCGTTGGCACCAAAATAATTAAACAATGAATTACTCATACGCAGAGTAAAAAGCAAAAGTTTTTTTTGTGGGGACTATTTGGTAAAAATTGGGTACAATAATTTAAAAATAATACCCTATACTTTGGTCCCATCTTCACGCACTTCAATGAAGTTCATCTAAATTATGTATGTTAAATTTACTTTATTCCAAAAATTATTTTTTCGGCTTTCTAAATATGTAAATTTATCATATGGTATTGTTCAGTTCTGATTCATTAACACGTAACTGAATTTCTTAGTTTAAACGTTGACTGTGGATTTAAATATTTATTGGGTCTGAAGCATGTAAATCTACTTTTTATAGAAATTCTGGAATATTTTGAATACATCTGTACTTCGTAATCATTAGTTGATGCAAGATTTAAAATCTTAATGAAGAAGTGTCTTAAGTATTCTTTCCCAGTACGAAATTGCGGAGCCATCGGCAATGGCGGAGCCTTCTTTTCAATTTCTACTGTTGCTGGGCTTTAAAAAGATTGCGAATGAAATTGGCCATTACCAGGTGTATTATAACGGAGTTATGTTCCACTGAATACATTATTTTGTTGGCGTGTTCCACCCTCGGCTGGAAATGTTCTTTATTACGGAAATGGACGGTGGTGCGTACCGCGTTTTAAATTGAAAATGTACTTCCCGGCACTGCTTTTCATTTATTCCTGCGTTCAACCGCAATCCTCCAGCCGGCAATCTCAACTCAACCGACATACAGAATAAAGAAAGACCTTATTGCTGATTGATCTGGACGATGATTGGAGGAATTAATACGTGGAAGGAACGAGATGAGACGAGATGGGTTCCTTGTTCAATGAACTGCATGTTTGTGGGATCATAAAGCGGAGTATATAGATGTCACACAGGAAATTAAGTACGGGCGTTAAGCCGGGCAATATTTTCACCCCTTGGTCATCACAGGGGAGGCGTGCACATTAATTGTGAATTCTTTCTCTCTTGCACATAAGCTAGTGCAAATATGAAAATTGGATAAATTAATTCCTAATAGAATTTTCAGGACATACCTACAATTCGCCACTATCTGAACAAAAGGTCAGTAGTTGATTTTTTTCACTTATTGCGTTTGGATTAAACTTGGAATCCCAACGTTCATAATTTTGTTTCAGAATAAGGCCATAACTCTTGGAAAGAGTCTAGTTGTATGTGCTAAGGACTAAACTTAATTCATATTCAACAATTGAAAAAATCGATTTATGGCCTTTTGTCCCAACAGTAGCGAATTATTAGCGAGAAATACTAATGTATTCCTGTTTGTGTTGGTCGATATTCAACAAAATTTAATGTGGTACGTACTTTACATTCCAGCAATTCCAAATTTATTTTAAATAAATAAAAATAGCCATTATGACTTACAAAGAGCTGTATATTTTCATTTCAATATTTTTATTCAATGCTTTTATATTTTTTAATAAGGACATTTATCTGTCATTTGTACAAATAATTTTATACCTTTAAAATAATTTAAGATATTGTAATAATAAAGACAATTATTAACATGATCCCTGTACTGAACAAATAAATAATTCTCCTAAAAACATCAAAGACTACAAAATTAAAATTTGTGTAGATCATCAATTCTACTAATAGAATAAAAGAATTAAAACATACCGTAGATAGTTGGTGTTAAAAAATAAGGTTAGAGGTTGAATTTTCCAACGTCGCATTAGTATCACCAATTAATATCAAATTCCCTAAATTTTTAGCCAACGATTTTTTATTTAAATAAAAATAAATATATCTACACGGCATTTTACCCATTGTTGGGTGTGCCAATCTGTTTTGTACACAGATATGGGTAATGATGAAATATTTGTCCCATGCTGGCGCTTACCAGGCGTCACCTCATGGGCACTCAATTCTGATGTAAAAGGCGCAAAATAGAAAAAAAAATTATATAAAGAACTCATTTCATAATTGGCGATTATTTTGTTCGAAGGATTGAGCCATTTCGATATGCGCCGTGGCCCGAACTTCCATCTCACAAAATAAAATGTCATTTATGACATATGTATAAAATAATCAATTTTTATAAATCCTGCAGTCTGTTTTCAAGATATACACAACTCAGTTTAGGTGTTCCAATGTTGACAGATAAATGTCACTGTTAAAAAACTTATCATTTTAATTTAATTATGATAGCAGTTTAAGAAGAAAGTAGTGGAAATATAAATTTATAAAATACCTACCTAATAAATAAAAGTTTTTATATATTTGTTATTGATTCTTTACGTAGATATACACTATTATAAAGATCGAGAGAAAGATGGAGAAGTCTCTCTAGTGCTAGAGGGAAAAATCCAGTGTGCGTTGAAATCTGACACTAGAGTGCGATTTCAGTCTGTGATTGGCACAAATTGCACACAATGGTTGGCAGGTATTGTAGTGGAACGTTTTGTCCGCTGGTTATCGTATTCGGCCGATTGCCTCTGCCGGATTACTATAATAATCTGCTTGTTAATTACTACTAAGCGGATTTCAAATTCGCTAATTATAACTCACTAAATTAGTACCGACGTGTGTAGTAATTATCTTAAACCTTTAAACTAACACGCATTCATAGAATAAACATTAAAAAAGACTTCAACGTACATTAATTGTTAAATCTAACTTTGTTCTTTGTTGGAATTACACGAGAAAGCCTGAAAAAGCAATTGAAAAGGAGTGTTACTTAACCTTATTGTTCTCGACGCAATGCTGAATAAAAGATGGCCCAATTAAATTTGTAAAAACTACTCGTTCGCGGTTGGTTGGAGTAATTACAAGGTGAAATTCCCAGTGGAAGGAACTTCCTACAATATTTACCCTTCCTTCTTCCTGCTTTCCTTCGGGAGGACAGGAAATCTCTCTCGCAAACTCGGCAAGAAATATGGAGTTATTGGTAATAACGCTGCAGGAATAACAGCGAGATCTTTTTGACCTCAAACTGTGTTCGTGCTACAAAATATTTTATCACTCTTTTCTCATTTGTACACCTTTAATAAGAGATTTTATTTTTCTATGTGGAGAGTAGGATGGGGATTTCACTTGTTTCAGGAAATTCTACAATTTACAAGTTCATAATATTGGTTGTCGAAGTACAGTGTCAGAAATAGTCAATGAGCGTATTATTCAGTCTAATGAAAACATATTCTAATATTCTTATTATATGAGTATCAATGTTGATGTTGATTCACAGGCTAAAAGGATTTAATAAAGATAATAGAGTTCAGAGCGTACAGGAGCAACGATTTCATTTCGTAATTCATAGGTACGAATCCCGCTGGATCATGGATAATAGTTTTCGTCTTTATCATTTCCATTACCTCATTCATCAAAATCTAACGGCTGCATGTGGAAGCAGATGCGCGGCTGTAAAATCATAAATACAAAAGCTGCTCTTTTTATATAATAATACAAAACTCTTTTTCATGAACAACTCCTATTGTATCTAAATACACATATTTATTTTATGTATAATTAATTAACAACTGTAGTTGTCTATGTCTATTACAATTACAATCTACTGTTTTTTAACATGTTGAGTTAGATGGTCGGATGCACAAAATGACTAGTTGTGACTGTGACAACTTAAGTTGGAAATTAAATTAATTCATATTATTTATGGAACAAAGGTTGACGTTCTAGTTTAATTTTCAGTATTGGTTTTTAAGTATAGTTCAATAAAAATATGATGATTTATAATAAATAACCGTCACCGCACAACATATAAAATATTTTTTAATCAACTATTGCCTCAATTTTCAATTTAAAAAATAATACAAATTGCTGTGAAATATATAACGCTAATTCAGCGAACACCTAATTTTCTATTTATAAGGGCAACAAAATATTTCTTCAATTTCGCATTTACAATATTCAATTTTGTACAACAATTTTTGGGATTTTTTTGTATTTATGAAGTTGATAACTTAGTTTAAGTATCATAGTTTACATATCTATCATTCCAATTGTCATTGTTTGACTTATATTACTGTAATTTTATTTTTAATAATAATATGATTACATTGACTGTAATGCACTTTTTTATTCAAATTAAAAATATTTATTATATGGTTTATAAAATAATAATTATATACTTTAACTTCTAAATATTTGTTATCAAAATTCAAAATGTCTAATGCCAAAATAAATTGAATATCAACCGTCAGTGTTACGTACCTTGAAATTTTAATATTGGTACTAAATAATATGGGGTTTCAAGGCCGCGTGCCTGAGTGTCTGGTCGCGAATTTTAAATGGTACATAAATGACCCCTGTGGTCCACTCCCCACGCCAGCAATGAGTGTCCATGAGGTGACGCCTGGTAAACGCTCACACGGTACAAATATGTCATCATATTTACCATAATCTATGTACAAAGCAGATTGGCTCATCCAGCAATGAGTACAGTCCATACGATGTAACTTGGCGAGGCAAAAGAATGTAATTCAGTTCACTATACCTAAGTTGCGTTTTGTCAAATATTTACTTTTACTTCGATGCCACACAGCTTCAGAAGTGAAATAGTGATTTTACAATATTTTATTGCTTTACACAAAGCAAATTTCACCCTAATACATTCAAACTCGGGGTGTCAGGTACTTTTCAAAACAAGAAGTTATATTCATACATAAGCGTTGGTGCATTTTTTTTTTCAATAGCAATAGAAATTTTATTTTAATTAATTTAAAAAATAATTAATTATAATATGATTTATATAATAAATAATTCATTGCAATATTTGTAATATTTTTCTTGTATAAATAATTTCTTTTTTTTTTTGTAATATTCGTAATTTTATTGAACTTCATTCTTCTTCGGTACGCCTATGGATTTTATAACTTCTCCATTACCGCAGTGATAATGTGAATTGCCCCAACTCGCCAAGTTACATCGTACATGCCGTGATGATGTATTTATTAATTTCATTTATTTATTTGTATTAAATAATAACTTTGAAATAAAGTAAATTAAACAAAATTAGAAACACTTGCCATTCAAAATACTACACTTTTATTAATAAAACTCGATCATAATTGATCATAAAAATTGCAAATAGCATATTTATTGCATTTTTCGTGAATTCATCTCTTCATTACAAATTCGAATGGCACTTACACAACCTCGTGCTTGTGTAATAAATGTATTCTTTTTATACTTATTTTGAAAATAACTATTATTTGTCTTTGAAATGTCAGCTGGTATTCATATTACAGATTTAAAATATACCTCGTAACATGATTTGGCAATATTGCTATATAATTTCTAGTAGATTCCTTTCATCAACAACTCAACTGAAATATCCGCCTATTGCCAATTATCCTCTGGCAATCTACTTGGACTTCTCGAATGTATAAAGATAAGGGATTAATTCTTCTTTGGCAGGTGGCGTTCGAGAGTTGCATTGTGCCCAAAATGTGAAATTCCCTGAGGGTGCAACACAATAGCAAGTGGCCGAATGCGTGACTGAATCCTCCATACAATAATATTATCCTTGTTCGCGATGCACTAACTCCTCTATGTCGACCATGACATTCTGGATTTGGATTGCGACCTAAACAAACACACGGGCTTTTCAGATTTTTTTCCCCGGGTCTGGTTATTGACATTCATGTATTTCGCTGATTTACTCCGTGAATAACTAAATGTAGTGTTTAAATTTGTCCCTGTTTACATTATGCTGCATCGCGCTTACCAAATGCCCCTCCGTGTTTATTTTTTATATTAAATCCGTCAGGGTAAATAAATATCATATGTTTGTTTTATGTGCCGTAAATAATAACACACTTTTTATAACGGAATCATAATTGGGAAACAAAAAAATATTTTGTTTTTGTGAAACAACTTTTGATCAACACATGTCAAAAGATACACAATACTTGAAGAACTTTTATTATTTCTTTGTCTAATTTATTCTGCTGTCATCCATTTATAATAAACTAGAAAAGAATTATAGGTATCTATTTGTATAAAAGTTGAATTGAACTATGAGTGTACGATTATGTTCTAATACTTTCAATTATTGAAATAGAGACTGCACAACATGATCAGGGCCCAAGAAATTTGTTTAGAATTTTCATATTAGCCAATTAAACTGCCCAGAATGCTAAATGCACTCGTGGCAAAAAAAACTGAACATTATCTTAAAATAATCTCATATCTTTCGCTGAAATAGAAGTCAGGGTTGTGATCTGAATATTGTAATAATTAATTGGTGTTATATAGGCAAAGTTAGGACAAATTTTGTCAACTTTTAAGATAAAATTCTCAGGAGCAAATGAAGAAAAATGTACTTCGAAGTCAGTTGCGCAATTTTCTAATTTAGAAAATTGCCATCAAACCACCATATTTAAGCAAAACTATAGCTTAATATTTCAATACATCGAAATATCAGCATATACCTACCATTTTACTGCCACTGTCAAATGGTGTTTCTCAAGGTAAGCAATGTCCTGGAAAGACGCAGTCTTGTTCATCTGTGAACAATAAGGAGCTAAAGTGCTTCATTGTCTAGTCCCTATGTTCTCGCGCAAAAGATGGACAAGCAACGGGCATCCTATAGCATAACCCTCGGCGAAAGGTTCGTGCAGAAATTTCAATTCCACGAACATCTGCCACGTAGCAACAGACAACAGTTGATAGTACGCCTAATTCTTGTACTACGAATATTGCTATAAATCAATGTTTAAATGAATAGTGTTCCTGATATTCGTCATCTAATGTATTTCCAATTTGATAATAACGCCAAGTTATTATTTTGGGAAGTACTTCTGAGAATAATCAAGGCCACAGTAATGCATTTTATAATATTACCAATGTTATCATTTTCATCTGAAGTTTCTGCTCAGGCTACATTTTTCTATTGAATTATGACAAAATTTATTCACATTCAGTCCTTAAGGACTAAGAGTGCAATAAACTACAGACCAAGAGTCTTTAACGAACGATAATTGAAGAATTTATTGTTATGATTGAATTTTTGAAAACAGACAATTTTGCACAAATTTAGTTTTTTTTTCTTTTTTCTTAATAAATAAAGTATTTGCTACACTTTTTATATTCTAATATAACTTTAGAGGTCAGTTTTCAAATTTTAACATAAAAATAACAAACCCATATTTCTTTGGTTATAAGTCGATAATTTTTTTTTAAGTGTACTCATGTAGGTTTAATTCTAAATTGGTTTTTCATACATATTTAGGATGCTAATTTTCGATTTTGAAAATGCTATACCTTTCATGTATTTAGTCAGTACAAGAAAGTGGAAAGAACAAATTAAATTTTAACAGTACTTATTTACATATGAAAATGAAATAAAGTTCTTCCATTCTTAATAAAGTATGTACGAGTAATTAGTGTGAATTTAAACTTGATACTAAGTGAATATTTTTATGGAAAGAAAGTATAAAGGAAATATTCTTTGTAAGTGTTTGCAGAGTGTTCTACCTAAGGTAGGTACTTTGGCAGTGAAGAAGAGGCTAGGAGTTGTGCTTTAATTAAATTGGTTGTTCAGAAGCGATTAATTAGTCAGTATGGCGGCAGTTGCGGTCGAGATAAAACACTCCTTCTGCGTCTGAAATAATAAAAACCAACTTAAACGATGTAAAACGGAAAATTTCCTAATTTCGTTTCATTAATTTATCGTAACAGTCCTCTGTACCAGAGACAAGTAGGAATTTATGAAACTCCGCAACGCGGTACCTACTAATATAATAAATGCAAATTCGATTAGATAAAATTTCAAGTGTCGCGCAACGCAATCGCATCCCAACCAAGTCGAAGACAGCAAATAAATGAAACAGGCCGTGGACGAAACAAGCAGAGCGGTAATTGGCAGAGGAAATATCACGAGCTACATGAGACACGAATTAATTCATTTATCAGCAGACTTCAATGCGCCCACTAATTTCCAACTCAAGCCAACAAATTAAACCTGAACGCCCGAGCCCTCGAGACGTGACTTCAAGCCTCACAAGATTTGTTTGCTACCGACGCCTAACTCAATTTTAACCATGCATTCTCCGCAACCCATTATTACTATAAATACGTCATTCACGTGCATCACGAGTACTGTCGCCAAATACTAATATATCTGTATCCATACTACACAACATTTTCATCTAGTTATATTCATACGTCTTTTGTCCCTTTCCCACAAGTTAATTCGTCATCTGTGGCACGATAGCCTTCTTAGGGCTACGGCCTCAAGTACCGTAGGTACTCGTACTCCTTTCGTGATCGTTTCGTTCAAGTGCAGTTAACAAGTGCATACAGTGTTCACCATTATGTAACCATGACGGCGTATATACTGCTATGTACGATATATAGTAACAATACCAATAATAATAATAAAATATGTATATAATCGCGATTTATTACACATCTCCGGCCAATCTGCTTCATAGACGATATTAAGACTAATACTTGTACTATTAGACTATAAGCAAACTCAATCATTAAAAAAAACCAAATATAGAGGTAATTGTTACATTTTCTTGCAATTAAACAAAAAAATTGTGAAATGACCCTATTAAACTAGAAAGCGACGATCTAACCAGTTGTTCATCTTAATGATATCTGGGTTAAAATGAAATATATATCTGTTGGTTAATGCGAGATTACGAGAACATCAATATCAATTTTTGGCCAAAATAAAATTGGTTTTGAAATCTGTT
Organism: Harpalus rufipes; assembly: GCA_951394225.1. NCBI lineage: Eukaryota > Metazoa > Arthropoda > Insecta > Coleoptera > Carabidae > Harpalus > Harpalus rufipes. Next base: position 22,583,192 of record OX596277.1, read on the forward strand.
AAAAAATTATACCAGAATATCTAGTCTAACTGCAAAGAAACCGCTAGGAATCAGTATACATTGGCACAAAATTTCATGTCTTAGAACAAAAAAATATTTTTTTAAATAATTACAAAAGTAGACATATGATCTGATTTTATACGATATTGAACGTTAGAACAACTAATTGGGATATTTCATTAATGCGAACCTGGTGGCAAAATTTGGAACTAAAAACAAGAGATCAATTACTTTTCTTATGTATGTTTTTATATACAGCGTACAGTTTATGTAGTGGAAAATAGATAATAGAACTAATATTTACAATTAATTAAACTACTATTATCTAATATTGATTTTAAAACTGTCTTCAAGAAAAAACAACATTTCTAAATAAATAAATAAATAAACAAATAAATAAAAACTGTGAAGATAACCTAACAACTACTAACTAAAGTTTTTAAAATGCAAAATAATAATTAATCTACTGCTACAATTAGTAAAATAGGAAACAAGGCAATACTCTACCTAATATAACAATAAACACTGAAAGAAAGGTCAAAACACAAGAAGAATTAAAGTAAAACTACTGACAGAAATGATACGCTTATGGAAGTAAAACAAAAGTGCTCCTTTGTCGAAGGTTTGACATTGATACGCGACGCCATCTCTACGTAGTGAAATATTCCAATATCGGTCGAGTTACACAGAAAGGTACTTCCGGTATTATTAATAAAGAAAGACTCTTGATTCAAATTTATTTATAAAGATGTATATATTGATAACTAATATTTTCTGATAATCTTGACGTTAATCTATCCAATTATTATGTAAGTCCATTAAGTCATATTTTCTATAATATTTTGTAAATTTATATGAACGATAATACTGTTAGTGCTACAATAAATCTGTCTTATATTTTGTAAAAGAAACACAATTTTTTGTTCTATTTTTGAATCAGCATGGTGAAAAGTATACGGCTTGTTTTGTCCGTAAATTATTCGTAATTGGAGAAACGATTAAGAAAGATTGAATATGGTCGGCACTTGACTTCAAACTACAAGGGATTTTTTTCCTATATAATTTATGTGTTAGGGTAAAAACTTAATAAATGAAGCTAAAAGAAAGCTAGAGTTTTTCTCCTTCTAAGAAACAGCTCATAGCATAACACATCCATTTGAAACTCAGAAGCCATTCCGAGAAGCGAAAAGCGAAGCGACGAACTCTTGATATTAATATCTCGGCTGATAAATATCTTCAAGTTAGGGAACTACGAACAAATTACCTTAAATTCGCTGTACGACGCGTGCTAATTTCAAGAACATCCCGAAATAATTGTGTAACTTGTGAAATGCAAATGTTAAATTTGCGCAAACTTAAACAGAATTACACAAACAAAAACTGCACGAGACATAGACGAGAAACTTAATTACAGCGACAAAGGCGGCTACGCATACGAGAAGAAGATCAAGACAATATACTGTAAATATTACCATAACAACAAAAAGTTCGATAAACAATTCATATAGCAAGTTATTTTATGTTTAAAATCTCCGTTAGTCGATGTATTTTATAGTGGTAGTTTATGAACAACATGCATCTTTTACTGTAATACACTACGCAGTCGTGAATTTGTGATTTTTACGCAGAAGTAGTAGAATAATAACACGTGTGCTTAATTTGCCATTTTCTTTTTTAATATACAAAGTAACTTGGTGGGTAAAAGAAACACTTCTGGAGATCAGTCAATGGTTACAGTTATTTATTTCTGGCCTAGACCAGTTTCAGCACCTTTTGTGAGGTGCGTGAAGTTGGCACCAAGGTATAGGGTACCAATTTTTAAATTGTTACTATGATTTAGTACCCAATTGGTACCAATTAGTACCCACAAAAAAAACTTTTGTTTTTTACTCTGCGTAGGAGTTATTCATTGTTTAATTATTTTGGTGCCAACTTCACGCTAGCACCACAACATAATTTTTTTTAAAAAATAATTATACGAAAATTTAGTACCCAATTGGTACCTTTAGGTACCCAAAAATTTGTTTCCAAAATGTTTATGGTAAATAAGTTATTGCATATTAAATATTATTGGTGCCAACTTCACGCTAGCACCAAAGTATTTATTTAAACCAAATTTTCTTTTACTAAACTTTAGTACCCAAATAGTACTAATTAGTACCCATGATAGTATTATGCTATTGTTTATATTAAATAAGTTATGACATTTTACTTTTTTTGGACCGTGAAGTTAGCACCAATCATATTAAAATAAAACGTTTTCGAATTTTATTTTTATATAGGGATTTAGTACTTTTTAGGTACCTCTCATAAATGTAAAATTTATTTCGTTTTTTTTTATGTAACACAAATTATAACACTTTACTTTTTCTGTGCGTGAATCTAGCACCACCCATATTAAAATAATTCGCTTTTCAAATTAATTTTTATGTACAGATTTAGTACTATTTAGGTACCTCTCATAAATGTAAAATTTATTTTGTTATTGTTTATATAGCACATATTATAACACTTTACTTTTTCTGTGCGTGAATCTAGCACCACCCATATTAAAATAATTCGCTTTTCAAATTAATTTTTATGTACAGATTTAGTACTATTTAGGTACCTCTCATAAATGTAAAATTAATTTTGTTATTGTTTATATAGCACAAATTATAACACTGTACTTTTTCTGTGCCAGAAGCCAGCACCACGCATATGAAAATAATGCATTTTACAATTTAATTTTTGTATACATTTTTACATATGATAAATGTAAAATCTATTTTGTTATTGTATAAATTACTACACTTTACTTTTTGTGCTATATAAGCAATAGCTAAATTAATTTTACATTTACGACAGGTACCTAAAAATTACAAATTCTGTATATAAAAATTAATATGCGTTGTGTTGCGTTCACTTAGTGGCATATTTGTAATATGTTAAAAACAAATTTACAATTTACAATTACAAGTTGTCCTTTCGGATATACAAATATGCAGACAAGTGGATTACAATAAGTAAAACCTAATGAATGAACAGTACTGGTGAATCTGTCACATCCAGTTGTTCATTAGTAGGTAATGTTTTTCTTGGTATTGGCGGCTTTTCTAATTTCAAAATTTTCTAAGAAATTCATCCTTAGTCCCTTCTGACCTGTATGGATAATTTTGAATTCCCCATTGGTTATGGCCTGATATAATGAAATGGTCGGCAAAACCCGTATTGGAAATATATTTATTCATAGTATTTATATGTTCATTCTCCGAAACTTGAAAGATCTGCCGATTTGACCAATGTATATTGCATCCCAGTCTTTACACTGAATTTCGTATGTACCTGTTAAGTCGTCTTTTTTGGGGTTTTCTTTATTATTGACTAGTAATTTATCGAAATCAGTTTTGTTCACTGACATGTTAAATTCAAGTTTCTTTAGATTTTTACCTATTTATCAGAAATATTGGATATGTAATTTAGTTTAAGACTGATTAAGTACTAAATCTGTATTTTGGAAAAACGTATTATTTTAATATGCGTGGTGCTGCGTTCACGCTCAGAAAAAGTAAAGTGTTATAATTTGTGCTATATAAACAAAAACAAAATTAATTTTACATTTATGAGAGGTGCCTAAATAGCACTAAATATGTATACAAAAATTAAATTATAAAATGCATTATTTTCATATGCGTGGTGCCCTTCTGGCACAAAAAAAGTTAATTGTTATAATTTGTGCTATATAAACAATAAAAAAAAAAAATTTTACATTTATAAGAGGTACCTAAATAGCACTAAATATGTATACAAAAATTAAATTGAAAAGCGATTTATTTTAATGTGCGGTGCTAGGTTCAGGAACAGAAAAAGTAAAGTGTTATTATTTTTGCTATATAAACAATAACAAAATAAATTTTACATTTATGAGAGGTACCTAAATAGTACTAAGTCTGTGCATAAATATTAATTCAAAAAGCGAATTATTTTAATATTTCAGGTGCTAGCTTCACGCACAGAAAAAGTAAAGTGTTATAATTTGTGCTATATAAACAATAACAAAATTAATTTTACATTTATGAGAGGTACCTAAATAGTACTAAATCTGTATATAAAAATTAATTTGAAAAGTGAATTATTTTAATATGTGTGGTGCTAGCTTCACGCACAGAAAAAGTAAAGTGTTATAATATGTGCTATATAAACAATAACAAAATAAATTTTACATTTATGAGAGGTACCTAAATAGTACTAAATCTGTACATAAAAATTAATTTGAAAAGCGAATTATTTTAATATGGGTGGTGCTAGATTCACGCACAGAAAAAGTAAAGTGTTATAATTTGTGTTACATAAAAAAAAAACGAAATAAATTTTACATTTATGAGAGGTACCTAAAAAGTACTAAATCCCTATATAAAAATAAAATTCGAAAACGTTTTATTTTAATATGATTGGTGCTAACTTCACGGTCCAAAAAAAGTAAAATGTAATAACTTATTTAATATAAACAATAGCATAATACTATCATGGGTACTAATTAGTACTATTTGGGTACTAAAGTTTAGTAAAAGAAAATTTGGTTTAAATAAATACTTTGGTGCTAGCGTGAAGTTGGCACCAATAATATTTAATATGCAATAACTTATTTACCATAAACATTTTGGAAACAAATTTTTGGGTACCTAAAGGTACCAATTGGGTACTAAATTTTCGTATAATTATTTTTAAAAAAAAATTATGTTGTGGTGCTAGCGTGAAGTTGGCACCAAAATAATTAAACAATGAATAACTCCTACGCAGAGTAAAAAACAAAAGTTTTTTTGTGGGTACTAATTGGTACCAATTGGGTACTAAATCATAGTAACAATTTAAAAATTAGTACCCTATACCTTGGTGCCAACTTCACGCACCTCCTTTTGTGCCTTCCTCAGGAGCTACTATTATTATTTATTATACAACAGTAATACAATACTTAAAAAACATAAGTTTTGTAACTTACGTGAAATTATATAGGTAGTAATGACATTTACTATTCAAAATATATTGAAAAACTTAAAATTACACATACAATGGTGGTCAAAATTTATCATAATGAATTAAAATGTTCATTTTGAAATATGTCGTCCGATAATATAAAATATTTAAACGTAGCATGTTTTTATTTTACACACGCCCGTTTTTCAGTGTCACCCTGTACATACATAGTAACCAACAAAATTACGTTGCAAATTACAAAATGACATATGAATGTTAAATATCGCCTTTAAATTTAATCAAAAAGACCTTAAAGATAGGTGTTGAAAAAAAACTGTCTCCCAATAGGGAGTAAATTTTAGTAGTTACTCGTGAACATTAGCGCACTTAGTTTACACCTCGTGTGTTTCTGCTTGTAGATAAAATATATCGTTAGTTACTTGTATCATTAATATATAACTATGGAACGTCGCCAAATCCAACCATATTGTGGTGTCTGTTTATATTCCTAATAATGTAATTGCTGCGCACATAGAAATTTTGATTGCAGATCTAAATTTGCGTAATACGGTTTGTTCATATAACTAAATTAAAATTATTTTAGGGCGAATTATTATGCATTCCTTGTCATCCTATTTTGTAGAAATTTTAGTAATTTGGACAGTCTGCGTTTCTGTCTCTGTTAAGGAATCCAACGTTGTTATTCCTATTTGGATCCCTGCAATCTCAGTAAGTAATTTCTTGCAGCGAGTGTTGAGTTGCAAGAAGTGAACTTTATAATGACATGCATAATCAATATTCATTAGGGGGGTGCGGGGTTAGCAGAAACGGAAGTGCTGTACACGCAAGCAGGTCTGCACGCCTGCAGATTATTACGTATATATTGCGACACCATCACTGAAAGGAATTCTAATATCGCCAACATCATTTCCTGCTCTATTTTAAATTAGATTCACTACGAGGAAACTCTTTGTATGGGACGAATGCGAATATTTATATTACAAAGTTTGCAAATTCATCAATCTTGTATTTATATGTAGAGGGTAAAATAGAACCAATTTATTATAGGAATATTAAACATATAATAGTACGAGTAGTAAGTTATTCCTTATTAAAATAGTTAGGTGTTGGTGTAATATAGGTTTTTTAAAACATATTTGCATATTCAAATAATTATACAGCATGCGAAATATGTGTGTACCTCGTAATTTACAAAGGAGATAAGGAAATATGTAAATATTCTTGTATTATAAAATATTTTTATTGCATTCAATCATTGAAGGCTATTATGCATTTTTCTGTTCCATCAAAGTACACAATAAGCATCATCATTACTATTACTAGTTCGACAACATTTGCAGGACCCAGGTCTCAAATTTCAAATATACATACTCTCAATGTTCTTTATCCACACAATATTTATTTAGCATTATAACCAAAGGAAGCGGAAATAGGTACTCCAATGCAAGCAATACTTCATCAATGGGGTACTATACCATAATCAAATTTTAACTATTTTACATAAAAATGCGAAAGTATACGTAAATTAATGATTATTAGTGAAAGAATTTTGTTTAAATATTAATTAGTCCGCAAATTACAAGTGATTGTAACGGATTCATAATTAGGATGATGTATTATGTGTTTGCAATTTGATTGGTTGCCTGATTTTAAAAGCGAGATCCGCGCGCCTGTTGTGCCCGCCTGCCGCGAATTCATCAATGTACAAACTAGCGCCATAGTTTGTATAACAATATTGTCAAACAATGGTCAAACTGTTTCAATTTTCTACGTCATACGCCAAATTCTGAATAATGCAAATTATTATTTACGATTGCGAATTATATGCGCTTCAGACACGGTATTTTCATCTGGTTAACTGTACGTTAATTTAGGTATGAGTTAATATGAAAAATATAGCATCGATATTAGAGCGTAAGTTACAAAATTACATGTGTCATTGTTCGTTTTATCTGACAGTTAAATTACCAGAGATGAAAATACCGGATCTGAATCTAATAACGAAATGCTTTGTTTTTAAGCACTTTTATAGTTTCCACATCCATAAACTGACTGGTAAATTCGGACCGAGGTACCTGATGTCTGGGCATGACATATTATGAAACACTAATTTCATGCTCTCTAAACACAGTATAATACAGTAATACAAGATTTTCAACAACGATTAAAACTGTAGCTTGAAAATTTACACTTTTTAGTTGCTAACTAAAAACTGTCAGAAGATTACGTAATATTTCAACCGTATGTTTTGCTTAAAGTTAAAAATTATATAAATATTATTTTTACATAGGAATTAACTAATTTATTATTCTGTTCCAAGGAAAAAAATTGTTTGATATCAAAGATTGTCAGAACTTGATAAGTAGACAAGTAAGAGAAGCAAATATTTTCCTCTACTAAAGTCATTGTAATTAGATTTAAGCAGATAGACAGAAGGACATCATATTTAGATTTAACCAGTCAATATATATATATAAATACAGTCTATGTTCACTGTGGTATTTCTTTGGGAACATACATTTAAAACGAAACAAACCTGTTAATGAAATAATTATTAGTGTATGTAGAATGAAAATGGATACTTTGTTGCTTGATAAAGAAGTTTCTTCTATCTTCCGCAACTGACACTTTATGATTGTGACATACTATTTTTTTACGTGCTTTGCCAAAAGCACCATAAAATAAAATCTGACTCTGAATGAGTTCATTTTTCAATTAACTATACTGGAATGTTTCCAAAATTTACTTTCTACTCTTTAGCAGAAAAACTACTAAACGTTCTGTTAACTGCAAACATCATCTCTCGTCTAAAATGACAACTTATAAAGCCTACTTTAAAATGTTGACGTCGAGCTTAAAATATTTTTGATACGACTACTTTCCCAGTACTTTGGCATTTCGTTCATAATTCTAAAAATTAGGAATTGTAAAGGTTATGTACTTTCACTATCAACTAGTGTGCGTACTTGAAGTAAAAAGAATGTAGAAGTAGAAACATTGCGGCAGAAAAGCACAAGTAGTGTAAATAAAATAGATGAGTGTTTTAATGAACAGAATCCTTAATTAATTCAAAAAATATACTCTTAGGTCACTAACTTCAAAAATCAAATACTCGCAAACCTTAAAATGGACTACATAAAACGTGCGTAAAAAGTAACTTAATTCTTATGAAAACTAATTTTTTTTGTTGACTTTGTCTGATAAATTTTGTTTTATGTTAGGTATTATGTTAATTGAAAGTTGATTGGTATTCATTTGCACATATTTAAGTATGATAGAGCCAATCACAAGATGTTATATTTTGACAATGACTGCTGAATACTAACTATACCTAATATACCTATGTTTCGCATGTTACTTAAAGTAGTAAGAAGATGAGGATAGATACGAGTCCGAACTCATAATAGTTCGGCCGGTTTACATTTTCAACAAATTATAAAACTTACGCAAAGGGTTAGAAATTTCTACAACATTCTTTTGGCTATTTTAAAAATAGATTGGACCTTAAAAAAACTGATGCGCGCCGAATAACGGGTGATAATAGTTCGACCGGCATTTTAAGGGTCATCTTCTAATCTAGATCTAGCTTCTGCAGAGCCCTTTACTTTTGGTACAATAAAAAAAAATGATGTGGCCGGCACAATACCTTCCGTCAATCATGTGCATTATGTATAAATTCCATAAATAAATTTTCTTGCAAAACATTCTAAATTTCCAGTAAAATTATTTCACAAACAAACTATGCAAATTTTACGACACAGACATCTTCTTCTTCTTATATAGCTTTTCCCGTTCGTTAGGGGTCGCTATTTTTTTATTTTCTTCTTCCACTCATTTCTGTTTTGTGTATCGTTCTCATTCATTTCCTTTTCTCTCAAGTATTCCGCAATACAGTTCTTCCATCTTATCTTCCTCTGTTTCTTCAACCTTCTATTACAAAGCTATTCATTCGTCTTCCAATATATTCTTCATCTCTCCTCATGACATGTTCAAACCAATGAAATCGTCTCTCTTGTACCTTTCTGGAAACTTCTAACACTAGAGTTATTTCCCTTCTTTTTTCATTCCTTACCGGATCTTTCCGTGTCTCTCTTAACATCTATCTCAACATCCTCATTCCTGCCACATTCATTTACTTTTCATTGATACTGACAACTGTCAATTTGAATTATCTGAATATATTAGCAGTTTCCATGGCTAGCATAGCTGGCTGATTTATGAAATTTAATATCTATATAATTGTTTAACTCTATATCTATTGAATATCAAGTATAAAATGCAATCAAATCGTATAGAGAATAATATATTAATAATATAATAACGTTACATGTCAGTAAATGATATTTGACTGCGTTTTTTTCAAGAAAAACTGTTAAAATCTTCAAATGGGGTTATAATTTTTGGAATTGTGGTATTGAAGTTATACGATCCGAAACTTTCGTCGCACACACACATGCACACACACAGACACGCATACATACAGACATCATCGTAAAAATGGCAAAATCGTATTATGTATATGGACCCTAAAACCTGCTTGTTCACTAAAAACTCATCATTGAATTTTTTGATCAAAGACAGTACCTTCCTTACCTAAAGGTGCGGAAGGTAACAACTTCGTAAAAATCCAGGGCGTACAGTAAAACCTACCTTGCAAGAAATATGGGACAACACGCATAGAAAAATTTACAGAGTTTAGGGATACAATGTTAATAGAATTAAAGCTGGTATTACTAATAAACGCGAAGTAACCCAATATGAATGATGGAATATTTGAATAACATATTTTGTGAGTTTAAAGTCTATATTTTAAACTAGTCGAGAGAAATTGCAGGTTTTATAATTTGTTGAAAATGCAAACCGACCGAAATATTATAGGTTTGGACTCGTACAGTTATAAAAGAATTCTCACATCGTTGAACTTTTATCTTGATAATCTGCTCTATTGGATTCTAGCATCCCACGGAAAATTGTCGATAAAAGAAGTACAATTCCTGGCCCATGGATTGCTACTCGCTCCCTAGTTTTGGTTCTCCTGGCCAGATAGGAAAACTAATAAATATCTGCTTGCTGTTGGTAATAAGCGAAGCCTAATCCCTTCACCCTGACGTGGGTAAGAGCGTCATTCATCTCTGGTGAAGCAGCGGACTCGCTGCGTTCTACTGTGTAAATATGTTGATATTTATTGCCTCTCGTTTACGTCTGAGCAAACATGCGATAACGTATATTAGAAGAATGATCGCATTCACTGGCGTCAAGCACCAGCCAAGAACTCACATAAGCACTCGAGAATATTTTAAACAAAGATAAGGATAGTTTTTTTCATTCCCAAGGTATGTACAAGAACTATGTTAGTGTTGACGAACTCTTGTTTATTTTAAAATATAATTCTGGAAACATAAAAGTGTACACAATACTGTCTTGGTTTCTTGGTTACAATATCCATCATGTGTTAGCATACGAATTAAGACTTTTACTGTTCCAGGACGAATCGGTTCTTAAATAATTTAAAGATTTGTTTATTTTTATTCTTTCGGGCCGTCAAAATAAATTCCATTTAAAAAAAAAACAATAAATTAATGGTGGTATAAAAAAAATTCCAATACAATCGTGGCTACAGTGATATTCAAATTTTGGTTTTTTCTTCGCAACAGCTTTAAGAACGGTTGAAACCTACGAATAAAAACAATTTGGCTCACTCAGACATGTGTTATAAACAGTGATTATTTATATATTTTAGTTTATAAGAAATAGGTTTTAGTTTAGTATATTAAATTACACAAATGATTCGAAGAAAGAATATTTTTGGGCTGTATGTTCAAGGATTTCTTTTCACATTCTTTACTCCGTTAGTAATTTCAGGCTGCTGTAGACTTTAACTGTATTATGGTAAATCAATACTGATATTAATTAAAGTTTACCTTACAAAATTGATTAAGGTAGAATGCAGTGTTGCGTGCAACGTTATTAAAATTTGAGGAAAGAAGAAAAATTCGATTGTATCAAGTTGATTCGCTAAATAAATATCAAAAAGTAATTATTACTTTTTGAAATAAAACAGTAATAAAAATCGAAAATGTAATATAATAAAAAATGAAATATTAGAATATGAATATCTCCAATACTGTTTTGATTATTACAGTTACTAAAGATTGTCGAATGAATTCAATTCACTATAATTACTAAGACGTATCACACATGAACTCTTATTTCAAACTTTGTTTGCAAGGGCAGTTGATTGACAGAAATAAATAGATACATCTCCTCGTTTTTTTCCTTCTGGAGGTATGCCGCTTTACAATGTTAGTGATTGGGAGGGTTTGCGACTTGTGAGGGGTGAATAGGCCGGATCGATGAAGTTCATTACTCGACCGCAAGACCCTCGGCGCTTCGTGAAAACTGACCCCGCACTTCCATTTCCGCAATATTGCTTTCTATGGCCACTACAAGTCAATTGTGGCTCCACTGCCACAATACATCCATATTTGGGAGTTCATTCCACATTCTATACGCTCATGAATTTACTTTTCACCCTCTACGACTACGACGCGGAACTCTTCTCTTTGTACAAATTGTCTCGAGCCGTTCGGAGATAAATGTGCTTGGAGTAGGCTCCTGGATCTACTTATCACTTCTCATTTCGGGTCATTATTTACCGGAGAAAACAAAACGAACCGATACAGATCGCTCGGTCATAAATCCCGTTGTTTAGGAGACAGCGATGACAACCTGACGTGTCACCTGTAGACAATGGATGGTGTGATTCCCATCTCTACATGTTCGAGACTTGTACGCGCCTTACTCCATAAATTCTACTCCTTTTACCCGGGATTCTCCATCGCAATCATCAATTACCAGAGCCAAACACCGGGAAGTTACAGTCATTGGGAAAGAAGCTGATCATCTATAACACTACCATCATTATAGATCAAACTCTAAAAAGTACAGAAGTAGTTGTTCCACAATATATTTCTTAGTACGATCGATAATTCGGAAAAGGTGATACATATTACAGAAAGCTCTTATATAAGGTATAAAACAGTATGATATGATTTAGTTTTGTTTTTAATCAAAATGCATATTTTCGAATTTGGTCGGCATTGATAATTAAACTTAAAACTAAAAAAAAAAAAATATTTAAATATTTTTGCCTATTAAGTATATGTCCCAGGTAATAGTTCCGTTTATTCGGTATCATCATCTTCATTATCATAATAATCACTAATAGCAAATTTTGTTTTTGAACAAGTCTCAGCGGAAGGGCTGGCACACACCAGTCTGTCCTGCGGCCCTCCCTCTTTTCTTTTCTCTCTCTCTCTCTTCTCGTAATTCTCTCTTTGAAATCTGTCAACATTCCAAGTTTCTTATTTCTTCTTCCTTTCCTCTCATATATCTTCCCTTGTAATATGTTTTGAAAACAATCTTTAGAATAGGTCCAATCCAGTTAGCATCCCTTTATCTTATTTCTCTCAAAATTCTTCTTTCTTCCTCATTCTTGACTCTCTCCCACCCAATCCTCCCCAACCACATTTCAAAACATTCTAAATACTTTTTCTCCTTGTTCTTCAAGGTCCATGTTTTCCATACATACAACACAATATTCTATATGAAACATTTTGCAAACCTTTTACATAGTTACATTGATACGCCTTACTGTTAAAAGTTCTTTTATTGTACTGAAAACTGCCATATGCTGGACAATTTTACTCCTAATGTCTTCCCAACAATTGCCATTTAAAGTTACCGTGCTTCCTAGATATTTCTACTTTCCTTTCACCTTATGTTTAATGGTCAGTCTTCCGTTGCAATCCTCATTACTTTTGATTTAAATTATAAATAGTTATTATATGCAATAAAAGGAAAAAAGCTGTAGTAATTCAGAAATAGAAAAATTTGCGAAGCTAGTTTTAAAAGAGTGTATCGTACAGGTTGGAATAATACAGTTTTTACATGGGTTATAATTTTTACGTACAACTGCATTAAAATTGTTTGTTTACATCTTAGTTGCCATGGCGGAAAATAGCACATGCGGGCGGTAAAATACTACATGCGGGCGGTAAAGTAGCACATGCAGATGGTAACGTAGCACACGCGGGTGATAAAGTAGAGCAAAAGCCTGGCGACTGGTAAACAAAACGTTAAAAATACAATTGAAAATGAATTTAGAAAATAATTTAAAAACATTTCATTTTATTGCAGTAGTGCGTAAAACGTACATACCGCAGGCCGTAATTTCATCAGCAGACATAAACCTTTTCTTTCCACCCTCTATACGTAAACAACTATTCTGCATTCGAAAATAATTGAAGATTTTTGGATATTTTATTACGTAGAGATGCACCAACGTCAAACCTGCGACAAATGAACACTTTAGTTTAACTTCCATAAACGTATCATTGCTGTCAGAAGGTTTTCTTTAATTTTTCTTGCATTTTGACTTTTATTTCAATGTTTATAATTTTGGGTGGAGTATATTTCCTTCTTTCCTTTGTTATTAGTTATATCAGTAGATTAATTCTTATTTTTCGTTTTAGATACTTTAGTTAGTAGTTGTTAGGTTCTCTTCACAGTTTAGTTTTTTCTTAGGGCCAGTTTTAAATGAATATAAGATAGTAGTAGTTTAATTAATTGTAAATATTAGTTCTATTATCTACTTTCACTATATGAACTGTACACGCTCATGTAAAACATACGAATCAATTAAGAAGCTCATTTGTTTTAGTTCCCAATTTCGCCACTAGATCCGTATTCTTATTTACATATCCCAATTAGCTAACAACTCCAAAAATATTAAATAAAAAAAGAAAACAATTGAAAAAATGTTATGTAATGGCCTTTTCTGCACTCTATGGCTTCTAATAAAACAAATTGTACATTACATTATAAATTCAAATGGGTGTAATAAGTGTTATTTAACACTCCTAACAGGTAAATTTAAACTTGGACGGGTATAAATTGGAAACCCATTAGCAACAACAGTCTGTAATTAAACAACAATTTGTTTGGACAGCAACTATTTATACTGGTGCGTTTATCTTTGGTGACCGTATGACTTGGGCTTTCTGGCGGGTATTTCACGCATGGCTCGGGTGAAGGATGTTTTCCGAGTGAGCAGCTGAGAGGAATGAGAGCAGCGTCGGGTTTTTCGGCGGATGGCAGAGTAATCAACAGGCGCCGCGCGTCTCGACGCACTTGTAATTATGCTGGGGAATAACGCTGCATTCCCCGACCAGTCACGCGGACTGGATTTCGTCGCACCTTGGAGAAAACATCCACAAATGCAGGCACCAGAAACCTGAATTATTTCGCCAAGTTACACAAGTCGATGGTATAACCGAATGCGTAAAAGCAGTGGCACGTCGAATTACGATACTTTAGTTCATCTCAGTCATACAGTATTTCTTCTTACAAACCGGATCTTCAGCGTACACCTATATCTTCTTCAGCATAAGATCTTACAGATTTAGAAATATATAGTCATGTACTTACTCATAAATATATTCGTTTAAATATCCTTTTTACAAATAACGTATAAAAATTCGAGGCACATACATATCTTTTTGTGCCTCCGTCCGGAAAAATTGTATTACATAATACCAAATCGCCCGAAAACACTTATTTATAATGTTTAGGCCAGCAAAAAAAGTTGGCATTACTGTACTGGTGATGTGTCAATTTAGGACTATTTCAACACAATAATTTTCAAAAAATTTACAACTTTGAATACTAAATTGTTAATTGTAACTTAAATGAATACATTTTCAGCTAAATTTAAGTAAATATATTTGAAATTGCGATGCAACATCGATAAAAAAATTGTTGATTTTTTAGGTTATGTTCGTAAATATCTACATGTCATTTGAAATTCAAATCTACTGATGTTACCAACATGAAAAATTCCTAGTTTTTCATATTTGGACAATAAATCAAACTCATTTAATGAATTTGGGGAGAAGTCGACACAAAAAATCTTGTGTATTACACATCCAGAAACTGCTTTGCGAGTGCTCGCACCCGCAAAAGTGCAGTTTCTACATTAGTTTTACAAATAATTATTTCGCTGTCAAAATCATTTTATGTTTAAGAATATGTAAGGTTGTACTTACCCTGAAGAAGGTATAGGTGTATTGTTTATCCAATTATTAGTTGTGTAAATATAAATGCTGTATATGACTGCAATTTTGAGTATTCGTTAACATCTAATTTGCACCACAGTCGCGATATTTTCCCATACAATTTATTAAAAATTTATATATCGTTGCCATTTTTGTTACAAAACTAACCAAAGATTATCGCTCGGTTAGAGACTCGTATACGAATCGTTTTCTAAAACGAGAATAATCTGTTTTAGGCTGTAGCGCAGTGAATTGACTTAAATCGACCCTATGAGATTTCTTAAGAAGATTATAAGGATTAGGAAACAGGATTCTTCTACGCATAAACAAGTTTCCATTTTGTATTATGTTTATAGTTTTGAATATAATGAAATTACAAAATACTCGTATAAATTTTAATTTACAAAATGATTAGCTATTTCAAGAAGGTAAAATAAATAAATAATAACTTTTCACAATTAATTTTTTTTCTTTCATTGGTGGATGAAATTATATATATTTTTTCGTTTGTCAAATATTCAATATATAATTATTAAATTTCGAATTTTTCTTGTTACTACATTTTCTTTTAATTTTTAATTTATTTCATACTTGAAATAATATCCCAATATTAGCGTACTTTACATAATTTATACTAATACAATCAGGGACCTGAACCGAAAAGTATTTATGGTTTAGGTTCGGTTCAGGTTCAGAAAATAAATGTCGGTTCAGGTTCAGTTTCGGTTCAAGAAAATGAAAATAACGGTTTATTGGTTATTCGAATTTCGTTACAGAAATCAAAAATATGGTGATATTTATTAATTTTAAAATCATATTAATAATTATTTAATTTGAATTATATTTAAGAGACTTGAATTCGGTTCAGGTTTATTGATCTTGACAAATAAAGGTTTGATTCGGTTTCAGGTTCATATGAAACATATAATATTTGTAGCGTTATCGATTCACTGCACTAATGCGCATTGAGTGCAAATGTGTTCGATTGCTCTGTTGCATTGCATGAGGGCAACAGAAAACGTGCTCAATTCAAACTACACCGTTCAAGTCAGTGCGCACTGAGTGCCGATTTTCTGTGCAGACTCCAGACGGCAGTGCAAAGGGTGCACTGGTAGTATAAAATAAAAAATTCTAAAGGAAGATGTAGTTTTTACGCATAAAGAAAATTAGATTATTAATTATTACACATGCACATTACATTATTTATTTAAACTTTACAGTTTAAATAAAATTATGGTCAAGAGCAAATTTAAGTTTGTATATAATTGGTCAAAAAAATTCCAATTTGTAAAAACAAAATATTGGTGGAAAGGAACAGATTTCTGGGACAATACAAATTATAATTTCTTTAAAGTAAAAATATGATAATTTGCTAATACGAGTACAGTAATATTGATAAATGTATTATTTACAGGTTCGTTGACAATTCCACTCATAATCTACCATCCAATTAAATCACAGTATTTTGGTGAATTGAACCAAGCACATTCGAATTACACTGACAATTTTCACTAGGCGTTGTTTAAACATAACGTTTGTCAAAAGTTTTTGCTGCAACAAGTATTTCAGTACAATTAATTGAATAAATATATATTTCGAAAAATTGTCATGCCGAATACCATTCGTGACCGGTAATTTATGCTTAGCTCACTCCTGCTTGTTGCTCTAGAAAATAGTCAATAGTGTTGTCGCTCTCGTTTCGATTTTCGTCGCAACAAGCAGTCGTGATCATGACGGCAAAACTTGCCGGTAAAATTCTAGCCACTAGTGGTATTATATGAAAATACACTACTGTACAGTACATACGTAACATGTATTTTAATAAAATACTTTGGTCTACCGTTTCTACTAAAAACATTTATTAATGTCAACGTAACCTACAAAATACTGTTCTATCAGGAAATATATACGGTTTGTATTGCCAGGGGCTAATATATTATCATTTTCGAGAATATTCTGATTATTACAGAGAGTAATTTTTGTTGATTAAACTTCAGGCTTTCCAAAATAATGTATGTACAAAACGCCAGAAAACTATGTTATAGAACATGCACTAATATGCAGTCAGTATGTTCGGTTGAACGTGCACTAAGTTTGCACTGAGACAATGAAGCACGACACGCGTGCAGTGCAATGACGTCATTTGCACTACGTGAGCGCAATTGAATCGAAAACGCTATAAGTTAAACCTGCCCACTCAATTGAGATACATAATACACTTTATAATAGTGTAATGACGGCTTTGATTCTACTAGGACGGTGGTCAGTGGTGCCACTGATTATGATTTCAATGATCCAATAGAGTATATTGTCATGATACTTTATTTAATTTTAAATGTACAGTTTTAAATTACTGTTTATGACGATGTTAACAAAGGATTAACTGTAACGAAGTCTATTCATACGAGTGTGTTTCAAAAAGTATATGTAATTGAGTTACAGATTAAAATGATACGTAATATTTCTGTATAGTGATCCTCTTTGTCCAAATACTTCTCGTGCCGCTACACCCACTTCTTTATTTTATAAGAACAAAATGTTTTTGGTTGCGCTTTCAGTCAGAAATACACCGCTTTTTGATATTTTCGTCGATATTCGTGCAATTATAAAGGTGTCTAGTCTCTACCCTCTCATATACATATACTCTTCTTTTACCAAAACAATTCGAAGGCTTTCACACCCTCTGAACATCTGGTGATTGCTCATTGCTCCTCCACGTTGCACACAGCTAAGAGCGTCGCAATGTTTTATGTTTTCCCACAAATATTACTATGTCAAATAAGTACCGGGAATTGGTCAATAAAACACAAAATATGCATTATGCATCCAAATTTATTTTATCGCCTTCAAAGTAGGTCCCTTCCGAAATAATACACTTACCTATGCCAACGAATAATCCAATCATCAAAACATTTTTAAACGCATTTCCACGAATCGACTTCAGTGCTTGCCGCGAATTCTCTTTTATGTCTTCTATGGACTGAAAACGGGTGCCTCGAAGTGGTAATTTGAGTTTTGGAAAGAAGGAAAAGTCCGCCGGAGCCATTTCAGGGGAATACTGTGGATGATCGATAAGAATTGTTGAGTTTTTGGCCAGAAATTAGTTCACAATGATAGCCTTGTAAGATGATGCGTTATCGTGGTGCAAAATCCATGAGTTTTCTTTTCACTAATCTGGTCTTTTTCGACAAATTTGCTCTCTCAAACGCCGGGTAACGCTCAGATAATATTCTTTAGTTACTGTCTCACCTTCCAGCAAGAATTCCGAGTGCACACAACACCGCTATTATCGAAAAAAACTGTCAACGTCACCTTCACATCTCGACCGCTTTTGAATGCACTGTACCACTCATATGCACGTGTTTCTGATAAAGTCGATTCACCGTAAGCCTTATGTAACATTTTCAGCTTTTCGGCGCACGAAATTCCATTTGCAATGCAAAATTTGAGACAGATTCTTTGTTCGATATTTTTATCCATTGTAAACATCGCAAAACACACTTGAGATGAACTTACAAATGGAGCACTGTAAACAAACTAAATGACACTCCCTTTAAGCGGGCTTTTTAAATATACAATTCCCGGTATTTTCTTGACAGAATGTACATGTCATTTCATCGCTTGGACACCGTTAGCACCTTCTGCAGAGATGTCCTTTCCTTACTTTTTAGTTTGAAATACTTGGTGATCTTTTTTCTGAAATACTACTAATTTTTGCTACATGTTCTATTTCTTATCTTACAATTCTCGAATAAAAATGATAGGTACTTGACTACAACACGGCCACACCTGATTCGTTTGGCGAACACGCATGGCCGCACGCCTTTTTACATGCACAAGTTAAATGCGTACTAACGACTGTAAAACGGATGCATTGCGGCCGTGCATTTTCGCCAAATTGACCTGGTGCGGCCGTATTGCTGCCGTGTATAAAAATTTGTCCTTTTTACCTCCCGCAACCCTAGGTAAGGGAGGTATAGGGATCTTTCTTAAAATCGCAAATCGAGATTTTGGTTAATGACCACGTTTTAAGGTCCCTAGAATCCATTTTTAACATTTTCACGATGATGTCTGTGTGTATGTGTGTATGTATGTCTGTATGTATGTATGTGTGTGTGGGTGTGGATCTTCTTTACGCTCTAATTCAAATACTATCGTTCAGAAAAATTTGAAATCTTGTATTTTTATCTTATTCTAATATGGAAAGAAGCCATTTGATTCTGGTGTCAATCGGATAACCGGAAATGGCAGTTTACTTGAAGAAAAATGTTATTTTTTCGCAATTTGTTATTATAAAAATTATAGATTATTCGATTTTGTACAGGTTTGCATTAATACTTTTTCTATTTATTTTATGGATAAATTTATAAATTAATATAAAAATTATATCTCGGAGATTATGCTATAAACACAACTCCCTGGTTACACAGTTCAGCTCAAATGTAACTGACAGATAAATGTCACTGTCAAAAGAATAATCATTTCAAATTAATATCACTAAAATTTTCAAAAGAAAATTGTAAATAGAACAAGAGTTACATGAAAAGGAACTTAATATACATAATTTCAAATTAATAATAATAACTTTTTAAAACGAAAATTGTGAATAGAGCAATAGTTAAATGGAAAGGAACTTAACATACATAATTTCTAGTATTAGTAAATATACAGGTATGTATTTAAATAAAGAAAATAAATATATTATCACATCATATTACCCATTGCTGGATGTGCTAATACACAGATTGGACACAGATTTCGGTAATGATGATGACATAGTTGTATCGTGCGGGCGTTTATCATGCGTCACCTCACGGGTACTCACTTTTGGCGTGGAGAGTGCATCATAGGGGTTAGTTATATGCCATTTAAAATTTGAAATATTTGATAGCAGGAATTGAATCCGCTTCCCCAGATTCTCCACCAGACTTTCAGGCACGCGGCCCTGAGACCCCATAGGTATATGTATATAAAATAATAAAAACTAAATGGCGGGAGGTTTTGTATTGGCCACATCAGATTTTTTACTCGACTTTCTGAAAATAATCAATAACTTATAACAAATAAGTTTCAGTAATGTTACAAAACACAATACAGTATTATTCTTTAAAAAAATTATTGATTTGAATCTATGGGCCACCATTCTTAATTTGTCGTCATTTGTCATTTATTTTATCTCACTGATAGGCTTCCTCCCTTTCGGCTGTTGCATGACGTTTTTGGCACAGCTGCGTTCGTCATTATCCATATCCAATTAAGATTGTAACCCAAGATAAAGGAAAAAATATAAGTTAACTCTGACCCGTTAGGTCATCCCTAATGAAGTGACCCAAAACGTGAGAACAAACCTCGAGTCGGAACCACAGACAGCGTGACTGACTCTGGCTGCTAGCTCCATTAATCTAATACGTATCTTCACGTTTCGACACAATAATTAATAAACTTTAAGATAACTGTCAGTCAATTAGTCAAGAAGGAAGAAATCCACAATTGCCGCAAAGTAGGAAGAAATCAGAAATCAAACGATCAGCATTGAAAAACTTTCATTCTTTATTACAATTATTTTCAAGTACTATGCAATGAATCAGGCAAGAAATTAACTTCTTTCACTATAATTGTGTGTTTACAGTCAGATTGGAAGTATACAGCCTGTACAAAAAACTAACAGTTTATTGACGACTCAAGTTACAGATGATGGGCTGCTATCATGTGTTTAATAACTGCCATTCTATGAATGATGGTTACTATATAATAGAAAAAAAGTTATTTCTTTATTTTATCTTTACTTTTACTTAAAATTTATTCAGAAAGACTAAAAGAACATTAGTTATACCAAATTAATTTTTCAAAGTGGCAGTTGTAATAGTTCAATCTTTACCACCAAATAAAGAATTGCATATCTGCAGTTGTGTATACGTTAATAATGAAGTGTTGCAAAACAAATTAACATATCTTTTTACCTCTCGCTAAGAGAGGTATTGGATTCATGCTATAAATCGCATATCCAGATTTTATTGAATAAGCACGTTTTAAGGTCCCTACAATCCGATTTTAACATTTTTACGATGATGTCTGTATGTGTATGTGTATGTGTGTAACATGACTGTTCGCGGCCTATACTTATGTAACCAAAAAAAGGAAGTGGCGAGAGGTATTGTGCTGGCCACAACAGATTTTTTATTGTGAATAAGTACCTTCTATAGTATTAGTAAATATGATTTTCTGTTCAAATTTCTGTGTGTATTAAACACAGTAGCAATTTATAAGTATACTGTTTGAATTGGCGCCAAAGTACACTGACTCTAACGTCAGAGAAATACTAGCCAATGACATAATTGAAAAGATAAAAATCTAAAAAAATATTTAAATATTTCTTATTTAATTATAAAAAATATCACTGCTTACAGCAAAATGATGTTCACAGAATGAAACTTTGATTTTGTAAATGGTTTAATCTTTATTTCATTTTAAGGCACTAGTAAAACTATATTTTTACTATTATTACTTTTATTTGGCCACACTAGCAAAAAACTCGTTTCTACAACCATGTTTAAGTCCTTACAACATATAAAAATCAGTAATATGGATAGAACTTGTAGCTAGTATACAATTGACAGCTGTCACGGCTCTCACTCATTTAAATTCTGTCGGCAGGAAATGTAAGCCACTCCCTCATTGGTTAGTATATTTTTGACGTCATTAGGCGACAGAAAAGGCGGCAATTTAAATAATATATTTTCAGAGACAATTTTCTCATGAATAGACAGTAATATGAAAGAAAATAAAAAATACGGGTACAATATTTCTTCTTATTCTTTCGATTAACCAAAGAAAAAAAATCGTGTAACTCCTCATTCTAAATCATTGGAATGCCAGGTGCCACGATTCTTTTGTACATAGTTGTGTTTATTACATTGAATCGCGCTCCAAATTTTTCACAAAATTCTATATAAATGTTCAAGATTAAAATTAGGTGTTTATAATGAATTAATTTCTCATAAAATTATGCGTCTCTAGACTTTGAATTCAAGAATTAGAAATGAAAATTCTGCTGTAGCATATACCTATAAATGGTTTTATAAAACCGTATTTCATCTAATAACGGTGTTGTTACCTTGTGACAGATATGTCACACCGTTAAAGTGACAATTTGGTTCAAGTATTTTTAAATCGCATCTTAGATATAATCTGTAAACTATTCGTAAAATTAATTGGTAGTTTTTTCATTTACATATTTGAAAATATCATTGAAATGTCGATTGGTAATTGTTTCTTAAAACAAATTACGGTATCTAGTAATTTATTCATAATTTACTTTATTTATAAAATTACTGAGTGATATCTCGTACTCGTGTTCTCCATTCATGTAATTTTTTCTTTAAAAAAAGTCATCTGATACCAGCCCTTGGAATGTTAAAATATATCCGCGTAATAAGTGTATCTAAAAACAGAATTCATGTATATTTTCAGTGTCTTCTGTTATTATTGCTACTTGTTAATCTTTTGAGGTTTAGGTCTTGTCGTGTATCGATTTCCGCAGTTAATTTCGTAGCTGATATCGAGTAAACCGGGTAATGTAAATTTGAACTGGAAGCGCTTGGTCGGCTTTCGTCTGAATTCCAAAAACAACATTAGCGATGTTTGTGCAGAGGTGTAAAGTTGCGAGGGGCTGTAATTACACCTCCATTAAGTGCTTTATCACTGTTCCTCTCCGCTGGCCGCCAATGTTTATCCGTGCTCCCATTCAAACGCTTACAGGTCATCCGAAATATTTACTTAACATCCAGCGATAGATAGACAGATAGATAGATGGCTTTTGCAGTCCAACAATTAACCCTATCATCAATTAATTATATCATGAAAATAGCCTTCTACAGCACACAGTGGATTCTTAACTAATCAAAATACATTAATGGGTAAAACCATGATATACTTAGGTATTTATTTTTTAAAACATGTGGATCGATAGAAATTTCGTAAAGTACTTACAGGTTTGTGTAGTCTGATCTATTGGAACATAAATCTATTTTTTTGTTTTATAGTTGAAGGCCATAAATTCAAATGGGTCTAAGTACCAAAATATAGGAAAATTATTTTTATAACCAAATAGGTATATAAACCAAGCCTAATAATAATTAAAAGGGTTTATATGTCACAAAATAGTAGAAAAGTTACTAAAATATATTACACATGGCTATACTGTATATGCCAGACACACTTGGAGTCAAAAGGGACTAAGTAAGTAGTAGTAGCTGTCCTCTTCTGGAAGAAAGCAGTGGTTAATTGTTGAAATTATTAGTTAATTCATTATTTGTACCTCACTTATAATGAAAAACGATAATGAACCTATGAGAAGTCGGGCATTAGAAACGAACGAAAAGGCTAAAAACATGTGGTGCCAAATATACTAACTATAAAAACAAAAATGTACCAGCAAGAGCACCTCTTACATAAGCTACAATTTATTCTTTTCTTTTTCAGGTAGTGTGTAAATTATAGAACGGATGATAAAAAACACATAATATTCAACCCTTTCATACTATAAAAATTTAATCAGAACACTTTAAAAACCTTGAAGATGCTGCTGACTTACATTAATACCACGAAAAATCATGTATATTGAAGATTACCAAACATAATTTTAGCGTGGTCAAAATTAAGAAATCCTTCACTGAAATTGAACCATAGGAAGAAGTAAAATTATTACAAATGGGAATATTCGAAGAAAAATTAAAAAGCAATTCAGGATTCACACCCTGACATCTCAACGTCAAATTAACAAAGATCAATTACAAAATATAAGGATATGATTCCATATCTACCTGCAGAACACCAAGATTTTTATAAGACACTCAAAAAAAAAAAATCAATGCTAACAACATCAATCTTCCGCCATTAAGATTTCTGGCACATAGACCATTTAGTTCTTTTCACAAGATTCAGAGTTTGTAATATTTTTTTGTTTTGAGTTTGTAGTTAAATTATATTTGATTTTTTTACGTTTCCAAAATTCTTTATGATGTAAGGCAGGGGTGGGGAACCTCCGGCCCGCGGGCCTTATAAGGCCCGCTAAACCATTTCATGTGGCCCGCAGGGTAAACTCAAAGTTCAATAAATATAGGAGAAACAGTCGCGAGTAGTAATGTTATCAATACCAGCTAACTTAACACGCCTTACTAAAGAGAAGTAGTTGCAATCATTACATTAGTGGCTAAATAATTAAATGTTTGATCAAACATAAGAGGCTAAATTTTTAAGATGATTTTGTATGGCCCGCGAATGATATTATAAGTATCTAAATGGCCCTCGTCAGGTAAAAGGTTCCCCATCCTTGATGTAAGGTTTAAATAATGAAAATTAAAAGTTAGATATTTGTTTTCATTTTTGAACAAAAAAATTAGACCATAATTACTCTATTACTGTTTTGGGCATTTAGACCCTTTTGAAATTATAGTCTTCAGTAGTTGAACATAATATTTACATTATACTCCTAGTTTGAAACTGGTCACTACATGGTATATGTAATGTCGTAGTTAAATTTTTATTTTTATTTAAATTAATATGTAAGAACTGAATTTTAATTTACACTGTTTGAACTACTTTTTACTTTCGAAGTATAATAATGCTCAAATTTGTGTATCACCATTAGATTTTATCCTATTAGATCATTGTTGCTTACAATTTTTATGTGGCCGTTGGCACTTCAATGATACTATTGAAAGTATATTATTACAAAAATATAGACACCTTTATAGCTAACAATAGGTTCTGAACTATAAAGGCACAGCGGAAATTCTATTCTTCTATTTAATAGGTATTGGCTGTGAGATTTTTATCCAATTTTGTAAGGAGCAATTATTTCTCTCATCAACTATTTACGTTACAAAGCTATTCTTTTTGTTCCAGCTAACATTCAGCCACATCATAAGATAAACAAGAATAGTCAAATATTTATAGAATGAGGAGTGTAGTCATCCCAGACAGATAAATTAGAGGGGCGTTCAAAAAGTTTTACATCTTTTTTTGCATTCACGTTAACTTGATACGTCTTAAAAATAAATTAGTAATTTAAATGAGCAGTACCGTGTAAGCAAATTGTCAAGTCTCGCGATTGTTATCACCGTCAGTGTCTTGTTCCTGATAGCACACCTTGATCCGGCGTCTCGCACGAATTTATCAAAAAGAGGATCCGTCTACTTTGTCACGGTCTCTGACAAGCTGTTTCGTCTCACAGAACCGGTTTCAGGGGTTACGAAAAGTCTTAAGCATAAATCAAACTCTTCCGTAAATCTTGCCAGGTTCACACGACTGGTTGCGAAACAACGAATTTTCATAAATTCCGAAATCGAATACGGAGAAGGTGACACTAATTGGAAAAAATATTAATAGATAGAATCAAATTTGCTGGTCATTAAAATTTTCTAACACTATGTACAGTTTTTGTGACACTATTAATGAGCCAGATTTCTTTTTAAATTCCAGGTTAATGAATAGATTTTCTCCACGAAGTAGAAATTCCTATTATTTAAGTAATATATTTATTTATTTTTAGTGAATGTAGTCAGTTTTTGAAATGGCGTTATAAATTGTCGTGCCTTTTTCAGTTGACTACTAGTTTAATAGCATATTTTACTAGTGCTAAAGGTATTTCCATCATAAAAGACACAATTTATAATTTCAATTAGGCACAGCAGTATTTTTTAGTTAACAGCCTTTGTCTGATAAATTTAAATTTACTACATGATTTATATAGATAAGTTATATGCATTCTAAAATAATTCATGTTCTTCTTTATCATAAAATTTCATATATTTTCATATACCTAATAACCACAGATACGTGATTTATATAGATAAGTTATATGCATTCTAAAATAATTCATGTTCTTCTTTATCATAAAATTTCATATATTTTCATATACCTAATAACCACAGATACGTGTGGACACTTATTTTCTTTTAATATTTAATTTTAATATTAAATTATGTAGTTCTTGCAAACTTTATAAGGATAATAATTGTTCAGATTAATATACGATTTATTGAAAGTATTTTTCCGATAATCGTATGTTATTAAAATGAAGAACATTTTACTTTATTCCATGACAATTTTTTTAGGTTATTAACGTTAAAAATTTAAAGTTTTAACATCAATTGTTAGCAATGAACGATTACATTGTGTACTTGCACTAGAATATTTTTTTTAAGAAAATCATTTATTATTAGAAATAATTTATGAATACAACTCATTTTCTATTCATTAATGCAACCCACACAAAAATAATCAACGGCAAAATTTTAATACGGAAAAAAATATCTAAAATATTTCCTTTTGAAAAATTCTATTCAACTTTACGGTTTACGGGTATTGTACCCATGTAATATAACTTAACGATTATTATTAGTATGAAGTCTGCAAAACAATATTTTACACTGCCCTAAATACTACAAGAATTTCTCTTTATGTACAGTTCTCTATTCTAATTTCTCCTTTTACACAATTTCTTCACGATATTTATCATCAAACAATATGATTTTGACATGGTGTTGTTTGGATAATAATTCTTGGGTGCTGCAGTTTTACATATAAATACACTTTAGTTAGCTATTGTTTCTAGGTTTATTGTGATTTTAAATTGAATTACAAACAGCTTGTTATGTATAGTTTCTGTATTTTTTTGGTTTGTAGTTCTTTTTGAACTATTCGAACTCGGCATTTTTCGTTTCCGTACGTCCGTAAGTATATAATTACCTGTGACATCCTAAGGTCGGCCCTGTAGTGGTCTTGGTCAAATATTTATCCTTCATCTTGACGCAAATAACATTTGTAAACTAGGGCTAAGTTTTTCAAGTGTTTATGCTGTGTTAGTGGTGTGTAGAGCTCCTGTACGATAACGTCTCGAGGCAAACGCCCAATTTCCTTTCGTACTTTGCTTTGCTCGGTCGGCGTTTCTTGTTCCCTTGTTTCCGAGTTTCTCTTGTGATTGTAGCTAAGGATATTTGGTTGCAGTTCATGCTTCATTGGATTCCACTCGCACAAGGAAAACGTATAACGGGTAGGGCATTAGTTTGCCGTTTGATTATTTGTAGTCTGCATCAGACAAGACCGAGATTTCACATCACTTTAATTTGTGCACGATCGTAAACTCGTCTGGCAGAGGTCATTACTTTTTCAATGGTCTGATATGACTTCTTCAAGTAGTTACTCGGTAGTTAGTACGTTCGTATACGTATAGAGATCAAAGAATAGTAGAGTCAAATATAATAGACGACAACATAGTAACTATTACCAAAAATAAACGGAATTATTGGCACTTTAAAATTGTCTGCGTCATAAAACCCATAGAGAATAAATATGCTCTAACTATACTATGAAATATTTTATATTTCACTGTGATATCTACGAAATACCTCAAATATTAAATTCAGTTTAAAAAAAACTTCTGTGAACTGTGATGGTGACCCAGTGTTTATACTGCTTGTCAATAACATACAGATTTTAAAAATACAAAGTGTCACAAAAATACTCGTACCTACATTGTTATAAAAAAGTAGGAACAACTGGCTATTATTTTTATTATAAATTTTAGACCTATCGTTTAAATTACAAAATTGGGGGCCGGTATTTTTATATTTTCTGAATATAATTTAAATGATCTTGTAGTGATACAAATGCCAGATACTTTCATTTTCCAAAAAATAACAGCTATGAAACTTCAGTGGATTATCAGTTGTCATGACTTTTGTACCATCTTTGTTTGAGGAAATATTTTAACATTTACCAATATATCATTTTTTGTTTCTGATTATTTTGAGAAATTCGCACTTCTAAGATTAAATAAAAAGTAAAATTAAATGTAAATATAAATAACCTATTCTTAATTTTTTGTCGGTTATTTAAAAAAGCATCGATGATATCGCTTCCAGCGAAATCGGAAATAGGAATCAGAATCTTTTACAGTTGTCCATATTTTTCATTTACTTTTATTGTGAATGAGGTACTAATACTGCTGATGTACTAACACGTGTCACATACGTTTACAGAAAAAAATTGAATGGACGATACTGTGATTTAAGGAAAGTATGTTGAACCTGGTTATTACTACAATAAATAACCGATTAAGCTTTCACATTCATATTTAATAAAGCTAGTGGCCGGTTTGCATCTATACGACGAAGTATAGCTCTGACTTGACTGTCGAGAAATGTGTACGACAATAGACACTTAGATAGAAGATCTCGATCCAAACAAACTCCCCCCCCCCCTCGTTATTTTACGTCCTTTTCCATAGTATTATTCCTGTCTTTCTGTTTGCATTTGTCATTCTGTTATAACCTAATTCTCTATTCTGGTTTGTTTATTAAAAATGAGTTTAAAACCAGTTTAAAACAATAATAGACTAAAACTATAATAATTATCAAATGACGTTTGACGTTTATGATGTTTACATGGTTTACATCTTTGAATTTGACAGTTCTTTGTTTGGAATGTTGTAACCATAGCAACCATTAGTTCTATGCTGTGTCGTTAAAGGCGTTCGTGAAAATTTGTATTGTGTAAGTGTCTTTTGGTAGGACACTCAAAATTAAGAACAATATTTAAAACGAAGGCAAGGCAGAATTAAACTTCGTCGTATAGAAAAAAACGAGTAACAAGGTTTATATTAAATATGAATGTTAAGGATTAAGCTATGTTGACCATATTGAATATACTTTCCATAAATCATAGTATCGTCCATTCAATTATTTTCAGAAAATATATGTGATACATGTTAAAGAAGAAATTTGTTTTTAAAAGCGTAGTAAACCTGTAGTTATTGGACACTGTATAATTCAAATATGAAACGTACGATGAGGTATGATGTATTATCAGATAATAATAATAATGTTAAAAATTTGTTACATATGTGTCTATACTTATTTTATATAATAGAAATTATATCTTCTCTTTCAAATAATATTTCTTTTATAATACCAAGGTTTTTTTCCAAATATTTGAAAGTTCTACGATAGTGTTACATCTAGGTATACCATATTTGCATTGCCTTACCGCCAAAAATATTAAGAGATTTGAAAGATACTGTAAGAAATATTATCCTTGCAAAAGCTGTAGCATGACTTACAGCATTGAAATCCAAGTCAAATAAGAAGAAGACACTGTAAGGGAAGGGAATTTATAATCGTCTTGTATTTTGGCACATAGGTTAGAAAAAGTGTTGAATATGGTTTCCGTTCCATTCGACAGCTGGAAATATGTGTGTGCGGGCGTAAAGGACCTGTAATTATTTAACGTCGGTGTTAGTGCCAATTTAAATCGGGTTTATCGAGCATCCAGTGCCGCCTCGTTAAAAGGTCCCCGACCGCTGTGCTCCACCAACCAACACATAACTCACGACTCCACGTGGAGATGAATATTTTACCACGAACTCTTCTTCTTTTAGATCAATAACACAACAAGAAGAAAAAAGAAAGAAAGCAAAAGAATTGCAGAGTTAACTAGACGCTAATCCGCATGAGTAACGACGGGAAATTATAAACGTCGGCCCACACTATGCACTTGTGACTGCAACTTGCTGCGACAACTGGTAGCGCGGGTAATTTGCATAGGTTTGCTTATTTATTCAGAAACTTATTTTACAAGTGTTGCGATGTAGCAGTCATTGCTGAACAGCGAACAGCTTGCATTGACATTCGTGACAAGATGTCGTTTTGAATAACAATTACCAGGGAGCATTAAAATCTTGAAGAATTATTTCGCATATCTTACCATCATGCTCTTTTTCATACACCGCACCCAGTAATTTTACATCAGCATGTGGTCTCTCCAAAAGGCTTCAACTTCTGCGAAGTTCTGTACAAATATAGCGGTATTTTTGTTTATTTTATCCCAAGTCTATTGATTATTTTCGTTACACTTTCTGCGGTTCAAGAGCACTTGACATAAACATCTAATATTTATGTATAAATGAAGACGTCTGGATTTGAAACATCTGTTTATTGTTTGTTGGCAGTATAAACAATTTTCAGTTGCTGTAGAAGACTTTGTTAAAGCACATTACACTGCATTTTATGGTATTTATATCCTTGCAATTATTTACGTCTTCATCATGCAATAAATATTCTTGATTATAAAAGGCAGCTTTCAAATTAAATCTCTAAATGCACAAGGTTAAATTGGTATAGAAAATAATGATGAATTTCACATTGACATTTCAGTCTATTCAATTATATATTCTAAATAATTTATCTAAAAAGTATATTCAATATCTCGAAGCCTTGATTATAATAATATTCTTCATTGAAACTCGGGAGATGTTGAGACCAATGCAGATTTTACTAAAAGTTTAACATGTCATTATGAATTTATTTTTAGTAAGGTTCTGTTTTTTTATCTTTATGCAGGTCGTAGCTGCGAACATTTAGATTGTAATTTTGCCAACCTAAGTGAGTGCGAATCCAACCGAAATAAATTACTTATTAGGCATTATTAGTTTGAGAAAATTAACTTTTGCAGGTCATACCTTACAATTCTCTGAAAGCACATGTATTAATGTCATATAAATTGAAATCTGCTTTAAATTTGGTTGTATGTAGTTATTTCACTTTTATTGTTTTTTTTATAGATTATACTTAATAATTTATTGTTTGATTTAAGGGTTAAAATAGAGTGGTACATCTATTAAAAAGTAAAGACCCGTAATGTTTATGTAACCATCTTGACCAATAACGTAAGAGTATGTAACAAAAAATTTGAGAAAAAGTTAGAGCTCTTCTTCAAATAGGAAGAATTTTTTTTATTGAAATATTGACATAAGGGTTTTTTTTCTTATTAACTAAGAGACTAGTTTTGGAACACTGACAGGGGTCCACTATATTCAATGCAACGCAGTTTTTTAACACCTTGTCCCATTTGCCTACATTCCGGATCGTCAGTAGGTAATATTCTTATCTGTAACTGTTGTTCGTTTTGGTATTCTCAACCATTATTGTATATTTTCTGCTAAGAAATGCTCAAAAGTCTTCAATCAGTCTTTCCCGAGAAACATTTGGGGGATCATACTCTGTTTTCTACAAAATGTTGGCTCCATTTGGAGATACGTTCCAGCTGGGCCGCTGTGTATTTGGTTACATTATTTCTTTTTCAAAATGTTAAATCATTTCTGACTTAATTTCTACTAACAATCATCTTTAAAATTCTAAATCGTCGAGATGATTTGCGCGAAAACGTTCTAATTTTGAGAAATTTGATTGAGTTTGCTGATTCGTTTTGGAGACAAATGTTCGGGTCGCCCACTTTTTGGTAAATTAATACATACTTAACCTTCTTCACATCCTGTATAATTCGGTAAATAGTCGTCTGTCGAATATTTTGATCATATTTCAAGTTCGTATAATATCTTTCAAAACTTTTTCTAGCAATTTTAACATAGTATATTATAAAACAACTATTATATTTTTATTATGCCCAGTGACAACTAGATTAGTCCTTATTTAGTAAAAATTTGGAGCGTAAAATTTTTCTCAAAACTTTTGATACATACGTTAGTACATCCAAGGTGGCTATGATGATGATCCTAGACAACCTGTCCTATATGCTCTTATATTTAATATGAACAACTGGTCAGATTGTTGCTTTCTAATATCACTGGCAGTCAGCTATGGAATAAGGGCTAGCGCACCTTCCTAATAATATTTATAATGAGGACCTCATGCAGGCGTGGGTTTTGCGTTCCGCGAAAGTCTAACTAATAAACTAATAGCGAAAAACAGGCACACCATTAAATGCAAGTAAAATTCGGTCAAAAAACAGGTGAAAATCTGGTACCATAAATGTTCCACTAGAAGTAGACTCAAAATATGGAGAATTATTGATAAATATGATTATTTTCTGGTACGAGTATAATAGCATTTTTACAACAATAAGTTTAGATAGATTTGTATCGAAGTACTCCAAATAGTGCTCGCATATACGCGGCTATTTATATTATACAATCATATACAATCGCTGACGATTACGTCGTCTGTAACTACATCGACTAATCAGTTTAGAAACGAATACTTTGGTATTTTAAATAAAAACTTTTCATTAAGTATAAATTACAATTATATGTAGAAAACATTTAGAAAGTTTCCAATGGTTTACGAATATCCTTGCAGTTGGAAGAAATTTTGTTTACTTGTTAATCACATAAACACTCAATACCGCATAATTGTCTGGATTGAAACATGCGTACATCTGTTTGCCTTTTCATAAACAATTACCCTCTCCATAAATAGCATCTTTCCTTTGGGGTGTGTAGGCTCCCGTCTCGTTTGATCCCCGGTCGTTATGCCTGTGTCGTTGTGGCTGCGGATATCTGAAGAATGTCATTTAAGGCGCGCATGAGTCCGCATAACTGAGACACATTCCGAGAGGGATGCCTCACCACGTGTCTCACTACCCGTAAACCTGTCATCCGACGAACACGCATACCGCACTTCATAAACCAAAAACTCAGCCCTGCTCATCTATATGCACCCGAGGAAATCTCGGCGAGAAAGAGAACAGCTAATACAAGAAAATTTGGGATGTTTATGGGGAATACAAAACAGAGCCAATAACGGATCATCGTTGATTTTTATTTTGAAAACAAAACAAAACTTATGTGCAACTACTACGATCATAACATATGATTAATGGTGCACAGTGTTCCAAGAGGTTGTCCACTCTGGTACTAAACGTGATCCGTGATCATTGGTTCTTGATTAGTGACATAGTAAATCGCATGTATTCTCATTGACAAGATCATTGGTATTGAGATGTAAATTTATTAACATTAGGACTGTTCGCATACACTTTGTATGGACGTGGTTGTGAACCGTAGACGCAAAGTAGCGAAATAAACAGAATTATTATCACTCAGCAGCTTATGCTCAGTTTAAACGGTTCGAATTTGCACTCAATTTGAGCTAACTAAAGATTTTTGCGTTCTGATCCAAAATGAATATCTGAATCTCGATTCAAATTCAAGAGTCGGGTCCGGATTCGAAGACAAGATTGGCTTCGGTTTCCAAACTTAGGTTAACGAATAGCCATAATATACGAGGAACCGGATATTTTAAGATCCGAGTGCTCGGATCTCATTTTATTCTGATTCGCATAGCACTAGTACATACTTAGCATGTTTGGTTCTTATCCTATTGAGGTAATTCATTGTTATTGATTAGAACTAAAACTAATAATTAAGTTAAAATTAGTAATCCGTGTAACAACCACCGGTTAGCTATTAGTACATAATCAGGGCAGAAACAGAGTTACTTTTTAATTTACATCATCTACATGTATGACATCTGATCAGATCGTCTTATCCAAATGTGATTAATGCATAATATATTGACATTTTTACGACTACAAACTTTGCCGGCCGGTAGATTCGTATAGAGATACCTCAGATATGATCAGAAGATGCAGACTTATAGTGCTTTAATGTGTACCGCTACCTGCAACGCCAAATTAGTTTAAAAAATGTGTCTAGACAATTTGAAATAACTAACATTTATTAAATTTTTTAAATGGTGTCAAACATGGAATATTATTTCCAATTATCAAATAACACGAAACTGGTTTTCGTTGTGTTCTCTTCATGACAGCTTGTAAAGCCCGTGAGGTAACGCCTGATAAATGGCCTCAACAGCACAGATGCTCGTATGTTATTACCGAAATCTGCGAACAAAAGCAGAGGGATACATAGCACATCCAGAAAATGGGTAATAAGCCGTGAAGGTAATTATAAATTTATTATTATTCTTATGCAAAATTCCTTATATTTCTTAAGATAAAATATCTACACTATTAACTACAGATTTTTTATTATTATCAAAAACTGGAAACAGATTTCCACACCCAATAATAGGATTGTATATTTGTGTAATGCAGAGTCATCGATGAACAAATTAAGGTCGGAAGTGCATGTCAGATAGCACGTGAGTGAAAGTTGATATAGAGCGAGGGCGTGAACGTCTGACAGAAGCAAACACACACGGTGATGCGCTGTCATCTTGACTCGTGCACTTGCGAGGCATAAATCATACAGGAATAACATTCTTCACCACGCAAGACATAGAAATTGCTCCAAGATTTACCTTCAGACTAATCAATAAATACTGAACTACATGCAATCTAGACAAGAGAAATGTATTGTTTGTTATAGGAATTTGTGTTTGTATTCTAATGGATGTTTGTCAACAAAGAA
Organism: Harpalus rufipes; assembly: GCA_951394225.1. Lineage (NCBI taxonomy): Eukaryota > Metazoa > Arthropoda > Insecta > Coleoptera > Carabidae > Harpalus > Harpalus rufipes. The sequence goes on from OX596277.1 coordinate 22,617,512, forward strand.
TACATCACTCATCGTTATTGTGAACAATGCATAACAGGAGAGGTTACAATTCAACGATAAATAATTTTAAAAAACAGACAACAATTAAATTCGAAATTGTGTCGCCAGTATCACAACCGGTCACGTAAAACACAACCATTTCGACGACGTACTTAGCGACAGGATGTAAGGAGTGTAGTACAGATAAACATAATAATAATTACAACAAACAAAGGTGGAGACGTATACAGTGAAGAATTGATGGTAGTTGTTAATGTAAGAAGTAAATGTTTTATTATATTGTTATTGCCACTTATCTCAATTAGGCTGTACCTATGATATTAGCGCAATGTAATTGTTTATATTTGAACTTTTATCTTATATATAGTAGATTAAGAATAAAATTTAATATAAAAATCTGATGTGGCCAGCACAATACCTTCCGTCAATCCTGTGTATTATGTACAAATTCCATACATAAATTTTCTTGCAAAAGATTCCAAATTACCAGTAAAATTATTTCATAAACAAACTATGAAAATGACACTTAACACTGATATCTTCTTCTTCTTTAGCTTTTCCCATTCGTTAGGGGTCGTTATTTTTATATTTTTATTTCACTCATTTCTGTTTTGCGTGTCGTCCTCATTCAGGTTCTTTTCTCTCAAGTCTTCCGCAATACAGTCCTTCCATCTTATCTTTGGTCTTCTTCTGTTTCTTCTATCTTCTACAACTAAGCTATTCATTCTTCTTTCTATATATTCTACATCTTTCCTTATGATATGTTCAAACCAGTGTAATCGTTTCCCTTGCATCTCTCTAAAAACTTCTAATACTCGAGTTATTTCCCTTATTCATTCATTCCTTATCGTATCTTTCCGTGCCTTCCCCAACATCTATCTCAACATTCTCATCTCTAGCACATTCATTTTCTTTTCAGTTAGAATTTTATTAATATAGTAGCTTTTTCCATGATTATAGCATAGCTAGCTGATTTATAAAATTTAATTTCTAACTCTATATCCATTGCATATGAAATATAAAATGCAATCAATTCGTATAGATAATAGAATATTATTTAATATTTATAATAACATTAAATATGTAAATAATATTTCATAGTTTGTTTATAAAATAATTGTACTGGAAATATAGGATCTTTTGCAAGAAAATTTATGTATAGGGAATGAGCAGACACGTGACTCTCTGACCTTGGTAAGCAGATATGGGGGCCCGTACCAGAATGACAACTATTAATTATGTCCATAACTGACAAATGTCATAATTATTCATTCAAAATTTAATTTTTTGGTATTTTATGATTCCTTTTCTCGGAAACTGAATTCCACATTCCTGATAACAAATAAGCCACATGAAATAAAAAAATCATGAAATTTTGAATGAAAAACTATGACATTTGTCAGTTATGGACATAATTAATAGCTGTCATTTTGACACGGGTCCCCATATTTGCTTGCCAAAGTCATAAAAGTCACATCACTGCACGCCGTACTATACATAAATTTTCTTGCAAAAGATCCGATATTTCCAGTAAAATTATTTCATAAACAAACTATGCAAATTGCACTTGACACTATCATCTTTTTCTTCTTTAGCTTTTCCAATACGTTAAGAGTCGCTATTTTTTTTATTTTCTTCTTCCACTCATTTCTGTTCTACGTGTCGTTCTCATTCAGTTCGTGTTCTCTCAAGTCTTCCGCAATACAGTCCTCTCATCTTATATTTGGTCTTCCTATGTTTCTTCCACCTTCTATTACTAAGCTATTCATTCTTATTCCAATATATTCATCTGTCCTCATGACATGTTCAAACCAATGTAATCATCTCTCTTGTATCTTTCTAGAAACTTGTAACACTAGAGTTATTTCCTTACCTATCTTTACTTGTCTTCCTCAACATCTACTTCAACATCCTCATCTCTGCCACATTAATTTACTTTTTATTGATACTGACATCTGTCAATTTGAATTATCGGAATATATTAGTAGTTTCTATGGTTAGCATAGCTGGCTGATTTATAAAATTTAATTTCTTTAAAGTATAAAATGCAATCAAATCGTATAGAGAATAATATATTCTTTAAGTTATAATAACGTTAAATGTCAATAAATCAAATTTAACTGTTAAATCTTCAAATGAGGCTACTTCCGGTTCACCAATTATAACCAAAATCTAATCACTTGTTCTTCTGGATGTAAACTTGAGTAATTCGAAAAAAATATAATTTTTGGAATCGTGGTATTGAAGTTATGCGATCCGAAACTTTCGTCACACACGCAGACACACACACACATACACACACACACACACACACACACACACACACACACACACACACACACACACACACATACATAAATACATACAGACATCATCGTAACAATGGTAAAATCGTATTACACGGACCCTAAAACATGCTTATTCACTAAAAACTCATCATTGAACTTTTTGACCAAAGACAATACCTTCCTTACCAAAAGGTGGCGAAAGGTAAAAATAAACAAAAATTTAGCATGTTAAATTTTGCATATGACAAATTTATAAATGTTATTACAGTGTAGAAATTGTATATATATATATATATATATATATATATATATATATATATATATATATATATATATATATATATATATATATATTGTGTGCAAGTACATTTTAAAATATACAAGTGTTGAGTATGCATACAATACACCTAATGTAATAGATTTATTTAGTCTAATAATGTTTATATTTTTTTCACAATTTGACATATGCTGTTAAATTTAGCAATAAGTTAAATTTTTATCAAACCTGTCAGAAGTCAATTTCACACAAGCATTTTTCTTAATAGGTTCAATATTTTATGAAATTTTAAACATTTTTGCTTTTCTTATATAAATGTTTAATTCTCGGTTTCTTGAGATCTCCTTACATATCAAGGACCTTGGCGTGTGCCTAATGTGCATCAACTGTAGTTCCTCATTGCGACCACTCACTAATAAATAAATATGTCACCTATTGTAATTAGTTAAAGGAAATGATCCCTTTTATATTTTGTGAAATATGATGATATTTGTATTTATTTAATAAATTTGATACGGCGGAAATGTAGCTCTCACGAATTTAGCTCCTGTAAGTGAAAAATAATTAAAGGCAATCACTTAAAAACATCCGTTTGAAGTGCAAATTTATTTTCGCTTTCAAGTCATCAAATAAATAATAATTTCCGTGAAATGAACATAACTCATTGATACTTTACTGTTTGTTTATCCTTGTATAAATAGCCTCCAATAAAACCACGTCTTCGCGCCGTCCCGTCAGGTTCACGGACTCCGCAGAGTTTACGAGTAGCGGGTGAGCGGATGCGGTTTTTTCCTCAGCTCAATGGAGCCCTGTGCTCGCTAATGGGAAGAGAAGAAACCGTGACGGGAATTCGAACCATGAATCCAATGCCTGTTATCATTTTTTCTTTTAATTTTATATTACTTAATTGTAGGCCTCGTTCTGACTGACATTGAAAGGTGGCCATTATACCAAAGGTGTAATTTCGGAATGTCTGGAATCTCACAGATTCGAATACATGTTTATAAGAACAAAAATAAATTTACATGCTTCTTTCACAAGGAATACTTGTTTTGTACAGAAAAAAGTAGGTAATTGCTATGAACATAAATACATCAATTAACACCATCTTTCAAAAAAAAAAACTGACACGAATACCAAAATCAATAATCATTCTAACATAAGATTTTCTATCGCCATAAAAAATACACCTTGAAAGAATTGAGATAGGCAATTCTCCTAAAAGTTTTGTATAGGTAGTGCTGTTGTCTACAAATTATTAGATTTTCAAGCAAATCGAATGTCGCATTTTTGCGCTTTTATTTAATGAAAACTATTGAAAAGGGTTAATAATGGTCTTGTCTATATATGCGTTTTTGGTGCAGAAAATAGTATATTATGTTATTAGGAATAGAAAGCGGTCTTTTTGTGTTGAACCCAGCTATTGCTGCCGAGGCGCTAGCCGAGGCCAGGCAAGCTGGGTAAAACACAAAAAGGGCGTTCTGTTCCGAATAACATATACTATTTTTTCGTCAAGTGTTTCGAAGATATATTGGGGATTTTCTTATATTTTTCTGGAATTGTTTTAATTGTAGAGTTGGCAATTTCAGTCATAGTTGGCTGTGTACACTACATAACACAAACGGTACAACTGTCAAATAACAATTTTCAATATGGTCTGTGTTGTGACGACTGCTGCCGCCAGCGGTGAACTAACAAGCTAACATTTTTTTACTAGTACAATAATGAACAACATTGTTGTACTAGTAATAAAATGAATATCTTCTATAGTGTGTGTACAGTAGCATAATATGAATATTATTGTACACTTGAAGAAAAAGATAGTTTTGTAGTCGGTGTCAGCACAGATTATAGAATTAAACTACCTATAAACGAAATATTATTGCGCAATGCCAAACTTACGTGAAGAATACTATATGAATTGACTATATTAACTTATGTTTGAATTAAATTTTGTTATGTACAAATGTATCATAATTTCGTCATATTTTTGCCGTATTGAGATCTTTTACCATATGTCTTCTTACCCACAGCCATTGTGGACGGTACATTAAAAAGTTAGTTTTCAGTGAAACTTAATAAAGTTGACAAGTATTGTATTCGAACTCAGATATAAATGGCCGATTATGAAATCGTACAATTCACGAAATGCACAACTTTTTACTAATTTCAGATAGTGTATAACACACCGTGTATTCGTGAATAGGGTAAAATTCGTTTTTGCTACACAATTTTTATGATATACCTTAATGTAACTTAACTTACAAAACTTATGCCCGCAATACTTATACCGTGATATACTTACCTATAAAACAAGTAGAACGGTCTAAATTGAACGGACAAGGTTTATAGGTTAGGTTAGGTTATGTCTAGAAAAATTTAATAAAATACTAGTATAACGGCCCGCGTTTTATATGCTAGGTTAGATTATGTTAAAGTATGGTAAGCTTTGATTTTATTTTCTCAAAATGTTTGCAAAATTGTATTTTACAACGGCGTTCTACCTACAATTTTTAGAATGAGCTGAGCATTCCGGATATTGTGCAATTTTACAATCTGCGTATAACATAGCCAATGTAATTTTTCTCTTCTTTAATACATTACTATAATTAGTTCACGAATTAAAAGTAAATAAATTTAAAAGTTCTCCGCAAAGTTTAAGTTTTGAATAAGCTTTTACTCAAAATCACCAATGTTTAACCCAAAACTAAAATGAACTCAATTTTGTGCTTTTGATGTATCAACTGTTAACTATTTATTCTCGTAATTAAATTCTATTTCTGGCATTTTCAAAGTAAATAAAACAATCCCGGCAAGAATTAGTTGAACGTTTGTGTTGGCAATGAAAGTTCTAAAACAGAATTTGTGCTAAGATTTTATTATTGAGTAAAATCTTACGATTGAATTAATTCCTAGTCATAAAATTAATTACAATAACATTCATCCATGTACGTACAGGCACACACCCTCAATCTCATCTATATATATATATATATATATATATATATATATATATATATATATATATATATATATATATATATATATATATATATATATATATATATTTAAGCTTGATTTAATATTCTTGACAAAACTACCTTTTATATGCATCGGTAATTGAACTTCTCCCGAATAGTGTAGAAAAACCTATAAAATCTCTAATAAGTTAATAAATTAACAGCATCATAATATGTAGAAAGGTACTTTTTCTGTTTTTAATTCTAAAAAAATGTGTCTCATTCATGGCACTTTCCTGAAATATCATATACGTATATTGTAATATGTCGTTTTATTTGCTACATTTAAGAACATTCATTAGAAGGCGCTATATTCTGCAGGTCTTTTCCCTTACCTGTTCGATTAAAATGTAAAATATTTCACAAGAAATAGATTAAAATTCCTGCTTCCTGCTGCACATACAAGTTACAGCATATATTGAATAAATTTATTATAATATTCTGCAGGTATTTACTGATTAAAATCTCATCTTGAAAGAATCTTAACATAATTAAAAAAATTCTAAACAGTTTTTTGCTTGTTTGCAATAAAAACAGTAATAAAGTCGTTGTTAATATTTATTTTGACACAGAAAACTTTGAAACTTGATACTTGAAAACAAACTAATCGTTGAAAGACTCATCTTTGGTTAATCAATGTTTTAATATGAACTCCGTTAACTTGTCGGAATAAATTAAAACAGCTACTATGCATAGATAATTGAAAGTGTTAATATATTCGTCACTAACTAGTTTGTAACTTTCAAGCTAATAATGTTTCTACATTAAGAAATTGTATACCGCGCAAAAGATGAGGAGAAAATCACGAATAAATTATCGTTTTCTATTTGAAAATTATCGAACGCGAGTTAAGATGTAACTCTATTTACATAAATTTGTTAAACACTAGAAATCTTTACAAGGTTTACCAAATTAAATTAGTGAAAGAAAACGGAACCTTGATTTACATTTTGTAAACAAACATTTAAATCATCACGTTTTCTATCCATAGTTTTAAAATTAGTGGCTCGTTTCGTTACAACTTTTGGACGAAGATTTTTTCAATTTTAAACAAAGATACTCCTACATGCAAATGGATGGAATTTAACCAGAAACTTGTATACCAATTAAATAATTAGAGTTGGAATTCACTTTCTATTTATTCGACTACCTACATAAATATACATACTACTACAACAATACTTAGTCGAAAAATGAGCTTAGTTGTTGGTCTGCCTTTAAAAATGTATTAAAAAATGTCAACATTGCATGTAAGTAGTAAAAAGAATTACCTGCACAAAATGAATTATTCCTTGAGAATAATAAATCTTGTGATGTAGGTATGGTCTTTCCGTGCAAGTTAGCATGTATACTCGTACTCGTATGAAGTTAGCAGGAAAATGTTTCTTACAATTCGTTGCAAGGAAGTAGAAATATTTCTATTTTTCGTGCAATGAGTTCGTTTTGCAGACGTTTTCCGCAACTTCTGTTGTATAGGAAGATGAGTATAAACATTATAAAGTATTCGTTGGAAGACAAATTTTTCATTGATATGATCAGCTGTTTTATTGCTTTTGTTATGTTTTGGATATCTCCAATAATTAGTAGCACAATAGGTAGATATTCGAAAACTTTAAGACTGCTTTCGATTCGCGAACAAGAAAAATTCGTAGCTGAATGGTAAGCAAAATTGGAACTTTACGAAACCATATTCTCAAAAATTGCAGCATTTAAAAGAATCTAAATGCCATTTATTGTATTACATATAAACATGGTAAACACGATAAGTCTATGTATGAATCAATAAAATATTAGTACTTGTATTAGTTTTTCTTAAAAATACCATCCCTAGTAAACGAAACTTGTACATTTCACGTCACTTATAACGTTTGTGTAACTTTCGGCTTATCTAAGACATTTTCATGTGAAATTCTTATATAATTTTTTTTTTTTGGTACTTAAATACATTCTTTGAAATTTTATTTGGTTAGTTTTCAAATCGTAGTAATAAATAAAAATATTTGTAATATTATTTACAATCTCATTGCTATCAATTACCTATAAAATTTAGTCTTCAATACTGACACATTTCCATAAAATATAACCATTTATTGTAGTTGTTTTCAAATTATAATAAAACTCTTGACTTCACCTAAATTTGCCCAATGCTTCGCATGTTTATTGCCATTCATTTTGCTGCAAACGTCCCACTTTTTTAAAAAAAGCTGCTCGTTTTCTTTTTATATCTTTTTTTGTGACACATTCTCGTATCTCCTCCTCGATGACGACTTCTGTCGTCGCACCCACACGCGACAGATGACAAAGCCGCGGCATTGTGTGAGGCAGGGCGAAGAGATACGAATCAACATGCCTACAGTAGCCAGAATAGAACCAGCATTCTTACCCTAATCGCCACTCATCTCAGATAACCCAATCACTAATGAATACTAGATCATGTTCAAGATACACAATTTAGTTTGGAGAATATAATGACCTCGATGCAATTTTAGTAAATATACACTAGATCGAAAATGTTGGTGCAGGTATTATTACTTCAACTTAAATTACTTGTGAAGAAAATTTTTCCGTTAAATAATTTGATGTGGTCAGCACATTACCTCCCGCCAATCCCATTCTTGTTTTGTATGTAGCATATGTAACCTTTTAATCAATAAAAAATGAAATTCATAGAATACAAAAAAGTTGAAATAAAACATGTATAGTATTAAAATAAATATTGTTTAATATTAACTGTGGAAAGTATTATATTCAAACACATTTTTTATAGATATTGTAGATGTTGAAATTTAGAAATCATTATTTTTGAGTAACCAATAATACAACAGTTCTAGTGATGCAAGTCACTATAACCCACAGTCCCTTATAAACTGTGGGATACTCACTTACTTCTAAATGCAAATAACATCTGATCAAAGAAACCAGTGGAATACCGACCCCATATGCTATTCTAGAAGTAGACTAAAAAAAAAAAACACTTATTTGATAGAAACTTATCGCAACTTTTACCCAAGTAGAAATCATAATCGTGTAGTTGCACGTTTTGAGATGCCTATAGTACGGCTGTACTGATTGCGTTTGGCGAACAAGCACGGCCACAAGCCACAACGGGTGTGACACGACTCGTAACATCAACGAAAAAAATAAAATTTTATGCCTCGTTTTATGCACTAATATAAGGCAGTGCTTGTTCACCAAACAGACCCGGTGTTCCCATGTTGCTTTCCGTGTATAAAAATTTGTTCATTTTTACTCGAGTTGTTACATACCTATTGGCTGGTCTAGAAACTAAATATTTTCTGATAAATTTTCTACTATACATACTCGTTACGGTCTACAGTGTTTCGCATATAATAAAATAAATAAGTTAATACAGTGTGTTCAATAAAAAACCTAACTCGGAGTAGGCTATGAACAGAGAAACGTATGTCTGATCATTATTCATTTCAAAAGTCAAGTTGTCAAAATTGATCTTGAAATGTAATTGTAAGGAGAAAAGATAATAAAGAAGGATATAATATATTGCCATTCGTCGTTTTCTATTTTGTTTCCATTTCTAAAATAAGATTCAAGAAGAAAAGCTTTGATTTCTTTGGAGAACATTATTGACAATATCTCGTGTCAAATGGACATTTAATTTAATATTTTTAAATTGACATACGTTTCTTTGTTCATAGCCTGCTCCAAGTTAGGTTTTTTTTAACACACTATATCATCACGGCATATTATCCAATGTTGGGTGTGCCAATCTGCTTTATACGCAGATATCGGTAATGAGTAATGATATATTCGTACCGTTTGGGAGTTTACCAGGTGTTACCTCACGGGGACTCATTTCTGGTGTGGAGAGTACATCACAGGGCTCACTTTAGTGTCAATAAATATTCGAAATATTTTTTGGCGTCGATCGGGATCGAACCCGGGTTCATAGATTCGCAACCAGATACTCAGACATACCGCCATGAGACCCCATAAATGAAGTCTTTAATATTCATAGAAACGTGATAAACATGTCATTCGAAATGTTTAGTAATATGAAATTTAACAAATCAGAGTAAAATAAATAATGTGCAATCTAAAAGTGAAGCACCTTTTTCTTTTTAGTTAGTCTTATAAATATATCATCCTGTTTATAGTCGCGATCGACGGTAGTAGTCTTGTTGCAATTCCTGATGGATGTTATATTTAGAGTAGTGACAGGAAGCTGTCAGTGAAGGAGTAAAGTTTCCTCATGTGAAATAAAATGACGCTTATGACGAATTAATTACGGATATAGCTCGGCTAGAATGTCAAAAATTCCCGGATCGATGATTCGTTTTGTTTGACAGAATGAAAAATAGTAGCACCAGCACTCACGCTGAAATATTAATTTGTAATTAATTTACGCACATCAAACGCAGTGAAACAATAAAAGCGAACCTCAACAAACGTAGAGAGAAAAACTTCCTTGATTCATATTAATACGCCGTAATAACCAATTAAAACTTTTTGCATCCACTGAGGCGTACTATAACAAATCCAGCAGTAAAATCACAAAAACTTCCTCGTCGGACATAATTAGCGAACTGAAACTGAAACTGAATATCGTTTGCTAAAAAATAAAAACCACAGCTACCTTAGATCGTGGACGCAGAGCCTTCCATTCATAGCCTACTTGGATATCAAATCTCGACGTCAGGTAGCGAATAAATATCGGAAACATAAAACCAGAAGTTTCCTAATGAATAGTTTATACGCGATAGGGTCCTAGTCCAGACTTCACAATATACGCAGCTTGTTAATGATATTGATCCCAACTCTGCTGTTTTGTTTGACTTTTTTCAGCTCCTGCTAGCTGGTTTCAATTACCGTCAAAAGTCGAAATGTAAATGAAGGTATAACTTACATTTTGCTGCCTTTAATGAGATTTTTTACTGTTTTAATCCTCATTTTTCTCGGCATTATAATGAGATAATAAGAAGATTAAAGTTATTTAGAAACGACTACAAAAACGGAGAGATTGTTTATAGATATTCAAATATTAAGCTGCTTAGGAATTTACTACCGCATGTTAGAAACTTTTTTAGTCCTATTTTAATTACACTTCTGTAAATGATGAAAACATTTTCGGATATTATATTGGAAATACAGTGATCCTGTTAACTTTCACATAATTATGGTTTTTAGTTGTAGGTTGATAACAGTTCTTTCAAATTAAAGTTTTTCATTTTAAAAACATTTTCAAGCACAGAATTGTTTTATTAAAATATACGAAAAAATATGTAGTAAATAGTAATAGGTATATGTATTTCATTATTTATAACTCTGTTACAATTAAAAAGTTGTTAAATCCAGTTGCTTGTTAGCTAGGTTACTAAATAATAAAATTTTAACAACTATAGCATCCTACCGAAAATTGACATTCCGTAAAATGTATGTTAGAAATATTGCTTAAAAAAAATTTGTTATGGCCAGCACAATACCCCTCGCTACTTCCGTTTTTTGTTACATAAGTATAGGGCGCGAACAGTCATGTGACTTTGTTGGCCTTAAGAAGCAGATATGGGAGCCACCGTCAGAATGACAACTAGTAATTATGTACATAGATGATAAATTTTAAGATTTTCTAAGTTCACGTGGTTAATTTGTAACCAGGACTGTGGAATTTATTTGTATAGGAAAATAAACAAGATGGAATTGGAAAATCACGAAATTTAGAATGAAAAATTATGATATTTGACATCTATGTACATAACAGCTCGCACCCTATTGTATTTAACATTTGTTGTATACCTACACTCCACAGCAGAAAATTTGTCCTACTCTTCTAATTTAAACGTACTTATTCATTACAATCTAGATATGCGATTTTTAGCATGAATCCAATGACTCTCTTAACGAGAGGTAAAGAAATAAGTAAACCACAAGTGGCTAACTAACGGTATGAAATTAGTGATTTGTGAGCTACATTACCTATATAATCAATGTAGCTGTCATAATTTAAAAATGATATGTAGATAGTATATTGTTTTATTACCTAATTGTATTAATAGTACTTATTTTCTAGAGATACTGGTACTGATAGCATAATACTATGTTTTCATCGGACGGAGAATATTAAAATGTTACTATAGTATTCGACAGATATTCATAGTCTTGTCAGTCACGATCCCTTTATTCAAAAATTTCACATGTTTAATGGCCAGTTGCGCTTACACAGGTTAAATTTTAGCTTTTGGTAAAATTAACAATATCATATCGAAACGAAATGTCAAATGAGTTGTTAAATGTTACATTTTTGTTAACAAGTAGATAAGAAGATTTTAACAATGAATGGTACAATTGGCCATAAAAAGGTTCCAAATTAAATATGTTCAGAATGTAGTTTAAAAGTCGAAATCGCGGTAAATAAAATAAACTTAATGTCGTGAAATTTAGCAAAGTGTTAGTAATATATAAGTTTTGGTAGACTGCACATTTTTTAAATGCCATATCGTGTATTTCAATCGTGTTACTGGTATCTCCAAATTGGTAGTATATATTCAAACTTTTATGTATATTTTGTTAATATCAGGAATCAGCATATTTTAAATAATTTCAAATAAAATTTATACTTATTGCTTTAACCTCCTCGGTTACATGAAGAAACATGAAGAAAATTGAAGTATATGATAGTTACTTACCATTTAGTAATAGCCTTTAAGCTATTGCCAGAACAAGCAAACGCGTTAACAACTATAGTTACTAAAATTTAACCATTTACAAATTTATAGAATACGAAATAGAAACATAGTGGTTAAGGTAGCAAGTCATGTATTTAATGTTAAACGTTAGCAACTTCCTTACAGAATTGGGCTGATTATATTTTTTATTAATTTGTTGAATTTATTTGACATTTAGTTACAATATACCAATATTGAAGTAATACCAGAAAATAATATTAATTTTTAAAAGCCAGTCAGCCGAACCATTGACATATATGTATCGTAGAGGGCTTATACCAAGTGTCTGAAAGCTATCGTGAAGAGACCGTCACAAGGTTGACTTTGGTAATATTTGTAAATTGAATGTAATTTTGAAGGTAACTCCGATCAGATTCAATTCAGGTTATATAACTAATTTATCCACGCAAGTTTTGTCTTCAATAACAATTTAAATAGAAATGCCAGGATTCAAATCCAACTCTCTGCATTTCCGGGCTGGTTGACTAACTGAGCTAAGAAGATCGTAGATACCATGCATCCGCAAATGTAATTCTCCTTCATATATTCTCCTTCATATATTACCAGTCGCATCGATAGCTAAGAGAACCTTATATACAAACAAGTTACTTGAAGAGGCCAGTGGATCGAGCGATAAAATAATGTAAAATTATATTCGTAGCTTATAATTTTTTTTGTCCAGCTATATGAAAACTGTTGTACATTTTTCTAAATATTTTCTTTCCTTCGGTCTTAATCTTTAGTATTCTCTATAATCCATATGTATCCCCATAAGTCATCCGATGTTTTTGCCCTACAGTTCGCCCTATCTATTTATGAATAATACATCCTAGGATTGTAGCTTATATTCTGTCTGATATTTAGAAGTTGTGTGTTCCTCTGTGATTCTCATCCTTTGTGTTGTTTCAGATACCATGCCTTGAATGTTTGATGGCTAGAGGACTACATCATCATGCACATCCTGGCAGTCTTTGTCCTATTCGGGGCCTTTAGAGTACACGCTGTTGATATCTGTAAGTAGATTACTAACTTTTCCATTTATGCAGGGAATATCAGATGATGTTAATGGACGCTAAAAAGCAATATTACTTAAGGGATGGAGGAGAATTAGCAAGGTGACAGGGTATTAATTGTACATCCTTTGGAAAGGTAGGTATTACAGTAAGCTGAATATGTTGAAATATTTTAAGGAAAATTGATGAAAGAATTTCTGAAAATAACTTCTTTATTAACATCAACATTATTCTGTTTTCTACTTATATTTAAGAAAAATATCTAAATCAAAATGAAGGACAAATTTTAGTTTTTAATCATAATTATTATCCAACATCTCAAAAGCATTCAAGTATAAAAATGCATGTTGTGTTGTTTAGTATCAAATAATATAAGATAGCGGTAGACTTGCAACCGTAGATTCATAGGCAGCCGCGGATTCAGAGGTGGTAACCCCCTCCCCCAAATGGTTTTTAAATTCAAAATTAAATTATGATCAAAATATTAATTTATAATACTTATAATATTTATGAGTCGATCCTGTTCACATCTGTAAGTCTTACAGATCTGTAAATCTGTAAAAAACTTACAAAAGCACACATATTCTTGTTTCAGCTTTCGTTGCGATTTTGTTCATTATTTACATGTTTCCAGATTTGAAAAGAATCGACCTATAAATCATTAAATATTATGACGAAAATTTCAAATTCTCTGCAGTTATTTTGGACACGAATCTTTTTCGCCAGCCCTGAGATGACGCTAGAGACAATATCCGCACCTTCTGCTAGTGCAATTTTGAGTCAGGTACACAAGTACAGTTTAACGTTTAAGTTTAACTTATCTGCGCAGCTTACAACAGTGGTGATAACCATATTTATTTTTTTGTAACTCTTTGACGTCTGTAAATACAGGGTGTTAAAAAAGGGATTTTTTAAAAAAGATATATACATTTTTTCAAAATTCAGAACATTATTTTTCGTTTAATTATTTTTTACCTTCCGTCACCTTGGTAAAGAAGGTATTGTCTTTGGTAAAAATTTCAATGATGAGTTTTTAGTGAAAAACATATTTAGGGGCTGTATTTAACGATTTTACGATGATGTATGTATGTATGTATGTATGTATGTATGTATGTGTGTGTGTCTATATGTGTGTGACGAAAGCTTCAGATCACATAACTTCAATACCATAATTAAAATTATAATTTTTTCGTATTCCTCAAGTTTATATGCAGAAGAACAAGTGGTTAGATTTTGATTATTGGTCAACCGGAAGTACCCTCATTTGAAGATTTTAACAGTTAAATATGATTTATTGACATTTAACGTTATTATAATTTAAAGAATATATTATTCTCTATACGATTTGGTTACATATTAAACTTCATATTCAATCGTTATAGAGTTAAAGAATTATAAAGATATTAAATTTTATAAATCAGCCAGCTATGCTAATCATGCAAACTGCTAATATATTCAGATAATTCAAATTGACAGATGTCAGTATCAGTGAAAAGTAAATAAATGTGGCAGAGATGAGGATGTTGAAGTAGATGTTGGGCAAGTCGCAGAAAGATCCGGTAAGGAAATAACTCATGTTGCAAGTTTCTAAAATGATACAAGAGAGACGATTACATTGGTTTGAACATATCATGAGGAGAGATGAAGAATATATAGCAAGAAGAATGAATAGCTTAGAAATAGAAGGTTGAAGAAACAGAGGAAGACCAAAGATAAGAAATTTTTATTAAAAATAATGAATTATCTAATCCAGTAATAGACGTTATATGGGAAATAATTACGAATTAATTAATAATCCATTATTTTTAATAAAAAAAATTGTGTCGGCAGTGGCGCACTAAAAAAGAATTAAATTAACAATAAAAAATAATTTTCCGAATTTTGAAAAATACTTTTTGATTGAGAATCAGTACAACTAAATGTATATACTCTCAAAAAAAATTACCCTTTTTTAACACCTGTATATTCATGAAAATTTATTTGTTTTTGGCCCCCCCTAAATTTTATTTCTAGATACGCTACTGTCCGTAGGTAATCTATAGAGTCACGTACCTATATACGTAGGGGTGAATAGATATAATATGTTCCAGGATAGATTACTGTATGAGAACATTGTACGACAATTGACGAATGAATAATGAATACATACATAAGGGTAATAACAAAACAATATAAAGCCAACTAGAGCAAAATTATGTAGGCATTCATGAATTTGAGCTGTCTATCTCAAAACATATAAAAGCTACGATAAAGGAGGAGACTTTAGTT
This sequence comes from Harpalus rufipes, assembly GCA_951394225.1. Lineage (NCBI taxonomy): Eukaryota > Metazoa > Arthropoda > Insecta > Coleoptera > Carabidae > Harpalus > Harpalus rufipes. The sequence goes on from OX596277.1 coordinate 22,633,076, forward strand.
CAAAGTTTATATTTAAGTATGTGTATATTTTTCTACTTGGATACTAGGGAGTAGTACCTATCTACTATCTCCTTGTCAAATGAATACGTTGTCATACTTTGCAATAGACGAATGATCCTATGGTATTTCCATATATGTACCTCATTCCTAATCATGTAAAACGCCACGGTTTCAACTGATGTTAAACGAATTGCTTTAATCAGATATGTGTATTTAAGATTAGAGTGAGTTTCTACTTTGTCAGGCGAATATATACATAGATAATGTATTACTTAAAGGTTGTGGTTAGTTGATTGCCATATTATCAAAAATAAACTTGCAAAGTTACAAATAATTGTTACAGGTAAGTATAGCATCGATATAGCTCCATTATTCAGTTGCGTGTGCAAGAGAAATTTATGTTATCCTTCCTGTACAAATTAAATTTCAGATAAATCATGGTATTGTATTTTGTAACAAAATATGTATCAGGTAAAATCGTAGCATACGTTTTATTTTTTGCAGCACTTTCTAAAACTTTCTGATCGAATGGTCGTTAAATAAAAAGTTCAATTGTACTCGTCCTGTAGTGAATACCTGTTAAAATCAATATTTATAAATCCCCCCATTCATTCGTCGATTTCTTTTGTCCGGGGAGTATTAAACACTCCAATAAAAACGGGAAAACCTTTCCAACTCGTAAGAAGACTTACCAACTTATCAATAGCTGTAGCGATATGAATTTTGAATGCGTCTAATGGAGCCAAATCGTATTAGAGAGTAATAATACTAAAAGTTCCCAGACTTTGTTTCATTCATGAGCCAGACATACATCATAAAATCTTTAATTCCATACTTAGTTTAGGAGTTTTGGAAACACGATGCTGAATTGTAATACCCGGATCAATGATGTTTGTTCCCGAGTAGAAATTTTATACATCACTGGACGATGTTTACTTGAAAACTTTCCAAACTTATCCAGCGAGGAATAATTCAGTATTAAATGACATCGAAGAGATGCACAACCCTTCGTTGAAGTAGACGAAGCTTTCGTTATTTTTCAAACTAGAATCTAACGAGGTATAACGAAAATACCGCCATAGATCTTTTACAGAGGCTGTCAACTGTGTTAGAGTAACTTGTAAAAACTTTCATTTTAATGCAAAGAAAGAAGTAATGACTGATTGGTTGGAGTGCTGACTGATGTAACTGCAAAGAAATAAATAAATATATCATCACGGGTTTGTCAATCTGCTTTATACGCAGGTATCGAAATGATAATAATATATTGTTACGGTGTGGGCGTTTACCAGGCGTAACCACATGGGCAATCATTGCTGGCACGGAGAGGGCATCGCAAGGGTCATTTTTGTGCCTTTTGAAATTCGATATAATTTTGGCGTCAACCCGGGTCTCAATATTCGCGACCAGCCACTCAGACACCCTAACCTAAAGCACAAAAATCACATCCGCAAAAGAACGTACTTTAACTTTCTGTATTTTTAGAAAAGATAGAGCTCCATTTTTAAGAATTTTCCTACTCATTGGATGTGAAAATGAATAGGATGCAAAAGCTTTATTCAATTCTGATACGAGGATAGCTTTCCGTAGTTTCACTTAAGCTTAAAATAGTTTATTGAGGTTTCCCCTTTATTTTATTTATCAGTATTACAAAAGTGTATTTTTTTGTCAAATTTCATTAATTTATGGAGTTCCCTCATCATAATTTTATGTATATTGTCCTGTAGTATAATAGTTTTTAAAAAATTATTGTTTTCCTTAATAAAAAAATTATAATTGAAAATTAGTCATTTGGCACCCATTTGGTTCGTCGCTCAGGAGAATCGGTCGCACCGCCCTTAATACTGCTCTGGTTATAGTTTTTACTTTTACTCTATCCAGGCTCTAAATATTGTTGTGATGCTGTAAATGTGTACAATATACTATAATTTAAAATAATTTTGTGTCTAAATTACAAAATAGAAAAAGTTCATTTAGTCAACCTGGAATCAAACCCTGGTTTTTGCCTTTTCAGAGCAGAGTACCAACCATCTGAACTATGAAGACTGTCGTGAATTGCTAGTTAAGGGCTATGAACGCCCCAGGCTGCTGGCATTTTGAGAAATTAACAAGCGGTGGGCGATGTCCAAACCAAAAATAATAATGAAATGATAAAATTGTACGCCCCCTAAAGTTTGGCAGCCCTAGGTTATATCCTAATCAGCTTGTTCCGTAATTAGACACTTAAACCATTTTGTCTAAGTATGTGAAGTTTGGAGTACTCTACAAGTTAAAGGTTTCTTGTATTGTAAGCAACCTGAGAAGCAGCATCAGCATCATAAGTAAAATTTATTACTAAGATTCTGTTATATTTCCTATAGGAAATGAAAGAATAATGTTGATCATTTCTGTTGGTTGTTTTATTTTTTATTCTTTATGTGCAAGCGAAACGAAAGAATTTTGAATTTCTCAGAGAAAAATTGGTAAATTATTTGGAAATAATGAACCTGACAGTTGATTCCGATCTCCGTGCGCTTCTGGCATGATTGTTATTCTATCTGCGAAGCCTATTCTAAATCACTCTCCGCCTTCTTGATATTTTGTTCTATAAATCTATCCAGATTTGATTTCACTGGATGCGTAGCACCGGTCTCCAGTTTGCGGAAATTATGGATATGAAAAATCACGTTTCTGGAAAGTTGGGATCGATGGTGTGTTCATTGTCCATGCATTTATTCATTGTACATTTTGTGCACGCGTGTATTATGCAGATGTGCTGTCCGAGTGATGGATTCCCTTGTTTAACCCGACTTTATTTTACTAAATCTCTTCATTACTGACTATGTTACGTATCTATTTGAATACTCTGAAAATTTAACCGCATTAGAATATTTTACTGTCGGAAACAGGAAAAAACATCACGAGAAAAAGTCTGTTTGGGGAGTACAAAACTCCAAAAGAAGAAGATATATGGGATGGCAGTTGCTACTTTTTCATTATGTTCAACATTACTATTGCTTTTGTAAAATTACTTTACTGAAAATTAATTCGGTAGTAAAAATTGTTGTCATTATTGATTTTGAAATTTATTCAGCCAAGTTTTAAATATATAGTTTAATTTTAAGAGTATATTTTTTTCCAGTTTTTAGTATCACAACTGCTGCAAAAAATCTGTGTACAAATGATTTCTAGTATAAGGATTAATTGTTGGTTATTAAAAGAGTCAATCTTAAAATCCCCAGTTTAAATTATAACTTTCAGATAAATGAATATTATAAAATCAAATTACCAACAGCTGTTAGTGCCCGTGCATGAGGTGAAGGCTGTTATTAATATATCATCATCAATACCGATGTCTGTGTACAAACCAGATTAGTACTCCAAGAAATGAGTAATATACCGTGATGACATATTTATTTATATATGATAAATTTATTATTTGACAGTTTATTCCGTTACACTTTTGTTACTTAACTGGCACTCAAAATTTTAATCGGAAATTGTAAGATTGGCCATAAGGCCCGGTATTTTCATCTCTGGTTAAACTCTCGGTTAACTTAACGTTCAGTTAAACGAAAAATGTGGCATTTAAAAATTGGAACATGTGTAATTTTTATAATTTATGCTATAATATCGATGCCATATTTTTCGTTTAACAGACAGTTAAACCAGAGATAAAAATACCTGGCCTAACTGCCACTAACAACCAACCATATTCGGATAAAAGTATATCTTGTAGTAATTTCCCTAATTTATCTGTCTTTTTCAGCGCAATGCATCGCTCCCATGGGAATGGAAAACGGCATGATTCGCGATGAAGACATCACAGCATCTTCCTCTTTCGATAGCAGCAACGTTGGTCCTTACCATGGCCGGTAAGTTCAAGTTCCCTCCTATATACAATCTATCCAAGGCTAATGAGATTTATAGCACTTCTTGCCGTGGTCAAGCAGAAACCATTAAGCATTGTACTCGAGTCGTATCTCTTCGTGTATTAATAATGCCCTCGTAGAGCTTATGTGTTATGGATGCGGGTGATAGATGAAGGTGATGATGATGATGTTTTCTTAAGGGAATCAAATAGGAAAGGAATTTTTTGGAGATCAGTAATACAGTTTCTATAGAATTGTATATTTAATGAGATATGGAATTAACTTTGTATAACTGCTATGTCACTGTGGATATGACGATTCGTATAAGATCTATAATCAAGCTAGGGTGATCTCGATCGGTACATGGACGAGTAACCATTTGGGAACATCTGACATTTGTTGATGTCAGCTCTATATGATTATAATAGAAATTTAAGTGTAAATTATTATATTATTATTCTTTCAGGAATGACTCGAACATGTATGTAGGTGCTTGTTTAACAAATAAATTGAGTACCCAACAATAATTATTATATTAAGTACATGTTCACGTGATTTCATACAAACTGTAAGCTGTAGTTTCTTGTATAAGCTGTGCTGTAGCCTCGGATGTAGCTCATTCACTTAATTTGTTTAAAAATACAAGTAAAAATTCACATATTAGCTGCGTTATTATTTGTATAGTAGATATCTTTTTGGTTAAAACACATGGTTCTAGTTTTACTTATAACTAATCTTCCTGAAATGAGTAACCTCACTCATTTATAGTCAGGATCGACCCCGTTCCCCTAATTCGCGTGTAGTGACGCCTAGTAAACGCCCGCACGGTACAAATATGTCATCATTATTACCGACATCTGTGTACAAATCAGATTGGCCTATCCAGCAATGGGTAATATGCCGTGATGATATATTATATATTTTTATTATCTTACCTATATTCCTACATATTTATTTATACTGGGAAGTTCCTTTCCATATAATTATTGTTCCATGTACTATTAGCTTCTTAAAACGTTACTATTATTATTTGAAATGATTAGTTTGTTGACAGTGACATATATATGTCAGTTACAAATATTTGAGAACTGAACTGTGTAACTATATGGAGTAGTCTTTAAAGCGTAGGCTCCTGGATTAAAATTATAAATAATTTTATAAATTTATCCATAAAATATATACAAAAAATATAGGTGCGTGAAGTTGGCACCAAGGTATAGGGTACTAATTTTTAAATTGTTACTATGATTTAGTACCCAATTGGTACCAATTAGTACCCACAAAAAAACTTTTGTTTTTTACTCTGCGTAGGAGTTACTCATTGTTTAATTATTTTGGTGCCAACTTCACGCTAGCACCACAACATAAATTTCTTAAAAAAATAATTATACGAAAATTTAGTACCCAATTGGTACCTTTAGGTACCCAAAAATTTGTTTCGAAAATGTTTATGGTAAATAAGTTATTGCATATTAAATATTATTGGTGCCAACTTCACGCTAGCACCAAAGTATTTAATTAAACCAAATTTTCTTTTACTAAAATTTAGTACCCAAATAGTACTAATTAGTACCCATGATAGTATTATGCTATTGTTTATATTAAATAAGTTATTACATTTTACTTTTTTTTGGACTGTGAAGTTAGCACCAATCATATTAAAATAAAACGTTTTCGAATTTTATTTTTATATAGGGATTTAGTACTTTTTAGGTATCTCTCATAAATGTAAAATTTATTTCGTTATTTTTTATGCAACACAAATTATAACACTTTACTTTTTCTGTGCGAGAAGCCAGCACCACGCGTATGAAAATAATACATTTTACAAATTAATTTTTATGTACAGATTTAGTACAATTTAGGTATCTCTCATAAATGTAAAATTTATTTTGTTATTGTTTATATAGCACAAATTATAACACTACTTTTTCTGTGCGTGAAGCTAGCACCACACATTAAAATAATTCGCTTTTCAAATTAATTTTTATGTACAGATTTAGTACAATTTAGGTATCTCTCATAAATGTAAAATTTATTTTGTTATTGTTTATATAGCACAAATTATAACACTTTACTTTTTCTGTGCGTGAAGCTAGCACCACACATTAAAATAATTCGCTTTTCAAATTAATTTTTATGTACAGATTTAGTACAATTTAGGTATCTCTCATAAATGTAAAATTTATTTTGTTATTGTTTATATAGCACAAATTATAACACTACTTTTTCTGTGCGTGAAGCTAGCACCACACATTAAAATAATTCGCTTTTCAAATTAATTTTTATGTACAGATTTAGTACAATTTAGGTATCTCTCATAAATGTAAAATTTATTTTGTTATTGTTTATATAGCACAAATTATAACACTACTTTTTCTGTGCGTGAAGCTAGCACCACACATTAAAATAATTCGCTTTTCAAATTAATTTTTATGTACAGATTTAGTACAATTTAGGTATCTCTCATAAATGTAAAATTTATTTTGTTATTGTTTATATAGCACAAATTATAACACTTTACTTTTTCTGTGCGTGAAGCTAGCACCACACATTAAAATAATTCGCTTTTCAAATTAATTTTTATGTACAGATTTAGTACAATTTAGGTATCTCTCATAAATGTAAAATTTATTTTGTTATTGTTTATATAGCACAAATTATAACACTTTACTTTTTCTGTGCGTGAAGCTAGCACCACACATTAAAATAATTCGCTTTTCAAATTAATTTTTATGTACAGATTTAGTACAATTTAGGTATCTCTCATAAATGTAAAATTTATTTTGTTATTGTTTATATAGCACAAATTATAACACTACTTTTTCTGTGCGTGAAGCTAGCACCACACATTAAAATAATTCGCTTTTCAAATTAATTTTTATGTACAGATTTAGTACAATTTAGGTATCTCTCATAAATGTAAAATTTATTTTGTTATTGTTTATATAGCACAAATTATAACACTACTTTTTCTGTGCGTGAAGCTAGCACCACACATTAAAATAATTCGCTTTTCAAATTAATTTTTATGTACAGATTTAGTACAATTTAGGTATCTCTCATAAATGTAAAATTTATTTTGTTATTGTTTATATAGCACAAATTATAACACTACTTTTTCTGTGCGTGAAGCTAGCACCACACATTAAAATAATTCGCTTTTCAAATTAATTTTTATGTACAGATTTAGTACTATTTAGGTACCTCTCATAAATGTAAAATTAATTTTGTTATTGTTTATATAGCACAAATTATAACACTTTACTTTTTCTGTGTGTGAAGCTATCACCACACATATTAAAATAATTCGCTTTTCAATTTATTTTTTATGCACAGACTTAGTACTATATTTAGGTACCTCTCATAAATGTAAAATTAATTTTGTTATTGTTTATATAGCACAAATTATAACAATTTAATTTTTTCTGTTCCTGAACCTAGCACCACGCATATTAAAATAATTCGCTTTTCAATTTAATTTTTGTATACATATTTAGTGTTATTTAGGTACTTCTTATAAATGTAAAATTAATTTTGTTATTGTTTATATAGCACAAATTGTAACACTTAACTTTTTCTGTGCCAGAAGCCAGCACCACGCATATGAAAATAATGCATTTTACAATTTAATTTTTGTATACATATTTACATATGATAAATGTAAAATCTATTTTATTATTGTTTATATAGCATAAAATACTACACTTTACTTTTTGTGCTGTATAAACAATAGCAAATTTAATTTTACATTTACGAGAGGTACCTAAAACTTACTAATTCTGTATATAAAAATTAATATGCGTGGTGTTGCGTTCGCTTAGTGGCATATTTCGAATATGTTAAAAACAAAATTACTCTTGAGTTGTCCTTTCGGATATATGCAAACAACTGGATTACAATAAGTAAAACCTAATGAATGAACAGTACTGGTGAATCTGTCACATCCAGTTGTTCATTAGTAGGTAATGTTTTTCTTGGTATTGACGGCTTTTCTAATTTCAAAATTTTCTAAGAAATTCAACCTTAGTCCCATTGACCTGATGGATAATTTTGAATTCCCCATTGGTTATGGCCTGATATAATGAAATGGTCGGCAAAATCCGTATTGGAAGTATATTTATTCATAGTATTTATGTGTTTCATCCGAAACTTGAAAGATCTGCCGATTTGACCAATGTATATTGCATCCCACTCATTACACTGAATTTCGTATATACCTGTTAAGTCGTCTTTTTTCGGGTTTTCTTTATTATTGACTAGTAATTTACCTAAATTAGTTATGTTCACTTACATGTTAAATTCAAGTTTCTTTAGATTTTTACCTATTTATCAGAAATATTGGATATGTAATTTAGTTTATGACTGATTAAGTACTAAATCTGTATTTAAAAAAAAACGTATTATTTTAATATGCGTGGTGCTGCGTTCACGCTTAGAAAAAGTAAAGTGTTATAATTTGTGCCATATAAACAATAACAAAATTAATTTTACATTTATGTGAGGTACCTAAATAGCACTAAATATGTATATAAAAATTAAATTGTAAAATGCATTCTTCTCATATGCGTGGTGCCCTTCTGGCACAGAAAAAGTTAAGTGTTATAATTTGTGCCATATAAACAATAAAAAAAAATTCATTTATAAGACTTACCTAAATAGCAGTAAATAGGTGTACAAAAATTAAATTGAAAAGCGAATTATTTTAATGTGTGGTGCTAGCTTCACGCACAGAAAAAAGTAAAGTGTTATAATTTGTGCTATATAAACAATAACAAAATTAATTTTACATTTATGTGAGGTACCTAAATAGCACTAAATATGTATATAAAAATTAAATTGTAAAATGCATTCTTCTCATATGCGTGATGCCCTTCTGGCACAGAAAAAGTTAAGTGTTATAATTTGTGCCATATAAACAATAAAAAAAAATTCATTTATAAGAGTTACCTAAATAGCAGTAAATAGGTGTACAAAAATTAAATTGAAAAGCGAATTATTTTAATATGTGTGGTGCTAGCTTCAGCAACAGAAAAAGTAAAGTGTTATAATTTGTGGTATATAAACAATAACAAAATTAATTTTACATTTATGAGAGGTACCTAAATAGTACTTACTAAGTCTGTGCATTAAAATTAATTTGAAAGGCGAATCATTTTAATATGTGTAGTGCTAGCTTCACACACAGAAAAAGTAAAGTGTTATAATTTGTGCTATATAAACAATAACAAAATTAATTGTACATTTATGAGAGGTACCTAAATAGTACTAAATCTGTACATAAAAATTTATTTGAAAAGCGAATTATTTTAATATGTATGGTGCTAAGCTTCACACACAGAAAAAGTAAAGTGTTATAATTTGTGCTATATAAACAATAACAAAATAAATTTTACATTTATGAGAGGTACCTAAATAGTACTAAATCTGTACATAAAAATTAATTTGTAAAATGCATTATTTTCATATGCGTGGTGCTGGCTTCTCGCACAGAAAAAGTAAAGTGTTATAATTTGTGTTACATAAAAAATAACGAAATAAATTTTACATTTATGAGAGGTACCTAAAGAGTACTAAATCCCTATATAAAAATAAAATTCGAAAACGTTTTATTCTAATATGATTGGTGCTAACTTCATGGTCCAAAAAAAGTAAAATGTAATAACTTATTTAATATAAACAATAGCATAATACTATCATGGGTACTAATTAGTACTATTTGGGTACTAAATTTTAGTAAAAGAAAATTTGGTTTAAATAAATACTTTGGTGCTAGCGTGAAGTTGGCACCAATAATATTTAATATGCAATAACTTATTTATCATAAACATTTTGGAAACAAATTTTTGGGTACCTAAAGGTACCAATTGGGTACTAAATTTTCGTATAATTATTTTTTTAAAAAAATTATGTTGTGGTGCTAGCGTGAAGTTGGCACCAAAATAATTAAACAATGAATAACTCCTACGCAGAGTAAAAAACAAAAGTTTTTTTGTGGGTACTAATTGGTACCAATTGGGTACTAAATCATAGTAACAATTTAAAAATTAGTACCCTATACCTTGGTGCCAACTTCACGCACCTAAAAAATATTAATTGAAACCTGTAGAAAATTTAAAAAAACTTTAATTTTTATAATAACAAATCTCGAAAAAATAACTTTTAAAGATATTTTTCGAAGATAAACTATTTTGAGCTTCCAGTAAAGTGTCATTTCCGGTTATCTGATTTACACCAAAATGTAATGGTTTCTTTTCATATTAGAATAAAGTAGAGATAGAAGTTTTCAAAATTTTCTGAACGACAGTATTTGAGTTAGTGCGTAAAGAGGAACCAGATACACACACACACACACACACACACACACACACACACACATTCTCAGATATTATCGTGAAAATGTTAAACTTGGATTCTAGGGACCTTAGAACGTGGTCATTTACCAAAATCTCGATATGCGATATTTAGCACGATCCCTATACCTCCCTTACCAAAGGTAGCGGGAGGTAAAAATCACTTGTCCATGTTTTCCACTGCAATATAAAAAGCTTTTTGGATTGTGTACTTCTAAGAGTAAATAGTAATTTTCATTTTCCTATATGAATTAATCTTAATGAATGCCGTCATATTGCATATTAATATAAAAACATTTGATTATCAATAGTTATACAACAAGCGGTTCGAAACTAGTGGAATATACAGTTGAGAGAACGAGTTGTGTTTTGACATCGAGTCCGCCAACTGTATATTCAGATGATTTTCGATGCTCAAGTTGTATATGTTTAGACTATGCAACGAATCAACCACCTATATTTGTCAATAAATGTAAAAAATATTACTTGTTTATTTATATTCATGGATGAATACATTTGTTAGCGACCGAAATACGCCAAGAATTGAGTTTCGCGAAACACAACTTAGCTACGCAAATAACCGACGTTATACAGCGTAACTAAGAAAAAATGAGCTATCTGAATGGTCTATTTTCCAATAAGTTGTACAGTCAATATAATATAATAAAGACAATATAAGACAAGGTTTTATTTAAATGTGGTTATTCAATTAAGGTTCAGAGACCTCTCGAAATATTTGTATGGACTCCCGTCTACTCTTGCTTTTTACCTCTCGCTAAGAGAGGTATTGGATTCATGCTAAAAATCGCATATCCAGATTTTATTGAATAAGCACGTTTTAAGGTCCCTACAATCCGATTTTAACATTTTTACGATGATGTCTGTGTGTGTGTGTGTGTGTGTGTGTGTGTGTGTGTGTGTGTGTGTGTGGATGTGTGTGTGTGGGATGTTGGAAGGACGGTTACTCAAAAACTATAAGACTTAAAATTTGTTTAACAACGTATTTCCCAATCGGACATTCATGGGAAGATCTGAAAAGGTTTTGGTAACAATTGGACAACCGGAAGTAGAAGATTCTTGAAAAAAAATCTTCTAAATATTATTTTTTGAAAATTTTTCTTGATAATATTAAAGAAAAATAAATTCTCTTTCTGATACATTTAAATATTTTTATACATATTTTATAGATTTAGAGATAAAAGGAATATAATATATAAAATAATGTTGTAATTAATTTTACAACCGAAAGGATGCCATGAAAAATAGTTGCAAATTTAAATTATTTGTAACTGACAGATAAATGTCAGTGTCAGAAATAATGAGTAATGAAAGAAAAATGTATTTGGAGAATCCCTTAATTCTTGATCTGTGACTATTATGGAGATAACAAGTCTAGGTTGAAGGACTTAAATTTGTTTCAAACATTATGGGACAATGTACACCAGTACTGTAGACTAGAGTAACTTTGAATTGCGAAAAAGCTATCAAATTCTTCTCAAGTAAGTTGTAAATATTGACAAAATTACACATCGATATAAGAATAATCGGAGTGCAATCTATCCGTCACTTTATTAAAGGGAATTAAGGTTATTTAGATATAACATGTATGAAAAAATAAAATGTAAAAGAAGATATATAAGAATAGATGCACAATCCAGATATATACATTTTAGACCGCCCAAAATTAATGTTTTTACTAGAAGAATATGAAGAGAAAGTAAACAAAGTTGTTCGAATTGAAAATTGCAGTTACCAGCCTAATATTTATATATGGTAAACTCTACTTTGTAATTTATTGTAACATAATCTAAAAAAATATCTTCATGTTGAGACATGCTATTATTGAATAATAAAGAAGTTTATACGTCATAGATTTATATGAATATATTATTTGTATTTATAAAAATATTCTTTGCTTTATGCATACAGCCAGGTAAAATATACGGCGAGAGGTTATGTGCTGGCCACATCAGATTTTTTCTGTTGAATATAGATTCAAGCAACTAATAATTCCCTTTTTTCAGTGTGGGAGATTAGTTTAAAGTGCATTTCGCGTGTAGCTCCTCTAGAGAAAGAACCAATTGACCTATTGTGAGTTTTTTACATTGTGTTGGTCCATTATTCCCATTGAGGGGTGTACTAAAGCGCCGGGTTTGTTTGCCAGACGGGCGCATTGTTACGGAAACTCCATTATTTTGGGCCGACTCGAGACTCCGTGGGTGTACATGCGACACTGGGGAGTGCTCGGACACTAATGGACATTTCACAACGAGAAATTTACTATTTGGGGGACCAAAATTATTATTTGTCCAAATAGCTTCCAAAATATACCACTTAGTTCTTAAAACTGTCACCTATAAATAATTGCCAGTGTTTTTTTAATATTTTGTGCTTACTATGTCTGCAAAAAAAAGTTAATTTTTAGATTTGAAACTATTCTGAGAAAGATATAACAATCGTGAATGAATAGATGGATATATAATTTTCAATGTAGTTCCTATGGATATGAAAACATTTCCGACTCCGATGTGAAAGCTTAACACAACGAACTTTTATGGATACATTTCTATAAAATACCGAACAGATTCAATAACATCACCATTATACTAAAATGATATCCTTCGTAAAAATTCACTCAGGGGGTTAGATTGATAACAATATGGGTTATTTTAGTGTGTAGTTTTAGCATTTTTATTTAGCTTTGAAATATAAATATACAGATATAATTTTCAGTTTATCCAGTAAGTATTCGACATCTCGACATTTTTTGATAACAAATATTATGTAAAATGTTTCATGTTTCATTTCGTTTCTATAAGGGTTAAACAAATCAGCTATGAATAAAGTCCTGTTACGATTAGGGCTTATAAATATACAGGGTGAATATGGTAAGACCCCCCCCTTTAACTTCTTTATTATATATAATAGAAAAAAAATGACTCATATAAAAGTTTTATTATTTTAAATATACTATTTGATGGTAGATGTGAATATTCTTTATAAAGTCAAGTTTACATGATACGACTATAATTATTTTACTTAAATTTAAACCCCTAATTTCTTGTCTTTTCAGCGACATATTAGTCTTTATATGAAAAAATTCGAGACAAACAAGATAATTGAGAAATATGGAAAAAAAAATTATTCATATATTATAGGTGGCTATGTGAAAATAAACAAAATGTAACAATGTTAAACAGTTAAATTAATATCAACAAAGTATACATTTGTTTGTTATTTATTATTACTTACTTATTATTTATTTATTTATTTATTTTCACACAGTCACCTAGAATATTTGAATAAAAGTGATTTCTCATATATCTCACTTATCTTATTTTTCTCGAATTTTTTTCAAACGCATTAATAAAAACTAATACATCGTTGAAAAAACAAAAATATCTGAGGTTGCCAACACATTACCTCCCTCCATTTAATTTTTATTAATTTAAAATACATATCCTACATTCATGTAATTATTATTATATTTATTATTTTCTTTTTAGAACGTTACTATTATTAATTTGAAATGATTAGTTTTTGACAGTAACATTTATCTGTCAGGTTACATTTATATTTGAGATCTGAATAATTGTATAATCATGGAGTTGTGTTTAAAGCATAGGCTCCTGGATTTAAATATAGATAATTTTACAATTTATCCATAAAATATATATAGAATAAGTATTAATACGAACCTGTAGCAAATTTAGTAATTTTTATCTCGAAAAAATAACATTTACAGGTATTTTTCGAAGAAAAACTATTTTGAGCTTCAAATAAAGTGCCATTTCCTGTTATTTAATTTACACCAAAATCTAATAGCTTCTTTCCACGAGGGAATAAGGTAGAAATATAAGGTTCAAAATTTTCTGAACGATAGTATTTGAGTTAGGGCGCACGCACACACACGCACACACACACACACACACACACACAAATGTTAAAATTGGATTCTAGTGACCTTAAAATGTGGTCATTAACCAAAATCTCGATATACGATTTTTAGCACGATCCCTACCTCCCTTAAGGTATGGTTTCCTAGACGCGACAAGCCGCGGCGGCTGGTCGCCGCGACTTTACTCCGATCGCTAGTCGCAGAGCATTACTGTTTTCCTAGACGCGACAGCTGCAGTTCGAAATGAAGCGAATTATGTTACAAAATAATTACATTTTACAAATGTAAATTTCGATTTATAACAGCATTAAGTTTTTTTATATTATTTCATTTACAATTACCTAATTTTTCTATTTTCTCTGTAATCCCCATCCATATTTCGTCTTTATATATTACATATTTATACTTATCATTGATCATATCATACAAAACATTATTTTCTCGAACTTCTTTAACTAATTTCCCATCATCTAAAGCTGAAAATGCTGATTTCGCTATCCTGTCGCCGGCGACTGTCGCGGAGTACTGCTCACTATACCAGTCATTCGTTTGTCGCCGCGGCAGACGATTTGCCGCGCAGTCGCGGTCGCGCGGAGGAAACCACTTCTTACAATTTGCCTATACGCAGAGGTGCCGCGCGACCTGTCGCCGCGGCTTGTCGCGTCTAGGAAACCGTACCTTTACTAGCGGGAGATAAAAATAGTAAATAATTATAGGTTGCTATTTAAAAACTAAATGTTGATAGTTGTATCTTCTAATATGTACATCTGCCATCAAATAGTATATTTAAAAAAAAACTTTTATATGAACAATTTTTTTCTATTATTTATAACAAAAATTTAAAAGGGCGGCGTCTTCTCAGACTCATCGTGTTTTTTGTCGGATGAATACGGAATAATGTGGACTGAGCCGCTAGCCCTTTTTGGGTACAAGCAAATCTCGCGTATATAAAAAAAATGTTAACCAAACGCGTTTTATGTTAGGGATTAATTGTTATCGAAGAAAATAAGTAGGTAAGTCGAAATATGATCAAAACAAATTCAGTGTAGGCAGTAATATCAATTATCATAATAGGATAATTTTCTCTAATTTAATTTTATTCAACCCACTGCGTTTAATATTGTATAATATCAACGAAAAATAGTTTGTCTTTTTTTATAAAAATAATCTGTCAGTATCGTTTTCTTGTTGATGAAATATAGAAAAAATAAAAACAAAACGTTAAATATTTTACGTACAAATCTCAATCTCTGCGTACTCTCCCATTCTCGCAATCCTTCCGGATATGGATGACCGAATACGGGAAAAAACTACTATAATTTTTAAGATCCGACAAAAAAAAATATTGAGTACCTATTACAATAATTACATTGTACGTGTGTCTGACAAGGGTGTTTATGCGTGTATAAGATTATTAAATTTCAAATTTAATTAATTTACGTACGTTATAACGCCAGCGTATCTCGTAATCAACAACCTTTCTGACTGATTGGCGTGCTTAGATCCTAGGTGAGCGATGGAATGTCTGTAGCAGAATAGTACCGCTTATATCGTCAAATGTAACCTAGTTCAAGGATTTGTAATTTATCTCAGTTTTATCTTCCGACACCGAAGCTGTGCTTGATTTTAGAAAATCCAATAGTGAAGTTTGGCGGCCATGAAATAGTGGCTTGTACATGTTTTCCATAAATATATCTACGTACATCGTCATTACCAGATTTGGTTAAAGAAAGCAGTTAACTTAAAAAAATATTTGCAATTTGTAAATCATACAAATGTGACTCTGGTGGCTGGTGGTCTTATTTTCGTAACAGCGTTGAGAGCCCGTGAGTAAGCGCTTTTTGTGGTACAGTTGCAGATATATCGTTTTTACCGTAATGTACAAATAATGGCAGATGAGTTAAAAGCCGTAATGATATATTTATTCGCTTATTTTTATTTATTTTTCATTGTTGTAGAAATATCTCGAATTGTATGAATCGTTATTTTGTAATAAATTTTCATTTTCTGCTAACAACACTTTGTGAATACTTTCTTTTTCAGCAAGTAAATCCGTATGATTTGTGTACGGTAAACACAGGTTGACTCTCGCTGTAAATTACCGCTCTTCGCTTGTGAATAATCCTCAATTAGTTGTGTATGATTGCAGTTCCGGTTGCCGGGATTATATTCCGGTGCATGTCCTATAAGACTAGGATAAGTCGGTTGCATTGCTAGCTGCAACCTGCACATTGTGGTTGTTCGTCCTGTCTGTATACACCTGTGTCCTCAATAAGAACAAAACTCTAAACAGGATCAATGCAAACTTTCATATTTCGTAGGGGGACAACTTTGGCTTGACGATCAATAGTATTACGGAAATCTGCTTACCTAAAAGAGAAAAATAATAAAGGGATTTCTTTCGAAACGACCAGCTTTTGATGTAAATAAATGTTTCATCGCATTTTCTACCTTTATCGTATCTCTGTATACGTATAGCAAAATCGCGATGATATTTTATATTGATATTGAAACAATTTCTTGACAACCTATGGCCATAAATGTTATTTATTCACGCTTAAAATTAAAAATGAAATATTGGTGCCAAATTTTAAACTATTAACTCTGGTATAGATTTTTGAGTATCAAATACAGGGTGGGGCAGAAAAACCTATCCGATTTCAAATCCCTTTTTCTCAAAAGAGGGAGCAGGTAGAGTAGTGGGGTAAAAACCGTTAGAAAGCCGGTTTTATGCTATTTGTCAGTAGTCAACATGCCTTGGTCTGGTGAACATCGTGCTTTTGTTATTGAGCGGTTTATCGAATGCGGCGGTTCGATAATTGCTACACAACGTGCTTTTCGAATTCATTTCGGACTCGGGCGTCATGATCCTGTTCCACATCAGGCTACGATTAAAGTGTGGGTGTCAAATTTTAGATAGACGAGTTCAGCATTGAAAAAGAAGTCGCCTGGACGTCCCAGGACAGCAACAGGACCTGAAAACGTGGCCAATGTAAGAGCCGCGATTGAACGTTCCCCGCGTCGTTCGGCGCGAAAACATTCGCTCGCTTTGGCGATTTCCAACCGCAGTATTCGGCGCATTTTGCACCGGGACCTCAAAATGCATCCCTACAAAATGGTTGTTGCACAGGAATTAAGTGAAAGGGATTTTGAAACCCGTACGAACCTGTGTCGCGATCTCCGAGAACTCCCAAACGACGATGTTGTGCTCTTCACGGACGAAGCCCATTTTCACCTTTGTGGTGCCGTTAACAGGCAGAATTTTCGATATTGGAGTGACGAAAATCCTCGAGAAATCCATCAGGAACCCCTCCATAGCCCAAAAGTGACTGTGTGGTGTGCTCTTTCCCGCCTAGGCGTCTGGGGGCCTTACTTTTTTGAAGAAAATGGGCAAACCGTAACGGTCAACAGCGAGCGCTATTGTTTCATGCTGGAAAATTTTCTTAGACCCAAAATGGAAGAAAATGGCGTGGAAAATGTGTGGTTTCAACAGGATGGGGCAACCGCCCACACATCGCGACGATCAATGGACATTCTCAGGGAACTGTTTCCCGGTCGCCTCATTTCCCTGAGAGGTGATCTTGGCTGGCCGCCGCGCTCACCGGATCTCACTCCATGTGACTTCTTCCTTTTGGGTTACCTCAAATCGAAGGTTTACCAGCATCGACCAAGGACCCTTCTTGCTTTACGAAGGGAAATTGCTCGGGCAATTGAAGAAATTCCTGTGGAAATGACGGTGAAAGTCATGGAAAGCTACCGCGAGCGCCTAAATCAGTGTATCCGCTCCCAAGGACGACATTTGAGTGATGTGCTTTTCAAAACTTAAATTTAAAAATGGCATAAAATTTGCGATATGTTAATAAAAATTTTTTTTGACAAGTTGAGTGGTTTTAATTTTATAACGTTTTGAAATCGGATAGGTTTTTCTGCCCCACCCTGTATAATGTGAGAAATATCTCGACTGTGGTATAGATTAGGTGTTAACAATTACTCGAAATCTCAGTTACACAGCATTTATTCTCTTACAACACCGACATATTGGTGCACTCTTGCATCTTCTTCTGGGTACATAATCTTACAAAATATTACACGTCATGTACACATAATTACATTCCTTCTTTTACATTCGGTTTTACAACATCGTACAAAAATCCATGAAAAACACATACATATTAATTCGCTCTCAAGTTCGACAGCAGAATAAATGATGTTTGACTGAGATTTCGAGTAATTCTTAACACTTAAGCAAATACAATTTACAAATAGTTTATTTACTATAATTATTGATAGTAAATTAGTTGAGTTCTGCTATTTTCTTCTGCCAGCCTTTCTACAAATTTTTTTGCATGTTTTTCTGTCTGCTGTAAGTTACACCAGATTCCAGGTGCGTGAAGTTGGCACCAAGGTATAGGGTACTAATTTTTAAATTGTTACTATGATTTAGTACCCAATTGGTACCAATTAGTACCCACAAAAAAACTTTTGTTTTTTACTCTGCGTAGGAGTTATTCATTGTTTAATTATTTTGGTGCCAACTTCACGCTAGCACCACAACATAAATTTAAAAAAAAAATAATTATACCAAAATTTAGTACCCAATTGGTACCTTTAGGTACCCAAAAATTTGTTTCCAAAATGTTTATGGTAAATAAGTTATTGCATATTAAATATTATTGGTGCCAACTTCACGCTAGCACCAAAGTATTTATTTAAACCAAATTTTCTGTTACTAAAAATTAGTACCCAAATAGTACTAATTAGTACCCATGATAGTATTATGCTATTGTTTATATTAAATAAGTTATTACATTTTGCTTTTTTTGGACCGTGAAGTTAGCACCAATCATATTAAAATAAAACGTTTTCGAATTTTATTTTTATATAGGGATTTAGTACTTTTTAGGTACCTCTCATAAATGTAAAATTTATGTCGTTATTTTTTATGTAACACAAATTATAACACTTTCCTTTTTCTGTGCGAGAAGCCAGCACCACGCATATGAAAATAATGCATTTTACAAATTAATTTTTATGTACAGATTTAGTACTATTTAGGTACCTCTCATAAATGTAAAATTAATTTTGTTATTGTTTATATAGCACAAATTATAACACTTTACTTTTTCTGTACGTGTAGCTAGCACCACACATATTAAAATAATTCGCTTTTCAAATTAATTTTTATGTACAGATTTAGTACTATTTAGGTACCTCTCATAAATGTAAAATTAATTTTGTTATTGTTTATATAGCACAAATTATAACACTTTACTTTTTCTGTGCGTGAAGCTAGCACCACACAAATTAAAATAATTCGCTTTTCAAATAATTTTTATGTACAGATTTAGTACTATTTAGGTACCTCTCATAAATGTAAAATTAATTTTGTTATTGTTTATATAGCACAAATTATAACACTTTACTTTTTCTGTGCGTGAAGCTAGCACCACACATATTAAAATAATTCGCTTTTCAAATTAATTTTTATGTACAGATTTAGAACTATTTAGGTACCTCTCATAAATGTAAAACTAATTTTGTTATTGTTTATATAGTACAAATTATAACACTATACTTTTTCTGTGCGTGAAGCTATCACCACACATATTAAAATAATTCGCTTTTCAAATTATTTTTTATGCACAGACTTAGTTACTATTTAGGTACCTCTCATAAATGTAAAATAAATTTTGTTATTGTTTATATAACACAAATTATAACACTTAACTTTTTCTGTGCCAGAAGCCAGCACCACGCATATGAAAATAATGCATTTTACAATTTAATTTTTGTATACATATTTACATATGATAAATGTAAAATCTATTTTGTTATTGTTTATATAGCATAAATTACTACACTTTACTTTTTGTGCTATATAAACAATAGCAAAAACAAAATTACTCTTGAGTTGTCCTGTCGGATATATGCAGACAACTGGATTACAATAAGTAAAACCTAATGAATGAACAGTACTGGTGAATCTGTCACGTCCAGTTGTTCATTAGTAGGTAATGTTTTTCTTGGTATTGACGGCTTTTCTAATTTCAAAATTTTCTAATAAATTCATCCTTAGTCCCTTTGACCTGATGGATAATTTTGAATTCCCCATTGGTTATGGCCTGATATAATGAAATGGTCGACAAAACCCGTATTGGAAGTATATTTATTCATAGTATTTATATGTTCATTCATCCGAAACTTGAAAGATCTGCCGATTTGACCAATGTATATTGCATCCCAGTCATTACACTGAATTTCGTATATACCTGTTAAGTCGTCTTTTTTCGGGTTTCTTTATTATTGACTAGTAATTTACCCAAACTAGTTTCGTTCACTTACATGTTAAATTCAAGTTTCTTTAGATTTTTACCTATTTATCAGAAATATTGGGTATGTAATATAGTTTAAGACTGATTAAGTACTTCACGCTTAGAAAAAGTAAAGTGTTATAATTTGTGCTATATAAACAATAACAAAATTAATTTTACATTTATGAGAGGTACCTAAATAGTACTAAATCTGTACATAAAAATTAATTTGAAAAGCGAATTATTTTAATATGTGTGGTGCTAGCTTCACGCACAGAAAAAGTAAAGTGTTATAATTTGTGCTATATAAACAATAACAAAATTAATTTTACATTTATGAGAGGTACCTAAATAGTACTAAATCTGTACATAAAAATTAATTTGTAAAATGTATTATTTTCATATGCGTGGTGCTGGCTTCTCGCACAGGAAAAGTAAAGTGTTATAATTTGTGTTACATAAAAAATAACGAAATAAATTTTACATTTATGAGAGGTACCTAAATAGTACTAAATCTGTACATAAAAATTAATTTGTAAAATGCATTATTTTAATATGTGTGGTGCTAGCTTCACGCACAGAAAAAGTAAAGTGTTATAATTTGTGCTATATAAACAATAACAAAATTAATTTTACATTTATGAGAGGTACCTAAATAGTACTAAATCTGTACATAAAAATTAATTTGTAAAATGTATTATTTTCATATGCGTGGTGCTGGCTTCTCGCACAGGAAAAGTAAAGTGTTATAATTTGTGTTACATAAAAAATAACGAAATAAATTTTACATTTATGAGAGGTACCTAAAAAGTACTAAATCCCTATATAAAAATAAAATTCGAAAACGTTTTATTTTAATATGATTGGTGCTAACTTCACGGTCCAAAAAAAGCAAAATGTAATAACTCATTTAATATAAACAATAGCATAATACTATCATGGGTACTAATTAGTACTATTTGGGTACTAATTTTTAGTAACAGAAAATTTGGTTTAAATAAATACTTTGGTGCTAGCGTGAAGTTGGCACCAGTAATATTTAATATGCAATAACTTATTTACCATACACACTTTGGAAACAAATTTTTGGGTACCTAAAGGTACCAATTGGGTACTAAATTTTCGTATAATTTTTTTTTTTTAATTTTATGTTGTGGTGCTAGCGTGAAGTTGGCACCAAAATAATTAAACAATGAATAACTCCTACGCAGAGTAAAAAACAAAAGTTTTTTTGTGGGTACTAATTGGTACCAATTGGGTACTAAATCATAGTAACAATTTAAAAATTAGTACCCTATACCTATCTATTAAAAATTATAGATATAGTACATATACCCTTCAAAAATACTGTCAATCCCGACAATGAATTGGAAACATTTCGAAAAATTAGAAGAGTAGGACAAAATGGCTTCATAGAATGAATTAAAAATTAAAAATCTCAATATAAAGAATAGATGTAAGTAGAATTGTTGTAGAGTATAGGTATACAAGAAATGTTATATACAATAGAGCGCGAGTAGTCATGTGACGTTGTTGGCCTTGACCAGCAGATATGGGGGACCGTGACAGGATGATAGCTACTAGTTTTTTCATTCTAAATTTCGTGATTTTCCAATTACATGTGGTTTATTTTCCTCGACAAGTAAATTACTTCTGGTGACAAATTAACTACCTGAATTTAGAAAATTATGAAATTTTTAATGAAAAACTCTGACATTTGACATCTATGTACATAATTACTAATTATCATTTTGAAACGGGCCCCCATATCTGCTTGTCAAAGCCAAAAATGTCACATGATTGCACGTGCTCTTTAATTATGTAACCAAAAACGGAAGTGGCGAGAGGTATTGTGCTGGATACAACAGATTTTTATTATTTGTAACGTCTGTTAAGGAGAAAAAATATTTATATAAAAATAGATAATTGTTCACTTTAACAGATATTACAAATAGTATCTAATAAAAATATATTTGGATAACTTCACAGGTAAAACGTCAAACATTTGTTAATTTATTTGTTTCAAATACATGGCTATCGATATTTTTGGAGTGATTTACATTTTTTACCAAATTTTTGCCGTTAAAACGCATTCTAAATTAATTTTGCTAATTAATTTTTATTTGAAGCATTTTTACCTAAAATAATTAGGGAAGCAAGAAATTACAAAAATTGATGTTACAAGTTACAGTCATACGTTCCGGTGTTGCGATCAACATCTTTTGTATGTAAAATTGTCATACTTACAATCAATAGAAAGTAGTCGCGCGAAAGAACACAGTCGAAATTGTTATGAATCGAAATACGATTTTTATTTGCAATATAATCGTATTTAATTTGTAACTCAGTGGTTAATTTTTAGCAAGTTAAAACTTTTCACTAATCAAGTTTGTTGACATACTCGTATTTTATACGCATGTACTGGTAACCCTCGTACAGGAATAACGCGTTACGTTTACAGTTTCGATCTAACACTATTAGAGAATTATAACCAATTCTCTCACAGCACGATCAATATTCATAAAGTCTTTTATGATAATTATCTATTATAATTTGAATGTCAAAAGTGTAGTGGTAAATTTTGCATATTAACAGTAATCTTTCTAGGTAAACGGAAAAGGCGAAAAAACAAAAGAAAGTTTTCGATTTTCATACACACCTACTTAATATTTTATATTTAGATTATGTAATATTTTTTCAGTAAGTATGGAGGTAATACTTGTAATATGCAAACATTTTCTACTAGAAATACGCCAAACATTCTATCTCTATATATAATTGTTGGTATGTTTTGGAACATAACTTTCAATTATTATAGTACGGTTTCGCTGTAATAAGATTTTCTAAGAATCTAACTATTATGTTACCAATACAAGACGAGGGATTACTGTCCTTTTACTAGTTATTTATATTATGTTATCCTGTGATTGTGAAACCTTTTAAAAAGTATTCCTGCTCTATCGATCGCTCCCGAGCGCCTGTAGGTCGTTTGGGGTTGATGAGGAGAATAAATTAAGAATGAACGCGTAGCAGTCTGACACAGTTTAACAATTCACTGACAGTTTGAGAACAGCGGACAGTTTCGTAAATTAAAAAACTTTCCACTTTCCAAACTATTTCATAATTCAAAATTTCAATTTAATACAGAGGGGCGCGTGTCATTCCAACGTATTTATAACGCTGTTTTCGCACCTAGAGTCAGGATATTTTTCACAGAAGCCAACTCGCATTCCCGAGGTTTCGCAGAAGTTATGTTGCATATGCAAAGCATGGATGAGATATCGGTCAATACCATCGCAAGAGGATTTCTTCATGCATTGCACGAATAAGTGAAGATTTTTCTTAGTTAAATACATACTTTTCATACATAAAGAACATTTCGTAAAAATAATGAAAGTTTTCAACTGATCGTATTTGATAATCCATTAGCAACATATGATTATATAGAATAATATCCTTCTTACTCCACTTTTGATTCCTTCCGTCACCTTTAAGGAAGGTACCTATTGTCTCTGGCCAAAAAATATGATAGTGACTTTTAGTGAATAAGCACGTTTCAGAGTCCCTAGAATACGAGTGTGTGTCAGACAAAAAATTCTCCCTCGATAACTCCAATACTACATTTCCAAAAATTACAATTCTTTCGTATTCTTTTTCTTTACATCTATATGAAAAGCTGATTAGATTTTGGTTATAATTGGCCAACCGGAAGTACCCTCATTTGAATATTTTAAGTATTTCTTGAAAAAACGCTATTAAGTATCATAATCATTAAAGAATATCTATTATCTGTTCGATTTGAATTATTTGATTTCATTTTATACTTCCTATTCAATGGATATAGAGTTAAAATAATTTATTTATTTGTTAGTCATACCTATCATGTTTAAAGAATATGTGATTATATTGACGTCCTTTTGTGGAACAGTCTGTACAAATAAATCTTATTTTTCAACAAATCTATTAAGTAGGCTTTTTAATGTTTTTTTAGGGTTAAAAATGTCATTTTATGAAACCAGAGTTAAAAAGTGACAGGTTATTGTTACTTCTAACATTAGTATTAAAAGTGACTTAGCTACCTTGATAACGACAAATAGAACAAATCGACATTTTTGACATGTCAAAAAATTATTAGAAATACAAATTTAAATGAAAAATAGTGTTTGTGAAATAATAGTGTATAAGTATGTTGAGTGCCCTTGAGGTGACGCCAGTACAAATATTTCATCATTATCGATATTTATGTACAAAACTGATTGGCTACTCAGCAGTGGGTAATATGCCGTGGTGATATATTTATTTATTCTATGTAAGTATTAAAAGTGATTTTATCTTTGTTCGGAATGGTCCACACTCCGCTTCACGTCTTGTTCCATAGTTCCTCACAAAATAAAATGTCGATTTTAACACTGCTATCATTAATAACTAATACACTGTGTTACATAGTATTGTTTTAAATTCACGAATTTACAAATATTTGTATCTTTCATGTTTTTCCTCCAAAGCGCATTATACGTAAATAATAATATAAATATTTATATCTGCTATTTTGTTATTCTATTCTTTAAAATTAAAAATACCTACATCCGAGCAACACAAATTAATGCCCCCTGCAGAAGGAATTAAATTTATTTTAATTTGCTGTCTGAAATAGAACTGTGTCATGGATTTATATAAGTGGAAAACGAGATGATATATTTATTTACTCGTATATTTATACATACTTTATTTTTTGTTATAATTATAGCAAACAGCATTTAAACGAAAAGTACGCAATTTGTTTTGACTACAAAGTTATCAAGTTGTTCTTACATACATATGTGATTATGATATATGATTGTTGGCTCTTTGTATTTTATTTTCTTTTCTGTGATGTTTGCAAATATGCATGTTACCTCCCAGATAACTAGGTGTTGTTTAAAATTTTTCCATGTTTTCTGCCGTGAGTCATAAAATATTTAACACTCTCTTTGTGTTGACACTGCTAGACTATTTTATCGTCTGAACAACATAAATAACAGCCAGATAAAAGAAGTCGAAGAATTCCAAAACAAAAAATAATTATCCTTCATCCAATTACGATATCGTAAAAGTAAACAACGTTTAAACATACGTTTTATATGTATCTGGAGATCAATCAGTTTTCGTTAGCAGCCAATCTAATAAAGATTATAAGACCTCAATGATGGCCTGATATGAGGACGTTAATGAACATAAATTAATTCAGGAGAAATCTTATCGGAAAAAGCTTATAGATAATTTTAAATAAAAGTTCACCCGCCATTAAATTATAAGATAATAAATAGGTCTTTCCATATATTTTCAAGTAGTAATTCAGTGTTATACAGATCTTAGTAGATGATATACTTGTATTTACTGACCGCGTATGTATATCAAGATCGCATTAAATTCTTCATCAGATTTATTTAGATAAACATGTTAGTCTTCAATTCATAAGAACACGTTAAAAATAGTTTTTTTATGTCTGTGTTGAATCTGTATGTTTATGAGCACATCTTAAATTATAATTAAAAGAAAAGTATAAAATTTTATATGTGAACTTAATTATATTATAATATGATTTGATTAACTTTTCGCAGATATTGAGCAGCGCAATTCTAATTCATTCGGAGATTTGAGACTGTTCTTATTAATGATGTTAGACTATAATTATGTAACTAGTAGAACCCGCGACTAACCATTGAGCAACCGGAGTCGACGAAATATAGGTAGTTTTAAGCTTTAAACAATAACGTAATGCATGAATACTTCCTTGATAACGTTTTCTTAATAATTATTAAAATACTAAAAATATAGTTGATCATAGGTAGGGCGACTGTTGAGGTTCTGTTTATTTTATCAAATAGATTCATGAGGATAGATGGCGCTAGACAAATATCGGTTCTAACTACCTTATAAGACTTCAAGTTCTAGGGTATGAAAATCTGGTGTTCTTCGAAATTCAGTATTAAATACATACAACAAAATCTGGGCTTAATTAATATAACCTAACAATGTACTATTATACCTATATTCTAACTTAAATACCAAGCTATCATCTTGTAGAAGTCTCATCCCAATCTGTTAAATAGTTTTTGAGTTATAAGGGAACAAACACACAGACTTATAGATAGACAAAAATTTAAAAGAATTGTTAATTGTGTCTATATTTTTAGTTAGATATATACTAGGCTATCTTTCCCTGAAGCCCACATATATCCGTTTAATAGTTTTTGAGTTATAAGAAAGCAAAGGCACAATCAAACGAAAATTTTAAAAATTGTTGTTTTCGTGTCTACTTTATACATATAATTCTCATAAATGAAAATTTTTAAAAATTAAAATAATGTACAGTCGCAACGTGCTTTACATCTAGATAGGATGGAGAATGCGACTTTGTGTTATTTATATTGTTATTTTGGTTGTCTTTGAACTTAAGTGAGAAGATTTTTTCACGTTAGTGCTAATTGGAATAATACTTTAATTTTTAATAATAACTTATTCTCCTGAACAAAAAAAAAAATTAGAAATCATATAATTAAAAAGAACCATTTATTAAATACAATGTACATTTACTTTAATATTTTTCGCAATAAATTAGTGAACAAGAACATTAATGCAAATAAATTTATCTACAACTGTTGTAATGTACGTACATTTTGCGCGTATCCATAGATATAAAAGATTTTTTTTAAATAAGTGGACTACATTGCATTATTGATACTTTTATAAACCTCTGCCGGAAAATATTGATTGATAAAATTAAACTTATTAATAAAAAAATCAGTTACTCATGTCAACGTATGAGATGAATATCTGACATCTGTCATATCATTGCAGTTTCCTCTGTAACGTCAAAGTCTGTAACATAACCTCAGAAAATATATTTATCATATATTTATAATCTGTAAAATCGATATCTGTGAATAAAGTATAGTATTTGACTCGCGTAAAATGAGTATATAGCATTCGGATGATTACAATACTCGCCTACAGCTCGTATTCTAAAATTCATCCTCGTGTAATATACCCTATATTTTACGCTCGTTAAATAATACACTATTTTAAAAATGTCAAACATTAAAAAGTCCCGTCATATTTCACCTTAAATCAAACTGGATAATTTAATTCATATATTCGTAACGTTACGTTGGTAACAAGCCTGACTGTCACCTTACTAATTACAATCGATTATATTGGTCATATATTTTTAAAGTAGTTCCATATGAAATTTAAAAGCTAGATATTCACAAATAGAAGTGAAGAGTTGCAAGATCGTGTATTTTTTAAATGTTTAATAATAAATGAACAATTTTCTTTTATAAAGGAGTGATGAAACTCTAATTACATTTTTTTCTTCTCGTATTTAAATCATCGTCGTAAATTTTTCTGAGAACGACTTCTTGTTAGTTCGTTAAACGCTCAATTAAGGTAGCATGTGTGGTACAATAAAAAAAATTCAATTGATTCCGTCCTTTAATTGACAACAAAAACAAAACTTGTTCTACATGGATGTCGGCTAATGAAACAGTAATTAAATTTTAAAATAAAATAGACTGGAGGAAATTTTATTAAAGTGTAGGCGTACAGTACATGCCACCAGAAAGTATATCATATTCGTGTGTAACATGCCAACACATAGAAAGCAATAATAAATACATACTTGATTTACTTCCTATATTAATGATAACTATATTTACTGAACTAACATAAATAAGACATTCAAACATTAACAACCAATTAAAATATAGATTAAATAATTGTGAACACAAAGTTATGTGATATTTGGGTAAAATTTATTAATCTAATGAGGTTATAATTGTAAATCTGTTAACTATAATAATTTAAAATCATTGAAACAGATATAATACTGAACATTTTCTCCAAAATCTAGAGAAGGTATGTTTACACAATTTGATTATTTTGTTGAAAAAAAAAAAATCATATAATGAAACTTTTTCTATCACATCCCATCCATATGCCTCACCTGGCTTTCAGTACTATACTTATTATTCATTTGCTATTTATTGAACACATTAAACGCATAATGCATAGTCAAAAACTAGGTCTACTGAGCCATATTTAATATAAAATATATGGTTTTATTAATATACAGTAGTAATCGGAAAATACTGACTAAATATATGAAACACTTCTGCACGGCACCGAAAAAATTTACCTCGTATAGTTGAGAAGCATATTTATATTTATAGTACGTAATTCGAAAATACAGTAAAACGTGGGATGTAACATTGCTACTTTCGGCATCAGAATGCTTAAAGACTGAGCTTTCACACTTGCTTCTCGTGGCAGTTAAAGCGTTAAGCATGTACCTAACATTTACTTGTATATTATGATGTAAAATTTAATGATTCAAGAATATTCTATATAATTAATTGAATGAACATAATTAAACACAGCTTTTAATTAATGAAATGCTCTTAACACTACATAATTATATCATATTGACCTAATTAATAAACAACTAACTCTAATTAATTATAACACTCAATAAATAGAGCTACTAGGTTACGTAATATTTGTTTACTACATTAACATTTATTTTCATTATTTACTTGTACAAATTTAATTTACATCATGCCCAGTTGCACCAACAAGACAGATTTTAAGCGACCCTTAAACAAAAATATGGATATCGAAATTGTGACAACAATGCATAATAATTCATTTGACATTTCGTTTTGATTGTCAATTTAAGGAACGCTAAAAATTTAAGTTACATTGATGCAAACGGCCATCAGTCTGTGAGCCTTTCTAGTATCGTATTTTCTTGTACAATATTCTAGAAAATCGGAACTTGTTTTTGGAATCCTCTAGAATCTTTCCTTTAGGCGCATTAGGCACTAGATTCCACTCACTGACGTATAGTCCATACGATTTAACTTGGCGATCCAAAAGAATGTAATTCAGTTCACTATTCCTAAGTTGCGTTTTGTCAAATATTTACTTTTACTTCGATGCCGCACAGCTTCAGAAGTGAAATAGTGATTTTACAATGTTTTATTGCCTTACACAAAGCAAATTCCATCCTAATACACTCAAACTCGGGGTGTCAGGTACTTTTCAACCCAAGATGTTATATTCATACATAAGCGTTGGTGCATTTTTTTCTCAATAGCATTGGAAGTTTTATTTTCTTAACTTTATTAATTTAAAAAATAATTAATTATAATGTGATTTATATAATAAATAATTCATTTCAATATTTGTAATATATTTTTTTGTATAAATAATTTCTTTTTTTTGTAATATTCGTAATTTTATTGAACTTCATTTTTCTTCGGTACGCCTATGGATTTTATAACTTTCCCATTACCGCAGTGATAATGTGAATTGCCCCAACTCGCTAAGTTACATCGTATGGACTGTACTAACCAGTTACACCGTTGAGCCTGAAATTTTAAGCTAGGCTAAAACAAAAAAAAATGCAAATCGCAACCTTTACACCAATATTCAATTACTCATTTGACATTTCGTTTTGATACGATATTATCAATTTATGGAACACTTAAAATTTAAGTGTCAGCGGTCCAACCGGGCATAACTCCAATTTTACTTAAATATCTTATTTTGACTTACTTTTAACTTCGACAGCCTGCCAACTCGTAATACCCTCTAACTAGAACTCTTCGACTTTATTCTGGTTCCCAAGCGCCAATTCTTCACGCACGTTTGATTACTTGTTTTATGGTGTAGTTCGTATTCAAACCGTCGTACCTACATCGTACCATTCTAGAACATTCTATAGTTTTACTAGACCCGCAATCGTCACAATATGTAATATAAGTAGAACACATTTATAAAATGAAAACATTGCAAAAATCGAATTTGCTTACTTCAAAAAGTAATTAATAAAATGCATTACGATTTAAGTAAAATCTGTGGCAGTATTAAGCTGATTGAATCTTCACTTGGGCAGAAATGATTACGGGTAAAACGTGTAGAATTAATCTAGAAGTGCATCGCTAATTGCCGGCTTTAGTATCTCTTCTCTCGTACATTGTGTGGCGTCGTGCGGTCGTGTCTGAAACTCGCGGAATGCTTTGATCTGCTGAGTGAGTTATAGTTACATTTGCACTGCAAACCTCATATTTTGTCTTTTTCCATTTCTAGGGAGGTGACATTAGTCGCACAAAAGCGACGTACAGCAAACAAGCCAATATTTATGTTTCCTCTAGAGGTAAAAACTACGAGAACTACTCTTATCAAAAGAACACAGCTCGTAAATGACTTAATGGAACCAAATTATGACAGCCTACAATTTACTCTATCTTATTACATGCGAGAATATTAAATTAAGAAGATACGATTATTTATTAACTTGTTTTTATCCGAACACATTATGGTGATGATTAATAGAATCTTATCATCAACTCGGCACTTCATTTCAATAATTCTGTCGTATGTCTTCTATGACAGTCAAAAATAAAATTTGCATATGTTTTATAATACCAGGACAGTTTATAATGGTTTTAGTGAACTAATTTTGAATTTAATTTATATATTGGTAAAGATACTCGTATTTACACGCGCATTGATATTTTAAAATTTACATATTTTTATATACTGTACATACCTCTATATTTCGTACATAATTTCATAGCTTACGTAAAATAATGGAATAACTATTTGTTTTACAAGGCAAAAGAAGGTAGAAGCATTTAATAAGTAATACTACTAATATTACTTATTAAATGGTAGAAGATTCACTGCAGCGGCCGGTATTTCAGGGACTAGATGAAACCGAATCTTTAAATTTGTTTAGAATTAATATAAATTTTATAATTATTTTAATCGTTATTTCCATCGTTGTGACCATTTTGCATAGGAGTGCTGTGTAAAAAATAATTTCAATTATTTTATTTACAGTTATTTACTAGGAAAAAAGTAAAACTTTATTGCATGTCAATAAAATCATACTTTAATGCCAATTAGCGAAAAACTATTTGAATCCTAAATTCGGAATATATGATTTTCAGATATTTAAAGTACAATAATTAAACGGTTTGCCGCAAGAATCGAACAAATTCATTTATTAAAGTTTAAGGCGCCACATTGTACGATTTCGATCGTTTCACATTAGGTGCAACCAAACAAAGCAAGAAAACTATAAGTGTTATATTTGTAACTCTATATAAACCAAACTAGTTACCCTTTGATTAATCGAAAATATTTTGAAACAGGTTTGAGATCATTTTTTAACAAATTAAAAATATACCTAACATTTATTTTTAAACCCCATTTCTTTCATCTTTTAAAGTTTATTGTTTTATTTTTTAATGAATGATTGAACACTTTATTTTTTTTATATGGACATACAGAGGATATTTGCCACAGTCATTCAATGATCGGTTTCAAAATGAAAAGTTTTTTTATTTCCTGAAAATTTGAATTTTTGGACATGTTGAGTTTTTGTAAAAAAATAACTTTAGTTCAATATATTTTTCCTATAAAATAAAAACTGAACTGTGAGTCACTGCTCATAATTATACTGTGGGAAAAATGTAATCCTGATGTATACTTATATATACATATCAGTAGGAACAATTTTGTTGCAATTAATTTGTCTGGAATTGATACCTACTGAATTCCTACTTGTCATTTCAAAATTGAAAGACGTGAAGTAGGCAGAATAAATCTTAAGACTCAAGTCCTGATCACTTGTGATCATGTATATCCCACGCACACTTTCCAGGCCTTTCATTGATTTATTGTGGCTGATTCGTATGTCATAGCGTCATACTCTCAACTCAGAGAATTCTATCTCTTCACGCCCACGGTCACTGAGACTAAATCGCCGCACAGCTCTTAATCCCGCCGAGGAATTGAATATTACCAGCGAGATATGAAAATAAATGAATAAATATGTTGTGTTGCTGTTGCCGGCGTTCTGACTCTGACTGACGATTTTTTATAAGCCAGGGTGAATGAACGGTATATTTTCTAGCATGACCTAACAACGTTTCAATTAGAAATTCAAACTAAATTGTATATTGGCTTAATTACTGCACTTAAGAGATCGTTTTACCATAGACTACAATAATATTGTCAATTTGAAATACTTGAATTATTTAATACAACGGGACTGCTATTATCTTTTCAAAGAACTAGTTAATCAATTGTTAAACCTTTGTCAGAAATGAAACTTCACAACAGCGATAAATGGTAGTTACTAGCATTGAATAAATCATATAAAATTTGCAGTAATCTAGCGGACACATGTGTAAACTGTAGGTTCCCAGTAGACATTCTTTTCCATAAGAAAGGTGATCGGTAAAATTACAAGTTCGGACAATAAAATAATGTGGCTGATTTTTTAATACGTGCTGTGGCAACCCTACAGTCTGCTACTACAGACGAAGTTTTACCTTGGTCCTGCCGCCATCGCAATTCCAACTGCCTGGTCCTGCAACTTCTCTGCCTGTTGTACGATGTACGAGTTACTGCTTAGCAAGTGAGAACAAATTTGTGTTCCTCGTCACGAAAATGGAAAAGCGGAATATTGCAAAAGATAGGACATCTTTTTTTTATAAAACGGATTCTACGTATTCGTCCAAACATTGCCGACAATGGGGTCCTCCACTTTTATTTTTTTATTATTTTAAATGAATGTTCGTTTAATTTTGAAGTAATTCGTAGAAATAAAAAAGTCTTAATTGTTTTTAGAATAACTGCATTTAAATTTTAAAGTCATTATGACGTCATGGCGACACCTATAGCAATATTTCTCTCGCACCAGTACTCTATAGTAGACTGCGAGAGTAAGATAGCAATAGTCATGACTTCACAGTGACACGGAAACAAATATCTCGCAAAATAATTATTAAGAAAAGGTTTTTTATCTTAATCGTTATTTATTGAGTAATACTACAGTATAGCAGCTGACCGCTATACTGTGGTAATACTTTACGTAAGTATAAAGTGTACATTTTATTATTTTTTGTTATGGTGGAGGGCCCCAGTGAATTCTTCATCTCGATGATGCGCCATGCCATACTGCACTGTCTAAAGAACTTGAATCAATAGTGAAAAGACACCATTTTGATGAAATAGAATATATCCAAATACAGAAACATAGGCCTTAAACAACATCTCAGAATATGAGATCCAGAGATGCTATTAGCAATGGTGTCACCATTGAAGGAATCAGACTCAAAGAAGCGACATACAGGCATATAATTTAAATAAAAATATTTTGGATCAGCCTATTATTTTATTACCAGACCTTGTATGTCGTTATTACTCAAAACTTTATATTGTACTAAGTACGGCAAAACGGGATAGCCTATTCTCACAAGAGGTGTGTACTTTATTTTTGTATATAACAAA
Source organism: Harpalus rufipes (assembly GCA_951394225.1). Taxonomy (NCBI): domain Eukaryota; kingdom Metazoa; phylum Arthropoda; class Insecta; order Coleoptera; family Carabidae; genus Harpalus; species Harpalus rufipes. The sequence goes on from OX596277.1 coordinate 22,666,839, forward strand.
ATTATTAACAGTAAAAATTTAGTCGATATACCTGTATATTCGTGTAGTGTGTATTTTCATGCACGAAAATTGCGGAAATAACTACTTCGTATTTAGGGCTTGTTATACAAGCTGACCTCATTTACTCTTTCCAACCGGATTCACCGAACCGCAATGTTTTACCACTGCCGTATTTCCGGTTAAATTTCAACCATTGCTAAATTTATTTAAGAAGTGTAAGTAGTCAATTTGTAACATCCGGATGTGATAAATACATGTAGCTGTATTGCTTATTTTTTATATAAGAAATAATATGTTGTCGGTTGACAGGAATCGAACACACGGGACCTGTTTCGGGTGACGTCACAGCGACCTAGGAGAAGTTCATTAACTCGCTCGGTCAATGTTAGGACTATTTTGTTGTAAAATGCCCAAGAAAGGCAGTAATTTTTGTAAATTATCCGGTTACACCGAGATTTTGACAATAATGCGCATAATATGTCACTTCCGAGGTTGTGAGTACAAAAAGTACATTACCAAATTATGTAATTGATAAAATAGCGCGTTTGTATATTTACTGATTTATTTAAAACTAATATAATTGCAGCATTACTAAAAAACGTATCCTTGTTGTTCGACCATGTTCAACCGTATATCTCATTTTAATAGCTCCGTGTTAACAATGTTACGTTCTTCATAGTAGGACGCACCACACCCTTCTTACACGATGTATTTCATCCTGACGATCACTGCTTCTGTTTCTCTGCATAAATAACAACATATCAATGCAGGTATCGTTAACGCATGATGCACGACCACTTACAATGCTAATGAGAGAGTAGGCTGCAATTATAAAAACTAATTATGAATGTTGAGTACTGGATAATGCATCACGGTATTGTTTATCTTGAGGAAGAGCAGTTATTGTTCAGCGAATCACACAGCAGGTGATATATAGTGTAGATCGTGACCCGAGAATATATCATACTGTACTGAACATGCACAAAGCTGCGGATGCTTTTTATCGAATAAATTATGCAAGTGAGACTCACACTTAAACGTATTGCTCTCCAATAATATAATATATAATATAACAATGTTCAACGAATAAAAACTGTATTATTCTTTAGTTCCCTTGCGTTTGCACGAGGAAACTCAAAATAATTTCTATAATTATTATCATGATTATCGTTATTTTCAGCCTTAAAATTTGTTTCACGGAACAAATAAATATATATCAGAAGGAGGAAGATTAGAACCTCGATATAGAACATACACTGTGTGAGTGAACTGGGCATCAAAATGCGGAACTACATACATGTGCTAAATTTAAATTGCCAGATGGTAATTATATAAATTTTCAAATATAGGTAGTTAATTTACTCGTATGTCGTTGATTTATTTTTAATTCAAATTTGGAAAGTTATTTAGATTGTGTTAAGTGTTATAATATTTGTCAAAATGTACGTCCGTGAATTGAATAGTATTATACGCAATTGTTTTGCCACTGCTGGTAATAATTATTTATTAATTTATAATATTTGGGAAGCCAACAGTTGCCCAATTAAAGGCTTCCACTGATTAACAACAACATATAGAGGATGGTGACGGTTAGGAGTGAACATAGGGATTTAACATGGGATTTTAGTTTTTTGAAATATCCTGCTGTCCTGTTCATTTTATGGTAAAAACTGTAGAGTGCAAAATTGTATAGAATTAAAAGTTGCTTATAAATCTGTTTTTTCATTTTTATTAAATTTACCGTTTCTTTTAAAAAGAAATTGCAAAATTTCGGTTTATTAGTAGCAATAGCCATGACACTGGTTTTCATAATTATTTCTAAACGTCAAACGTTAATTTCACATGGAAATTCCGTATTCTTTATAATAAAAACACGTTCCTCATTCGAATTAACATTCATTGTTTAGTTTTAAATTGACGTTTGACGTTTATAAATAATTTATGAAAACCAAAAACAAAGAAAACAAGTACCATGGCTATTGCTACTGATAAAACGAAATTTTGAAATTTCTTTTTAAAATGAAGCCAAAAACAATAAAAAATCTGATATGACCAGCACAATACCTCACGCCATTTAATTTTTGTTAACTTAAATACATACCTACTTACATATTTACAAATGCTAGCTACTGCAATAAATTCCTTTGCATGATATAGAAATATAATTATTATTATGTATTATCCCTATTTTCTTCCCCAGAATCTTAGCATAATTTTACTTTGTGATAGTTATGTTAATTTATTTTCAATTATAAACATTTGCCTGTCAGTCACATAAATTTGAAATCTAAATTCTGCAACCATGGAGATATGTTTATCTTTAAGGCATAGACTTTCGGATTTATAAAATAAATTATTTTATAAATTTATTCATAAAATATGTACGGAAGGTGTGCATATCTATAGAAAAAATTTATAACACGTTATTTTTCGTTCATATGATATACACCAAAATCTAATGGCTTCTTTCCATGTTAAAATAGAGTAAGAATATACGGTTTCAAAATTTTCAGAATGATAATATTTGAGTTATAACGTAAAGAGGATCCACACAGTCATACACGCACATGCACACACGCACGCACGCACAAGCGCGCACACACGCACGCACAAGCGCACAAGCGCACACACGCACGCACACACACGAAAATGTTAAAATCTGATTCTAATGACCTTAGAACGTGCTCATTTAACAAAATCTCGATATGCGATGTTTAGAACGAACCCTTTGCCACTACCAAGGGTAGAGGTAAAAATATAAAAATAGTTTTATATGCAACTTTTAATTTTGTACAACATTGTAATGTACAGTTTTTGCCATAAAATGAGCAGGGGAGCAGGAAATTTCATAAAACTAACATCACATGTTAAATCCCTTTGTTCTGCCCTAACCACCACCACCTTATATAAGCAGTACATAGTCACACAATCAATAACACACAATATAATAGCAAATACATAACATGAAAAACATTAAGAAGCATTATAAATATTTTATTCTCTTAATATATTAATAACACATTTCACATAATAATTGCAATTTGTGCAGTTTCAGAATCATTCGCATATATTGTAGTTTTTTTTTCAATATTTCATAAAATTAAGAAAAACTACGAAATTTATTCTATTTTTTTTTTTCATATTATCTACTATTGAAGCGGTTAGTCATTATATTTTTCAGTGATCATGATAATTTCTTCCATGACAACAAAACAAACATTTACTATTGTGGGAATTGGCTATTTTTCACACTCATTTCGGCTTTGAGAACACATTTCCCGCACGATTGTGCAAAAATTAAGATTTTTCCCACTAATTATTATATATTTCGTCAATGTTTTATGGATTGTAAGGCACCTATTAATGTTTTCTGTATCTTCTTTGTTATAGATTAAGAAATGAGAAGAATGGCGGCGCATGGTGTC